>OY728158.1:898539133-899744958 GCA_963277665.1 Viscum album | reverse complement strand
TATGTGATTGGGTGGAAATCCCACCCTTATCTCTTATTTTATCATCGTCCCACCTTAACACACTTGTTTTAACCTTGAACACTTATTTTTTTATATATTTTTCAATTTTATTGACTAAAATTATGTTGAAATTTATTTATTATTTCAATTATGATAAAAATAAATAGGTATTCCATTTTACTAGATCAAATTTCTACCTGTTGTGGAATTTAATTTTAAATAACCACGCAATCAATAGTGAAATTGTTTTTCTGAAAAATAAAATGATACAAATAAAAAACTATTTACTTATACTAATTTTATATTAAAACACCATGAAATAACAGAAAAAATATTATATAAAATATATAAACAATAAATTTAAAAAACAAATTTAATAAAAAAAATATTAAATTTATTAATTTAAAGATACATTCATTTCTAAAAGAATTGATTTTACGAAATAGTTTCTTTCATGATAAAAAGTTTACTTATTAAAAATTCATGTATCATTAAAATTATAATGTATTTAATTTTGTAAATTATAAATAAATGAAAAAATTCTATCTTAAGATCAAATTCAAAACATATAATGAAATTTATTTTCAAATAGATGATTATTTTTAAAATGGTATTTTATCTATTCAGGGAAAAATAAATCTTTTAGAAATATATAAAAAATTAACCTTAAGTTAATTTTCACAATATTTTTTCAAAAAATATATTTAGTAAAAAAAATATTACGATATTATTACTTTTTTATAACATCTCTGCACATAAAATTATTCAAAAGTTAATTTTGTAGGAAAACATATATTAGAATCATACACAACTTTTCTAATAACTGAGTTCAAATAGTTATGAATATATAAATAAATTTTATTCGTTTTACTTTTTTAAATAATTCATTTAGATATGATTATTAATATTCTTATAATCCAATTTAACTACTATATTATAACATTGTTTTATTTTGTAGCCTATATAGAGTTGGGGAATCAGGTAAAGGAAGCTACTAAACAATTACATTTTACTAGAAAATACAAATATTCTAAAATATCACGGTGTTACCACATATTTATTCTCATATGGGTATAGAAATATGCCACAAAAGTAATTAGCTTCACATTCATAACCACGGGAATTTGAAACATTTTTAATTTGAATAATTGGTATGTACCCTTATCAAATAAAACTAATATCATGGTAGAATCATTAAACATAATATAGATGATGGGGTTCATCCAAAACATCGTCCCTCACATGACATATATATAGTATAGAGACATATTGGATCTTCCCCGTCATGACCCAACATCACCTAGTGAGAAACCACATAAATAACAAGGAGATACCATTCACCATAAAAGGCATTTGATCTCACCTTTAAAACAATATATAATGATGAACCAACTTTAATCCCCAATGAGGGAGTCCGATAGAAGTATTGAAGATTATTTAAATTACCACATTGGTGGGAAATCGTAAAATACTCAAATTATTTGGGTCTGCTAGTTACATAAATCCCATACTAATAGTAAACTACAAACATAGGCCCTATTGAAACCATTGGTTCTATTCTAGATGACTGTTGAGAGACCATTAAATAACCCGAATGAGTGTTACTATTCATTATCTTCTGGGTAATGGAATAACTCTAACTACCACTCAATTATAGAATAACATTTAGGCACATATTGCAATCTATGTATTCCTCATCCATATGTTTTTGTGTTTAAAAAACTAATGTCAAGCATCGACAAAATAATAACAATCCTAAAAATTTGAAAATTATTATCTTTAAGAAAAACTATAATCCTGAGATTTAGAGAAACATGAATCATATTATATTTCTAAGAAGCATACCCCACAACATAAATAACTCTATACAATATTATTACCAAAAAAAATTTCATTTTCAGCCCAAAATTTATGTTGATAAAACTAATATTTAAAATATTATTTAAAGACAGCCTATGTCATGTAATCAAGCCTAATTTCTAGCACAATGTATTTCCACTATTTCCTACACATTCATACTGGCATACTAGTGGTGAAACCCAAAATTTAGGTCTCAATAATCTTCCAAAACTAAAAGATATTATTGATTCATTCCTGTCACACCTCAAACACCTAGGATACCTACAATCCATAGAATACCAGTGGATTTGTCATCATAAAATTTTGATCATGGTCATTTTAATTCATAATATTGAATACACATGGGGGATCAGAAATAGATGATATATATTAATGAATCTGCTAAACACATATCAAATGGAGGGTTCACCTATGGGATATACTCTTTTTCTCTATTTCTATGCCTAGATGAGTCCCTTCTTAGAGAATGTTTTTCCAAAAAACAAGACACAATATCAATCAATACACACTTGAAAATCAATCAATGAAAATGAATCAATCAATGTACATAATAAATTTTATCCAATTATTATTCGCACAAAAACAACATCAAATAAAAAATTAGTTGAAAATCACAAATTTGAAAATTTTCGAACTATGTATAGTTTATCCTCACTTTTTAGAAACTCAAGTGCTTGTTGTGTAAGTATCACTAGATGGTAATAGACATGGTTAAATGTAATTCTATTAACTACTACTAACCATGTTTATAATAATGACACCTCTATTTATACTTCCTGATTCACCCTTAAACTAAACATAATCTATGAAATCAACATGTATCTTATAATCATTGGAAAAATACATAACGTCCCAATAAAAAATCCACATCCTGGTCTAAACATACAAAAATCCCTAGAAATCCCATTATAACTCATGGTTTGATATGAAGAAGCTCCATATGGGGTCACCCTTACTCATTACTCTCAATCATTGAGGGTCCAATCATAGTATACCCATGGTCCCCAAATAAAAAAGAGCATCTGATACCATTTTTTGGTGAACTATTCTTCGTCAATCAACCCCATCACAAGTCCTAACATACTATAAGGATCGAATAGTATTCTATATCACAATATGATAGAAACAAGGACTAGGGAATTAAAAATAATCTTTTGAGAATTTCAATCATGTGTTAAATTAGACATGCCAAACAATTAATTAGACGGAATACCAATTGAAATAATATAATCAATAACTAGAATATAAAATTGGAGTAAATACTATAATTATTAATAGAATATATCAAAATTTCCAAGACTTGACCATATTTTTGAAGTAGTATACAATTAATACCCATGATATCCATTGTGAAAAACTCCTAACTCAAAATATGAATAATGATGTAAATGAAAATTAAATAACATCTAAAATATAACAAATACAAAAACAAATCAATATAAAATAATCTCAGTGAGACCATATCTAGTCAATAACAAACAATCCTTGACAATTATGACCAATAGATATACCATATTGTGTGGTTTCATTTCAATTAATAATTTCTTACAAAAAATATGCATATTCACAATATCATATTCATGGCATCAGTCACCATTCCAAGTAGGAAAACACCATGAGACTATATAATTTTTGGGTCCGTAATAACTAATAAAAAAAATCTGAAAATCATTTTAAAATCCATGATAAATTTTGAAATATAATCAGACATGAGAATAATTTACATTTTAAAATACAACTGATTTTTAAAAGAATCAATTATTCGAAAAACATGTTAAATTGATTACATAAAAGTAAAATTCCACCTAAAATAACAATTCCCAAAACACTCATAAATTTAAAAAACAAGTGTATAATAATAAGTATCATCATATGAATAAATAAGTTGAAATGGGAATAACACAAGGAATCTCAACTATCTTTCACACTAACATAATGCATGAAATCATAAAAATAAACAATATATAAAAAATATATAACAATGAATCTAAAAACAATGATATAAAGTGAAATAAACTAAAAAAATATTTCCTAATTAATATAAAAGATATGAAGGTTTTTAAGATCACATAGTGTTCCCCAATCCCATGAATCCAAGATATTATTCAGTCTATTGGTCAAAATTTTTAATACACACAATGTAAGATAATGAGTTTTTATATGAGGTACACATATTTATAATTTCTGTTTATTTTCATTTTTTAACATAATATGTATTACTAATGTGGTGATGGGAGATTAAAAGAGTTTTTGGGTCTTTTACTAAGCCTATAGACTAGGTTTTTAGAATGTGAATCTAGGAAGCACCGATACTAGAATATAAGGGAATCGTCCCACACAACTAAGAGTAACCATGAGTGATGTTCCAGGTCTTAGTATAATGTCACATTATTTATGAAAAATATGAAACTGAAGACACACACCCATGTGGGGAATATAAATATTTTAGAAGAGATGAAAATTATGATTAAAACATGGTTTCCCAAACAATGTGTATGAACCACATGACATGGGAATTTAGGTAGGGAGGTGCAGATGGTAAGTGAATGGTTTAGCCAAGCATGTGACCAGACCATGAAACCACTATATTTTGGGTGAAAATACCTTTTCACCAGTGAAATTATATTAAACTAATACCTTTTATATTTATTTTTTCCTACTGAGTAAGGGGTTTCACATTATATCATTTTAAGTCTTCTTCTATACCAGTTGTATGGTCATATCTCATTACACTATAAACTATTTTATTAGTGAGCCATTCATCTTCTCGGGTTTTAACCATTAGATAATAAATATCTATTATGTGATTTTTATAGTCTTCATATCATTAGAGTTACTTTTGTGCCAGCTGATATGACCTATTTTCATGGTATATGATATTTCATCCAATTTCATCCAAATTTTTTCAAGCATAAAGCTGATACTGGATGAGTGTCCTACAACAAGAAAATTTTATCTGCTATGTACATTGTCCCTCATAGTCTAGTTGTCTTATATAAATTTTTCAATGTGGTATAGAGTGAACATTTTATGTGTTTTTGTTATATTAATTCAAATTAAACAAATAAATTATTATAACTATTATTGTATTCTCAATTAGAACTATGATATGGTTGGAGTTTTCGATCCTCATCCCATAGCATATATTTGGCATTTTTTGGTTTTTTCTTGTTGAGTTACCACCTCATTTGTTGTGTGTCTGTGTCTATGTCTATGTGTGAGCTACCAATCAATGAGAACCTACATGAATTAAGAGGGATTTATATGAGATAGTTATTTCATATTTTCCATGTTACTATATGATTTTAAATAGATTAAATTAATTAAAAGGATAATGTTTAATGAGTTATACGAACTCAAGGAATGTGAATAAATAAAGAAGTGGTTATGATAATTTCAAATATGATGGAAATTTATACTCTATGAATTCAAAATAATGTTGAATTCCATAGAAATTTCTACTCCAATGATTCAGAACTACATTGATTTCCAAGACCATTTACTCTCCATGTAGTTCGGATTATATTTGATTCCTTGGAAATTACTACTTCTTGGACTCCACCATTGGATCATACAATCAAAGTCATAGTACATTCCACTGAGAATGAGTTTTTCATCTATATAATAAATATACTAAATTTAGGTCATACACAATAAATATTACTTAGTCTTTTATACATTGTATTTGGACCTTTGGGACTGACTGTAGATTACTCAATATAGGTCATAATGTATGTTTACCAAGCTTTATATAATTCCATAATATAAATATTTAATGATTGTTGTTATAATAGAAAGTTTCACAACTTCTTTATCATGATTTATTGTTTTCTCATGTTTAACTTTCCTGGTTTATAGTGAGTCGTGTTTGATGGAATATATTAATATTCTCTATTTATTTATTTTATAGTTAGATATATTTCACAATTTTTTATTGTATTACATAGACTGCATATGATATGGACACCACTGGGGGCGTCTTAGTGATTGTTATATCACAAAATATTTTGTATCTTATTGATTAGGTTGATACAATTTATGGACGTATTTATCAACTAGGTCATGGAACCTGTTTACTATTCTTCGAAGATTAAGATTAGGAGAGGGTGGAACACTACTGAACTAGGATTATGATGCTATCTCGAGATAGGTATTTGTGGTATTTATACATTTTAATATTTTTATTTTACTAGTTTCTTATTTCCATGTATTACCCACAATTGTTTATGGATACCTTACATATGTTATTTTTTATACGATATTGGATTCACGGTTTCATTATTATTAATTTTTTTATATGGATGTTATCTAATATTGTTCAATTATTTGGTATGCATCCTATAATTATCGTTGTGATTACACCACCATGATCCCCATTGATCATGAGGGTGTATTCTCCCCACAGTATATCCCTAGAACATAACTTCTAGTCGGTATCATAGGGAATACAAAGAGTTGTACATGAGGGCATGTAACCCACTAGCTCAGGGAACTGTTCAGTGGCTCTTGGGATATATCATTACAAAGTTGTATAAAAGTATTTTTTTCAATATTATTTTGATGAAAATTTATAATAGATTAGGAATGAGTTGGAATTTAGTAATGAGTTGTGTCTGGTAGTAGTTAACCAACATACAATAAAAAGCTAAATTTCATGTAATATGATTTTTTGTTCTATATTATTCAAATTATAGCAGATTTGATCCTACCATTGGGTGATACAAATGATATGTGGTGTTATTTTTTCTTTAATTGATTAATATAATATTATCCCTTTCCAATTTAAAAAGGATGTTTGGATCATCCATCATTATGGTAACCTTACATGATTCTCGTCCCATGAATATTCCATGCCAAATAAGATGAATTTGCTTGAATATGTGAAATTATTATTTGTTCCTTATGATATATAAATTTTTTGACTAACGATTTTAATAGGATGTTGGTAAAAATAATTAGAACTTAATGTTCACTCTATAATCTTATTAAGGTTTTCCTTTACATACTACAATAGAAATGCGGTGTAGTCAATTATGGGATGTTGATTTGTGGACTATTTTTTATATGGAATAGAATTTTACGGTTTGGATTAAATGTGTTCCCCACTTTGGTTTATATGGTTTTAGGCTATTATAGATTGGATGGGGGGATCCATTTGTTTTACCCATCTAATGATAATTGAAAAAAATAAAAAAATTTGAGAAATTGAACTTTTGAAGTAGAAAGTCCATTAATATATGGATTTTTTAATTGTGATAAATAATTCATATTGTGGGACCCATTATATAAAATATAGAGCCCGACATAGAGTATATATTCTAATTTTCAGTTAAATGTGTCTCTATATTTCTTTACAATTGTTCTTTTTACCTAGTCATGGTGTTTAGAGAATGTAGAGGGGAGTGTCTTGTTTATGACATGGATTATACCTATCATGTTATTTTATTCTATGATCTTTAGGATAATAAATATTTTTATGAGGGATGATTTTTTAATTTTATAGTATTTTATCATTGATGAGCTTTAATAGAATTCTGTATCTTTTATAATGATAATGATCTAGAGGAGGTGGGTCCTGAGCTTCTAGTAGAAACTCCAGTTGTGTCACATGCAGTACCACTCATTATTCATTATATGGGTCCTAATTCTCTATTACAAGATGGGTTCCTTTGATTCATGAAGGTTTTTCTAGTATCCCTAAAACCTACCTCATCACCAAATGAGTTTACATTTTTTTTTCTAGTTGTAGAAAAAACCCATATTTCAAGAGGTTGGGGATAAAATGCCACTTAGTAGTGTCTTGAGACTACTTTATCAATTTCTGAGTACATAGAATCACCTCTTGAAAGGATAATTAAGCTCATGCCATTTATGATCCGAGTAACCACCATGATTTTGTGAGATGTTCTGAATCAGGATTATAGAAATTGGTATACGTTTTCAAGTAATTTAAATTATATGATTTATTACTAATTCATTCTGTAGACCTTCAATGTTGAACAAGCTAGGGAGTTTATCTATCTCAAGTAGGCTATTATGATATTAATTTAGTATATGTATCCCTTCAAAAAGCTTCAGTTATTTATGAATATCTACCATTGATGATTATTTATCTAGGGTGAGATGCTTAGAGTAATGTCTCAAGTATGTCCTATGATCATATAAGATCTTGTTTTGGTTGAATACAATATCCAAAAAACTGAATTAGGCGATGATTACTGAATATAATTTTATTGATGGTGGTGGACTAGAGAAGGGTAGTACATCATCCTGGCCTAGTGGTTTAGTGAGATGTGGAAGGAAGATCCATTTTTATTCTTTTCATCAGGGGAATACCATCCAAGGTGTGAGTTCTGGTATATCAGTCTTCTATCATTAATGTAGAAGAAAGGGACACCTGATGAGTTAATGTGATATAGATCCTGTTGAGTGGCACTATTTTAATAGTATGAGATATTTATTTCCTTTTTAATAGACATCACCTCTAATATATATGGAGAGGGGTCACCACCGACACTAGGTTCTACGGTGGGATTCATAGATCCATAACAGGATGGGAGATGGAGTAAATCTCTTCATTTAGGATGGGGAGGTGGTCACGGCTGGGAGAGCTAGATAGTAGTTACTTATCAATAGTGAAGTGGACCTTCTTTAAGAAATCAGGTTGTTTACTAAATCCACTTTTTTGGATAAATAATTTATATAGATTCTAAACCTGAGAAGAAGAGCACCGAACCATCAACAGTTAGAGGTATGGTCTTATTATCCTATACACTAGTATAATCTCTTTTTTATTTAGCTGATTCGCATAGATTTATATGTGTGCTTATTTTGGTTAGAACCAGATTCATTTTCTAGGTTTTGGATTGAATCATGACCTTACATACTCATTTGGGTATTAGATCAGATAGTTTATGATAGTGCAGGAGCGTATTCCTTTGAAATAGGTGGGTTTGTTTTATTATGGTATAATTTAATCATTGAGATGTTTGGGTATGAAATCAAATTTGATATGGAATTGGTGGTTTCATATCCTGACCATGTTGATTTCAATCTACATTGGTTTAACATCACCTCACCAGAGGAAGGTGTTTCTATTCACAAGGTTGACTGGGATGTATACATATATAGAGATGGATGGGAGAATTTTGGGTTGGTATGGATGAAATCCCCAATTGATAGATTATATTTTGATGATTTTGGAATGTGAAATAATGATTTTCATCCAATGGTTGATAATTTTAGGGATTTTTCCAAGAATAAATTACTAGAATAACTCATGATAAGGAGACTGTGTTCTTTATCAAGCTTGTTATTAGAGCTACAATGGTATCTATTACTCCTCATAGGATGGATACTAATGTTTATTAAGAGATCAAGAGGCAGGTAGAGACTTATTAGATAATCAGATAATATTACCCATTACTTCTCCATGGGGTTCGCTAGGCCTTTTTTCAAAAAATTTAGACAGAGACGTAAAGATATGCAGGGATTATTGAAAATTGATCCTTTTGATGGTTAGATACCAATGTCCATTAAAATGATTATATTATATTTTTGACCAGCTCTGAGGATCATGAGTTTTCATTAATATTTTTTTGAGGTCAGGATACAACAATTTACATGTTCAACCATCAAACATACCACATAAATCTTTTTGTAAGAGGCATAGCCCATAATATTATCTAGTAATGTCACAAAATCATAGGAATGCATTGAAAACATTTCCTAGAACTAATGAACTGTGTTTTCTATCCATATGTAGATTATTACTTTTTGGTATTTATAGATTTTAACATGGTTTATTCTAAAGGACAACATGAACACAAAAAATATATTAAGATATTATTGTATACAACTAGAGAGCATCAGTAATATGATAATATCACTATGTGCCACTAATGGATGGATATGATTCTTCCTGGGACATATGATTTATGGGAAAAGATTATAAGTTGACATAGAGAAGGTGAGATTTTTATTTTCCTAGGACCATCTCAAAAAATTTGTTGACATATATAGTTTATTAAGGATATGTGGAAAATATAGTAATTTATTCTTGAAATTATCATTCATCAAATCCAATCTTATTTTATTGATTAAGAATGGTGTGATGTTTTTATAATAAGATACTTTTTTGAAATTATTTCAAAAGATAAATGGGGACTAGAATTATCACTGATACTCATTATTCCAGATCTTGGAAAGATATACACTACGTAATGTGATAAATCAAGTATTGAGATATGATAATATCTAATGTTGGATGAATCAGAAATGATATATGGGTCTCATTAGTGGAGGCTACATGAGAATAAATACCACACACATGATCTCAAGATGAGATATATAGTAAATATCTTTCATTGTTGGGGGAATTATTTATTGGGATGGAATTTTATGGTGTACACAAAACACAAAATCCACATGTACATGTTTAAAAAACATGACTTGAACCGTTGGTAGAGAAGGTGGGCTGAGGAGCTCTAGTCGTTCAATTTAGAGATAACCTATACACCTGAAAAGGGATATGAAATAGTTGGTTAACTGGGAAAAGTTAATAGATGTAGGATGTTTGGGAGACTTTTTGTAAGTGGACGATTATGGGCTTATTCAATGATATGCACATGGAGGATCCATATATTCTTGGTCATAATTTTCTCTCATCATCTGTTTTTATGTAGACTATTCAAGATAAAGTGAGTATGAGATAGTTTTCATACTTCGTGGTCATTATATTATGGAATGGAAAGAAGTGATAGGAAACACCTATGGGTTAGAACATTAGGGATGCTGAAATTCTAGGAAGAAATTATCACATTTGGGTTACAATAGATATATGTGGGGATATGATGTGATAGTTTGATTCCTCCTTATGGAAATTACATCTCATTCTGACTTATATGTATTAGGGTTCACCCATCTAGAATTTGTGTCTGTGAAAGAACTGTTTGGTAGTTGGTTTTTTCATTTTGTGTTCTACATGTTAGTAGGTGAAGGATGAAAACCATCGAACCACTAGGATTTTACAATTGGTTTCCACTCACAAGTATAAATGGGATGATGATGCCATGAATGTCTTGACTAGGTTTTTAATGTTTCAATGTTGTGGACATGTTTCATGTGTTGATGCAGACAGAAACAAAAAGGTTATCCTTTTTTGACTAATCAGGGAGACCATCCCAGTAGTTGTTGTGGGGTGAATTTATATTTTTGTTATTTCACATCTTCACAAGGTCCCTTGAAACAATTTATCAGATAGGTATGCCATATTTACATATTAATATTTTCAAGGCATACTGGGGGAATTGGTTACATTAGTGATTCTAATAATTTCATACCACCCTCTGGATGATGTCTAATAAGGGAACACAATAAAGGTTCTATAGAACATTGTTTCCTTGATTTTAATGGATCTTGGGAGAGGAATATACTCATAGATTAATTTTATATAATAATTGAGGTTAGTTGACTGTATGGATGAATCCATGTGAATATTTTTACATTATGCCATACTTATCACGTTAATGATGATTTGAGGTTATATAGAAAATGTAGCTTAGAAATTGTCTCATTAAGAGTCCATAGATTTACAATTGATCAGAATGAATATAATAAATTCACATTTTTGAATGAAATCCAACACCTATCTCCATTGATTACATCTAGATATTGATTTGGAAAATAGGGTATTTTTGCATATCTCCCCTAAGATGGGGAATATATGGATTTGTAAACATTGTATGATTTCACCATGAAATGTTAGTCCATTATATATTATGGATATATTTGGGCCAGTATATTATCTTTTTTTGTAACCTAAAAGGTAATAATCCATGGAATGTTTTATCCATGTATCTTAGATACATCATTATTAGTTAAACCCATCTTATTATTTTCATCTGGATGAGTTTGAGTTACATGTACATCAAACCTTCTAGTGGAATCATAAAAATATTTTTGATTGGATCATAGAATATCTCCAAGGTCAATTAGTTCATCTACTACAAGTTCTTCGGTAGCCCAACTATTTATAAGATAATTCATGGGATATGGAGGTTGACATACACAATCAATTTCTATAATTATTCTCAAACAATTCATGAACACCCTTAGAAGTGAAAATAATAGATGAATTTATGTAAGTGGGATTATTTCAATGTATTGTGTTTCTCATAGATTTACACATATATATATATATATATTATTTTAGTTTCATTTCTTTTTTTTTTGACCTAATTTGGATGCCAAATGTGGTCACTGGTGTTTTGGTTGGTGTCTAGGTCCTCTTCAAAGATCATAGCTCTAGTTTTTGGAAAAGGTAGTTGGGGAACATTGTTAGTATAAACCATGTGACATAGGTCACAAAATTATAGGTAACCCTGAGGGGTAGTCCATTAACCTATACATGACTACACAGTTTATTGGAAAAATGATAATTGGACCCCACAACTGTGTAGGGGTCAATGCTTCATAACAATGGTGAAAATAATTTTTTTTTTCAGGTTTTCCCAAAACATACGCATGATTCATGAGAGATTTGTTTTAAGGAAATGAGGTGCACACATATGGTGCATGGTTTGGCCAACTATGAAATCAAGCCAAAAAATAACTAGATTTTAGGTAAAATTTCTTATTCATATTTAAATATTAATTAGCTTAAAACCTTTTCACCTATTTTATTTTCACTATACATGGTTTCCCACATTCTCTCATATGAATCCTACTTCAAGAAAAAAGGTAATATTTTTCTGATTCTTCCATACAATATCTAATTTCTGAGTCATTCATCTCACTGGATCGATGATTTTATGTTCTATATTACTCTTGTTCCTTTATTAATTTTTATTTATATAAGTGGAGATATTTTGGTGCAATATTACATTCTATATTTCCAAGGTAATCTATTATTCATCTGTTTTATTCCATTCCAGGTCATGTTGGGAGATGACACCATACCAGTGTTCATTAATCATTAAATGGATGGTGTTCAATACATTTTCACTTATCTAATTGTTTTTAGATATTTGTTTTTCTTCCTCTAACCAGAAATACAATAAATTTACCATAAATAATTTAAATTCCTTGAATACATTATTGGATCCTTGATATTTTTCACACGTAGTAACATGATATGGTTCGAGTTTAAAACCCCAAACCCATACCTCTCATGATGTGTATTTATGTATCTTCCCCAGGAGTTACCATCGTGTTGGATGTGGGTGTCATCTCATTATATGTGGGAGACATAATTAATTAAATGGGGTTACTAGGAGAGGGTTATGCCTCTTTTTCCATGTGAAATAATGATATTAAATTTATTAAGTTGATTGAAAATTTATGTAGAATTATATGGATGAACATATGTCTTGGGAATAATTAATGAAATGGTTGTGAAAATATTTAATGGCATGGTCATTTTTACTCCATGAATTTAGAACATTGTCGAATTCCCTGGTAATTTATACTCAATTGATATAGAACTAAATTTAATTACATGGACATTTTTACACCATGTATTCTAAATTATATGTGATTCCATTGTTCTTAATACATCATGGGTTCAGGCATTGATCCAGACACATGATTACATTACAAAATCCATCAATGATGTCGTGGTCGTATATACATTGGATCCAGACCATGTTGGCCTAGAATGATGTAGATTCCTCAATAATAATAAATATGGATCAAGACCATTGGGCCAGACCCTAGTTAATAAATATAGGATATAGTGGAGTTTATCATGATCCGTATATTTCCCTGGTATGATAATTTTATAATAGTTAAAATGGAATGTTTCACACCTTTATTATCCTGATGTATAGTAACCCGATGTCTACAGTGGATTGTTTTTAGTGACCCTTTTTTGAAATATATCATTAGAATTTCTTATTTATTCATATCCCATTTATATATATTTCATAGTTCTTTTACTTATATGAAAAATAGTTTACTTCTTAAAGAAATCGTTGTTCGTGGCCTAGTGAGTGTAATATCAAAACTTTCTTCATCCGCCTTTGGGGACCCTAAATGAATTTAGGGATACAACTACGGACTTGAGAAAAAACCTTTTCTAAAATGCTTGATTAGAAATACATATGTTATGGGTATCACTAGATTTATCTATGTTCATGATTCAATTTGGATATCGTTACTGTTATTATTTATATTTTGATAAGTGTATTGTAAAAGTTGTCTATTTCGATGCAATTCCTTTCATTTTGTATAGAGAAATGAAATACACCATTTTAACATGATATTGCATTTAGGGATTCATTATAATTTATACTGGCTTATGGATGATTTATACTATTGTTTAGTTTCTTAATATGCATTCTCAACTGATTGATAGGATTACACCACTACAATACATTGTGACTAAGAGGGTATAGTCTCCACACTATACCATTATATACCCTTAACACATGTCTTTATCCTCTAGTAAATAGGGAGTAAGGCGAGATTCCATGTGACCCACTGCCTCAAGTCTCCATATTCTAGATCCTGGGTTGGGGAATTACATGCATGGACTTCTACTTAAAGGCCCATTCAATATATCGGAAAACCTATTACAATATCACACTTTCGTCCACTAAAAGGATATCTTAGTGTTTTAGACAATATATAAATTATATAATTAATTCACCCACACACATGAAATTCCTGTCCTTTGATACTAATTTTTGTATGCATAAATAATCATCAATTTACAATGGTGTAGTAAAATTCAATGGAAAATTTAACAAACAAAAAACGATTTTAATTAATGTAAAATCTTCATTCAAAACCACATTGAAAACACATTCAAACCCCATTTTAATAGCATAAACATTTTTTGATCTATTTTGTCAGACAAACAATTTGATATAATTTTCACTCTCATTAAAATACATTTCAAAAAATCATATTTAAAATACAGACCATGAATAATGAAAAACATAGATAAAACATAAATAATAAATCAATTTTCATGTAATTCTTATAAATAATAAAAGGTAATTATAAATTTGAGTTTATACGTGGAAAAAAATTAAATTGAGACACATAAATAAAAAAACCGAATGGAATCATATCATATTTGATGTTAACCACTTTAATCGGTAAATAGAAGTCCTAAAAACATAACCATTAAAAAATAAACCCAAACCCCCAATAACAACCATATATTTATACAATATTTAGTCTATGATTTCACACCTCGTTTAAAAGAGATGAATAATGGGAGAATAGGATCAAGCAATCTGGAATAAATGACCTTCCCAATATCTTAAATCACCATGATCCAAGGGGAATCCACCATGAGTGAAGAGGGAGAGCTCTTAAGGCCTTAAGAAGTAGCTGTGTACAACGTGGAAAAGAAAATAGGGTGAGTGATTTAAAAAATTATAAACAAAAATGGATTTTTTTGCATTTTTTAATAACCTAGGATGATCACCTGGTTTGGACACATTGTAAGGAAACTCATGCACCAACACTGCAACATACACTATCTACCAAAAATCAATGGCACATGGATATTATTAAAAGTCACATGTCTATAAAAAAGTAATCTAATCATATTTCTTGATTGATTTTCCGCCAAACCCATGGTTTTTAATCCATGATACAAGGGAAACTCAAATAATTAAAAAAATGGATAAATAAAAATACATATATGATATACCATTGACCCATCATGTGACATAGTAATGATATCAAAAAATTAACCCAAATAAATACACCACTAGTGATTCACTCCACAATTATTGATTATAGTTCTATATGTTTTTTAGTGGGGTGGAACGTGAATTTATGATGTCTTAATACTATGATATATTATTTTAATTATATAAAAATGTTTGGCTATGAGTTGGGGTATATTATACAATTTGATATAGTTCATTTAGTGTAAATCATTTTTAGTGGAAAATGATTGTCTCTTACATACTGACCATTACATATCAATATTTTATTTCAAAGATCAACTCATCCAAAGGATGAATTTGGGTTTAATTTATTCCAAAATAAGTTAGTAACATTAATATTATATAGAAATATATAAAAAATAGTTACTAATTAGGACATGAATCATTTATTTATGCCCCTAGTAACTATTTCATATTCTCCTTGAGACTCTAATATGTAATTGTTACTCTTCTTAATACCATTTTTATATTCTTATAGGGACTATTACATATGGTTTACTGAGGAATTATTTGAGATATATAAGGTTTACTTATATAATGGTCAAATAAAAAATTTTGATCTATAAGGGTCACTTATGAAGTGTTCAGTCTATAAAATAAAGATGTTATGTAAAGGTTTTATGAAATGTATGGTAAAATATTGAAAACTCAAAATATCTAGTTTAATGATTGTGAAACCCAATTTAAAAATCCTCCAACAAACTTCTCTTTATCTCTCTCTAATATAAATTCAACTTACACATCTATAAAATAAAAATTCCTATGATGATGACAATGTATGGGTCTTAAAAATTCTATACCATTATAGAATAATTTATTTCTTTCTTGAAATAGTTCAATAATATTTGATATTTAATAATTCAAAACTAATAATCGTTTCCTGATTGTTGTGATAATAATAATTTTTACTCCACTATTATCTAATTACTAAAACCGTATATTGAATATAAATCTTATATATGGGTAAGAAATAATGAAACTCATTAATATATAGATTAAATCATTTATTATTATATTAAAAATATATAGTACATAAATTTATTAAACCCATATAAATCATATACATATATCATAATGTCAAAAGAAATAAATTTAATTTTTAGTTATATCAATGAAATTAATGATTGGTAATTATGAAAATTCATATCCATTCAGAAATATAATAAAATCAGTGTGATAGTTTTTAACAACATACTTATATATATCGTAATAACTCATAATCACTTGTAATGGGAAAACCACTTAAATTAATTTCAATGTCATTTCTCCATATAATAAATCAATAAAAAATTCATTCGAGGTATATAATTTTTATCCAATAATTATCTAGTATAATTTCCAAGAACCAACCCATAAATAAAAATTATTGAATCTTGAATTTTCATTTATATACAAATTTATTAATTTTAATCTCAATGAATTTAATTAAATTGTAAAAAACTATAATTTGAATGAAAAATCTGTAATAAAAATATTATAATCCTTTAATGTAAATAGGTTAAAATAATATTGACATAAGGTTTGTCAAAATATTTAATTTTTATAGGATGGTATAAAAGTAAAAATATCAATAAAAGGTTACTTAAGACGTTTAAATAGTTTAATGGATAATAATAGTCATATAATAGGGAATTAATATTAATGAATCCGTTAAAAAATGATATAATCATCAAATAAAATTTCAGTGATATAAAAATCGATATATAAATATATAATTATTTTATTATTTTTATGTTAAGTGAATCGTTCCATATATTATCCATAAATAAAATATTATGACATTATAATTGCATAAATAAAATATTTTTGATTATATGAAATTTTTTATGTAATATTGAATTATTATTTCAATTAGAGAAAATTCATATAAAATAATAATATCTAATTTATAATAAATAAATCATATATTATAATTGAGAAGATATAGAGTGAAATGTACCCCTAAAATTATAATAACGTAGGATATAAGAATCCCACAATGTAAGTTTTTTAGAATTTTTTCTAAATCCATAGAAAAAAATCATTATAAAGAAATTAAAATATTAAAATATATATAATATAAATTAATTATATTATGAATGATAAAATATTATAATATAATGGAAGAAAATTAAATCAACATTTCCTTTTTATTACACTATAAATCCATTTAAAATTCATATTTTTTCAAAATTCATCTTATATAAAATTAATCCTATTAGAAATATTCTTATAATCAATGGATAACAAAATATTAAAGGGGTTTTAGTGGGAGTAATTTGGGGCTCATATAGAGTGAATGTACCGACAAAAACATTTAGTAATGAAAATTCTTCTTGATCTGAGTAAATTTATTATTATATAAAATGGTTATATAAAACATATGCACTTCCTTGGTTTTATGTTATTGGATTTTAAAATACCATTGATAATTATAATCCTGGCTAATATAGATGTTGACCATCGATCACATAAAAATATAGGTATTTGAAAAATCCATTTTACTCAGACAAAGGAAGTGATGACCTTATATAGTATAATTTCTCCATACTAAGCCTATTTGTGGGACCATAGAAAGGAGGTGGAATTATTGGTCTTCTCTCTTGACCAACCCCAATATGAGCATCAACCCGTTAAGATCAAATGGGTCTTCCTATGACAGAAATTGATGTTAATAGAGATTACCACTAGTGTGATGTTATCTGAGCCACTCCAAAGGTCTATCACCATCTCACACCATACCATTCGGACTTATGCGGGTTTTATATAGGGTTATGTACCAATAACATAAAACTATGATTTTTTAAGTTATTTTTTATATATAATATACATTATATTAATTATTGTTACTTTGTCAATAGTTTTTTAAAAGGGAAAAAGTATTTATACTGAATATTCAATTAAGAACTCTATTTTGATGAATTATGGATTTTTTAATTAAATAATATTTTTATGAAATATTGTCACTAATTAAATTTTTATTAAATATAAATAATAATATAATTTTTGTGAGTACAATTGTAATTTTTTATTAGGGTTTGAAAGCTGTTTTTGTCAAAACCCTTGAATTTTGTATAAATGTATCCTTTTTTTAAAGTAAAAATTCACATATTTAAAAAATTATTTAGATAAAATAAATATTATTTTTGGAATCAGGATGTATGAGTTATCAAATGGTGTATTTTTCATAATTTTCTAAGAGAGTTGAATTTTTTTTAAAAAAATTAAATAACATTTTAATATATGATGTGTTTCATGACATCATAATGAATCGATAGTACTGTAATAAAATTCTATAAACATTTTTTTTGGACAATACATTTTTTAAATTTTAAATAATGTTATTCTAGGTTAATTTTATTTTTTTTTACAATGCCTTAGTGGACCCTCCAAGACATATATAGGATTTTATCTTTTTAATATGATTTCCTTGACAGTGTGACTCAAATCCACATATTCTAGAATAATATTATAATAAGTTTGGCCATTGGACTTATAAAATATTTTTTTCCACTTCTATTTGTCAAAAAACATGGTCAAAACCCATGATATGGTTTGTGGTTTTGATTAGTTTAAAGCATAGGGTCCAAAACCTAAATAATAATGAATCCGCTCTATTTTCCAATAAAAACCTACACAAGATCTCACATCCTATTCAATTAATTCCTTTAGATATATTAAAACCCCTTCCCTCATCTCTCTAAAATCCTCCCATGGTTCTCCAAGCTCCCAAGAAGTCTCTCTCAATCCCCCCTCAAGCCCTTGGGATCACACGTCCATTTAAGGGATGTCTCTCTTTCTCTTTTTTGTCCAAATTAGTTTGTATTGTTATACACATTGTTTCAATAATAAATGTTGGGGTATGATTTCCAACCTCCCCAATATATACCTCATTATTATTTAATGATTATATACACCTTTATATCTCATTAATGCCTCCCATGTACACCTGTTACCATGCAGGAATTCAGAAAGGGATTTATCTCTCCTAATTTTCATTCAAGAAATAATTTTTATTTGTGAATATAAATTCCATTACATATGTTGGGAGATGTATATATATGACCCTATAACATTAAATTTCATGTACATATTATGATACACTCCTTCCACTCTCATCAACCAATTTTATTAATTCTTATGTCATCCTATTATGCTGTCGAAATTGCACCGCGATTTCCCAATCCAAATTCATGGTGTAGTGAATATCATGCCCATTTATCTATCAAGGGTATTCACCTTTATTCACATTTACTTATTTTTTATATAGTTTCATGTATAAGTTCCACATTCTTATATCTTGGAATAAATAATGATTATTAATTAATCCACGTTATATGATCCATGAGGCATGCTTATGCATGAGATGAAATGATTAAGAGGGGTGCACCCTAATATCGCTATAATGCATTGGGAAAATAGTAGTATCCTGATAAATTAACTGAAATGAGGGAATACTCATACTATTTAAAGTGAAATTAGTATTTACTCATGCTCCATGTGAAATTAGCCTTGGTTCGTTCTAATACCATGTTAAGTGTTGTTGCACATTTCCATGTTATGATAATCATTCTATACCCTTCCTTTTTGCTCATGTTTCTATTATGCTCTATAGATATTCCTATTGCCCATGTATTTTATTATTCATGTTATTTCTTTTTTACTCTTTCACTGGTCTTTATAGCTCACCATTCTCTTATGCAGGTCTTTAGGTTATCCCATGCAATGCTATATATCAAGGAATGTGTGTACTCTTTTAAAAAAAGATTTCATTAAAAATGTGTATTTCATGTTTTATGTTTGTTAAGTAATGTGACTAAGCCCCAAAGACACTAGGCATATCGATCATATATCTGGTATTATGTGAAAATATTATTTAATAAATTATGTTTATGTGTAAAATAATGACCAGGGTTTTTATAGTTGGTATCAAAGGATACGTTTAGTTATTTTTAGATTAGGATTAGAATACCCTAGAGAAATACATAAGACTAAGACTATGTATAGTAAAATCATCACTAATTTTGGTGAGTATTGATTATGTTTTTATTAATAAAATACATCCTTTTTTTGATAAGAAAAGGTAGAGGCGGTTCTGGTATATATGTGTCCTGGGGTAAAACCCGAAAACACCACTTTGATCTAGACTCAAACATGAGCTATTTCATGCCAAAGGGCCTCTATGCACTTTTTTTAAGACACTCATTGGGGATATGATTTGGTAAATTCAAAAACATAGTATGAACCATTTTTAAGAGAATAAAAAAAATCCCATATGAATATATTTTGGGAAGTAGATCATGTATAATATAGATTGATGCCTATAAATTCATAAGTTAAGAAAATAAGTGTATTTTATAAGTTATCATTTTTTCATTGCATTAACCTTTATTTATTTCCCCTAAAATTTCTTTTATTCCAAATAATGGATTGTTATAGGAGGACTCAGGATAAAAACTGATGTAAAGATCAATGTGATGAATGTTCTAATGAGATTCCCAATTTGTTTGGAGCGGGAATCACGAACAGTTTCACGATACACTCTATGTTAACTCATATTTTTAATAGAAACATGGGTCAATAGGAATTTTCAACCCCCCACCCCCAATAAAGAACAAGTCTCAATTGATAGTTTCATGATATAATGTCCTCTTAATTTTAATGGATCATTTGATCCCTCAATTGCGGAACAATGGATCAACTCCATTGAAAATATCTTCTCCATCCTTAAATGTTCCAAACAAGAGAAAGTTCTTATGGATTATTATCATATATAGGGTTAAGCATATCAATGGTGAACATTGATCAAAAATAAAAATCCTGAGGTATAGATCGAGACCTTGGAATTGAAGGATTTCTGGAAAAAGGTTTTAGACAAATAGTTTCCCTGCACCCTCTGGTTTATGATTGAAATGGACTTCCTTGTACTGAAGAAAAATGGTGAAGAATCCATCAGAGCATATGTGGAAAACATCTCAAGGTAGTCATGATACTCCTCTGTCTATTTTATTCCCCCCAAATTATAGTTTGACCTATTCTTTGGTGGAATAAATCATTGCCTACAGAAATCCCTAGCGATCTTTGACATCGAGAGCTATGAGGAAATATTATGATGTGCCCAAAAAGTCAAAATAGAGATTGTAGAATCTCAAGGTTATCTTGGGGATAATAAGTGTAAGGTGGAGTTTAATTCTGGTGTTCTGATGGATAAATACAATGGTGCTAAGAAAATTTTTCACCCTACTTGCCAAAGGTGCAGAAAGAAGCAACATGGAAATTTATTAAAGGGGACAAGGAAATGATTTAGGTGTAGAAGAGTAGGGAAACTGACTATTAACTACTGACAAGAAAAACCTATGACTATGACATAGGAGTGTAATTCTCCATTGGACCCACAACACATTGTTCATTACATCAACTACAATGAACTAGGGAATTTTGAAAACTAGTGCCCTAAGACAAGTCGTTTTGAAGGAAACTAACAACCTCTATAGTAGAAAAGGCATGATGTTTTCTATTCGTACTCCCAATGTGAACCTCGATAATGATGTGGGGACAGGTACGCTAGTTATTCATTAAAAAATAGTGACCATAATTTTATATTATGTGTCTACACATTCTTTTATATCCCAAAATACTAGTATAAAAATCCCAACACCACCAAAAAACATGGAAGTAAAGTTGTCAGTGAGTACAAAAAATAGGGAAATCATTGCAACCCATGAATATGAGTCCTTCCAAGTCATAATTTGATGCATTAAATTCCCAGAAAACCATGTCACACTCAATTTGGTGGAATTTTATGAAATTCATGACATGGATTCATCTTCCTTATATAGAGCCAACATAAATTGGCGTGATAGGTAAATCACTCTCCACATGGTAAATTGATCCCTAATTCTGTACAAGTTCAAGGAGGAAGATTAATCTTCTTTGGAACCATCATCTCAAGTGTGGGTATTTCTGCTCAATGTTCATGTGTATCTTTCTCGAATGACTGAGTCTATGGAAGAAACCATACTTTAAGACAAGCTTTTTGTGAGGGAATTCACTGATGTGCTTCATGAGGAATTGGCTGGTCTTCCTCCTGGAGTAGATGTTGAATTATTAATTGAGTTTATTCCTAGGGAATTTCCAATATCCAAAACTCCAAATTGAATGGATGTTGTGGAGCATAAGGATTTGGAGAAACAACTATAGGAGAATATAGATTAAGGGTTTATATGCCCAAGTGCTTCACCATGGGGTGAAACCATCCTCATAATCCTGAAAAAGTATGGGTCAATTCACCTTTTCATTGACTTCCATGATCTAAAAAAATGATAATGAACTAGTTTCCTCTTTCCAAAATTTATGAGTTATTCGATCATCTATGTGAAGCACAATACTTCTCTAAGGTGGATTTGCGGTTCAGATATTATCAAGTATGGGGGAAGAAGTACGATATCCCCAAGACTGCATTTTGTATAAGGTACAATCACTATGAAATCATAATAAGGCCTTTTGGAAATACTTATGATTCATGAATCATCATGTTCATGATTAATAGAATCTGTAGATATTACCTCAACAAGTTGGTTGTGGTCTTTATAGACGATATTCTAATATACTCTAAAACCTTAGAGGATCATGAAGACCATCTAAGAACTATAGTAGAGACCTTATCAAAGGATAATATCTATCAAATGTATAGTAAGTGTGAGTTTTAGTTGAAGGTGGTCACATACTTGGGCAATATCATCTCAAAAAATGGTATATATGTGGATCCTTCCAAGATAGATGGAATTATGGTATGGTTGAGGCTAGCGTCGGTAACATATATCCAATGCTTCCTAGGGTTAGCTAGATATTAGAGCTAATTTGTGAAAAATTTCTCATGATTTTACAATACTATTAACAAGATAACTCATAAGGGAGTAAATTTTTCTTTGAGTGCTGAATTCAAAGAGAGCTTCATGGAGTAAAAAAAGAGGCCTATCACTACACCCGTTCTCACACTACCCACATGTGGAGAAAGTTTTTGGTATTTTGTGATGCCTTGAATGAGGTAATGGGATGTGTATTGATGCAAAATGTCAAATTCATTTCACATGCTTCAAGGTAATTAAAATTGTCATGTGAAAATCTATCTAAAACATGATCTGGAGTTAGATGTAGTGATCTTCTCTTTAAAAATTTGGGAGAATTACCTCTTTGGGGAGAAGTGTGAAATATATACAGACTAAAAAATACAGAAGTATATATTCACATAAAAAGAGTTGAACATGTACCAATGAAGATGGTTAGAGCTGGTCAAATACTGTGATTGGTCAATCCATTACCACCTTGGTATATGGAACAAGGTGGTAGATTCTCTATGTAGAAAAGACCCAATGATTCTATCATTGACGAGAATTGAAATGGTTATAATCTTCATAGATTTGATAAATATGGACATATGAATCATAAATAATGGAACATCATCAATCCTTTCACAAATTATTTTTCAACCATCTCTATTAGAAATGATAAAGGATGATCAAAAGGATGACGCTAGTATTCAAAAGAAAGTGGAAAATATAAGAAAATAGAAATCCTCAGTGTTCAATGTTAATGAAGATAGAATTTTAGGATTTGGGACAACACTATGTGTTCCATAAATTTTGATGTTAATGAATGATATTTTTTATGATTAACATAGATAAAATTTATCCATTCACCCACGAAACACAAAGATGTATTGAGATATGTTAGAGCATTATTGGTGGGAAAACATGAAGAATGAGATCATTGTGTATACATCAAAGTGACTTATGTGTCAGCAAGTGAAGGCTGAGAGGTAGATGTACACAAGGATGATGAAAGCATTACCCATACCAGCATGGAAGTGGGAAAATAAAACCATGGGATTTTTCACTGGAAATTTGAGGAGATCATAAATAAACCATGATATCTGGGTTGTTGTGGATATTCTTACAAAGAATACACACTCCATTTAAATTAAAGAGGATTTCTAAATGGATTGACTAGAACAGATATATATCAAAGAAGTTGTGATACTACATGGAGTACCACTACCTATTGTATCTGATCATGATCCAAGATTCACCTATATGTTATAGAAGAGTCTTAAACATGCCCTGAATATTGAGATTAAATTCATTACAACTAATCATCTTAAAACTGATGGCCAATCATAGTGGACTATCAAAACACATCAGTGATAATTTAGAGAAAGATTAATGGACATCATAGAAAGATGATATCAAAATTATCCTCTTATTGAGTTCTCATACAATACCAATTTCCACTCAAGGATCCAGTTTCGGTGCGGATGTGCGTCCGGTTACGCTGTTCCGCCAGGACGCGTTCGCGCGTGCACCCGTCAACCCGAGGGGATGGGCGCGCGGCTTGTGGTCCCGCAGTCCCGCTTTCCAAGGGCGGGCGGCATTCGTCCCTTATTCAGGGGCGTCTGCTCCTTGATCGAAACCGGGATGATGGGATGTCGGCTCCTCCTTCCTTGGACGTCTCCTCGGAACTCGTCGCCTAATCCGGGTCTCCCTCATAGACTTAAGAATGTTCGTGAATCTCGTTCCCGGCGCCATATCTTCATGGACACCGGTTAATTACGCTGCTTCCGACCGGACGCTCCAAGGAGTCTGGGCGGGGCAGCAACCTGCGGTGAGAAGGCCGGGTGGCTCTGGGTGCTGGGGGCGTGTCGTAGCACTGCGGATCTGCACGTCTGTCTTCCGTCCCTAATAGGGCTTCTCGAAGGCATGATGGCCTGAGGCATCCCGTACTAGGTGCGGGGAACTGTGTCACCTGAGGTTTTCCTCAGCTTCCCATGTTTAACACGGGGTATTCCGCGAGTTTAACGTCCAGCGGGGACGGCATCGGACCGATCAACACGAAAAGTGGATCGGATGACAGAACCCCTTGCGGGGAACCTCCGACGCTGGGGCCAGCACATGGGCGGCTTCCCAAAGGATGTGGAGTGGAGTGAAGTGGCATGACCCCACCGGGATGTGGCGGCCCGGGTAAGGATCAGGATGGATGATGGAGTGAAAAGCTTGGACCCCGTAGGGGCTTCCTACGTACCGTGCGTTAGCACGGATCAAAGTCAACGTAGTTCGGGTATACAGTTTAACGTCATGCTGGACGTCGGCAAGCCGAATCACGAAGAGGTCGAGGCCGCCGGGCGGAGGATTGAACCGAACCACCTCGCACAGAGGGGGATGGAACGGCCGGGTGGATCACAGTTTCACGTCATGCTGGACGATAAATGGAAAAAGGGGCTGTGGGGAGGCACAGTGGAGATACACACGGGCAGTCTCCCACAGGGGCGGATTCATAGGTGAATCGACGCATGCGTGAACCCTGGAGGGGTCCACTGATGGACGAACCGACGTGAATACGACCGGGACGACCAGGTGGCGGGCTTGGACCTCAAGAAGGCTTCCTACGTACCCTGTATAGAAGACAGGGATCAAAGTCCACGTAGTTCATTCTGTCAGGACTTACGCACTTGAGGCAGCCCGGATGCGACAAAACTCAGTTGGAAGGGACTTGGACCGAAAGTAGGAGACACCTCGATCCCAGTCACACCCTCTACTGGCTTCGGCAGTGGGGAGGCGCAATGGAGATACACATGTGCAGCCTCCCACGAGAAACTAGGGGTTTATAATACCCTGCCCCCGTAGGGAAAAGCCACTCCCATTAAATCGTCCCAAAAGGGGGACAATCCCGACATCCCTGCAGAGACGAGCGGGTGGGGGCCACGTCCAAACCGGGGGAGACCCTGCGTGCGAAGCACGGGATCAAATGATGCGGACGGTTTAACGTCTTGCCGGACGAAGTACAGTTTAACGTCGTGTGTTGAGGACGAAGCGGACGGTTTAACGTCTTGCCGGACGAAGTACAGTTTAACGTCGTGTGTTGAGGACGAAACACTTGGCAGTTTAACGTCTTGCAGCGCGGACGATGGGGGCTAGGCAGTTTAACGTTGTGCAGCCTGGACGTATACAGTTTAACGTCGTGCAGGACGTGGTGCAGTTTAGCGTCATGCAGGACGAATGCTGAACCGTTTAACGTCTTGTAGCTCGGACGTAGTGCAGTTTAGCGTCATGCTGGACGAATGCTGAACAGTTTAACGTCTTGTAGCTCGGACGTAGTGCAGTTTAGCGTCATGCTGGACGAATGCTGAACAGTTTAACGTCTTGTAGCTCGGACGTAGTGCAGTTTAGCGTCATGCTGGACGAAAAAGCCGCCGGTAGGTCCGTGTCACTTCGCGCGAGCCTAGGGGGGGCCGCACGGAAAGACGACGCACAACGCGGGCACCTGCGATGAAGACCATCGGGCGCCATGCAGGCGGGTACCCAAAGGGGGTCAAGGGAGGCGACCCTGGCGGATTGCGCGCAAAAGAGGAGCTTTGCGCGCAAAACCGCGGGTCGGCGCGCAAAATGGCGGGCTGGCGCGCAATTGGGCCAGCGCTTCGCGCGCGGATGATTGGGATTGCGCGCACCGGGCTTCGGGTAGCGCGCGGGGGCAACGGCTCATTCTCTAACGAATGGCCACTTTGAAGATGGGGGGGTGCGCGCAATCGGGATGGATTGCGCGCACCCGGGGGCAATTGCGCGCAAGAGGCTTCTTTTGTGCGCAAAGGCCTTCGGGTTGAAATTGATTCAAAGGAAATGAGCCAAGGGGATTGCGCGCGAAGGCGGACCCCAAGGCTCTATTGCGCGAAAGAAAGGAGGTTACCTGAAGATCGGCATTGCGTGCGGAAGGGGTTGAATTGCGCGCGCGGGAGACCGTTCGACTTCCAGCAACCTTTGAAACGTTGGGGGTCGCCTAGTATTTATAGGCAACCCCGGGCGCGGAATCCAAGGCGCGAGCGCGGAATTCTCCTCGCGGGCGCGGAATCGGGCACGGCGCGCAAGGGAGTTGCGCGCATCCCGGGGGTTTTGCGCGCGGATCATCATCTTTGCGCGCAGACCTCTGAAATTCCACGCAAGGCCTCCGGGCCCTCCGAAACATTCTTCCGACTCCAAATATGACCTCGCTTTCCGCATCCGGAGCTTCGTTTGGGAACAATGGACTTTTCCGGCGTCTACAAAAGCCCCCCCTCGGAATCTGATCGGCGAGAGGTCGCAACGATCGGGTTCCGAGGGAGACGCCGGAATGCCGAAGTCCTGGGCGGCGCGGGACTTAGGCGCGCAAAAAGGGGCGCCGGTCGCGAAATTCGCCGCTGCGGTCGCGCAAAGCGCTTTCCGCATGGCGCGGACCCCGGCCTCGCCTATAAATAGGGGCACTGGGTCCCTCCGTGCCGTACACTGGCCTTCCGCGCGATAAGCATCTCTGCTCTCGTGCGCGAAATTGCCCTTTCCGGCGCGGAATTCGCCCGCTCGTCGCGCAAAACCGTCCGGATTTCGCCCGTTTTTGCGCGAAAACCCGGAACTTTGCGCGACAGTCTTCCCAATTGCGCGCCGCCCACTTGGATTGCGCGCCAACCTTCAAACTTCTCTACCAGCCTCGTCTGATCCCGCACGCTTCATCCCTTTACCCGCACGACTCCCGAAACTTCTGAGATGGCCGCGCACAGAGGAAATGAGGGGGATGCCGCCACTCGCAGGGCTGAGATGGCGACGAACGAGGAGGTTTACGGAGCCAAGGAGATTGTTTCCAACAATCAATCCTTGTTCGACTTACTGACGCCGGCCCAGAAGACATATCCACTGTCGGACAACCTGCCGCTCTGGAACTTCGGCATCCTAGATGAGGTCCTGGTGCCAGGGTTCGAGATTGATGCGCCGCGGTCCTGGGTGACCCGGGAGGACGAGCTTCTCCGCTATAACATCACCAACAATGGGCATCCTGCCAGGGAGACCAGACACTTGGATGTCTATGTCCTGAACCCGAGGACGCGAACCATTGATGGGGGTGAGCCTACTGCGGAGAATTCTCCAGCCCTCTACTCGAGCATATATCGCCAGAGCGTCACGGACGACACCAAGGGCTGGCTGAAGGACTGGGACTTGCGGTCTGGGGGCAACTTCACCAGCGAGTGGGCCTGGGCGTTCTGGGTACGCCACACTTGCGATCACTTCGCAGAGGAGCTGCGGTACATCGGCCTGTTCGAGGCGGTGTGGACGTCGCAGTTCCACTTCTACTAGCAGTCCGAGCTCGGGCCGGAGCTGTTCACCCGATGGTCTCCGGATACCAACACCTTCCATCTTCACCATGGGGAGGTCGGCATCGGCCTCTGGGACATCCACTGCATCGGAGGTATCCCGCTGGAGGGCTACCAATACGATGAGTTCCTGCCACCGAAGAACATCTGGGAGGACAGGTCACGGACTCTCATCCTGACCTGGCATCTGCTTGACCTGGCTACGCAGTGGCTCGGGATCAAAGACTTCCAGAAGGACATATCCTACAAGGAATGGTTCGGCCAGTTCTTGGAGCATGACCCGGCGGTCAAGATGCAAGGCAGGGGGAAGCGGTGCCCGACCGCAGCTCAGAGGAGCCGGAACGGGTCGTACTGGCGGGTCCTGGAGACGGGTGACTACCGCTCATGGGGGTACCGCGTCATCGAGGCCCGGGACCCAAATGTCCGGTACGCGGCGTTCCTGGCCGCCTTTCTGAGTGGGTGGCTCCTGCCAGTGCGGGACGCGAGAATGGGCGTTCGCCCGGCGACACTGGCGGTGGCGGGTGCTATGGCCGCCAACAAGAGATACAACCTCGGGGTCCCAGTGCTGGCGAGGCTGTATGCCATCCTGGGACGCATCTCACGAGGGGGGTCGCCACGAAGGATCTGTGGGCCCTTTCAGTTCTTCCACGGCTGGGTGGCTGCTCACCTCGGTGGGTACACGTTTCCGAACGCCATCATTCCTCCGGGCAACGGCCTGCGACCCTCCCTGCTGAACATCGCGGGGGTCGCTCCGATGACCCTAAGTGAGGAGGGCGTGCGGATCCGGATTGGCAATCATGCCAACTTCAACTTCAGTCCGTTCCCCACTCCCGTCGGCCAGATGATCGACAATGGGCAGGGTCCGCTGGAGCAGCATGAATACTTCCTGAACATGCGGGGCGGGGTGCTCGTGGCTCGGATCGACGGGAAGGTGATCTGCGAGCCTTACGTGCCGACCCATTTCGCCAGGCAGTTCGGGTGCCTTCAACGGATGCCGAAGAGGGTATTCGCTGCTGTCCGGGAGGAGACGAACCCTGGCATCCTTGGCCAGATGTGGCTGATGTTTGCCGCTTTCGGCTCTGGCGACGTCATCACTCTCCCTCCTACCGGAGTTGACGCAGGCTTGGCAACCGAGTACGCCGAACACTGGGCCATCACGTACCCCGAGGGGCTCTTGCGGAAGCTAGTTCGGCGGCTCGAGGCTACCCGTGCGGAGACCGGGCGTCAAGGAAGGAGGCGAGGCGCCGCCACACGGGGGAGAACGGAGGCGCGCCAAACAGCGGAGCCGGCGCGGGCAGGGACTTCGGCGGCGGGCACATCGCAGGCTGCCGCTACGACCTCGGCACCCAGAGAGGGGGCACATGCGGCGGTCGAAGAGCGGCCCGGGAAGCAGGTGAGACGTCTGCTCGAACCCTCCCACGATGCAGTCTTCCCGGCGCTGTGGTCGGCCTGGATGACCCTGCGGCAGTCACTGGGGACCGACGCCATCTGGCGAAAGATTCTCAGAGAAGGAATCCATCTTCCAGAGGTCGGGCGCCTCCACATTGCCGACAGGGTGGACTTCAACCGGCAGTATGTGTATCTGACGGCCATGGACGAGTACGCGCGCCAACGTGGTCAGCGCGCGGAGCCATCCCTTCTGGTGAAGGTGATGCTCGGTCTCGAGCCCGCTCCGGAATAGATGCCGCCGGAAGAAGACGACAGTAGCAACGACTCCGAAGAAGAGGAGGAAATGGGGTAGGATGAAGGCTCCGAGGGAAGATCCCATCAGGGGAGCCCACGGGAGAGCGGCGAGGTGGCCGGCTCTGACAACGTTGATGTCACTGAGCTCCTCGAGGTCCGCTTCTATCCCTACTCAATCTGCTTCATCCATTCTCTTATGCAGCTTCTAACCCATTTCTCCATCTTTCTCAGGAGCGCACGGATGTTGGCCAGGCATCCTCAGCGGGAGTAGGAGGGGCGCCAGCAGGACAAGGCGGGGGCCAGACACCTATCATTGAATTGACAAGCGCTAAGGGGTCCCCTGCTGCAACTGTTCCTGCGGCGACCGGGGCAGAGGAAGATGACGCTCTGACCTCCCGTAAGTCTCCTTACTTTACTGCTGGTGCCTGCCGTTGACGACCCGTGACTAACCATGGCATGCCCTGCGCAGTGATCTCAACACTGGAGGCTCATCGGGTTGCCGAACCCGGGCCATCTACGAGTGGACCAGTGGTGGACATGCCGCCTGCTCCGGAACAGACTTCCCAAACCGAGCCGGCCCCACCAACTGCTGATCAGGGGGCTACGGACGTCGGCGGTGCTGACATCGGAGAGAGGTTGGGGGCTGACGAGGGTGTCAGCGCCGCTGGGGAGAGAGAAGAAGGTCGCCCGGATGTTGGGGAACCTATCCCTCGTGAGGACCTCCCAGGGGCGGACCCTGCAGCAGACCTGCTGGCTGCCTTCCCTGCCTACTGGCCCGCCGATCCCGAGGAGATGGACGACTCGGACGCGGAGGCGGTCGAGGAGAGCCGGATAACGCGCCGCAGGGGGTGGAAGTGCATCCAGCGCTTCCTCAAGCGAGACCCGTCGGAGTGGCTGGGGCGCATGGGATCACTTCAAACCTGGCTGCACTTCCTGTGTGCCGGGGGAGCTGATGCTCAATGCCTCCATCTAACGGTCCGTGATTTCATGGCCGAAAAGATGCGCGAGAGCTGCCGGCGTGCCGACGTCACACGAAGTCGGGACATGTCGGAGAGCACGCCGGCGCTCCTCGCGGCGGAGCAGGAAGTCCGGCGCCTCGAAGGGCAGGCGGCAGAGAAGGAGGCCTTCGTCGCAACGTGTACCGAGCTTGTGGAGCAACTAGCAGCCCAGCTGGTTGACGCCCAGGTACAGCTGACGGAGGCGGGCCAACAGATGGTCACAATTCAGGTCGAGCGGGAGCGTGCATAGGCCAGAATCGACGAACTGCGTGCTGCGACCGCCGACGAAGAGAGGGCACGCAGAGAGCGAGAAGCAGCTCTGGAGGCCACCAGCCAAAGGGTAGCGGCATTAGAAAGACTCATTCAGCACGCTAATCCCTAAGGGCTTTGTTTTGCCATTCCCAAAACATTTGCTTCTCCTACTTTGATCCATCTGTATGAATCAATATATTTATCTGCATCTTTTGGTTTAATATGCTCAACCACAATTCACTGTCTTGCGGGAGTGTTAACCAAGCATCAGGCATCCATAATTGGGCCTGGATTTCTGGAGAAAAGAGGGAGGTCATTCCTAGGAAAGGAGACCTCAGACCTAATCAATGTACCATTCCCCCAACCTGTTCCAACACACGAGCGGGACAATGCTAGGGGCGTTGAGATTTTATCCGAACATAGGGAAATGAGAAAGGGTGAATCGCGTGTCCCGAATCCAGACATCCACAACGGTCGGCCTTCCAGGAAATGCCCAAGACGGTAGGCGGACAGTGGATCGACCATAACAACTGCAATAGACGGACCGAAAAAGGCCATCATTCATATTGCAGGAGGCGGACCACATGTCATCATGAATACCACTTTGAGGTTCCTTCAGACACAAGGGTGGAAAATCCAGATCAACAGGGCATGCGAAGCGTGGGGCGAAGTGACGATTTGTTCGGACAGAATCCAACGCTCTCAAAATTGTGCCACCGTGGGGAAAGCGTATTAGGTGGATGCACTAACCTGGCCGTGAGTCACCTCAATTCTCAGACAGCACCTCTCTTACGAGGAAACCGTCGCTTCCCATCCTTGCGATGGGGCATCCCGAGCTGAATCGGGGAGAATATCACAACTGCACCACTCTACCCGAAGTCAGGCCAGACGGCCGGCGACGAGGAGGGGCGGGACATAACGATCCCTGAGGCTGGACCCGAGTCGGAATGCCCGGGCGTTCCTACGTACTCCATCAGGCTGGAGATCAAGCCACACGTAGTTCTGAGAGTGCAGTTTAACGTCATGCAGGACGTAGGACCCCATTTGGGTAGATCTTAGTTTAGGGTCGTAGAGCTCGGACCATAAGGGTAGATCTTAGTTTAAGGTCTTAGAGCTCGGACCATAAGGGCTAGATCTTAGTTTAAGGTCTTAGAGCTCGGACCATAAGGAGAGATCTTAGTTTAAGGTCTTAGAGCTCGGACCATAAAGAGAGATCTGAGTTTAAGGTCTTAGAGCTCGGACCATAAGGAGAGATCTTAGTTTAAGGTCTTAGAGCTCGGACCATAAGGAGAGATCTTAGTTTAAGGTCTTAGAGCTCGGACCATAAGGAGAGATCTTAGTTTAAGGTCTTAGAGCTCGGACCATAAAGAGAGATCTTAGTTTAAGGTCTTAGAGCTCGGACCATAAAGACCTCAAAGTACGCCGCATCTGGTCATATCCCCTGGATATGCGAAGATGCACTGAGGGATAGTGTCGAGAGTGCCGAGGTTTCGCCTGGTCAGAATGGGAGGTGGGAAATGTGAATCATGCGGCCATTCACTCGAGGACCGGGAGCACCGGCGTGAAGATATGAGAGTACTGCCGACCGTGGCGGAAAAGCAGCATCAACATCGCACTAACCGTTGGTGGAATGAGGCAGAAAACGAGCATCGACCGCTCAATCGCAGGATTCATATCGATTTGCTGCCCGAGGCCATTGGGGGTACCGGCCCGAGTCGGTGGGAGATCACTGAGGCATTGTGTCCGAACCGTTCACGGGGGCTCCACCCAGGGCGTAGACGATGGGTCCGAATGAAAGGGAGCACGAAGCCTGAAAAGCGGAGGAAACCTGACCAAGCGGATCCTGACCCTCCTGGCAATAAACCAGAGTACTCTTGACACCGGTGGACCACTGCAAGGGGTCGGGGAACACGCCTTGAGGGTGACCTGAAGGCGGCGGATTCCCCAGAGAAGGGGGAATCTCTAAGAGGTGGGGGGCTAGACCCGAAGTTTCAAACATCCGAGCGTTCCTACGTATCCCATAAGGATCGGAATCAAGCCGCACGTAGTTCTTGAAGCGCGGCGCAACACAATCGGGCACCAGCGCGGGGAAGAGTGCGGGTCTGACCCTCGCACACAAAAGGAGCGGCATTTGATATTTCTTGTTTGTCCTTAGAGATGAATGGTTTTTCTTTGTGCGGCGACATGCATGTGATTGAGAAATCTCTGGCGTCGCCACAATGATCAAGCCATGGAAGGCATTGAAGAATGGCGTGGTTATTAATCAGCGCCCAACATGAGTGTCCCCTGAGGGGAACATCACGATGCAGTGCCGTTTTCTCGTCGGGCGGCCAAGACGATCACAGTTTACGGTCGTGTGGTAGGACCAGACAACACAGTTTAAGGTCGTGTGGTTCGGACCAGACAACACAGTTTAAGGTCGTGTGGTTCGGACCATGGAGGAATCCGCTTACCGCGGTACGGCGGACACGGCGGAGGTGGGAGCATACCCAGCCTTGCGGTCACGCACGATTCCAGGAGAAGAGTCTTGGGATAGGGGCCTGCGTATGTCCATCACCCGAGGGGCAGAGATGCTAGCCTCCAGATATACTGGGCTCAGAACGCGATTGTTCGGGCGACTCCTTCCTCCTTATGGGGACGAGGGTCCAGCTACGCATGGCCCTTGGGGAGAACATCCGCATATATCCTTGGTGCTCAGATCATGGGAGCCTCGAACGACATCATTACCTTGGTTGGTCTGCCTAACGTGTAGAGGTGTACTGAAGGTCAGTATGAAAAGAGTGTCAAGATTCCACTACAACGCATAAAGGCGGAGTGTGATGAGGACTGCGCAATCCAATGTTCAGAGCCTGAAAGAGATGACATGGCGATCGAGGATGTTGCTGACGCATTCGCAACACAACATCCGATCGCGTCAGCCTAAGATGGGGCAAGCAAACGAGCATCGACCGCTCAATCGCAGGATTCATATCGATTTGCGGCCCAAGACCCGACGGTAAATCGACCCGGAGCGGTGGGAGAGCACTGAGGCATCGTACCCAAACCGCTAACGAGGATCCCTTTGAGTGAACGCTCGAATAAGAGGAAGCGCGAGGCCTGACAAGCAACACAGGACTTGTCGGGATTGAATCTGACACTACGAGTCATAGACCGAAGTACCCAAAACATGTTAACAGATATCCGGAAAGGGTCGGAGGACTCACCCTGAGAGCAACCAAAAGAGGGCAGATTCCCGTGATCAACCAAGGGACGGGGCTGGACCTGAAACACAAGCGTTCAGGCGGTCCTACGTATCCCATAGGGATGGGAATCAAGCCATACGTAGTTCTTGAGAGGCAGTTTAACGTCATGCAGGACGATGAGAGGTGTGAGGTGGTCCCACACACGGGGGGAGGCGTACGGCGCGGCCAGTAGACCGACGTGAATGAGGACATAATCCCCCGCTCACGCGATACGCCTCGCACAAAAAGGAGGGGAACTGGGGCCAGAGGCCCAACGTGGGATAGAGATTCCCGGGAAATGGGGCTGGGCCTAAAACATGAATGTCCAGGCGGTCCTACGTATCCCATAAGGATGGGAATCAAGCCATACGTAGTTCTTGAAGTGCAGTTTAACGTCATGCAGGACGATGAGGGGAAAAGAAGGGGGGAGCAGAAGGCATCCCCAAACGTGGGGGGGCGTACAGCGTGACGAGCAAACCGACGTGAATGAGGGCATAGCCCCGCACTCACACCATACGCCGCACACCCGGGGGCAACTGGGCCAAGGGCCCGAGATGGGATGGAAATTCCCGAAGGATGGGGCTGGGCCTGAAACATGAAGGTTCAGGCGGTCCTACGTATCCCATAAGGATGGGAATCAAGCCGCACGTAGTTCTTGAGGGGCAGTTTTACGTCATGCAGGACGATGTACAGTTTAACGTCATGTTGGACGGAGCACTTGGCAGTTTAACGTCTTGCAGCGCGGACGATACGCTGGGCAGTTTAACGTCGTGCAGCTTGGACGTATGCAGTTTAACGTCGTGCAGGACGTGGTGCAGTTTAACGTCATGCAGGACGAAGTGCAGTTTAGCGTCATGCGGGACGAATGAACACTCAGGCAAAGTATTGCTTGAGGAACCTAGCGTTGGTGGGAGGAGTGACACGCTCACCATCCATAGTCGCTAGGGAGTATGCGCCATTGGGATAGACCTTGTGGACAACAAACGGTCCCTCCCACTTGGGCTCCAACTTGGGTGGCTTCCTGCCGGGGATCATCGGCGCTCTTAGGGCTAGCACTAGATCACCCTGCAGGAAGGAGCGGAGGCGAACCTTCTTATTGAAAGCTCGAGCCATTCTGCTTTGATGCCTCTCCAAGTTGTGCAAAGCGCGAAGTCTATTCTCATCCAGTGATTCCAACTCGACTAGACGGGCTTCAGCAACTCTGTCCGGCGCTTGCTGGTCGTAGACTGCAGTGCGCAAGGACGGTAACTGGATCTCGATGGGCAGGACGGCCTCAGCTCCATACACCAGGGAATAAGGGGTCATCTGGGTGGAATTGCGAGTCGTCGTCCGATAAGCCCAGAGGGCGTTGGGGAGCTTTTCCGGCCAACTCTTCTTGTTCTGACCAACCATCTTTTGCAGAATGTTAGAGAGGGTTTTGTTAAACGCCTCGATCTGTCCATTCGCCTGCGCATGATAGCGAGATGTATGGTTCGAGCGAATGTTATACTTGGCGTACAACTTCTTCAACTCGGCTGCTCAGAAATTGGTTCCGTTATCCGTGAGTATAGCGTGAGGCACTCCAAATCGATGGACGATGTTGGAGGTCACGAAGTCAGCGATCGAACAGGATTTGACCTCTCTGAGCGGAATCGCCTCTGGCCATTTGGAGAAGAAGTCCGTAGCGGTCAGAATGAACCGGCACTGGCGAGCTGTCGCCGGTGGGTAAGGTCCCACAACGTCCAGTCCCCAGACTGCAAAGGGCCAGGAATACCTTGTGGTATGGAGAGGCTCCGGCGGCCGATGCACAAAGTTCGCATGAACCTGGCACGCATGGAACCTCCTGGCATACTCGATGCAGTCATGGATCATGGAGGGCCAGAAGTATCCTAACCTCCGAATCTGGTGGGACAGCTTCGGCCCAGTCTGGTGGGCGCCGCATGAACCAGCATGAACCTCTTGCATGACTCGTGGGATCTCAACTCCCTGAAGGCAACGGAGGAGAACACCATCAAACCCGCGTTTGTAGAGGATCTGCTCCAGGCCGGGACTGCTCTGGAGGACGAACTGCGATGCGCGGCGTCGAACTCGCTCGTGCTCGGCCCGATCCGATGGAAGAATGCCATGTTGGAGGTACTCAACCAAAGGCGTCCTCCAATCAGGGGCTGATCCGACTGTCATATCTGGGGTACTCGGGGCTCCGGGCATAGGAGCAACCGTGGTGAGGTTACTTACCAACGGGCCACGATCTTCTTCCGGGATAACGGGAGCGATGAGCCTACGGCGCGTCACGCGGACGATCAGGTTGTCCTGTTCAGGCTCTGCAAGTGACGCAACGAGGCTGGCCAAAGCATCTGCTCGACCGTTCTGCGACCGAGGAACATGGACAATTTCCGGCCGAGAAGGGAACCGGGCCATCAGAAGGAGGGTGCACTCCAACAATGGCACAAGTTCCGGCTTCCTGACAACGTAGTCGCCATTGATCTGCTTAACGACCAGCTCGGAGTCCCCTTTCACGCACAGACCGGGCACGTCGATCTCGAGAGCCAACTCGAGGCCGGTGATGAGGGCATGGTATTCCGCCTCATTGTTGGTACAGCCCTCTGACAACAGGAAAGAGTATGGCAGCACGGCTCGCTCCGGGGTAATGAAGACGATACCCAAGCCCACTCTGTTGAGCTTAGGATTATCGAGTCTTCTACCGGTGGGGCTCCGGGATGCACCGTCAAAGTGCATCTGCCAGCATGAATCAGCTCGATCAACCGAGAGAATGGTCTCATCAGGAAAGCCTAGATCCAGCGGCTGATCCGCGGAGGTCGGGTGAGCTGCCAGAAAGTCTGCAAATGCTTGCCCTTTGATGGCCTTCTGAGACACATACCTGATGTCGAACTGCTGGAGAATCACAGCCCACCGCGCTAGGCGGCCAGTCAACATAGGTCGGCTCAGGATATATTTCAACGGGTCTACCCGAGAAACCAACTGTACCTCATGGTGCTGCAAGTAGTGCCGTAATTTCTGTAAGGCAAATACGAGCTCCAGGCAGCTCTTCTCGATGGGGGAATACCTAACTTCCGCATCGAGGAGCATGCGACTGAGGTAATAGAGGCTATTCTTCGTTCCCTCGTTGTTCTTCTGGGCGAGAAGGGCACCCAGGGACCGTTCCAGGGCGGTCACATAGAGGACCAGCGGCTTCCCGGATACAGGCGGCATCAGAACCGGAGGTTGAAGCAGGTACTGCTTGATCTCCTCGAAAGCGGTCTGACACTCTTTATCCCATACATAGGTGGCACCTTTCTTCATGATCCGAGAAAAAGGCTTACACTTGCCGGCCAGATTCGCGATGAATCGGCGTATATATGCTAAGTGGCCTTGGAACCCTTGCAGTTCCCGGACGGTACCTGGGGGAGGCATCTGGCTAATCGCCCTGATTTTCTCTGGGTCGATCTCAATACCCCGGTATCTCACCACAAATCCAAGGAACTTTCTGGAGGTGACCCCAAAGGCACACTTCAACGGGTTCATCTTCAGGCAGCGAGACCGGAGGAAGCTGAACACTTTCTCAAGATCTTTGAGATGGTCCTGACGCTGGCGCGATTTGACAACCAAGTCGTCGACGTAGCATTCCACCAGTGTGTCGAGGATTGGCTTGAATATGCGGTGCATCGCCCGTTGATAGGTGGCACCTGCATTCTTCAGGCCGAAGGGCATGACCCGGTAGCAAAAGGTACCTTGGGGGGCCCTGAAGGCAGTGAACTCCTCATCCTCAGGGGCCATCCGAATTTGGTTGTATCCGGAGTATCCATCCATGAAGGAGAGGGCTTGGAACCCTGCCGTGGCATCAATCAACAGCTCTGTCACTGGAAGGGGAAAATCATCCTTCGGACAGTGGCGGTTGAGATCGCGGAAGTCGATGCAGACTCTGATCTGCCCGTTCTTCTTCCTGACCGGCACAATGTTGGCCAGCCATTTGGGGTACTGAACTTCCCTCACGAAGTTGGCTTTGATAAGCTTGTCAACTTCGGCCTCAACCATGGCACTGTGGGATGGGTGCATCTTCCTAGGAGGCTGCTTGAACCCGCGATGGTTCGCCGGGAGACCAAGGCGGTGGACGGCTACCTGAGGATCCAGCCCCGGCATCTCGTCATAGCCCCAAGCGAATACATCACGGTGCTGCCTGAGAAAGTCCACGTACTGCTGCCGCTCCTCAGAGGGCATGGCGGCACTAACCAATGTGGGTCTTGGATCGGCCTCGGTTCCAAGGTTCACCTGTATTAACTCATCGACCGTGGCGGGGACGCCCTCCTCAAAGGCTGGGGGTGCATCTTCCACGTCCTCTCCGCTCGGGGAGGGATCGTCCACGGGAGAGACTGCATTGGCAACTACATTGGGGCTACCAGATCCTGCTGGGCCACTGGTGCTGGCGCGGGCGGTCGCGGCCATCTCATCAGGAGACTCGCGGACCGTCAAGACCATGGCGACGTCCAACCGTTGAATCGGGAGGACGTAAGCGTCATCCAGACTTGCCCAGGGATCACTTGCAACAGCGACAGGCTCAACCTCACCTGCCAGGATCTGCTTATCCTTGCTCTTGTAATAGTCCGCGTCCAGATAGCGGGCTTCACATGAGGCAAAAGGAGAGGCATCTCCTTGAAGCACGCATACTCGACCATTAAGGGAGTATTTGAGGCATTGGTGGTATGACGAGGGAACCGCCGCGTGAAGATGGAGCCATGGCCTGCCCATCAATGCGTTGTACGCGGTGTCCTGAGAGACTACCATGAATTCGGTGTTGGCAACCAAGTCACCGAACTGGGTCTTCAAACGTATCTTGCCGACCGGGGTTTGCTCGGTGCGATCGTACCCCTGGATCCTGAGGTCGGAGGGAATCAAGTCATCCTCAGACAACCCCAATCTTCGGAGCGTCCGAGTTGGAATCAGGTTAATCCCGGACCCCGTGTCGACAAGACAGCGCCGGACTTCAAGGCCATTGAACTGGCCAGTGACATACAGCGGACGAATGTGTCCCTGTATAGGAGGGTCTTCATCCTTACCAGAGAACGAGATAACTGCCTGACATTCGGCGTCCTCGATCGTTTCGGCGTGAATGGCCTCTGCAGCCGCAACCTCTGTCTCAAACTGGAGGGGGCTTTTCAGGGCTTCAGCGAGTGCCTCGCGCATCTCAGATGACATGCGCAGAGCCTCAAGGATGGAGAGCCTTGCTGGGATGTCGGCCAAGTGCTTCAGGACATCATACTTTTTGGCCAAGCGCGAGCCCCTGTGTAACGCCCCGACCCCAGCTACCCAGAGTCGGTGCATTACTTCGTAACATTGGCATGATCACAAAGGATCAAGTCTCGAAAGACCGATTAGTTTAGTAGCCTTGGAAACACTAGATACATTCATAAGTCTTTCATTACATCAAAAAGTGAAAAACTACAATAACAAAGTCTCCATAGTCCACACTCATATCTTCTTCTGACAATCCCTGCAGGTCATTCATAAAATACTTCTACACATCCTGGAAAATATTAAAACATTGAAAGGGGTGAGCTCAGATGCTCAGTAAGGAAAACAATGATGCGGAAGCTTTCATAAATAATCATTAACAATTAAGGCAATGTATAAATAAAACAAAAGCCTTTTAAACATGAACTTCAACATAATATGACAAAAGTAAAATGAGATAATGCCATTCACTTCTTCACATGGATATTCTACTGGTCGAATAATCACATGCAATAACAATAACCACTTTCATAATGATGGAATGCATAATGCCAGACTATCTTAACCACGTAGTCAAGGCCTCGTGCCAAGACCACAAATAATATTTTGTCAAGGCCTTGTGCCAAGACACTAGTTTGTCTCATGAGACCTGCCGATGCATCGAGGAGCTATAGCGGGCTCCACCCGTCACTTATTAAGTCCAATGCATTCCTCATATGAATAGGTTTAAACATATCATAAACCATAACATAATCGTATCACATAAAACATGCATAAAGGAAACATAACATTTCCACATTTCAATCACAAGATATAAATACAACACATTGATATAATAAAAAATGCTTTCAAAACCATTTTCAATACCAAAATAAAAGAGAGTTAAAACTTTGTATTTATTTTTCATTAAAAAAAATGATGGCTTGAAGAGGAAGCCGGATCTCAAATAATGGTCACGGCGGCGGAGAAGTCGTTGTCGCCGCATAAGTACGGAAAGAAAAACATTCCCTTTTGTCGTTTAGTAAAACGCTTCGTATAAAAAAGATTCCTTTTGAATAAATGCAAAAGTCAAAGGGTTTTATACACCGTATAAAAGGAAAGTTGTGTATAAAGCCAAAATATGCCTCAATGAAAGGGGATAGAGACGAAGTCCTTAAAAAGATCATTTTTAAAAATAAAATAGATCTATTATGTGTATTCACTATAGGTACACATAAAGAAAGTAAAAAATAAAAAAAATAGGATATAATATCATGACATAATTTGAAAGTAGGAGATTAACCCAAAGAATGGAAGTTGGGTTAAGAAGTTCCCTTACCTTGTGTCCGACTTGACTCAACCGTTCTTTAACCTCCTGAATAATAAACTAGAGTTAATATCTACCTTATTAAGAACCATTTTCAATTTCATTATCCTTTTTATATCACTTATTACAATGATATGAACATTATGTAATTATTTAAGTTAATAACGGTCGTTTTGTCGATCTTTGGTACTTGAGTCAAAAATAAACTTCTTATAATTACAAGTTGTTCATGTGGTGAAATATCCATTATATCCGGAATTATATTCATGATGTAGATATCATATATATCATATATACAGTATATACATTCATTCATAATGTCACGTAACATTTAGAGGTAAGAAATGAAATGCACCGTTCATGGAGACGGTAAGCCGTACGTACGCATGAACGCTACTTTCATTTCAATTTCATATTTAATGGAAGTAAATCATAATGATATAAATGTATAATATAATTCCAGTATAATATAGTGTATAATACCATTTACTCCATCCTTTATACATCCCACATATGGCATTTACGATTCAAATCACTTTGAGGGGGCGGTAGTCCGCACTTCCTAAAATGAAATTATCGCGTTTTACCCATAATGGAAATCATAAAGTATGCCATAAATGAGAAATACAGAAGCATAAGTAAAACAAAAACATATTATATATCATATATAAAAATAGTGACATCTTAATGGCCACCTTTGAAGGTGTTATATGAGTGTTGAACAATCATCGCTTCGTGAGGCAGAAATTCACCATCCACAGAAACCGTATGTTCTTTAACCATTAGATGTAGGTGTGTGTAAGTGTAGCTCGAATCCTTCTTATAACAACATCCTAGTATATTTAGGATACTGGTGTTGTTACAAAAGAAATGAATAAAAAGAGTTTAGGGGGTTGGAGAAGAAAAATAAAACAAAACAACATTAGAAAAGACATTACCTCAAAATCGGGTAACTCTTTTTGATTTGAGCCAAAGGCTTCCTTGGGAAGAGTTCTGCCCAAAGGGAGGCTTCTAGGAGTAAGGGAGGAATGTTGGGAGAGTATTTGGGCAGAGGTTGGCCGAGCCAAATGGCTTGATGGTGTGAATAAGGTGGGAGAGGTGGGGGCCTTTTATAAGTGGAGAGGAGGGGCACTTTTGGAAAGTAATGAAATGTTACATTATTTCAAAATGCTTTTCGGATTCTAAAGGTCCCACATCTATATAATTCGAGGCTAAGGTGATAAGGTTTCGAAATATCTTCATCCAATAGGCTTTGGACAAGTGTAAGCCTCGGATTTTGCATTATCTTCTCATTTTATTTAAATCGTCAAATAATGATGTCATCGCTGCATCATTATTATGTCATAAGTACTTTAATTTATTTAATGTCTAAAAATTATAAAACAAATACTATGATGTAGGAAATCTTTTTAGCTTTCCAATTACTATTTATAATCAAAATTTGGACTTGTATAACCCCAATTAAAAATTGTTTTAGTAGAACAATTTATGTTAGTGTCATTTTCACTTTAACATTAAATAAAAACTAATTTATGTCATTTCCCAACAAAAGTGGATCCATGGGGTCCCCAAGTTAGGACATGGCTTGTCTTGGTCGTCCATGACTCAACCAATGAGGTTGGGACATGTGTCTAGGTCATTTAATATTATTAAAGTATTATCTATACCTTAAACTACACTAATTACCACTAATCGCGATTAAGAACTTAATAAGTTACTATTCACCAAAAAATTATTATAATCTCATTGAACCACATTTTACTTCTTAATGACAACCATGTATGTCGGATTTTTGAAAATCAAATCACAGAAGTGGTAATATTTCATTTAAACGAAAAATCAGTTATTTAACTACCACTTAGTGGTTTCACTATTCATCAAAAATTGAAGTTTCTCAGAACAATGCCAAAATTTCATCCTAAGCTATAATTGATATTCCGAATTCAAAAATGATGTCTATTTTACAAAATTCCAAACATATAAGTTGCATTAATTAATTTTATAATTAATTCCCGCTGTTACGACAAATAGCGTGTTTTCAAGAAACAATTTATATCAAAAGATTGGCAATTGTTTATGTCCAAATTCAATGTTAAATTAATTCTAATGACCACCATTGGATAAAATGGTAAAAATATATTCTAATTATACTCTAAAACCACTCAATAGTATAATTTATCACTATGAATTATTTTGATTAATAAAGTTGTTTTAAGTATTTTTCACTATTCATAAAAATTTAGAAGTTCTCAGAAAAATACCAAAAACTCAACATAGGCTAATTTCAATATTAGGAATACAAAAATGAAGTCCATTTTGAAATATAAAATTTCTATAATTTTAAAAAGTGGTTATTACTATTCATAACGGCTACTTTGATTTGTCGCGATGTTTTAGAACTTCGAAGTTGCGTACAATGCAAGCTATTGTATTATTGAATGAGAAGCGTATCGTGGAAGCTCGGGGTGTTACATTCTCCCCTCCTTCAATAAATTGCGTCCTCGCAATTTGAAATTTTTCTTGGAAAATAAAAGGTTGAAAAGGGAAAATACCTTTGTGGAAAACCCACATCGGAAATAAGATTAATAAAATTTAGCCTTAATAAGAGGTAAATGGAAATAAGAAAGTCACCACCAAATTATAATCTCGATAAGGAGAACATTGGTGGCAATTAGAGACATATAATTGGAGGAAAAACGTAAATATTTGTAGGGAGTGATTGAGGTCATCAATAACAATCAACTGTCAAATTGAGGGCCTCAAAGCCTTCAATCTATATTGATTTAAAATATCATCAGTTCAACAAGACATAAGGTATTAGGATAACACATTTTTTTGTTTTAATATCCCTTTACTAAAGTTTAAGAATTAATTTATTCATTGAATAAGAGATAGGTATATATATATATATATGTGTTTGTCATTAGAGTTTCAACCTTCAACTCATCTTTCACTCAAAAGATAATAGAACTCAAAAATATTATACTTATCCTAATTGTATAAGGTTCCAAATGTTAACACATACCATTTAGATTAGTAAAATTATTTTGTAATAACCGGGGACTTCCTGTAGGCTAGTGGTAGGAAATAAAGGCCTGTCGCACTATGATTGTGGGTTCGATTCCTGCAGCTTTGTCCGACGCGACGGGTTATGCCCCACCCTGCAGGTTGTCCTTTTCCTAAAACTATAGTATCATAATATTCCAAAAATAATCTTCATAAATTTTTTAACCTTAAACAATACTATCCATGGTTCAACTTAATCCATTCCAACCTTAATAGTTATCCAAAATACATCTGTCCAACTCACAGTCCAAATTTTATAAGGAAGGTAAACATAATGAAGATCCTTTATCCCACGTAACAACATGTGAGCACCTTCATCATGTATTCTTTTTAAACATACTGAATTACCATGATCCCTTATTCCTTATAGAATACTAGATATACTCCTTCTATCCAAAAATGTATACAAAACATCAATCAGTTTCAAGGAAGTTAAGTATATCCAATATAATTTATCCAAATCAATCACGTCTTATTCCAAAATCACAATCTCAGTATCAAAACCATATTATGGTTTATCTTTCTCTCAACCATATATTTTCCAAAAATTTAACCTACTGTGGAGTCACTTTTCTTGGTTCCACACAATCTCAAGTCCTTGATGAAATAGTACTGCAGTACAATCCTTATATACTCCATAATTATTATAACCAGTACATCATTGATACAACACTCAAATTAAAAAAAAAACTTTAATAACAACATAAGAACTCTAATCATTACTCCTCATCTGTGGTAGTATCATAACTTGATTATTATCCAATAACATCATTTGGGGCATGCTCTGATGATTTGGACATTGGTTTGCGTAGTGTCCCCAATCCTTGCAGAAGAAGCATTGTACATTTGAAACCATTTTCTTACCCTTGCAGTCACGCACTTTGTGTCCTTTTTCTCTACACTTATAACAAACTCCCATTCCCTTTAGGAAAGTTCCATGATGTTTCTTCCCACAATTACCACATATTGGAAAATTCTTCTTTCCCCTCATCCCTTTATCCATCATTCTCTCTTCCATCCCTTTCATCTCTTGCTTCGCTTCAAAGCCATAGGACTCAGAGAATTCTTTACTTATCCTATTAACACATGATACTATTTCTTCATATGTTGAGAACACATGGGAGACTATTTCCCTTCGAAATGTTGGCTTAATACCGTGAAAGATACTATCCTTCTTACTCTTTGGATCATACGTACCGCTGGAGTTCACATTCCTTCTACTGGGCGCCATTTCTATACAACGGCATAAACTAGGTTAGTTTATGAATCAAAATACATAATTCCATACTTGTAAAACACTTTACATAAATTGAACTATTTATGGATATAATCCATAATCATAAAAAGAAATGTTTTCTTTGAGGAAGTATGTACTCATAACCCTTCATAGTGGTTTGTAAGTAAAATGAGAATTATCCTAAGCATATCCCCCGGGAGTGTCGTAACCAAGAGTGCAGCAAGGCCCGTTTTCGTGCACCAGTTCCCGTTCGAGTCTAGCTCAAAGCGGTGTTTTCGGGTTTTACCCCTAGGTACATCTGTGCCAGAGCCGCCTCTACCTGCTCGTATCCAGACAGGGATGTATTGCTCGGAAAATTCATAACATCTCTATAATACCAAAATTCTAGGAAGTTCTTTTATACTAATCCTCAAAGTCTATCTTCGGGATATGTGCTCTAATCAGAGTTTATCTAAATCTAGCTTCCAAGGTTAGTACTAAACTGCCTCTGATACCAACTGTAACGCCCCGACCCCAGCTACCCGGAGCCGGTGCGTCACTTCGTAACATTGGCATGATCACAAAGGATCAAGTCTCGAAAGACCGATTAGTTTAGTAGCCTTGGAAACACTAGATACATTCATAAGTCTTTCATTACATCAAAAAGTGAAAAACTACAATAACAAAGTCTCCATAGTCCACACTCATATCTTCTTCTGACAATCCCTGCAGGTCATTCATAAAATACTTCTACACATCCTGGAAAATATTAAAACATTGAAAGGGGTGAGCTCAGATGCTCAGTAAGGAAAACAATGATGCGGAAGCTTTCATAAATAATCATTAACAATTAAGGCAATGTATAAATAAAACAAAAGCCTTTTAAACATGAACTTCAACATAATATGGCAAAAGTAAAATGAGATAATGCCATTCACTTCTTCACATGGATATTCTACTGGTCGAATAATCACATGCAATAACAATAACCACTTTCATAATGATGGAATGCATAATGCCAGACTATCTTAACCACGTAGTCAAGGCCTCGTGCCAAGACCACAAATAATATTTTGTCAAGGCCTTGTGCCAAGACACTAGTTTGTCTCATGAGACCTGCCGATGCATCGAGGAGCTATAGCGGGCTCCACCCGTCACTTATTAAGTCCAATGCATTCCTCATATGAATAGGTTTAAACATATCATAAACCATAACATAATCGTATCACATAAAACATGCATAAAGGAAACATAACATTTCCACATTTCAATCACAAGATATAAATACAACACATTGATATAATAAAAAATGCTTTCAAAACCATTTTCAATACCAAAATAAAAGAGAGTTAAAACTTTGTATTTATTTTTCATTAAAAAAAATGATGGCTTGAAGAGGAAGCCGGATCTCAAATAATGGTCACGGCAGCGGAGAAGTCGTTGTCGCCGCATAAGTACGGAAAGAAAAACATTCCCTTTTGTCGTTTAGTAAAACGCTTCGTATAAAAAAGATTCCTTTTGAATAAATGCAAAAGTCAAAGGGTTTTATACACCGTATAAAAGGAAAGTTGTGTATAAAGCCAAAATATGCCTCAATGAAAGGGGATAGAGACGAAGTCCTTAAAAAGATCATTTTTAAAAATAAAATAGATCTATTATGTGTATTCACTATAGGTACACATAAAGAAAGTAAAAAATAAAAAAAATAGGATATAATATCATGACATAATTTGAAAGTAGGAGATTAACCCAAAGAATGGAAGTTGGGTTAAGAAGTTCCCTTACCTTGTGTCCGACTTGACTCAACCGTTCTTTAACCTCCTGAATAATAAACTAGAGTTAATATCTACCTTATTAAGAACCATTTTCAATTTCATTATCCTTTTTATATCACTTATTACAATGATATGAACATTATGTAATTATTTAAGTTAATAACGGTCGTTTTGTCGATCTTTGGTACTTGAGTCAAAAATAAACTTCTTATAATTACAAGTTGTTCATGTGGTGAAATATCCATTATATCCGGAATTATATTCATGATGTAGATATCATATATATCATATATACAGTATATACATTCATTCATAATGTCACGTAACATTTAGAGGTAAGAAATGAAATGCACCGTTCATGGAGACGGTAAGCCGTACGTACGCATGAACGCTACTTTCATTTCAATTTCATATTTAATGGAAGTAAATCATAATGATATAAATGTATAATATAATTCCAGTATAATATAGTGTATAATACCATTTACTCCATCCTTTATACATCCCACATATGGCATTTACGATTCAAATCACTTTGAGGGGGCGGTAGTCCGCACTTCCTAAAATGAAATTATCGCGTTTTACCCATAATGGAAATCATAAAGTATGCCATAAATGAGAAATACAGAAGCATAAGTAAAACAAAAACATATTATATATCATATATAAAAATAGTGACATCTTAATGGCCACCTTTGAAGGTGTTATATGAGTGTTGAACAATCATCGCTTCGTGAGGCAGAAATTCGCCATCCACAGAAACCGTATGTTCTTTAACCATTAGATGTAGGTGTGTGTAAGTGTAGCTCGAATCCTTCTTATAACAACATCCTAGTATATTGAGGATACTGGTGTTGTTACAAAAGAAATGAATAAAAAGATTTTAGGGGGTTGGAGAAGAAAAATAAAACAAAACAACATTAGAAAAGACATTACCTCAAAATCGGGTAACTCTTTTTGATTTGAGCCAAAGGCTTCCTTGGGAAGCGTTCTGCCCAAAGTGAGGCTTCTAGGAGTAAGGGAGGAATGTTGGGAGAGTATTTGGGCAGAGGTTGGCCGAGCCAAATGGCTTGATGGTGTGAATAAGGTGGGAGAGGTGGGGGCCTTTTATAAGTGGAGAGGAGGGGCACTTTTGGAAAGTAATGAAATGTTACATTATTTCAAAATGCTTTTCGGATTCTAAAGGTCCCACATCTATATAATTCGAGGCTAAGGTGATAAGGTTTCGAAATATCTTCATCCAATAGGCTTTGGACAAGTGTAAGCCTCGGATTTTGCATTATCTTCTCATTTTATTTAAATCGTCAAATAATGATGTCATCGCTGCATCATTATTATGTCATATATACTTTAATTTATTTAATGTCTAAAAATTATAAAACAAATACTATGATGTAGGAAATCTTTTTATCTTTCCAATGACTATTTATAATCAAAATTTGGACTTGTATAACCCCAATTAAAAATTGTTTTAGTAGAACAATTTATGTTAGTGTCATTTTCACTTTAACATTAAATAAAAACTAATTTATGTCATTTCCCAACAAAAGTGGATCCATGGGGTCCCCAAGTTAGGCCATGGCTTGTCTTGGTCGTCCATGACTCAACCAATGATGTTGGGACATGTGTCTAGGTCATTTAATATTATTAAAGTATTATCTATACCTTAAACTACACTAATTACCACTAATCGCGATTAAGAACTTAATAAGTTACTATTCACCAAAAAATTATTATAATCTCATTGAACCACATTTTACTTCTTAATGACAACCATGTATGTCGGATTTTTGAAAATCAAATCACAGAAGTGGTAATATTTCATTTAAACGAAAAATCAGTTATTTAACTACCACTTAGTGGTTTCACTATTCATCAAAAATTGAAGTTTCTCAGAACAATGCCAAAATTTCATCCTAAGCTATAATTGATATTCCGAATTCAAAAATGATGTCTATTTTACAAAATTCCAAACATATAAGTTGCATTAATTAATTTTATAATTAATTCCCGCTGTTACGACAAATAGCGTGTTTTCAAGAAACAATTTATATCAAAAGATTGGCAATTGTTTATGTCCAAATTCAATGTTAAATTAATTCTAATGACCACCATTGGATAAAATGGTAAAAATATATTCTAATTATACTCTAAAACCACTCAATAGTATAATTTATCACTATGAATTATTTTGATTAATAAAGTTGTTTTAAGTATTTTTCACTATTCATAAAAATTTAGAAGTTCTCAGAAAAATACCAAAAACTCAACATAGGCTAATTTCAATATTAGGAATACAAAAATTAAGTCCATTTTGAAATATAAAATTTCTATAATTTTAAAAAGTGGTTATTACTATTCATAACGGCTACTTTGATTTGTCGCGATGTTTTAGAACTTCGAAGTTGCGTACAATGCAAGCTATTGTATTATTGAATGAGAAGCGTATCGTGGAAGCTCGGGGTGTTACACCCTGGTTGCAGGAGGTTGCTCTGCGGTTGGTGGCATGACGGGCCTTGCCGGTTGGATCGGCGGCCGACTGGTACTTGGCGCATCTCGCTGTTCACTGGTCGCAGTCCGGGAAATGGTCACCGTACTGGAGTCAGGAGGCCGGGATGGACTTGTGGCAGGGCGGAGCTGGTCGCGACGCGGCTGAGGCGGTTCTGCCTGGTCCCACACCACAAACAGTGGCGGAGGCGAATCCGTCATCCCCGGATGGGGGGGCTGCGCGCGCTGAGCTCGGTTTTGAGCATGCTGCCTATTCTCGGTGGCGTGCACGGCCTGGCTGGAGGTACCAACGGCTGTGCCCCGGCGACTCCTGTTGCTGCGGTTCTTCCGACGGTGGCGACGACCGGGGACACTAGGGAGGTCCACCTGGTGTTCTTCAACGTCGGGAACCGAAAAGGGATTTACCAGCTCGACGGTGTTAACCGAAGCGTACCCAAGACCGTCATTGGACGAATCATCCATCATCGGGCGGATCCGAGGAGGGACCCCAATCTCCGGGGGCATGAAATCGCCGAGAGTGCGGGATAGTGGCGGAACTGGCGGGGCGCGCTCTTCCTTCTTGCGCTGCCGCCGTTTGCTCCTCTTGGAAGAGGTAGGCTGGGACGACGATGCCGAAGCAGCACCCGCGGATTCTGGGGGCTCAGGCTGATTCAAGCGCGCACGGATGATTCCATGGGCGCGAATGGTCGTCTTGCGGGCCATCCAGTTATTGTACTTCTGGGATCCGCGGTCGGAGACCAGCTGCCATTCGTCCTCGTTGCCACTATCTTCATCTGATCCCACGAACACGCCCGCCACTTGTGCTGGAGCTGGGCCCAACCTGATTACATTGTTGTTAATCTGGTCTTGGAGCCAATCCTTAAACACATAGCACCGCTGGATGGTGTGCCCCAGGGCCCGATGGTAGGGGCAGTAGCGGGGGTTATTCGTAAGATGTGCCTCCTCTGGCTTCCAACACTCAGGCAGTCGCACAATCCTCTGCTCCAGGGCGCTCCGGAAATAACCGGGGACCTGATCCTCATGGAATGAGTAAGTCAGGTGTCGCGGGCCCCTGGGAGCGTGGTCTTGACGAGGGGCTGGAGGGGCCTGCCGAGGAGGTGGACCCTGATTATCTCGCCTGGGTTGCGGCGGTACATTACGCGGAGGGGCCGGCCGGTTCTGAGGCTGCCGCTGCTGGGCCGGGAACTGAGCCCGTGGAGGCGGATTCCTGTGAGGCTGTGGAGCTGGCCTCGCCGGCAGCAGCTCCAATGGCCTGGGGGCCTCTATCTGGGCAACAGCAGCGGGCTCAGCCCTGCTGACTCTCCTTGCAGGAATCATAGGAGGCAGCGGGTGTGCCTGGCTGGCCTGTTGCAGGGCTTCCTCAAGACGTTGAGCTTTGTCTGAGAAGTCCCTGAACCCTCCGGGGTAATTTTGAGTGATCAGGGAAGGGACCAGCTCGGTCTTGACGTTCCCGACGCACATTGTCAGCAACTGCTCCTGAGTCAATGGCATGTCAAGGGAATACGTGAGACCCTTCCATCGGGCGACAAAGTCCGCGACTCGCTCATCAGGCCTCTGCTTGCACTTGAAGAGGTCTGCGATACTTGTCTTCCGGGTCGTGGAACTGAACTGGTAGAGGAACTGTCTACGGAGGTCCTCCCAGCTGGTTACCGACCCGACGGGGAGCTGGCTGTACCAGACAAATGCCGGCCCTTCCAGTGTCTGAACAAAGCAGCGAAGCTTAGCGGCCTCTTGCTGCGCCGGAGTCCCCAACATAGGCCCGCACCTCGAGTTGAAGTGGGCTAAATGCTGTGGCGGATCTCCAGTCCCGTTGAAGGGGGCAAAAGTGGGATTCCCGAATCCCGGAGGCGCCGGCATGTCATCCACCCATGCTGGGTAGGGCTTGCCGTCCGGTGGGATCGCCACCTGCCGAGTCTCCAAGGCTTCCAAGCGGGCAATGAGTGCCGCCATCAGATCGTCCGGACATGGGTTCCAGTCCTGGCGAGGATCTCTAACCACGAGCGCATTGCATGGCCCTTCAATCGGGTCGTCGACCGGGTCGTCGAACTCGGCAGCTCGTGGGATAGCGGGCGGAGCGGCCCTTGGGGCAGCGGGAGGAATCCGAGCGGGATCTCTCAGGTAGTCACGCCGCTCGGGAGGGTGTGGCGAAACATACCGCGCCCTCTTGCCATAGGCAATGGCCTCTCTCCTGTCGGCGAACACGGCGTAATCACGGTTACCCGGGAGAGTCTCGTCGAGGAGCGGTTGTTCCGGTACCTGCTGTCCTGGCCTAGGATCACCGTAGTCAGGCCGCCGTTCTGCAGCGCGCTCGGCGAGGAGCTGGTCAACCAGCCTCTTCTGTTCGGCGAGCTGCTGACGTAGCGTAGCCTTCTCGGGATCCTCCTCTGCCCTCTGCATGGAGGCAGATGGGTCGGCGGGCTTTATAGCCTCGCTGTGCTCTTTTCCTTTACTGACGTTTCGGCTTAACGTCAGTGCTTCAGTGGGTGCGGGGAGCCCCAGGAGGTTTCTATGATGACGAGTAACTCTCACTGATGGATCTGACGACGGCTTGTCTTCGGGGGGGAAGCCCCCGTCGAGAAGTTCCAAGTCGTTCCCCTCTCCCGACAGGTCAACCATATTGACTGTTTCTGTCCCTGGGGATATACCCTCAGGGCCACCCAGCGAATCGGGCTGTCGGCGAATCACACTGAAGCGTAGGGCAGCGTACTGCCCCCATCCACGGATATACACGTGGGGAGTGGCTTCCTTGATAACTTTGCGGAGTACTTGAAAGCACTCAACGCATCGTTGTTGGAGGGCCTCGTGGCGCTCAAATGACCCGGGGTGCCGAACCGCGGGGAGCATGGCCAGGTCAATTTGACGGCACTGCTCACCAATATCCTCCAGGTGCGCTTGACTCCCGGGGTATGGCATTTGTAGGTGGTGAATACAGGAGCGAGTCTCCCGGAGAGTTCGGCGGAAGCATTCAAACTCATCCGGGGTGAGCGATTCGGGTGCATCAAAGCCCGGTCCTGCGACTGGCCAAAACTTCTCAGGGAAGTGGCCCTCTGCTAGGACGGTCCAGAAGCTCCACGACTCAAACTCGGGACCCAGATCTCCTTGGTCCTCTTCCATGGCTGGGAACGGACGGGGAACTGGTAGTGGTGCCGAGGCGGGCCGCCGGGCCGACGGGCTGGCCGACGGTGAATACGGCGAACAGGCCGATTGGACTCCATATCCCGGGCCGCCCTCTGAGGGTGGCGGTGCCCTGGCTACCACATCACGATAGGACGGGCCGGCGAGCGAACATCCTGCCGTAGCATCGGTGCTCGCCGAGGGTGCACTAGATCGTGGTTCGACCGTCGGTCCCCAGAAAAAGTCTCCGGCTTCTCCGATCGAGACGGAAGGCACTTCCAGAGGGGCCGGTACCAACCGCAAGCTTGATTCTTGGGGGTCTACCAGGCCCTCGTTACTCCGGATATACCTTCGGAGAGAAGCGGGGATCACATCGATCTCGCTCTCGGGGAGCACGAGGCTGACGTGCCGCATTCCTACCCCTGCCCTTGACTGGCGGGATTGGGGAAGGGGCTCTGTCGCCGAATCGTACTCCGCCTCTGAGTCAGAGAAGCAAACCGGTCGGATCTCTGTCCGGAATTCCGTAACATTCTTCCCTCGGCGTCGACGCCTTGCCTTCCTGCCCCTGGGTGGTTCTTCGGGGCAGGGCTGATCTCTGCCCTGGCGTCCTCCGGCCGCACTGGTGCTGGGGCCAAGAGGACTGGGAACCAAGGTGCGAGGGGCACCGGGACAGATATCAAAGGGGACGCGGGGAGAGATGATTCCGGGCAGGACTCCGGGCCGGGATCAGAAGGTGGGATGACCCATGCCTCCTGGATCGGCCACACAGAGTAGATCATGCCGGTGAATAGCGCTACCGCGAGGTGGTCCGCGGTGGCTACTGCTAGTGCCAGCAACCGGGAGAGTTGACCCAACCTGCCTTTGGGGCGGTCGGGGCCTCGATCCAGGTCGGGCATAGGAGTTCCCCTGCTCAGGATGCGCAGAGGCCTGGCGACTGGAGCCAGCAGTGGCTTGGGCCAATGCGGCCGCTGTTTCTAGAGCCCCAAGGTGGGCATCCTCTTCCGCTCGTGCCCGACGTTGGCGTCGAGACAGACGAGTCGGGATGAGCGGCGCGGGCAGGTGGAGAGCCCGCTCTTCGACTGGAGAGGCCTGGCGGCGGTGTCGCCGTGGCCTGGCGGGAGCCCTTACCGTGGATCCCTGGAGCGAATCCCGGATAGGGTGATCCCGGGCATCATCCACCTCATCCGCATAGGGAAGGGAACTGTCAGAGCGCTCCGGGGATAAACTCCCGAAGCGATTGGACGTTGAGGTAGGCAGCGGTGCCTCCCTGCGCGGCCCTCGGGGGCGGCGGTGGTGGCGAGGCGCAGCCTCCTCAAGGTCTAGGCGAGCCATTTCCCTAGTGGGGATGACTCCCTCTTCCTCGTATCTCCGCACCAGGGTATTGATCACCCTTCTCTGGATGACCTCCGAGGGGGAGAGAGGGCGTGGTCGTCCCGCAATTGCGGCTGCTGGGACGGCTGTGGAACGGGCGGGACCGCGCGGAGTAGCCGCGTCGGTGTTTCCCCTGCCCCTGCGCCAGTGGGCGGGTGGCGATCGGGCACTGGATCGGGCGACCTGATTTCTGAAAGCAGGGATAATGACCCATTAACACTGACAAGAAAAAGGAATCGACAACCGACCATTAGCGCCACGACGCCTTCCGTGGGGGGAACCCAGGCCCTCGACGTTGCGAGACGGAGTGCCCGATGTCCCTTCCCCAGCCCCTGGCGGGTAAGACTGAATGCTTGGCCTGGCAACATGCCGGTCTTCCAACACCTCTGAAAGCCATCGGTCTTCGTATCGAGGAGAAGAGATTCACGTCGGGTTCACCATTTTTCTGTTTCGGTGCGGATGTGCGTCGGGTTACGCTGTTCCGCCAGGACGCGTTCGCGCGTGCACCCGTCAACCCGAGGGGATGGGCGCGCGGCTTGTGGTCCTGCAGTCCCGCTTTCCAAGGGCGGGCGGCATTCGTCCCTTATTCAGGGGCGTCTGCTCTTTGATCGAAACCGGGATGATGGGATGTCGGCTCCTCCTTCCTTGGACGTCTCCTCGGAACTCGTCGCCTAATCCGGGTCTCCCTCATAGACTTAAGAATGTTCGTGAATCTCGTTCCCGGCGCCATATCTTCATGGACACCGGTTAATTACGCTGCTTCCGCCCGGACGCTCCAAGGAGTCTGGGCGGGGCAGCAACCTGCGGTGAGAAGGCCGGGTGGCTCTGGGTGCTGGGGGCGTGTCGTAGCACTGCGGCTCTGCACGTCTGTCTTCCGTCCCTAATAGGGCTTCTCGAAGGCATGATGGCCTGAGGCATCCCGTACTAGGTGCGGGGAACTGTGTCACCTGAGGTTTTCCTCAGCTTCCCATGTTTAACACGGGGTATGCCGCGAGTTTAACGCCCAGCGGGGACGGCATCGGACCGATCAACACGAAAAGTGGATCGGATGACAGAACCCCTTGCGGGGAACCTCCGACGCTGGGGCCAGCACATGGGCGGCTTCCCAAATGATGTGGAGTGGAGTGAAGTGGCATGACCCCACCGGGATGTGGCGGCCCGGGTAAGGATCAGGATGGATGATGGAGTGAAGATCTTGGACCCCGTAGGGGCTTCCTACGTACCGCGCGTTAGCACGGATCAAAGTCAACGTAGTTCGGGTATACAGTTTAACGTCATGCTGGACGTCGGCAAGCCGACTCACGAAGAGGTCGAGGCCGCCGGGCGGAGGATTGAACCGAACCTCCTCGCACAGAGGGGGATGGAACGGCCGGGTGGATCACAGTTTCACGTCATGCTGGACGATAAATGGAAAAAGGGGCTGTGGGGAGGCACAGTGGAGATACACACGGGCAGTCTCCCACAGGGGCGGATTCATAGGTGAATCGACGCAAGCGTGAACCCTGGAGGGGTCCACTGATGGACGAACCGACGTGAATACGACCGGGACGACCAGGTGGCGGGCTTGGACCTCAAGAAGGCTTCCTACGTACCCTGTATAGAAGACAGGGATCAAATTCCACGTAGTTCATTCTGTCAGGACTTACGCACTTGAGGCAGCCCGGATGCGACAAAACTCAGTTGGAAGGGACTTGGACAGAAAGTAGGAGACACCTCGATCCCAGTCACACCCTCTACTGGCTTCGGCAGTGGGGAGGCGCAATGGAGATACACATGTGCAGCCTCCACGAGAAACTAGGGGTTTATAATACCCTGCCCCCGTAGGGAAAAGCCACTCCCATTAAATCGTCCCAAAAGGGGGACAATCCCGACATCCCTGCAGAGACGAGCGGGTGGGGGCCACGTCCAAACCGGGGGAGACCCTGCGTGTGAAGCACGGGATCGAATGATGCGGACGGTTTAACGTCTTGCCGGACGAAGTACAGTTTAATGTCGTGTGTTGAGGACGAAGCGGACGGTTTAACGTCTTGCCGGACGAAGTACAGTTTAACGTCGTGTGTTGAGGACGAAACACTTGGCAGTTTAACGTCTTGCAGCGCGGACGATGGGGGCTAGGCAGTTTAACGTCGTGCAGCCTGGACGTATACAGTTTAACGTCGTGCAGGACGTGGTGCAGTTTAGCGTCATGCAGGACAAATGCTGAACAGTTTAACGTCTTGTAGCTCGGACGTAGTGCAGTTTAGCGTCATGCTGGACGAATGCTGAACAGTTTAACGTCTTGTAGCTCGGACGTAGTGCAGTTTAGCGTCATGATGGACGAAAGCTGAACAGTTTAACGTCTTGTAGCTCAGACGTAGTGCAGTTTAGCGTCATGCTGGACGAAAAAGCCGCCGGTAGGTCCGTGTCACTTCGCGCGAGCCTAGGGGGGGCCGCACGGAAAGACGACGCACAACGCGAGCACCTGCGATGAAGACCATCGGGCGCCACGCAGGCGGGTACCCAAAGGGGGTCAAGGGAGGCGACCCTGGCGGATTGCGCGCAAAAGAGGAGCTTTGCGCGCAAAACCACGGGTCGGCGCGCAAAATGGCGGGCTGTCGCGCAATTGGGCCAGCGCTTCGCGCGCGGATGATTGGGATTGCGCGCACCGGGCTTCGGGTAGCGCGCAGGGGCAACGGCTCATTCTCTAACGAATGGCCACTTTGAAGATGGGGGGTGCGCGCAATCGGGTTGGATTGCGCGCACCCGGGGGCAATTGCGCGCAAGAGGCTTCTTTTGCGCGCAAAGGCCTTCGGGTTGAAATTGATTCAAAGGAAATGAGCCAAGGGGATTGCACGCGAAGGCGGACCCCAAGGCTCTATTGCGCGAAAGAAAGGAGGTTACCTGAAGATCGGCATTGCGCGCGGAAGGGGTTGAATTGCGTGCGCGGGAGACCGTTCGACTTCCAGCAACCTTTGAAACGTTGGGGGTCGCCTAGTATTTATAGGCAACCCCGGGCGCGGAATCCAAGGCGCGAGCGCGGAATTCTCCTCGCGGGCGCGGAATCGGGCACGGCGCGCAAGGGAGTTGCGCGCATCCCGGGGGTTTTGCGCGCGGATCATCATCTTTGCGCGCAGACCTCTGAAATTCCACGCAAGGCCTCCGGGCCCTCCGAAACATTCTTCCGACTCCAAATATGACCTCGCTTTCCGCATCCGGAGCTTCGTTTGGGAACAACGGACTTTTCCGGCGTCTACAGATCCAAATGGATCCTTGTGAAGCCCTGTATAGAAAGGGTTTTATAACACCATCTTGTTGGGATAATGTTGGGAAGTGAAAATTCCTAGATCCAAAAATGGTCGATGAAATGGTGGAGAAGGTTAGGACCATCCAATAGCACATTAAAGATACTCATAGTTGAAAATACAGATATGTTGATAATTGTTGATGAGACATAGAGTTTGATGTCAGAGACATGGAATTACTCTATATATCACCATGGAAGAGTGTTATGAGATTTTGGACGAAGTGAAATATTATTCCAAGGTACATTATCACTTTTTAGATCCTTGATCACATTGGAGCAGTAGCCTATAGACTAGAACTTCCACTGAACCTATCTCAAGTACATGATGTGTTCCATGTATCAATCTTGAGTATGCACATACATGACCCATCACATGTACTGAATCCAGAGGTGGTACCATTGGAGAATGACCTATCTTATAAAGAGAAGCCGGTAAAGATCTTATATCGCAAATAAAAAATTTCTATGATATAAGATAATTCCCATCAACATGGTTTTGTGGAGAAACCAAATATTTGAAGAAGTGGTGTTTTAATTAGAGGAAGTGATGAACTAGATTTACCTTCATCTATTTTAGTGTGGAAAATGAAAATTTTTACGGAAAAATTTCTTAAGTGGGGATGATTGTAAAGACCCAAAAATTTAACTAATGAAAATTCCTCTTGATATGACTAAATGTATTATTATGTAAAATGATTATATAATACATATGAAATTCCTTGGTTTTATGTTTTTGGATTTTAAAATACTATTAAAGTTTTGATATTTGCTAATATTGTCGTTGAACATTGATCACATATAAATATAGGGCTCCACCTAATATAGTTTACTTAGAAAAAGAATTAGATGGCCCCATCCATTATAATTTCTCTATTTGAAGCCCATATGTAGGATATTGGAAAGGAGGTGGAGTCATTGGGTTCAATCTTGAATAAGATTAAACCGATTTTCAATAAGTTAATCTCAAACAGAACTGCTTATGGGAGAAGTGGAAGTTAATACAGATTACTACCCCAGCGATGTTATCTATGCCTCCCCAAGAGTCTGTCACCATCGCACAACATACCCTTCGGTCTTATGCGGGAGCTATAAGGGGTTATATAAAATGACCATATAACTATTATTATTTAAATTACTTTTTTATAGAGAATATAAATTGATTTTATTATTTTTACTTTTTAAATAGTTTTTTAAAACATTATTTTTTGATAATGTTCAATTAAGAAATCTAATTTGATTAAATAGTTGATTTTTTAAATGAATGATATTTTAATTGAATATTTTCACTAAATTATTATCTATTAAATATAAATGATTTTATAGTTTTTATGAATTCAATTTTAATTTTTATTATGGTATGAAATCTGTTTTTGTCAAAACAAATGGATTTTAGATATATGTCAGTTCATATTTTAAAAGAAAATACTAACACATTTAAAAAAATATTTAGATAAATTGAATATTATTTTTGGAATCAGGATGTCGATGTTATCCAATAATTTATTTTTCATAAATTTAAATGAAATTTTAATTTTTGGATAAAAATTAAATATATTTTAAATATATAATTTGTTTTATGACATCATACTGACCCAATAGTGATGTAATAAAATACTATATACTTTATTTTAGGCCAATATATGATTAGAATTTAAAATAATGTGATTTTTTGTTTATTTTTTTATATTACAAAGTCTTAGTGTGCCCTCCAAACTTATAATACAATTTAACTTTTTAAAATGGTTTCGTAGAGTGTGTGACTCACCTCCACATAAGACAGCCTAATATTTTAAGAATTTCGTCCATTTTACTTTAAAAAAAATTTATCCCCTCCCATTTTTCAAAAAACATGGGAAAATCCTTGGTATGGATTTTGGTTTTTATTAGTTTAATGTGTAGGGTCTAGTACCTAAATAATAATGAATCCCTTCTCTTTTCCAATATAAACCCACCCAAACTCTAACTTCCTCTTCACCAAAAGACTTTGGAGCTCGACAAACCAATTACATACTATCTATATTATATTCAAGAGGAGCCACGATATCCTAAGAAGCCTCTCTCGATCCCCTCCCATGACATTGGGATCACACATCCAAAAAATGGATTTTTTTCATTTATCTTTTCTCTCCAAATTTATTTATATTGTTATTCCAATTTGTTTTCAATTAAAAAAGCTGTGGGTATGATTTTTCACCTCCCCAATACTCCCCTATTTATTTTTTAATTATGATATACCACTTTATCTCAAATTAATTCCTCTTATATACACCCATTACCATGCCGATATTACGTAATGAATTTCTCTCTCCTCATTTGAATTCAAGAAATTGTTTTGTCTTGTGAATATAAATTGTATTACATATGTTGGGATATGTATCTATATGAACCGTTAATGTCAATATCATGTAAATATGATGTGACACCCCCTCCACTCTCATCAACCATTTTTTTGAATTTTTATGTCAGGCCGTTATGCTGCTGAAATTGGACCATGATTTTCCATGCCAAAGTCATTGTGTAGAGAATTCCCTGCTCATTTATCTATCATGGGTATTCACCTTTAGGAACATTTAAATATTGATTATATAGTTTCATATATTAATTCCACATTCATTTATTGTGGAATAAATAATGATGTTTAATGATTCTGTGTTATATGATCTATGTGGCACACTTAAGCATGAAATAAAATAATTAAGAAGGGTGCCCCTGACAGCACCCTATTGCATGGGGTCAATAGTAGTATCATGATAAATCCAGTTAAATGAGGTTTTAATCATGATAATTCATGTTAAATGAGGGTTTACTCATTCTCTATGTGGAATGAGCCTTGTATCTTCAAAATACCATGTTAATTTTTTTGGAAACATTTTCATGTTATGATAATCATGCTATATCATGCGTTTATTTTTATATTTCTCTTATGCTCCATTGATATTCCTAAATCCAAAAATATAATTTATAGTTCTTGTGTTGAGTTATTTACTACCTTACTGGGCTTTATAACTCACACTATTCTTATGAATGTCCTCATGATATCTAATATAATGCTATGTACGAAAGAATGTGTGTATCCATGTAAAACATGTTTTCAATAAATATGTATATTTCACGTTTTAGGTTGTTATGTATTGTTCCTAATCCCCAAAGACACTAGACCTCTCGATCTGGTATGTTTTATCATTTGATGAAGTTATGTAATAAATTATGTTAATGTGTGAAATAAAGGGTAGGGTTGTTATAGTGAAAATCCTTATTTCTGTATGTTTTTAAAGGGTTTTATGGGATCCATTTTATTGAAATATTTTTCAGGTAGTTTTATAGGTATTCATTCCTTAAGAGATTAATAATAAAATAAATTTAAGTTGGATTTTTACAATAATAGAATATATGAGTATTATTTCAATCATTCATCATTCATATGACTCAAGATATAGTTATATTAATTATTTATTAATTGGATATTCATGTTTATGTAAAACCCCATTTCTATCGATTTTCATGATTAACATTTTTTAAGAAAATCACAAATATATTATTATTTATGTTTTAATGTTTACATCAAAACTTAATTATCTTATTATTCTTCTAGTTTGGTAAATAACCGAATCCATTGAAAACATATAACTTTATATATTTTAAATCTACTATTTTGGTTTTTTCCCATGTTGAAAACCCATGGGGTCATCAGTTCATTTGTTTTTTGGATAACTATACTATTGTTGAAAATTGATATTTACTCATTTAATTTTAAAAAAATTATTACTCATCATTAATATCCCTTAAAAATATACTTGTTGATATTTATTCTCACTCATTTTATGATAAAATAATTGTGATATGATTTATGAAATTTCATTTGATTCATAGGAATTGGAAAATTATTTTTTAAATAAAAAGTGATATAATTGAAAAATTCAATAATATTTATTAAGATACATATTAATCACCTGATTTATCTCAAAATTTTAATAAACATGCATTCCTTTTTCAATTATATCTCTATATTAACATTTTTTAATTTAGGTATAATCCAGATACATAGTGTTAGGATTGGATAATTAAATTTAGAATTATATTATCATATGAATTGATTTGTATTTATTAGATTATATATATAATATTTGGTTAATAATATCCCCTCATGAAGACTAATTGTTTTTTCTATTTTCCTCTATTTTATTTTAGTCAAGATAAAAATAATAGGTTATAAATTCACATGTATACTTAAAATTTTATTTTAAAAAAGAGATAATTTTTTTACACAACACCCTAAAAATTCAATATCAGCCATTGAAGTTATATTAGGTGACTATAAATGTTCAACATCATTCCCAATTGATACGTGTCATTCTGGAATCATATTTAATAATGGCTCATAAATGTCAATTTAAACATAACCACTTATTCAAAAAAGGAAGTAATTACATTTTCATAAAGATAATGAAAATCTATATAAATATAACTATATTCCTTCCAATAGTATCTTAAATGTTCCATAATTATAAAATGTAAGAATAAAATCTAATATATTCCTTTACCGTAATTATTACTCCATAAATCAAACAACACATCACATTCACTACTTATTGGTGTATATTATTTTTTAAAAAACATATTTTTCTCAAATAATAATTTTTAATATGAAATTAATTTAATTTATATTAATATACATTTTTCAAGGGATATAAATATACTTCAAAATCATAAAAATAAATAAATTTAATTTAAATAAAATGCATTTCTTTATTAACGGGAACCGTATTAGTTTTTCACACACAGAAAGAATAATTTCAAAAATAAAAATAAAGATCAATATCTATAAAATAGTGAAAATTTAATAAATATATATATAATTATAAAATATATAATAAATAAATTATTCATTAACATGTTAAAAATAGTAAAGTATGTTATGGAGATATACATAGTCATAAAATAAAAATTATTATGTGATGATGTACACATAATAAACATAAATATACAACCTGTGACTAATTGATTATATAATAAATTGTTTAATAATAAATTAATATAAATACATTTATAAATATATATTTTTTGAATACATGTAATATCGAAATATGAATGTAAATCAAATATAAAATTGTATTTTTTTAAAAATCATTTTTTATTAAATTCAAGCATTACATAACATTCAAATTTTAATAAATAAAGAATGTCATTTAAAAAATATAGGGTTGTTTTACATATAAATATATCCATTTACATTAAATCATAAAATCACAATCGTTGTGGCCCATAGTCGTAGTTTATGACTTCATTTAAAATGTAAATGACAAAAAATCATCATTAAATTGTTGGATGTAAATAATCAAAACATATAATTTATGTAAAATCACAAATATTATATTTTCGATCCAATCATCTTACTATTATTGATATGTCAATTTAAATAAATGTTAAGGATGTCAAATAAGTTTTTCTTTTATGGAAACCTAATATAAATTATATTTTATTAATATTTTAATGTAATTTTATAATAAGAAATCTATGGGGGTCATATTAACAAACTAGTTTGATTTTTTTCATATATATATACATTATAATTTATAATATAAATTTATAAACATACACAAGTAATAATAATATATATGCTTGTGAAATTTAATTCTATGGTATAATGACAAAGTTTATAAAACAAATTTTAATAAAATAGTGTCTTCACCTATGTGAAGTGAGTTCGTAGTGCCATGAATTTTTATATATGCGTCCATGTAAGTAATTTTTCTTCTCTCCAGGGTTGTTTACAAATTTCAACATTTCACATATTTACTGCAATTTTATATTTCTTAACCAATCTTAAATATAGTTACTTGCCATTTTCACATGATGACTTAAGTATCTTCTCTATTAGATATATATATTTTTAAATAGTGATACCTGGAAATTTTCTCAATGTTGCACTATTTTTTTATATTATGAATGGATAATTATATGTAATATTATTATTTAATATCTTTCTTCAAAGATAAAAAACATAACTTTTTCATAAAAATACAATTAACTTCCATTAATAAGATCAACTTGTTCTTAATTTGAACTCACATTCAATCCATCCTATAGGTTAATATATTGATGTTGTGGGAGTAATTAATGATTTTTAAGGATAATTTTCAATGGATAGCCAATTTCATTAATACTCTCTATGGATATTAAATTGTTGAAAATTAATTTTTTTCATAAGAATCATCTCAAATATTGAGTTAGTTTCATTATGATTGTTTCTTATATTATTACACTGTAAATTTAGTGATTAAACTATTATATCTATTTAAAATTATTTATCCCCTAATATTTAGTAACAATAGTAACCCTTATTATTTTAATGTTTTTATGGATTTATGTTTTGGAATTAGTAACGGTGTTAGCTCTCATTATTTTCAATTCTACATCATTCCACATTCATTATCATATAATACTATTCATTTGGAACTATACATTTATAATTATATACTTTTTGTGTCATTATATTAATATTTTATAAAATTATATATATATATTTAATTATTTATAAAATTTGTGAAATCCTTTTAATCATACTCACAAACAACCGTACTAATGAATATTTGTGAAGTATTCATAATTTAAACATGATTTATAGAATTGAAGAAATAAATCATGAATTTTATTTTATAATTTTTACCATAATATACATTTAAAAGGATAGTTCCAAAATTATTATATCAAATATATATGGATTATTTTTCAACTACTTTTAAACATCAAAAAAATTTATAAACTATAATATATCATCCAATTTTTATGAAAAATATATGTTTCTTCGATGAAACTATGTTTCAAAAATAGTTTAAAAAATTATTATTAATTATTGTTTTGAATAAATTTTTATTTTTTTGTTCAATTAAGTTGGGTTTTGATAAATTAATATTTTAAAAGAATTTTTGTACTTTAATTTTAGGAATAACATAATGAATTTTTATGTAAATATAATATTAATATGTTCTAAATTGTTTTAAGATACATTTATGGAAACCATTATTATTTTAATTATTTTTATAGTAGTTATTTTTCAAGTATATTCATGATATATATTATCATATTAAGTATAATAGACCCAATTATTTAAAAATAATAATATACAATTAATAAGAAAAATTCCACAACATTTTATTTTTAAATGTTAAAATTATTCCATGAATATTTGACATATATTTCTATTGATATATTTGAAATTATATATGGATAATGATAATCCATATATTTTTAGATTTTAGGTGAATACATAAAAAGATATTAAATTGATATCCTTTGATACTGAGGCTGGAAGTCAAATGATATTTTAGTAATGTAATATAAATACCTTAATATGTTGAGGGATGAATTATTATGACATAAATTTTATACTTCTATATCTCTCATTCTTTTTTATTATTGGTAATGAATGATTAGTATTTTCCATTTATTATTTTATCTATATTTTTAGGGATTTGATTTCACTGAGCCCTATCTTTATAGATTCTTGAGTATAAGATGAGTTCCTGGAATGATTTCTAGTAGTATTTAGGTTAATAGAAACATGACCCTCTAAAATATTGGGTCACTACTATACAGGGAAATGAAGAAACATGGTTTATTGAGACACACCTTGGGATATATTTTGGAATGTTTTTTCATGACTTGGGGAGGTTTCACCACTCATTTGAATAGATAGTGAGAGTTAGTTTTCATGTTGTGAAAAGTAGGAAGTCAGGTTAGGATGCGAGGGTCTTCAGTTACGTCATGAATGATGTTTATGGTCTTTGTTTATTTTTTCTACGAGTGGTTATCATGTACTCAAAACATGTATTATAATATTATATTGGAGGCCATGTTTTGAGGTTTTATCTCTAACAGTTTCTTTATTTTATGGTTATTTTATCATTTAATGAGAATTAGTAGATCATATAAAGTTATAATAGTCACTAAAACATAAATAAGGGGGGATATAGAAAATTATGGTCTGGATATTATGATTTTTTAAATTATCCCCATCAAGGAAGGACAATTAATTTTCATGTCATGATGCCTTAAATTTTCCTTTATTCTATAAATTATGGTATCCCCCCAAATTCATTTAGATTTCATGGATTCCTTTCAAACCCAAGTTATTAATGGTGAATCCAAAGATTATTTTAAGGCCTTAGGGATTGATTTATTCCTTCTCATTGAGATATCAAAGACATTATAATCAATTTTGATTTTCCCTTATTTTATTTTAGGGATCTTATTTTTTCATCATCTAATTTTTTTTGGCATCTGTAGAGTTTTTTCCTAGGTTAATTTGGGTGATAGGTTTGGTGAAATGTTCATTATACTATTATTTTGCACCTTCCTTATATAACAAATATTTTTTATTCACCATACCTGTAATGTTATTTTTTAGTAGTTGTGAATATTTGGTTGAAGTTGGGTATTATAAAACATTACCTTGTATAATGTGTAGATATGGTGTTAGATTTAATTATCTATAATAGAAAAATGGATTAAATTTTCATTAATGGAGAAAATAAACAAGAATATAGGAAATTTGAAGTATATAAATGTGTCTTATGAAAACATTCCATTATGAATATATTTATGATGGTTTCCCCATGTTGTTTTCTAGATAGTCTGATTAATCTTTTTTTGTGATGATTGTTTCTCCATGTAATAATTAAAATGGTTAATATTTATATTTCAATTTATTGAAAGTAAAATTTGTATAATAATAATGAAACGTAATTATTCATATCATGCTTAATTAAAACATATTTACATGATTGGTTTTTCTTGATCATCCTCTTTGGTTTATTATAGATTTTATAAGGTGGGACATTATTTAATAGAACATGATCATAATGAAACTATTAAATATATAAATTAATTTAATATAATTTTTTATACATATTTTTTAAGGAAACTATTATGGATTTTTATATATTTTATATATTATTTTATTCTTGGTTGATGCATTGTTGACTACTCATTAACTTTATTTATTTTTAGAAATATAATTTAATTCTATATATGTTATACTGATAGATACCTCAATTTGAAATAATATGAAGATCTATATGTTTGGTTGAAAATTATATTTCAAGGTGTTTTTTAAATCTCTTGAAATTTTCCTGATTTCATTGATTTTTAAATGTTAAGGGTGGTATAAAATAGATGATATTAAGATGGATAAATAAATAATGAAGTCTTGGATGGTTGTTTTTATCATTTGTTTATTAATGTTTTTATTTATTATTTCAATGGTTATATTTTTTCCTTATGTTTTATATCTATTTTAATAAGGTATTTTATTGAGTCTAAAAAACCCATGATTATATAATTATAATGTGTTATACATGAACTAATGAAAATGAGTTATGATTATAGTCATTTTTAAATATAATTTTTTTAAAAAGATTAAATAAATTTGTTCATGAATTAATTAATTGATTTTTTAAATATAAAATAATATTTTACTTTTATAGATAATGCAATTGTCTAAAATAAATGATCATGGGGTTCTATAAATGGAATGGTAATTGATTAATTACTAAATAAATAACAATTATTAACCAGGATACGTGTATTATTAGAGTTATATTATCTTTTTTTCATCATGATAGAAGATGATTATTCATATGGGGTTTTTGTTATAGTTTTACTCAATTGAAAGATAATTTCCATTATATTTTTAGTGTTCTATATTATCGATATGTTCCATTAATGTTTTGGCTATGGAACCCAAGTTGGTAGGCTTATCTTATGCCCATACACAACCTTGTATTCTTGGAGTTGTTTTTAACCCCATGGTTATATATAATTAAGATGACTGACTAATACACTAACCCTAATACCTCTATTATATGTGTAGTATGTTTTGTAGTTATATATGGTCTATTGTGTCTTATGGTTATATTTTATTGTGTGCATCTCTTAGGGTGGAGAACAAAATATCAACCAGTTTATATTTCTATAACATTTGATATCTTATGAGTATTAGTAATTTTAGTGAGATATGAATATTATAAATCTAAATAAGAAATTTCTAGAATTTTATTCTTTTCTTCATTATGTTATATTGGTATCATTATCATATTTTCACAATGAAAAATAAATTATAAAAGGAACAAATTTATTAATTCATGAAAAAATGGCAATGAAATTATAAAGAGGAAATAAATTAATACACTTGAATGATTTCCTTTGGTTTTCTAAGATATTTTAAAAATAATAGTTTAAAATATTTTGACAGCCACTGATATAAGTCTTAAATATTGGTATCATATATATAATTTTTTTGATAGAATTGGTGTAAAATTTGATCACAATATTTTTTTAAAGGATCATTTCTCATGTAGTATTAGAGTCGGTTCTTTTTATACAATTCTTAATATATTGGTGATTCCATACATCAATTTGGTGAGTTAATCTATAATTGTTATAAGGGAAGAAAATGTTATTAAAATTTGAATTCTGGGGATGATGACTATTTCTCATACCACTAACATTGGTATTATAAACAATAATTGGATAACATATCATTTACAATTAAAATTAAGTAGGTATTTAGAACAGATCCAAAGGGGTATATTGAATATCCCAAGTGGGTTTTTAAAGTTGATTTTTTTCTATATTTTGATATGATGAAAGGTCAAAATGATCAATTATTCTGATAAATCTTGAATATTTTAGAAGTTAAGAAAACATGTGTATTTTTTTCTTTAAAGTGATACAATGTTTACAAGTTTTAAAAAAGAGGACATGAAAAATGGTGTTTACTTTTTCATGAGTATTTGAAAATTATGGCATTTGAATGCTTTATTATCTTGTCTGTTGTCCATTAATTAAAAAAATGATGAACACCCAACCAGCTATGCAATCTTGGTGTAGGACTACTTAGGTGGGAATGACCAAGGATTTGTCAGCCAACATAGAGGGTGAGGAATTCATAGAGCTCCCAAATAGATGTTGAAGGGAGTGGTGATCCACCATTAAGTGGGACACGAAAATAGAATAGTTCATTATTGTAGAGTGTTTCAATTATATAATGGGAGCCTAACTCATAACCATTTTTTCGTGATAAATAGTTTATTTTTTTATAAAACAAACCATAAATATGATTGAAGATTCTATAAAAGACTCGTTTATGTGAAAAAAACATTATACCCTATTAAATATATAGAAATAATTGATGTAATTTGATGAAGTTCATCTTAGTCGCCAAACCTCTATCCACCTTTTCTTTTTCCTCAAAATATTTTTTAAGCTCTATGTGTCAGGATTCTATTATGAAGTGACATCCGAATGGTCAAGATAAAGCTTTTAATCATAATTTCATTATCATAATGATCCAAATAGGATCAAGTCATCATGACACATTGTTCTTTTGGAATTTTATAATAACAAATAATGTATATTCTAAAATAATAGAACGTAATATTTATTGTGAAGGATATTTCTCGTAATGATTAAGATGAGGCAATGAAATTATATGAAATACAGTAGTGTGCATGATCTTAATCAATGATTATATATCTATAAATACCCCATAATGAGATCATTTTCATTATGATCTTATGAAACTCCAAAGACTGATTCTTAATAGAGTAGCAAAGACATCAATTCCCTGTAATTTCAAAATATGATTCTATGCATTCGAGTTATGAATCTACATTTTCAAAATCAAGATAATGGATTTTTAATCTGTAAACCAGTGCCTAGATTTAAATTATTTTTTTATGAAATAGATAGTAGAACCCATGTAAATAGTAATGCCAAGAATAAACATTTAAGATGAGCTCATATATTCAGTTTCACGTGAACATTTTGAGAAAACAATATGTATTGTCATTCATGCTTGAACAGAGTTTCACATGAATAGTGCATATGTTATTTTGAGGGAATGTTTAGATGTATGACCTAGAAAAAAACTTTTGCATTATATTCTTTATCAAAGAGAATAATAATAATTATTTTAGTTATTTTGTAAGAGGTCTTATGTGAAGAAAATATGTATGCTTATACTTTTCCACAATTATTGAATAGTGTGCATGTTTTCTAGTTTTCAGGAAGATTATTTGAGAAGGATATGTGAAGCATTCTATGAATAGTGTGTGAGAATGTAAATTTATGATCCTAAACATGTGATTAGTAAACAATTTTATGAATCATGAAGATGTATTCCTGGGAAGTTTACATCAAATCAGGATGTGAAAAATTAAAGCGAAAACTATAATTCTCTAACAATATTACAGGAATGTATGAACATGAAATATTGTATGCATAAAATATGTAATATAACTCACATTTATTTTTTCACATAAATTTATTAGAATGTGAAATTAAATATATAAATTTATAATGTTTTAATAGTTGCGATCATGGAATATTATTATGAAAATTTGGTATAGTGATTTGAGACTGATGCTGGGAATTACTTCAGATGTCATATACCCATGTATTTTGTGAATTGAGAAGGTTCAAACCACATGATAATCTATGAACACTAAGAAAGATCAGTTAGTTTTCATATTATTGTTGAAGTTCTTTATGTTTTTACACATGTAGATTAGGTGATCCTATTTGTTTTCCAAAAAAAGAATACATTTATGAGCTATAAAAAAGTAGTGTAATTTGTACATAGATATTTATACTAGTTGACCAAATCATGTGTTACTCAAGATTAGTGTAATTATTCATTGGGACTCTAGAGTAGAATAATCCTATATTGGGACTCCGAAATAGGCTCGTTGGATGTTGGTAACACTAAGGGATGTATTTTAATGATCCTAATGTGGTACTCAAGAGTCTCTTGTATAGGAGGTACATTGAAAATCTAGTGGAACTCTATAGTGAACTCTATAGTAGAACTCTATAGTGGAAATCTATAGTGGAACACTTTGGAAGTTATTATTAAAGGGAATTGATCTTTCAATGGTTGTAATAATTTTCATATAGTGAAAAATCTAAAAATGGGGGAATAATTGGTTGCATCAATCAGTAGGTATTAGTTTATAAGTGTGAATAAATATTCTATGATATATTTTATTTAAATTCAACATTGAATAAATGTTCTACTTACCCTAATAGGTGACTAAGGTTTGAAATAAGTTAAGGAAAATAAAATAATTTTTTCAAAAACTCACACATGATTCACCCCCCATTTCATTGTGACTGCATGATCTGTTATACACATCATAATTTAATATACAATTCAGAGGTAGATATAAGATATTTTATGTTTGTAGATATTGATAATTGATTCAGGGGAATCATTAATCTTTAATATAATTCATATATTTTATTATTTATTATGACCATATGATTATATTAATTTATTGAGATTAATTATTGCGGGATATTATTGATCACTTATTATGGTGATTTGTGTTATTTAATGTTAATAGGGATCATTCCTTGTTCTTTAGGCAGAGGGATACTAGAATAAATCAAAATCATTTTAAAATAATTTCTTCTATGATAGAAGTTTTCCTGTTGATTATAGTATGGATTCTATGAGTGATTTTTCCAATGAATTTTGAATAATACCCTAATTTCATCCTTGATAAGGTTGTGAAATTTCCCCTTGATGTAAGATCCAGTTTAGGTTAGTGTGAAAACCCGATGTCTCTTTGATATCGATTTCCCAATATATGTGACAGCCATAAGATATGAAAAATATATAGATTCAAATTGATTGTTTTATAGAGAGGTCTTAATCATGCTAGTGTGTCATATTAGGGTGGAACCATTTCTTGGGGATGAATTTTAACAATAAACTAGGGTTGTGTATCTATACAAAAACCTACTTACAGTTTAGATTCATTAACACTACAATGGATTAATTATCTATTCAATTAGCTAGATAAATCTATCTCATTTTTTAATAAATATTTTTCAATTGGATATCATTATATTTTAGTAAAGGATGAATATATTTTTATGAATTAATTTTTATGAATGTATGGGAATTATGATTTTGTGGTAATGCATTTTGTCTTCCCTAACTCCTTGAACACTTTTATGAGACTAATGAAAAATATATTCCCTAATATTTATGAATAATTCATGTTGGTGTTCATCGATTATATCCATGTTAATTATGATCCAAATGAAAATAATTCAAGGAATACACATTTTTTGAGGTTATTCTGTGTCATAAATTATTTATAATGTTATCAAATTTTATGTTCTTTTCTTGACTGGTAAAATTAATTGGACTTGTCATATCTAATATAGGTGGATGTTTCTCGGAATATCCCATTAATTTTATTTATGTTTTGTGTATACTTATTGATGCCTTAAATAATTGGAGGTTTGGATAAGGCTTATATCAATTTGTGACTCCATTGAAAATCTTTAATTGAAAGGATAAATACTTTCTATAAACTGTACATTTTTCAGATTAATTATATTATTTGAAATATAATATATTTAGTATTCATTTTATTAATTTTTTATAAAATATTATTACGTTTGAAATTTATTGTTATTCATCCCATATGATATTAGGTTTTATTAAAATTTAATAGTGGTTAGTAATGTCTTATATATATAATTATTTTCACCATCAATAATCATAACTACAAAACTTGTAATCTCAAGATTGCTGTCATGTTATTATCTTTGATGGTGTGGTGTGATAATATCATCCATGAACACTTTTTGGAATTAATAAATTAAAATATTATCATTTATATCTCCTCCCCGTGTGATTTGAATATGTGACTATAGTGGTGGATTGAAATTTGGATTGATTATGACTTTTAGAATTGATATACAAAATAGAAAATGAATTCATTTTCTAAGGATTAAGGGAGGAATTCCCATGGTGAAATAACTTATTATTTTAGGGTATATTTATCTTTAAAAAATTAAATATATTTTATATCATATAATGAATGAAATATTGAACATATTTGAATAAAGATTTTTAAAAATATAAAGTCAATTAAATAATTATATAGTCAAAAGAAATTAGAAAAATGAATTAATTTGTAAAAAGGGGACAAATTCAATAAATGAAATTTTATTATTTTATTAGAAAATATATTGTTAAATTATGCATTTCTATAAATTTAATTCTTTTAAAGAATGATACAAATAATTATTATTGATTAAATTAATTAATAGTTATAAAAAATAAATATTTCAATGAAATTATTAAATAATTATAATGAACAACAACATAATAATTTTTTATGTAATTATTTTCTTACAGACATTGTAAATTAAAGACACACACGCACACAGATATATATATATATTATAAAATATTATTTCTTATTATTTTTTTCTGTATAGACTATTGAATATTATTTAATATATATACAAAAATTTAACTATCATTCAGTTAATTAAAATCAATTAGTTATAAAAAATTATAAAATAATTTTAATTTAAAAAGACATATTTTTTAGTACACTGTTTTTAATGTGTGAATTTTTTTTTTTAAAAAAAATTAATTAAAATTGAAAAATGGTTTTAATTAAATATATAAATAATATATTCACTCATATAAATTATCATTCATCTGTTGGTTTTTTAATATCAATGGAATCTAAATAAAATAATTTTTATTCTTAGGGATACACTTAAAAAAATTTGTTTTACACCATTTTTGTTTGGATATAAAAATTAATTTATACCACCTATACAAAATTAATCATTAAAATTTTATTTCATTTTCAAAATTTTAATATTCAATATGAAATAATGAATACAATTTGATTTTATTTCATTTAAATAACTTATCATTTTAATAATTTTTCACCATGTTTGTTGTTACGATAGTTGAAAGGTCATTAAGAATAGAGATAATGATATAATTTTCCATAAAACATGTATAAATTTGATATTATGAGTGGATTTTGACTATATAATATCCTAAATTAAAAAAAATTATTTTTTATAAACCTTTCTATACTAATAAATTTATATTATAAAATCATTAATGGTTTTTACATGGGTGAAACTCCCTTCACTTATATGTATGCACATCCCCTCCCCATATATCCACACACCTAGAACTCCTTATCTTGAAAAATATCTACACAAATCACTTATTAAAATTACTCCCAAAATCCTATAGGTTTTATTATCATAACAATAATCTTGTGAAGCCATAATGTGTAATCTAATTGAGGATACCCAAAGAATAGGTAATTGTCTTAGTTGACCACTTCTACCTTTCTTTATTATTTTATATCCTCCATATATTATATAAAAACCCCAAAAAAATAATTATAATAAAAATTATTTTGAATTATTTTTAAAAATATATAAAAATAATAATATACTTCTCATCCATCAAATGTAAAATGAATGAGTTTATCTTCTGTACATATAGAGTATCACCTCTATAAAGTGACATATATCATTTTTCAACACTGAATATCATTTATTGTAATATTGAGTTATTTTGTTAATATATATTATATGAATTAAAAAATTATGATTATAGAAATATAAACTATTTTACCTTAATTTATTTATATCTATTAATAGATGAAAACATATCCAACACATAAGTGTATACTATCAATTTGATAAAGTGATGTAATTAATTTTTATTCATTTTATTAAATAAAAGGTTCTATAAAAGTTTATAATGAAAAAAAATATTGTTATAAAATTTAAAATTTTACATAGATGAGTAAACCATTAAAAATTCAAGTAGTACAGTCCCTAAACTAAAACATGTATAGAAAATGGAATACTAGAAAGATGAATATTGATTTTCAATGAGTTATTTTTAATAAATGGGTAATAATAATTATGAGGGATGAAGATATAGATTTTTAAGTATAAATATGTTTATTTTATATAATTATACTATATATAATTTATTATACAGTAGTATAGAGTGTGTATGAATCTGGTTGGGACTTGAGGTAAGGTTTGATGTAACAATGTCACAGTTCATATGTTTTATTTATGTTTCTATTTTCATTATGGAAAATAATATTTTCCATAAATCTTAAACCCCGTATATTTTCTTCTCTATGGTTTACTACTATATTATTCATTTACTATTTCAATTGTATTCTTATTTGATATTAATAAATTCTAGAAAATGTTTTTATGAGAAACTAATCTTATTTATCTATGTTCATCTGGTATTTTTTTCATTCAAATAATTATTCATTAAAATGATTCAAAGATATTGTTTTAAATTAACTAATTATTTATTATTTTAATTTCCAACTAAAGAATAATTAAATTAGTTTATATAGGAAAAATTAATATTATAAATTTTACCTTACAAGTTAAATTTATCTTTTTACAAAAGTATGATTTTGTTTACACTTACCAAATGCACAACATTCCAGGTTATTATGTCTACTATTCTTTTTAATTATTCCATATTAATTTTCCAAGTGTTTTTAAAGAATATCATATCAAAATATATCTTTTAATTTATATTTTTTTAATAGTTACAAAAATAAATGTATATTTCTTTTTGTTTTCTGAAGAATCTTTCTAATCATTTTATAAAAGATATTTTTATCCTTGTTAACAACCATTAAGGATTTTTGTTCTTGACAAAGGATATGTTATTATAATACAATCCACATCCTAACTATAGATGGTATATTTTAATTATTTATTAACAATAATTTCATGAAACTAAGTCAATTCACATGGTCTAATTAAGCTATGATGAAATTATGAATTTTTTTTGATGTTAGGCCACACATATATGTAGTTTTTATTAGTTGATTGATGATACCTAAATTATATTTCACTCCAATTCAATGTGTAAATTCGTATGTATCGTGAAATAATATGAAATGGAATGGAGATTTAATCAAATATACTATGTGAATCAATAATCAATTTTTACAACATATGATTTTAGCGTAACTATATTAAATGAATATTTAATTTAATACTGTATACAATGTGCAATCTAGATCTTAAACAAATGCTAATATACAATAGAAATACAATTATTTAAATATGATTATTATAACATAAATTTCAAATTAATGTGAATGAAAAAGTGTATCCAAATTATAAAATAAATGTATAATATTTTTCCAGATATATATTTAATTATTAATTCCTTAGAAATAAAAACTAATTTTTTATTTATAAGAATGAAATCATATAAGTTTATAATTAGTACAATTTTATAAGGGATATTTTTCTATACACTAATTTTTTTATTAATATCTTTCACTTGAATTTTAATTATAATTTTAATAATTTCATAAAAAATTAATTCTATAAAATTGAATTAAAATTTTAGATACACATGCCATATATATTTTGGGGTTTTCAAAAGATATCTAATTTGATGAATATAATAAAAATAAAATTTTTATGAAAACTACCATTTAATTTGACACATTTTCAAATTACCAATAAAATCATAATTAGTTTTATATTAATATTAGTCACATTTTATAAAAAATAATCCAAATAATTCAATGTTAATCAACATTATGAATTAATTTCTTATAAATTCATTTTTATTATTAAAATAAGTATTTTCTCCCTAAATGGGTTTTTAATTTTATTTTTGTATATATTAAAATTATTAATTAACACTTCTAGAAATTTAATAATATAAAATTATTTACTTATTTTTAAGTAAAATATTCAAATTATATAAAAATATTAATTCCATTTGTAGTCTTAATCAATAGTAACCATAGTAAAAAAATTCTATAGTAAATATTAAAATTGGAAAAATGGGGTTAAAATTGTGGGATGATGTCTATGAATAGAAACGAATCATGGTTTTATTTTATTAGATGAGCATATTTTTACCATACTCATTATATCATCTAAAATATGGAATTTTCATTCACTTTCCACTGATTAAATCATTATATTATTTTAATGAAGTGATAATTATAAACATTCACTCACTATCTGTAACATCCCAACCATTTCTGGAGGTTTATCAATATCATTTATCTGTGCTTTTTACCCTAGTTTGGATTAATTTTTGTTTTTGTTTTATAATGGGTGTGTTTTGGTGAATATTTTAGAATTTTTAAAGGAAGAGGGGAAGTGCAGGGTTAGCACATGGTTTTCCAAACCGTACTCCCTTCCCAAAAAACCATGAGATCTAAAATAATATGGATTCACATTAATAACATTCTTTTCTTGAAATAATTATCCTTATCAGTAGTACCATGATACAAAATTTGGCGAGGTTCACGGTTGGGGTGCATGGTATGTCCAAACTATGCACCGTATATAAGAAACCATGTATGCAGAAATTTAATCACCCAATAAATATAAATATATTTTTTAAATAGATTTATTATATAACTAATCACCCTAGATCAACTCTAAACCGATTTCTCTCATAATATTTGGTTCTCCAATAAATTCCAAGGAATTACAACCTCGGTTCATATTTAATTTTAATGATCCATTGACAGAACTGCACTACTCCCATTTAAAGAATCTCATCTTAATTGAATTATGATATCTATCTCCTTTCCTTCTCACATCCATTTAAGGGATGTTTTCCTCAATTAAAAATGGATATAGGTCATGATTTTTATAGATCTAATTTGTTTGAAATTGGTTCTAGGTTTCATATATAGATCTCTTTCTCCATCGTTATCTTTGTTGTTCCACATCAAATTTGGTTGTCATATCACAAATTACACTGTTACATCATACCATTTCCACTCCAAAATTTTTCAATGAATCAAAATTTCATCTGTCCTCTTATCCTCATCTTTCACATGTTGAGAACTAAAGCATCTCACCATGATTCTTACAACCTTATTCATAATTCCCGACCACCAGTACTATCAACAGAGACCATGATACATATTTGTTAAACCAGGTTAAACCACCCATCTTGAATAATGAATCATTCTCATCATCTCCTCATGTATGTAATTAAGAAAACATAATCAATAATCTAAAAGAAGATAATTATCTAGGCCACGAGACAATCATGATAGAATTTACCCACCATATAATTTTTATCTTTTAAATAAGTAATCTATATTTTATAAATTTTTAATCATAATACAGTCCAATGGTATGGGTATAATAGCTATTGAAGTCAAATATACTCAGAATTTTGATTTTATAACATTGATATGCTTTTCTACAAAGAGGGTCATTATACACCACTCATCACATGTCAATTTTAGTATATCATTCTATGTATTTCATATCAATGTGTCATAAACGAGGTATCAATTTTCAGTTTAATATTCCAATTCAATGTCAAAATACTATAGATAATCAACCATCCACCTATTCCTATTTTTTATATCCTTCTTAGAGAATAAATACATGAGGTTTCTGTAATTTGTGTTTGAAAAAACCTATTTTCCTTGAGATGTGTCTCCAAAATCTTGAGAATATACCACAACATCTAGTCATAAATCATTATTTGATTTATTAATTACATGAATTCTCAACTGAAAAGATCCATAAGTTACCACTTTATCCCCAAGCAATTTAATTTCCCTAAGTCAAACTCTTGATGTTTCATAGTACACAATATATTCATTACCTAACATAGGTAAAACAGGGATAGGTGATGAGGTCAAACAACCTTTCATCTCTGAAGAATCAATCTTCCTAGCATCATACCCAAAAAAACATTAGCCATTTTTTTGTCATCCATGACATTGTTACTTACAAATTAGATAAATGAAGGATTAAACAATTATAATATACTAAAAACTATAGAAATCATTGAATTTTAAAATGTTCATTGGTTGTTCCCAGGATATCATGAATGGAAATTTCTCTAGGCCCACTGAAACTCCTTCCTCTGAGATTACATAGCCAATGATGTGCAATTTATTAATAAAAAAATAGAAGTTGGTTTTATTGGAATAACATGGATGCTCTCACAATGCAATCAAGATGATGTCAATATTCTTATAATGATCGTATATTGATTTCGAGTAGAATAATATATTTTCATTCAAAACCGTCACAAACCAATTTAGAAAAGGATGAAAGATTATATTCATCAAGGCTATGAATACCACAGGTTCCTTAATAAACCCAAACGACAACTCTATGACTAAAAAACCATACTTTATCCTAAAACAATTTATTTATGTATGCTACCATCACCCAAAACATATGAAACCCTAATGTTATGACAATAATGTAGAAGATCTTATCCCTTATCCACTAATTGAAAAGTTCATCAATGCATGGAATAAGATAATGGTTCCTGATTAATATCTCATTCAACCTCTAAAAATAGACACAAAACTCAAAAGTACCAGTAAACTATTTGGTAAAAAAGAACCCATAGGTTATATATCTAATCATATAATGAATTTCAACTCTAGATCTTCATACTAAACATTCACCTCTTGAAACTCTTCTAGGGACATTTGGAATGGCGGGATATAAATTTGATATACTCCCGATAGTAACTCGGTAATGAACATGATCTATTTTTTATGTGGTAAACCATAGAACACATTAGAAATTACATCCAAAAAATTGTTTAAAACTATTATAAAATGATCGTGAGGAATTTCACCATTATCTAAATCAATATTTATTATCTCAGACATGATACAATCCCATCTACACTAAATTAGTACTGTATGACCAGTTTAATGATCCCACTCACCCTGGTGAATATATATTCTTCATTTTGTTGATTAGAAATAAATACTCCTCCAATAAAAGCTTCTATGGGCATGGTATATAATTATCTAGTCACTGATATGAATCATGGAAAATTCAATCACTTTTATCATGAATGGTTCCCAATATAAATGGTATCAACCAATATCTAAAGAATATGGTTTGAATTGTTGGATATTTTCTTATTTCCCTCTCAATAGCGTGTCATCTATTAAAACACCATAAAATATATCCACATCCTTTCCAAACCTATTTATAAAGAAGATATTATATAAATAATATGTTTCACTTAAATAAAAAAAATAAGGTAGATGAAATAAGAATCGCAACTCTAGTGGTAGATAGCCTGACATCAATGTTAGTCGGACTAGTCTGCATGATGTGCAACTGACTTGTACCACTAAATTTGGCTATAAAATGACTCTCCTGAGAAACATACCTAGCTTAGTATTCATTTTAATGCACTAGGGTAGCACATCCTATACCATGGCCTGAATAACATGTGGAACTCCAACTACTAACTTACTGAGGAGCATCTAAACCCCTTACCAACAATGGTGCATGTCCTGGTCCTCTTCCACTAGTTTGATATAGAAATTTAACAAAGAACCTCTATTGATTTCCCAATATTATATAGATACTACATTCAAGTAGGGGTAAAGATAGTTTGGGTACTTCTGGCCAAACATCACACACTGATATCATTAAAACAAAACACAGTCTTGAGATGGTTATCCTATTACATGAATGCTCTTTCCACTACATTTTTTTGTGAATATAGTCATAAATAATATCATTACCAGTTAATGAATAACTCCCTGATTGAAATGTTGAAAGAGAATGTCCGTAAATTCATTCATCTATCTGATTCCCTTCAATAATGAGTACATGATTCATCACACCTTCAATTATGCTTGAACAGAAATTTTTTTCCTATGAAATGATGTCATAATGAACACTATCTTTGAATAACCTCATCCTAGTGATCAAATTAGATGAAAAATATTGAGAATGTATTATAAGTTGGTAAAAAATCCATCATGTTCTAGTACTGATTAAACCTCCTTCGTCAGATTCATAAACATGGGTGATTTTTCATTGATCAAACTCTTCAGAGAGAAATGAATGTTGAAATTCTTCTAAAAGTTCATCAATGATTGGTCATCCTACAACAAAGATTCATCTATAAGATCCCACCAATTATTGGTAGGTTTATGACGCATATACACAACATTATTCACCCTCATATATATAGGTGTCTCAATATTTTTAAATATTTTATTGAATGAATCAGCCCAGAAGATTACTTCCTAGGGCCCCCTACTCTAGTAAATATAAGAAGACACTATATATAAAATTATCTTCTAATATGAGACATCAATGTAATAGTATGATCTATAACCCATTAAATGGATTCATGACCATGATTAAGATGTAACAAAGCTGAAACTCCATCTTCTCCTCAGGAACTATAGGAAATTTTGCTTCAGCTACATTAGGAGTGTGATAATCGTAACTATCTTGATGCTTGAGTTGAATATAACTAGGTGGAAAAAATTAGAAATATATGATATACCCATGATTTCAAACCGTTTGTAATGTTTGGAAAACTATTGGTATAATATATACCAACGGTTATCCAAACCATTGGCTACTAAGCTGCGGGGATAGACATATCTTAATGGTTATTCATAAAATTTTTTGGTATGACATCTTATAGCACATTATACCAACGATTTCTATAACTGTTGGTATAGATTTTTACCAATGATTTTACACCGTTAAAATATAACACACTTTATATATATACTAATTGTTTTTTAACCATTGGTAAATACTTTTACCAATGGATTTTAGAAAGTGTTTTTAAAAATTTAATTGACAGGTCTATACCAATGGTTTGTAAACTATTGGTGTTGAATTTTACCAATGTTTTGATGAATATGTTGGTATAGATTCGATCTTCACATATATACAAATGGTTTTGAAACTGTTGGAATAGAGTTTCTGCAACTCCAGCAGTAGGCACTACCAGCCTCCCCTTCTGAAATTACCTACAATAATAACAAACCTATAAATAAAATAGATTTAATTACCACCATTTATTTTTTCAATTACCTGCAATTTCAATACTCTATACATAATTCAAAATAACTCCAATGAAGACAAATGTGATAGAAATAGTATTCCATCAAAATAACATCAATTCAATTCTAGTACACTATATATAATTTATAATAACATTGTTTCGTAGTTCTTTGAAACATGTGTTCTAGTTTTAAGAATAATTATGTCTAAGAGTTTTCCATTAGATTTATTTATGGAACCTGAAACATCCAACAATTCCTTATCCAAAGGGGTCCTACTTTCCAAAGGCATGCATTCATTGTGTTCGAACATTACGATACGTAATTACGTGCATTGGTCGAGAGTATGGGAGGTCAGAATCATCACACCCTTTTGGGGGGGACTATTATCTACTCTAGGGATCCCATTTAAAATTTAAGATATTTTCATAAATCCTTATTAATTCACCAAGTATTACATAAGTTTCCCATTGAATTTATAATTACTTGTTCACATGTGTAAAATTTGGAATCATCAATATGCATTCAAGGTTCTTCTTTAATATAAATACTTGTATTTAATCAAGGTTTTCCATCAATGGTAACCTCTAATATTCATCATAGAAGTTCTTTTAATCATAGTTATGATGATACTTGTTTTTAAGCCACTCAAGGGGGCACTCTAGAAATTAATGTCATCCAGGGAGATGAAGGTTTAGTTTGATTTTTGGATCATGCCCATAAAGTATTCTACATACGTATCCTTGTAAAAGGAATTAGAAGCCTTGTAGTTCAGTTCCATGGAATGAGACACATCCTACCGTTAATTTCATGTGATAAGGACCTATCCATACAGTTTAATATCATGTTGTATGGACATTTAATAAGAAGGTTCATAGTGAAAACATAGTGTGGGACATATACTAAAGCTGCCCAATGAAATTTGAAAATAATATGGTTTACCAAGTTGGATCAGACCCTATTGGAATATGGCCCATGGAGAATAGGGTTGATTTAGGGTATTGGGTTTGAACCTTAGGGAGGCTTCCTGCATATCTCATATAGATGGGAATCAAATCCCACATAGTTTGACTAATCTCATAGGATAGTATAGTCCTTTGAGAGAAATGAGTTTGGGATTACATCATGAAAAGGATACCTTTGTGACATTAGGGATTAATTTTGGTCATATCCCTAAGGATGATGCCAAGATTAAATGAGTTTGATTTGGATTTTTGAAGAGGATGTCTACTGAGCTTGGGCCCTGAAAGGGATTCCTAGGTATCCTGGTTAACATGAATAAAAGTTCTCATAGTTCTTTCAGTCTCATATGAGTGTATAGTCCTTTGATAAAAAATGAGTTTGGGATTACCTCCTAAAAAGGATGAATTAGTAACATAGGGGTTTAATTTGGGGCTTATTCTCTAAAAAGGATTCCTATTTTAAAAGAGTTATGGTAGGATTCTTGTAATGTATTTCTAGTGAGCTCAGTCCATAAATGTGGTTCCTACGTATCCTAGTTTGAATTGTAACCAGTTTCCTCATAGTTTATTCCTTATCATAGGAGAGTTTATTACTTTGAAAAAAATTGGTCTAGGTTTACTAACTGTATAGGATGCCTTGGTGACTTAAGGATTTAATTTAAGGCCTAACCCTAAGGAGGAAGCCCGGATTAACAGAATTATGGTTGGATTTATGAATCGGTTGTCCAGTGAGCTCGGGCTATTAAAGGGCTTCCTACGTATCCTAGTTTGAACATGAATGATATTTCTTGTAGTTCCTTCAGTCACATCGGAGAGTATAGTCTATTGAGGGAAATGTGCATGTTCTTACTTCATTAAAATGTCCCTTGGTGAATTAATGGTTTAAATTGGGGATTATATATAAATATGATTCCTAGATTAAAGGAATTAGGGTTGTATTCCTGAAGAGGATGTCCAGTGAGCTCGGGCCATAAATGGGATTACAACTATTATTAGATTGAACAGGAATCAGACTTCTCAAAGTTCATTCAATTATGGAAATGTTGTTACCATGGCAAATATCAATGCCCACAAGATTCATGATCGGTGTGAGAAACCTGAGGATGTCAATGATTCAACAAAGACATTAACACTTTAAAAATTTTCCACTTCCACTAGTGGAAGAGGATGCACCAATGGCGTCCAAGGTGAATGAGCTCGAGACAACCCAAGAAGATGGAGAGGCAACAATCCATTTCTCTATTCACATTACAATAGACAAAGGTCCATTTGTGGGTGAAGGGATGAAGGTTGGGGTCTTACACCAGGATGGCTTCCCATGGTGAAAAAACTCAAAAGGAGAGGGAAAGTGCAATAAAAGTCCCTATTCCCATATCCCCTTTTGACTTTATTACCAAAGAAGAGAGGAGGATCAACGATGCTACCTCCTACAAGAAAAGATAGGGGCATGATTCATGATGGTTGCCATAAAATTTATCCTTATAGGGGAAAGGAGAGTTCTTCTTTTTTTCAAAAGGGAGAAATTAATGTTTGAAATGTACCTTACCTACAATATTCTCGAGGTTCTGGGCCATATCTTCGAGAAGGGAGAGCCCAGGTCCCAACATTCCTTTAAACTAGGAACTTCCCGACAATGTTTCTGGGAGAATGTTCTATGTGACAATGTATAGAAAAACCCACAAACACTCCATGAATCCTAAAACCATTGTGAAAAAAACACGGGAATCCATTGACTGTGGAAAGACAAACCCAAATATGAGACATGGTGATGTGACTTTACAAAATGATTGATAAGTTAGAAAAATTTTGTGGTGGTCTTAATAGAATTCCTATTAGATAAGGGAACTAGGGAAGAAAAATCCTTTCCATGAATGGCATTGATGAAAGCTTGATGGCCTGTAATCTGAAGATAATAAGTGAATCTAAGAGGGGCAACCAAGTAGGTAAGGGCATGCAAGTATTGGTGTGCATGTAAAATTGGGAGACCTGATGTCCACTAAATAGAAAAACAACATGTATGCTAATACATGGGTGAGACATTAATCTAAACATCATGAGTATTCACAGGTTATCCCAAATGTGGGGTGCTCAAGTTCTTGTAGGAGGAATGGGTAACACACAAGTATTTATTTATTTGAAGATGTTGGGCCCTTTAGGCGCAGAAGTGTTTTGGAATTCAAACACTAAAAGGACTTAAGTCTAATGAACCTCCCTTAAATCCTTCCCTCAAGGTGTTGAAAAACTGCCTTGAATGTTTCCAAATATTGGTTTGACTAGGGCAACCAGTGCATCAATTGAGCTTCGTGGAAATGTGTACTTACAAATGAGGGACCCAAGGGTCTATTTATAGAAAAATATGGGACATTGGGTGAATGGATTTTGCGTAGGAAATAGGCTACGTGACATTTTGTTGTGCGCATGTGGCTGCGTTCTGGATGGGTGGTGCCCAAGTATAATTGCACACTACTAGTGATTTGGGTAGACTAGGGAGACACCCTGAGGACATAGGAAAAATTATTACTTCAATTAGCTCAAGTATGGTGGCACATACGTTCTTTTGGGAAGATAACTTTGGATCCTATGTAGGGACATAAAGAAATAATTTCTCAATACCGAGGGGATTGTTCCCCACAACCCTTCTTGGGTTCAGTTCTGGGCTGCGGTCCCGGCCCTTCGGTTCGGTGCCTTCACTATAGTCGCGGACCCCCATGAAAAATGAAGAGTCACACTGCAAATGTTTTGGGCTTTGTTGAGGTCATTTTGAGTCGTGGAACATGGAAAAACATCTTCAATTGCAGAGAAGTGCATGAAACACATTTCATGGTGTCTACAAAGACTAAAACACCCAATAAAATACTCCACTAGAAACCAGAACACCCAATAAACAAACATATCCATTAACACAACACTTTCAAATTTGATTCTACAGGTGGGGCTGTCTAAGGGGTGTGGGTTGTTCAAGGGGGGTGTAGGTGTCTGGGTGGCTACCCAAGGGGGTGGGGTGGGGGTGTCTAAGTGGTGGGAGGGGGGGTTATCCAGGGGGGAGGTGTTGTCCATGGTGTAATTGGGTTATCCATGGTGGTAGGGGTGCCGTGGGGGGGGGGGGTCCAAGGGGATAAGAGTGGGGTATGTCCACGGGGGTGGGTTGGGGTGTCTAGGGGGTGGGGGTGTCTAGAGGGTTAGGGGTGTACTAATGGGTGGGGGTCTCGGGGGAGGGGGTGTCCACGAGGGCGGGGGATATTTAATAAGGTGGGGGTGCCTTGGGGTGTTCAGGTGTGTGGTGGATGTCCAAGGGTGTGGAGGTGTCCAGTGGGTGTGGGATGTCCATGGGGGTGGGGTGTATAGGGGAGTGGGGGTGTCCAGGGGGTTTGGGTGTCTAGGTTTTGGGGGTGTCCATGGTGTGGGGGTGCAGGGGTGTCTAGGTGAGGGAGGTTTGTCCAAGGGGGTGGTGTGTCTCATGGGATGTGGTAGATGTCAAAGGGGTTGGGGTCTCCAGGGGATGGGGCATACCGTAGGAGGTGGGGTGTCTAGGGTGATAGGGGCAGGGTGGTCTAAGAGGTGGGGTGTCCATATGGGTGGGGGTTTCTAGGGGGATGGGGATGACCAGGGGGTTGGGGGGCTGTCCAGGGGTAGTGGGTGTAAAGGGGTTTGGGGCTGTCCATGGGGGGTGGGGAGCTGTCCAGGGGGTGTTCGTGGGTGGGGGAGTCTAGGGGTGTCTAGGGGTTGGGGTGTTGAGGGTCTGGGTGTTGTACATGGGAATGGGGTGGTGTCCAGGGGCTTGTCCAAGGGGGTGAGGGTGTCTAAGAGGTGTGTGCTACCTAGGGGGTGAGGGATGTCCAAATGGGTGGGGATGTGCAGGGGTGGTGTGTCTAGGGGGTGGGGATGTTTTGGGGGTGGGGGATATCTAGGGGCCTGGGGTGTCCAGGGGGTAGTGGCGGGTTGTCCAGGGGGTGGGGAGTTGTCCAATGGGTGGGGTTTCATGGGGGTGTGGGGGCTTTCCAAGGGGGTAGGGTGTCTAGGCAGTGGGGATTTATAGGGGTTGGGGGTGTCCAAGGGTGTCTATAGGGTGTATGGGGGAGTCCACAGGGGTGGCATGTCCAGGGGGTGTGGGATTTCTAAGGGGGTGGGGGTGTCTAGAGGGTTAGGGGCTGTATAGGGGGGGGGGCATGTCCAGCGGTGAGGGGTTGTCCAGGGGGTGTTCCAGGGGGTGGGGGTGTCCAAGGGGTGGTGGATGTCTAGTGGGGTGGGGGTGTCTAGGTGTGGTTAATCACTCACACATATATTCAGTCAGAACATACCATCAATTGATGTTTAATTATTTATTAATAAATAATTAAATATAATGTGACCTACCTAATCCCAAATATATTCAGCCACATCAATTCATCAAACAAAAGATTTCAGAAATATCCGTAAAAAATTTAACAGCACAATATACCACCACATCACCATAACTATAAATAGATTCATCATCAGCCTCATATCCATCCTCACAGTCATCACTATAATCGTACCCTCCCTCATCAATGACCTCCTCATCACTCTCTTCCTATGCCTTGGCCTCCTCTTCGGCCTCCACCTCCACCTCAGACTCCTCATCTCCCTCCTCTTATGCCTTGACCTGCACCTCACCCTCCTCCCCATAATCATCTCAACTACCACAACAAATAACACCAGGTACACAATATATAGAACTCATTAATGAAATATAATCTCCATAAGTTGTGTTGGGTTTTTGTGTAAGTGTTGTTTGTGAATCATCTATCAGTTACATAAATGCACTGCTTTCCTTAACAGACTATTCTGTAGTCTCTGAGACCCTTTGTCATAATGTAATGCATATGCTTTAACCTTCTAGAACATTTTGGCACTAGAAAATGTACTCGAGGAGGGACAATACCTCGTCAGGACTATACTCTTCCTAGGTCGGCAACGTACTCTGACAGGGTGGTAATCTCCCAACACATGATGTAAGTAATCTTTTAGCCCAAAATTGTTTGGTTCCATGGGATCAAAAACCTCTAAAGTAGCCTTTTAAAAATATAAATATATTATTAAGTTAAAAAATAGATATTAAAAAGTCAAATCGATAATTTTGAACTTATAATTTTCTGCTGATTGGGTCTGTTAACTGCACTTCAATCTTCCTTCCTTCTACTCGAGAAAAACTGTTTTTCTCAAGGCACACATCCTTCAACATTCAATGTTTTCCTATAAAATGACATTGAATGTAGGAAGGCATAATTAAAAATAGGTCACCATTAATTAATTTCATAATGAAATTTTTATGACAACTTTATAAATAGAATACATTATTGAGGAAATAATAGAATGTTCCAGCAACAAAAATAAATTATAAACAATAGTCATTCCTGCTTTCTCTCATGATCTGACATCTTAGTGCGTCCTAATGTGTGGAGGTAATTTTTTGCAGTAATGTTTTTTATTTCTTATAGATGATTCAAGACTAAAATTCAATTATAAAAAAGATTATATTAAATAAAAAAATGAATATTTTTATTTAAATACCTCAAATTTTATCAATACCTTAAACTAGATAGTCGTCCAATGAGTAATCATCTGCCGATAATGTTCTATCAGAAAATCATCCATGACAGGTACTGCCTCTCACTCTGTGTCAACTCTAGAATTCTAGCCAATATATAACTCATGCTTGTAGGTTGTTTAATGATAACCTAAATCCTATAGACATGTTGTTCATGAACCCTAACTATTGGGAAAACTAAACAGAAGCTAACACAAAAATAATAATTCAAATAAATATAGAAATAATATATTTCATTAAATACAACAATGTTTTTACCCAATTCTCTTCCCAAGAATTATCCTTGACTACATTGAGAAATAGTCACCACGAGAGTAGGATGACATGAATGATGTCAAGGTATTTTGCAAGCATCGCCTAAAAACTCTGATTTTGGTGCCATGTCTTTTCATTCATTTATCTATCATCATTATATTCTACCATCAATAGTGTGTGGTGGTTCCACATAGAATGGATCTGTGAATTCCCCCTACCTCCAATCATTAGATGTATATCTTATGAAAGAAAAACTTACATTCTACCAATACATTTTATAATGAAAATAAATAATGGTATAAAAATTTGTTAGGGTTATATAAATGTACATGTGATTGTCTGATAAATGGAAGTTGCTGAATCCACACAATGAAAAGGAACACCATATATAAGAGGAGTGGGTCCCAATATATGATCCACAAGGACAAGCTGTGGTGGAGGGGGTGTCGAAGAAGATGTAATTTGGTAACATAGAGATATGTAAGTAAAAGTTAATGAAGATGGCATAGATGGCTAGCAGAATTATGGATGTGGAGTTGGAATCATCATCGAATGCGATAATGATGGGTGAGGAGACTCAGATGTAACAGGTGGTGAAAACATGGGAGGCCTAAATATCCCATGTGTCCCAAATGACACACAGGGATCAGAATGTGGGATAGATGATATGTCTATGGGAGGTGTATGGTCTAATTGGGTACACTGACCAGATCAAGTATCTCTTATACTGTCCCCATCATACAAAAACCCTGAGTATTGAGACCACTACTAGGCTACTCACCAAATAATTTTTTCCTAAGTGGGGTATCCTAAAAATTTTATGAATGAAAAAATAATCACAATACATTATCTATTATTTAAATATATATATATTTGAAATAAAATTCTCACTCCATGCTCTAGTGGTGGAACACCCATCTTATCCATGCGATGATTGTTTCCCACCATCTTTTTTCATCAACTCTCGTAAATATTTCCCATTTCATATGTTTGAAAGATAATATGGATGTAATCTAATAAAGAATAAATAATGTGTAACACAAAAATTGAAATATATCTGAGAGGGAAAATTAGGATTCAGGGATAATATAACTATCCATTTTTTTAAGTGAGCTTGAATCGATACATAATGAATTCAATATGTCGTCAAATATGTAATAAATAAATTTAATTTTTAGTTGGATGGATATTTTCTAAGTGTCACTAGTCTATTAAAATCATAGATTATTTATTTAGAGGTTTGATTTCATGCGATAACCAAGAGAGAGAGCATACTGAATTATGACTCTAGAAAATTCTGTAAGGTATATATTATGAATGATTAAAACCTAATGATGGTAGGAAATGATGATATAATCATACGAAAAAGGATAAGATATAAACCAGATTTATAAGTGGTAATGAACATGTCGAAATTAAGGAATAATTTATTTTCCTTTGCCGAGGTAAATGATGTATGTTTTTATACCTATTTTGCAGAAGAAGACATACCATCATGTTCATTATCTCATCAAATGCTAAAGGTATTTCTTAGAGTTATATTAATTTTATACATGGTGAATATATCATTGAAATGTTCACCAAGTTATAAATTATGGGTTTTCAGGTTTGAATGTTTTTTGATTCCAAATTATAAAATGAAATTCAAATAAAATTGCAACCAATAGACATTGAGAATTCACATAACAGTCAACTCAAATACATCATATTTGTAAACAATATTAAACCAATTTGAATAGTACCAACCCTACCAACCCCAGTTTTGATAAACCAAAATAATTGTGAACATGGATGCATGATTCTATATATTTCTCACCATAACATCATGCTCGTAGTCAATAGTGAAAATTGAGCTATTTGAGTAATCAAAAGTAATAAATGGATCATTTATAATGGTAGTAGAGATGGTTTCAATTCTATTTTATCCATCATTAAAAATATTTCATTGAATTAATTCAATAATGAAACTAAATTCAGGAGGAATATGGTCTTTGACATAAAACTCCTTTTTCTCCATTGAATCAAATACATATGGTTCATCGATAAAAAGATTATGAATCATATCAATTAATCAAAATCCACTATCATTAATAAATGTTTCATGGCTCTTCATCACATCAAACCACTGGAATTTCATCATTGTGACTCATCCATGAGAGTAATAATACATTATTATTATTATTATTTCAATGACTCCATACTAACCTACATTTTCAAATCATGGTCTACTATCCGATATACTACCATAACAGCATGTTGTGGTAATAACCATAATACCATCATCTTGTGTTCTCATGTTCTATTCTCATTCGGTGATAATATATTTGTACACATTGATAACAATTGATTTACCATCATGAACCATGGTATTAAGACCAAAATCTAAATATCTTATTTCCTTAGTGATAGAGTCAATAGGTAAATAAAATACCAAAAATTAAAATTAAAATTTAAATTAATAAAATATTGATTTATTTATTTTAAACATTATTATCATTTTCTTCAATTTTCACCTACAAGAAAAGTCTTTATTATTCAATGTCTCCCTCCTTCTAAATGATAATGAAATAAAATTTATATTTATTATTGATTTATGATCCCAGAAAATAAAAATAAGAATATTTTAAAATATATATGTAAGAAATTTATATTCAATTTATGTACCTAATGTTGTCATCGAACAAATCACAATTGTACAGAACTAAGGGATGTGCCATCTCTTAATCGTTAAGGATAAATTTCGCCAATGTATATGATCTAGGAATTACACTTATTTTGAGTAAGTGAGGAAAAAATGGGTTTAATTTTTTCATTATTTTCTTCTTTGTTTCACATTGGTATGTTCATTCTTGTAGAACATTTAAACAAATAAATAGATCAGAAATCCAATCATTCTTGACCCAAGTAACCGTTCACGATATACCCTTAAGGAAAATTCCAGTGTTGGACATAAGACTTTAATGCATAGATATTTATTTTTGTTGGATACATTAAATGAAAATAATTAGGTCCTCGAAGATGTATTTCAGTTGGAATATGGACAGTCAGATCTAACATGCATGTGAAAAATGATGGAGGAGATATTTTTTCTAACTCACAAAAAATTAATGGCACTTGTGCCAACATTTTTTTCAAGAGGGTCTTGGAAAAATTCTTATCACAAAGATCTATAAACAAATGGATAAACTAAATAATATCCACCCTTACATTGTTGGAAAAAAGATGAAAATATTCTATTCGAATCAAATCATGCATAAGGATGTGATAATCATGTCTCTCCAAATATTTTAGCTTCTACTATTTTATATTAACCCGTTTTGATATGTGCTGGAATAGCCATCAGGAACATCAATTGTCTCTATTTCTTCAAAAAATTTCTTTTTTTATTTAGTCTTCATCACATAAGATGCACAAGGATATTTCCATTTATTTTTACTGCTAGGCACATGGTGCAATTCTAGTCTGAAACCCCGATCCACTAAGCCATGTTGAGACCATAAATCATCTTTTTTCATTAACTTAACATTTAGAACAATCGAGAGAAACATTTCAAATATATTATTTTCAACGTGCATTACGTCTAACCAAAGATGTAAAAAATTGATTGACTAATAAGGAAAATAAAATAAGATACCCCTCTTCTTCCAAATGTAAGAGGTTTTATTGGAAACATTCTTTCTCTTTCCATACATCACTTGACCCTTCCTAAAGGAAAAAATTAAAATTACTTGATTCATTAATCAATCTGTTTTGGACATATTACAAGGTGGATCATCAACCTCTATTATATTTTCAAATATTCAATGATTATTTCTATAGGGGTGATCCATTTTCATTAATCATAAATGTCCCATTAAACTAAAACTAACAATAAAAAATTAGTCTTCTTGATAGTGTATTCTTTATAAAAATTAACATGATAGTTTTCCCTTCATGATCTATCCAGAAGTAAATTTATATGATTTAAAATAATTGATCATCCACATTAGTGAAACACACATCTGAAATATGTCTTCCGAACACACATCGTTTGTGTGCACATCCACATCCCAAAGAAGTCTCAAATCTTTTATTAAATGTTTCATGTATACGTCTATGTCATTTCTGGGATCAGAAGGTCTAGGTATGAGTAAACTCATCAAAGTGAATGGTTTTTTCATACACAATCATGGAGTATGTTTATAAATTTGTATACACATCATCCAAGTGCTGTGAAAAGTAGGAATCTATCCAAATAGATTAAAACTCTCACATGAATGACCCATCCTCACATTACACAATTTTGTTACAGAATTAGGATATCGAGCATCAAATCTCTACCATGAAAATATATCTGGATGGTGAACCAACTCATCATTAGTCTTCTTTATCTTATTATCATACTATGACATTTTAATTGATATTTCATTAGATATAAAAACATTTTAGAGTCTGGGGGACAATAGAAAGATCAACATTACATTATGTGGAACACTGGATGGTGTTCCATTAGCTTTTGGCTTCTAGTGGGATGTAACAAATTTTATAAAAAAAATTCATTTAGCATTTTTATCCTAGAATAAACTACAATTATTTGGGAAAACATGAATTTTGTTTCTTGAAAATACATGTTCCTTATCTAACTTCTATGCAATATTGTGGTTTTAGGGAATATTTGCATCATTTGAATGTATGTCCTTCAAGAAGGTAAGAACATAATTTATGGTAGTATTAGAAATACCATACATAGTTTTCCCATGAGATAATCAGATTTACAATTCTATAATTGTCATTTTACCACATTGTCGATATACTAGAGTCGTGGAAGCATCATTCATGTTTTTCACCCTAACAACATCATCATTTTCATTAGACACATCATGTGTGCTCTATAAATGTCTTCAAGGGTAGGAATCCTTTCATTTTACTGATGAAGAATAAAGAGAAACATGTCACATAACAAATTCTCCTATCCAGTAATATCATATGGATCATTAGTAATTTGGGATTTCATTTTCTACCTATTGTGATACCAAAAATAGTACTTTCCTTGAAAACCATATTTGGTTAGGTGGTAGTTGACTTCCTCAGGGCTCAACCAAGTGCATTCAACACAATTGTAACATGTGAAGTTTATATGACAACTATTAGAAGCTTTGTTAAATGAAAAATATAAAAATATCTCCAATTTGTTTCGAAAATTTTATAAGATCCAAATATTTTAATAATCCAACTTTTATAAATTCGGTAAAAAAAATTTTATAGGTAATTTTTTCAAATTCAATTCAATAAGATTAAGATATCATCAAAAATATATTTAAGTAAAGAAGAATTTTTCACTTTATATGAAACCATAACTAACCATCTACTCAATTATAGAATAATAATATAAAAGAAAATTAAATACAATATTTATAATAAAAATATCTTTGAAAGTCTATACAAGATAGCATAAGATCATGCACACATGTGGAGGATAATTATTTAGGAGTTGAGAAAATTTTAGTTCACAAAAAAATTATATTTTAGTAGATTATTTAAGTGATATTCGTAATATAAATTCTATATAAATGGGAAATATAATCTAAAAAATGGTAATAAGTTCCTTAGACATTGAAAAATCATTTCCATACACTTGGATCATGATCCAAAAAAGATTAAATGGAATATTGAAGATTTTGATGCCAAAAGACGATGGTTCCACAGGAAAAAATCATGATTCCATGTACATGGATATTTCTAATGATAAGATTGAAATTTATTTTCCAAATGGGATAATATAACCCCATTTTAGATATCCATAAAGTAAGGAGTGTCTCATTGATTTAGTCAACAATTCCATGGTTTATGACATATTATTTAAACTATGTGAAGATATACTAATTCAGTAATGTGTGCCTAAATTGTAGGGGAAATGGGTTTTTAATTTTTTTTAAATTTATCACATACAAGAGGTCACCATGGACCTGATATAACATTGTTCATTATATTACCAGGTGAATTATTTTCATCAAATATTTAGAATGTGTAAACAGAGATTTTAAACAAGTTATTGATGAAAAAAATGGAAGAATTCTGAAATATTAGGAGATTTCAGAGCACTCAATACCAAAAGTAGATGTATTCATTGTGTGGGGATGTCCAGTGGGGAGGGGTCGAAGGAGTTGGGTGGTGTCCAGGGGATAGAAATTTGGGGGTTTTCCAGGGGACGCTACCCAAGGGGTGGGGTTTTTCATTGTGTGGCGGCAGTCTCGGGTGGTGGGGGTGCGGATGGGGTGGGGTAGTGTCGGGGGTGGGGGTGTCTAGGGGTGGGGGTTGTCCATGGGGGAGGGGTTCCCCGACCATGCGGGTGTCTAGGGGGCGGGGTGGTGTTCGGGGGGGGGGGGGGTAGGGGGCTCTCCCATTAGTGGGGGCTATCTAGGGGGGTGGGGATGTCCAGGGTGTTGGGGTGTCATAGGGGTGGGGTGGTGTCGGTGGTTGGGGGGATGTCCAATGGGGTGGGGGTGTCCAAGGGGAGGGGTAATATCTAAGGGGTGGGGGTTTTCTTTGGGGTTGGGGGTGTCCCAAGGTGGGGGTGTCCAGGGGGTTGGAGTTATCCAATGGTGTGGGGGTGTTTGGGGGGTGCTGTCCAGGGTGGTTGGGGTGTTCAGGGGGGGTGGGGATGTCTAGTGGGTGGGGGTGTCTAGGGGGTTGTGTGCCCAGGGGGGATATCTAGGGGGTTATGGGTGTCTAGTGGGAGTGATTTTAATGATTCATGTGATCTTTAAAATCCATAATGAAGTATCATTTATTTTTGATACACATAAAAATCAATGTATCCCTAAATGCTAACATGTTATATTAAATTTAAAAAGGTTTCCTTCCATTTCACTATGAATATCTTCCAACATCTATAGTTATTGTTGGATATTCCCCTAGATAGAAACACCATTCAATTTAATGGGTAAAAGATTGATATTATATAGATCCATTATTTTTATATAGATTGTTACTGCTATTTATCCCTGATTATGTATGTTGTTCCATAAAGAGTGATGTAAAATTTATTTTTTACCCACTCTATTCATTTTATTAATTTATTAGACAACCCCTCCCCACTTTGAGAGTCCCCCACCCCACCTGGGATTCCCACCCCCGTCTAGATAGCCAACCCCCACCCTGGGAAAGCATACCTCCAACCCCACCTGGACAGAACCCCCCCCCACCCACCTGAATAGCCCACCCCTCCCCTCCCTAGATAGTCTACTCCTGGACATTCCACACCCCCTCCAAACCTACAAAACCCCTCCCCAGCTGCAAAACCCTACCCCCTGCTATGCCCCACCTGGATATCCAACCCACACCCCATCAAAACCTTCCCCCCATTGCATACCCCCACCTCTCCCAAGAAATCCCTCCCCCTCTTCATATAATCATGATTCTTAAATTAGGTAAAGTAATTTAACTTAATAGGATATAAATAATTAAACATTTAATCACTTGTACCATCACAAGGGTATCAAAATAATTAATCTGAATAATTCCCATCACGAAACATCTATTTTGGATTATTATTAACACATTAATCAATTAAAAACCCATAAAATTAATAAACGAATCTATAAGTGTTAAAATACATCCATTGCACCAATAGAATTTATTTACATCCTCAGGGAACATCCAAAACTATAGTGGTCAAATCTAATAGCTTTATAATTATAGTATGACTTCAAGACTACTATAGATGACCTAGAAGACCGTTGGTTTAAATCATGAATTCAAAACATATAAATCAAAACTCACTTAACTGTAAACACACCTCCAAATATTATATGTGGATTTGATTTTATTTTCCATTATAAATATCATAAATGTATTTAAAAACCCCAAATAATTTTAAACACACATCCAAATAAATCATCAAGAACCAAAATTATTGATCAAAACACTATACCAAAAACAACCTCTGGCTTAAACTCAATCAAAATGATAAAGGTAAAATATATAAAATTTAGTTATAAGTTACGAATTTGAAATGGATGTTGAATCTTGGATGGATTTCAAAGAATAGGGGATCTATAAATAAAAACCAAAAACTGAAAAACATCCTTTTAATTAGATATATCTAATTAAAAAATAGAGGCAGAACATTAAAATATTTTAAAACATACATATTGTAGGTGTAAGAATAAAAAATAGATTGTTGTGAAGTGGGTTTGCACGGGGAGAATGGGTAAGAATGGTTCGCACGAGAGGGATGTACATGGGATCTTGTTTAGGGAACAATGTGGGAAAATTGGGGGACGGATCAGGGGATCTATATAAGCGGAATTCTATCCCAACAGTTAATTAAAAGCATTGAGAAAAATGTGGTATACCAATAGTTGTATAAAATCATTGGGAAACCCCATCCATATAAACCAAAATTCCAACAGTTTACAGCAAACCGTTGGAATAAGTTCCCTTTCCCAATGGTTAACATAAACTGTTGGGATACTAGCATTGGTATAAGGGGGATTTCTAGTAGTGGGAATTTACACTACATAGAAAATGAACAACTTAGAGTACTTCCTAGTAGTACGGTCAACCCAATATGAGACTGAAAGTGTGACCCAATACCTCTTGGTCTCCCTTGATATAACATACAAGTATTTTATTAGGACACATCAACATGATTCATTTATCTATTTCAATATATATTTAATATCAAATATTAACATGCATGTATATATCACATTAAAAAATATTTAGGCCCCTGTTTTGACCAATACATTTTGATATGTCCCTTTTTTCCTATTATGAAGCATTTATTCACATCTCATTCATTATAGGTCCATCAGAAAAATAAAAATATAAAATAACTTCATAAAATAATAACCTCTCACAACATGTGAATCAATAGAGGTGAAATAATGTAAGAACATGGTTCTTATTTTAGAGGTACAGACTTCTTCTTTTCCTTTTCCTTAAGTGTTTTTGAGAAAATATGGAAAATGGGAAAATCCTAAATTCGGGAACTATACGCCGTGTACCTTATCCACACGTTGTGTACTTTTGGCCGTGTTGGGATGAGTACATGGGGCGTGCAGCCATGCCAGCGATGAAGGCTGTAGGAACTGACTACACGCAGTGTAGTGGTACCTTACACGTCGTGTAGTCAGTCGGTAGGCTTGAACAGTAAGGCGGTGGCGTCACCACCAGCTGGGCTATAGTATACGCCGTGTACTCGAGAGTACATTTCTTGTACTCATGTAGACTTATGAAGAGTGTGGTGGTGCCGCCATTTGAACAGTTAAATGAAGGGAGTACACGTCGTGTACTTTGTTTTTTCAGCTTAAAGAAGGCAGTAGCCTCCTCATTTTGCAGAGGAGGCACTTGATCCATTTTGGAGCCAAAGGAGGAGGCCAGATCATTGATGATCCATCGGGCGTTCGTCTGGAATCCATTTTGGCTTCGGACGATCTCGTTGGAACAAAACGGGTGAGCCCTCTCCCCTACTGGTACCGTTCTTGCCAATTATTCTCCTAACATAAGTTATTTACATTTGAATGAGTTTTGTTCATCGTCGGATCTATGCCATTCTTGGGAATTTCTGGAGTCGGCGTTCGGGTATAGCGTTCGTTGGCATATAATGTAGGTGGCTTTGTGTTTAGTTTTCCAACTGCTATGTGTTTTGTGCGTTTTTGTGCCACGAACCCATGTTGGGGTGTCGTGTGGTTGAGGCAGTTTCTATGTTTAATGCCTAGAAATGCATAGGTTATTATATTTTGATGTTAAAATGGTGGTTGGGATCGTTTCTTAGATCCGGAACCACCCCTGGGGTGTGTTTCTCCGTTTAGCTGTTTAGCCAGGATACCCGAGGGTATGCCTTCAATGTAGTAATTGTAGAATTTCCTTGAGAGGAGTTGCTTGTTACTGCTTGTTTACCTGTTAGGCAGGGTCCAGTTACCTGTTTATCCTAAGGGAGTTTTTGTATTTAGCTTGAGGGAGTTTTTGTGATTATCCTGAGGCCAGTGCACTATTTAGCCCGAGGGCTATAGTATTTCTCCTAAGGGAAACCTTTCGTGCCTGAGGGATTGACTTCTATGCCAAAGGGCGACACTTCCTATGCGTGAGGGAAATTTCTGTTACACCTGAGGGCTATACCTGTGGGTTGGATTCTGCTTACCTGAGGGTATGGTTTTGTTTGTCTGAGGACGTGGACTGTTTAACTAGAAATGAACTGTGATGGTTTCTAATATTTAAATGGATTAAATGGATAATGAAATGGAAATATAACTGGTAATTAGTTACTTCTGAGTACTTCTTACTTGATTTCATTTTACTACTACACACTATTGTTGCATGCTTACACGCAGTTGGGCACGGGCCTTTGGTGGGTGCCTACTGAGATATATTTCTCACACCCTGTTTGGGTCACGCTTTTCGGCCCAAACAGATTCTATTGCTGTAGGTGTAGATAGGGGCAAGAGTCCCTATACAGGTACTTGACTGTTGCTGAGGTGTATGAGGGCATGGGACAGAGCCTAGGCTCGTGATGCTGCTACTAGCTATTTTTCTTGTTTTGTTGTACTCTATTTTTTGCGGTACTATATTGATGTATAACATGTTTTGGATGTTTTCAAAGAACTTGAAACATGTAGCATCATCACATATATATTGTTGGTTATATCCACTGTTGTAGTTATTTCAGTTGTGTATGTTTACTTCTTTCGCTGTTGTTGTAAGTTTATTTTGGTATTCCGCTGTGCTACACTTTGACAAATGAAGGCATAGTTTCCCCACTATCAGACCCGGGCCCTTGCTGCTAGTCGGCAGCCTCTGGCATTTGGAGAAATGCGCTTGAGGTCACGTGGCGAACCGGGCTCGGGGCACCCGTTCCGTGGCACCCGGGTCCGGGACGTTACAAAGTGGTATCAAAGGAGTTTCTTTTCTTTGACTTACTATTTGGAGTCATTTTCAGAGTTAAGACGAACGGTAGTTGGTAATAAGCTCTGCCCGAGCATAGCTAACCCGTGTTCAGGGAAAATCCTGTCTACCTCGTACTTTTCATTCTTTGATCTTGAAATTTTTATGGTTGATATGTTTTCACCATTGGGTGACACACTTGGATTGTACTGTTTATATTTTATCTGTGGGTCCTATTTAGTTGCAACCCGATGAGATGAGGGTATGTCGTCTCATGCATCACATAGGCACATGCTAGATATCACATGCCTTGCATAGTTTCGAAGCCATGTAGGTGCATTATATTTTTCATGTTGTTGTGATAGTTGTTGTGCTAGTAAAGAAAGCTGTTGTGATAGCTGCTTGATAAATACCTACCTTGTGATATGGTATTATTGTTTGAGCTTTTTTATAGGATGGACGCCAAACTTTGGTTTGTGGAAAGTATGGCCCCCCTTGACCAGAATTTGGTGGATCATTGACTGTTATTGGTTATAAGACAAATAAGATGTCAAACATTGATCCGTGGGGTGTATGGGCCCCCACGGGTCGGAATTTGACACTTAGGTGTTTTTTTCAGTATTTTATTGGTTCTAGAGAAGTTTCTAAGGCATACTGTCTGGAAAACACAGAATACACGTCGTGTAGGACCTCATACATGTCATGTGTGTTCTTCTGTTTGAGAAAAAAAATGATCTTTTTGAGTACACGTCGTGTACCCTAAGTACACACCGTGTAGTCTCTTCCCGTGTCACAAATCGTGTGGGCGGCGACACGGGGTAGGGAAGGGAATGGGTAAAACACGCCGTGTAGTTTTGTACACACCATGTAGTGTTGACCCGGAGTCCGACCATGTAACTAACAACACGGGTCGGTGAACTCCTTGATAGAACACACCGTGCCAGTTATAGACAAGCTGTGTAGTGTGACCTGGGGACTCGGCCATGTACCAAACAACATGGGCCGGTGTCACCTCTCACGGAGCATGTCGTGTACCTTTGGGACACGCCGTGTAGGCTTGTCTGAGGACAGACCGTGTGGAGTTAGCCGTGTGGCTGGGAAACGGGGTGATGTACATGCCATGTACGGGTGTAACACACTGTGTAGAGTCAAGCCGAGTAGTCGGCCATGTCACAGACAACACAAGCAGTTGAAAAAAACACCATACACACCATGCAGATATTATACACGCCGTGTAGTTTTTTTGGAACGAAAGCCGTGTGGCTTAGCCATTTAGAAGGACCCGGGTAGGGGAAAGGAAGTCAAGTACACACCGTGTAGGTAGTGTACATTCCATGTAGTCTTGTTTTGCAAATTTACAAACGCCTTCGTCCTCTTGTTCTTTTCTAGTTACTTCATTTCAGTCTTAATAATCTTGAATCTGAGGTGTTCTTTTGACATTGTAGAGTCATGCCGCCTAGACGACCACGAATTGCTTTCCAGGAGAGTAGCGGCAATTATACTCCGGAGATGGTGGGCCTTGTGCTACAAGTTGATCCACCAACAGAGCCAGATGTGGCACCAGCTGTTATAATTGACACAGTCGTGGAGGCGCAGTTCTGTGAAGGCTTATTGTGGTTCATGAAGACCTTTTACGGAGCACCGCAAGCTGCCACATCTATGGACGAGTTGACGCGTATCTTTCAGCAGCAGCATCCGCCTACGTTTTCATGGAATGGCAGACCACAGGCTGCAGAGTCTTGGCTATGATCGATGTAGACTATTTTCGAGCATCTTGAGATGCCTCTAGGGCGGAGGGCCAGGCTCGCAACATACATGCTGCGTGATTCCGTTGAGAGGTGGTGGGATGTTACCACCCAGTCAGAGCATCACAGGTACATGGTGTGGGAGGATTTTTAGGAAGTCTTCTATGACTTCTTCAATCCAGATACGCTGAGGGCAGATAGAGCTCGAGTGTTCATGAATCTGCAGCAGGGCGCTATGTCGGTGACGGACTACTCTCCTCGTTTTACAGAGCTTCAACGTTTTTCACTAGTGCTGGTGGGTGATGAGACGTTGAGAGCCAGACGTTTTGAGGATGGTCTTCATTATGACATCCGAGCGCTGGTAAATGTTTTCAGGTTTCATAATGTACACACGATTATGAACCAGGCGTTTATTATAGAGAGGGACCTACAAGAATTGATTGGTGTGGGCCAGGCCAGTTCAGCACCAGTTACTGGTACTATTTCTGTTGGCAAGAGGAAGAGACAGATGAATTTTTATTACGGCGGAAGTACCAGCCATGCAGCTTATTCATGTGGACCGGTCAGGTGCTACCAATGTGGCAGAGAGGTGCACAAGAGGCCACAGTGTCCACGAGACCCATTGGAGTGCCGAGCTTGCGGCAAGATGGGTCATCTGTAGCGCTTTTGCAGGGCATTTCTACCAGTGGCTAGTGACAGGGGTTCTATATAGACTCCGTGTGCGGGAGCAGGACCAGTGGCTTCTTACCAGTCAGGGAACTGGAATACGTCGAGGCCTGCAGGAAGATATGGTGGTCGTCGTCGTGGTAGCCAGACACCAGGATCGCAGAGGAAACATGGCGGGACAACTCAGTGTATCCAGGCTGTGTCATAGGGCCGCGTCACTGGGCATGCATATGGAGTGCAACGGATCCAGCAGGAGTAGTATCCCTGACCTTCTACAGTCAGAGGTACTATTCTAGAAGCTTCATTTTTGTCTTCAGTACTTTTTTATATGGGTGCTACAAATAGTATTGTATCTGTACCTGCTGTGGAGAGCCTTGGGCTCGGTGTTTCTACTTCTTCTATTATCTTGACGACACTCCGTTGGGGACTACGAAGGTTAGTGTGTGTCAGTGTAAGGAGTGCTCCATTGAGGTTGGTGGGTGCCACTTCCTTTGGGACCTCTATGTCCTGGAGATGACGGGCTATGCCTTCATTCTTGGGATGGACTGGTTGGTTCCCTTTCAAGCCTTTGTAGACTGCTATCGTCGCAGGGTGCGTTTCATGTCACAAGAGGTCGGGGAGTTTCTATACAAGGTCGAGTGGGATGTTTAGGAGAGTCGAGCTGGATCAGAGCATCATGGGAGAGGTGGAGTCATAGCCCAGACTGCGAGCTTATATCTGGATGGCCATGGGACTTGTCAGATGGATTTACTTCCAGTTGTCGATTGTTTCAGGGATGTCTTCCTGGACGACTTTTCAGGTCTACCACCATTGTGCGAGGTGGATTTCTCTATTGAGATTGGGCCAGGAGCAGCAGCGATGTCCATTCCTCCTTATAGGATGGTCATGCCTGAGTTGTAGGAGCTCAAGAGGTAGTTAGAGGAGTTATAGGCAAAGGGTTTTATCCGACCAAGTACTTCTCCTTGGGGTTCTCCGGTCCTTTTTGCGAATAAGGCGGATGGTACCCTCAGACATTTCGTGTATTATCGGAAGCTGAACCAGTTGAAAATTAAGAAATGATATCCCTTTCTGAGGATAGATGATCTATTTGATCAGCTTCGTGGAGCACGAGTGTTCTCGATGATTGACTTGAAATCCGAATATCATCAGCTACGCATTATACCATCTGATATACCTCTCACAGCTTTTAGGAGTAGGTATGGTCTATATGAGTATACGGTTATGTCGTTCGGACTGACAAACGCGTCAACAGTTTTCATGGCTCTGATGAATCGTGTGTTCCATCCGTATCTTGATTCATTTGTGGTAGTATTCGTGAACGACATATTGGTGTACTGTCACACTGGACATGACCATTCCACCCATCTTGAGATCATATTGAGTTCACTAAGAGTGCATCAGCTATATTCTAAGCTCTCGAAGTGCCACTTTTGGATGGACCAGATTCACTTCTTGGGTCATATCATCTCAGAGGCATGAGTTGCAGTAGACCCAGAGAAGGTGAGAGTAGTAGTTTTTTGGGAGCAGCCCAAGAACATGTTTGAGATACGGAGTTTCTGAGGGCTGGATAGTTACTAAAGATGCTTCATACATGACTTCTCCTGCTTAGCAGCACTGTTGACATGTCTTACTAAGAAGGGTGTGATGTTCGTTTGGTTAGAAGTTTGTGAGACAACTTTTCAGGACCTGAAGGAAAGGCTAACATCAACACCGATCCTGATTCTCCCAGAGCAAGGGAAAGGCTATACAGTTTACTATGATGCATCATGGATTGGTCTGGGAGCCATTTTGATGCAGGGAGACCGAGTTGTTGCGTATGGGTCTCGGCAGTTGAGGCCACATGAGATGAATTACCCGACACACGATCTTGAGTTGGCTGCAGTTGTTCATGCGTTGCGCTGTTGGAGACATTACCTATTGGGAGAGCATTTTGTGGTTATCACCGACCATAAAAGACACAAGTATATCTTTACTCAGCGTGACCTGAATCTGAGGCAGAGAAGGTGGGTCGAGTACCTACAGTCCTTTGATATTGAGCTTTCCTATACACCTGGTAAAGGTAATGTAGTAGCTGATGCACTGAGCAGGAAGACTCAGATACAGGCAGTGTAGGAGGCCAGTGGTGAGTGGAAGCTCATGGATTTTCTCTGTGAGATGCATCTGGAGGTTCATGACCGTCATGGGAAGACTTATCTTTCCTCATTAGCTGGGACTTCTACCCTCCTAAACAGAGTGAGGATGAGGTATATATCGGTTTCAGAAGGCGTAGTTCTACGGGAGTTGGTGGAAAGTGAGGACCCTCCTCTTGGTTGGACGATAGGCGATGATGAGGTTTTTCGTTTCCATGGACGTGTATGGGTTCCAGGGGTTATACGCAAGGAGCTGATGAGAGAGTTCCATGTTTCATCTTGGGAAGTTTATCCTGGGGTTACCAAGATGTACCGTGACTTGAGATGTCAGTACTGGTGGCCGGGTATGAAGAGAGAGATAGCTGGTTTTGTTACGAGGTGTTCCACCTATCAGCAGGTGAAGGCAGAGCATCAAAGACCAGCTGGGCTGTTACAGTAGTTTCCCATTCCAGAGTGGAAATGGGATAATGTCACGATGGATTTCATGAAGGGAATGACGAGTTCACCTCGAGGCAATTACGATGTGTGGGTTGTTGTGGCCAGACTCACGAAGGTAGCTCACTTCTTGTCGATCAAGGATACATTTGGTGTGGACGAGCTCGGAAGGCTATATATCTGAGAGATCATTCGTATTCCTGGGGTCCCTCGTTCTATCGTTTCAGTTAGGGATGCCCGATTTATGTCTTGTTTCTGGAAGAGTTTTCAGAGGGTGCTGGGTACACAGGTGCTTCTGGGCACAACATACCACCCTCAGACAGATGGCCAGTCAGAGCGGATGATACAGGTGTTAGAGGACATGCTGCGCGCATGCATCCTAGACTTTGGGGGCTCATGGGAAAAGCATATACCCTTAGTCGAGTTTGACTATAACAATAGTTTTCAGGAAACTATTGATATGGCAGCATACAAGGCTTTATATGGTAGGCAAGCCGATCACCTTTGTGCTGGTTAGAGGCAGGTGAGGCAGCTTTACTGGGCCCACAGCTCATGCAGGAGACATATGAGAAGGTCTAGTTGATTCGGAAGTGGATGGCTACTGCGTAGTCTCGTCAGAAGTCTTATGCTAATCGCCGCATATGACCTTTGGAGTTCGTGGTCGGGGATCAGGTTTTCATTCATGTTTCGCCGAGGCTGGGACACAAACGGATCAGGAGATAGGGTAAGATTTCACAGAGGTATGTGAGACCATTTGAGATTCTGTAGAGAGTCGGGTTGGTTGCCTATCAGTTTTAGTTGCCGCAGCGGTACCGAGCCATGAATGACATCTTCCACGTGTCTCAATTGCGTCGTTACCATTCAGAATCGTCTCACACCTTTCATCCAGAGAAGGTTGAGCTTCAGCATTATGCGTCTGTTGAGGAGCATCTGATCCGTATTGTTTATAGGAGCATGAAGGTTCCCCGAGGCCGGTCAGTTCCTCTCTTACGGGTGCTATGGAAGCATGGCCAATTGTAGGACGAGACCTGGGAGAGGGAGGCCGACGTATGTGCTCAGTGGCCAGAGCTGTTATGAGCTTTCTCTTCGCCACCCTTGAAAGGGAAATGCGGGGACTAATTGCTATAAGGGGGGATGTTTGTAAGAACCCGGTTTTTATTTTATAGGTAAAAGATTCTTATTTTCCTTTTACTTATGTGTTTTTGAGAAAATATTGAAAATCGGAAAAATCCTAAATTTTGGAACTACACGTCATGTACCTTAACCACACGCCGTGTACTTTTTTTCCATGCTGGGAGGAGTACACGGGGCATGTAGCCATGCCGGCAATGAATGGTGTAGGAACTAACTACATGTCGTGTAGTTATACCTTACACACCGTGTAGTCAGTCGGCAGGCTTGAATAGTAAGGCTGTGGCGTCACCGCAAACTGGTCGATAGTACACGACGTGTACTCGAGAGTACATGCCGTGTACTCATATCGACGTATGAACTGTGTGGCAGTGCCGCCATTTGAACATTTAAATGAAGGGAATACACAACGTGTGCTTTGTTTTTTCAGCTTAAAACAGGCAGTAGCATCCTCATTTGGAAGAGGAGGCACTTGAGCCATTTTGGAGCCAAAGGATGAGGCCGGACCTTTGAAGATCCCCCAGGCGTTCGTTTGGAATCCGTTTCGGCTTCAGACGATCTAATTGGAACCACACGGGTGAGCCCTCTCCCCTCCTGGTACCGTTCTTGACAATTATTCTCCTAAAGTAAGTTATTTACATTTGAATGAGTTTTTTTCTTCATCAGATCTACGCCGTTCTTGGGAGTTTCTGGAGTTGGCGTTTGGGTATAGCGTTCCATGGCATATAAGGTAGGTGGCTTTGTGTTTAGTTTTCCAACTACTATGTGTTTTGTGCATTTTTTTGCCATGAACCCATGTTGGGGTGTTGTGTGGCTGAGGCCGTTGCTAGGTTTAATGCCTATAAATGAATAGGTGATTAAATTGTGATGTTAAAATGCTGGTTGGGATCATTGCTTGGATCTAGAACCACCCCCGGGGTGAGTTTATCCATTTAGCTGTTTGGCCAGGATACCCGAGGGTATGCCTTCAAAGTAGTAATTGTAGAATTTCCTTTAGAGTAATTGCTTGTTACTGCTTTTTTACCTGTTGGGCATGGCCCAGTTACCTGTTTAGCCTGAGGTAATTTTTCTATTTAGCCTGAGGGCGTTGTTGTGATTAGCCTGAGGGCACTGCACTATTTATCCCAAGGGCTGTAGTATTTCGCCTAAGGGAAACATTTTGTGCCTGAGGGCTTGACTTCTGCGCCTAAGGGAGACACTTCCTACGCCTGAGGGCAATTTCTGTTACGCCTGAGGGCTATACCTACGGGTTGGATTCTACTTACTTGAGGGTAAGGTTTTTTTTGTCTGAGGATGTGGACTGTTTACCACGAAATTCACTATGGTGGTTTCAAATATTTAAATGGATTAAATGGATAATGAAATGGAATTATAACTGGTAATTAGTTACTTTTGAGTACAACTTACTTTATTGCATTTTACTACTGCACACTATTGTTGCATGCTTACACGCAGTTGGGCACGAGCCTTTGGTTGGTGCCTACAGAGATATATTTCTCACACCGTGTTTGGGTCTCGCTTTTTGGCCCAAACAGATCAAGTTGCTGTAGGTGTAGATTGGGGAAAGAGTCCCTATTATGGTACTTGACTGTTGCTGAGGAGTAGGAGGGCATGGGACCGGGCCTAGGCTCGCGATGCCGCTATTAGCTGTTTTTCTTGTTTTGTTGTACTCTGTTTTCTGATGTACTGTATTGATGTATAACATGTTCTGGCTGTTTTCTTAGAACTTGAAACATGTAACATCATCACTTATATACTGTTGGTTATATCCACTGCTGTAGTTATTTCAGTTGTGTATGTTTACTTTTTCCGCTGTTGTTGTAAGTTTATTTTGGTATTCCACTGTGATAGACTTTGACAAATGAGGGCATAGTTTCCCCACTATCAGACCTAGGCTCTCGCTGCTAGTCGACAGCCTCTGGAATTTGGGGAAATGTGCTTGAGGTCATGTGGCGAACCGGGCTCGGGGCACCCGTTGCGTGGCACCCGGGTCCGGGACGTTACAAATAACATCAACTATAACAAGATAAAATCAAAAACAACAATCCAATCTCTGGGTACCCAGATTTTCCCACATAGATGGGATAGTTAGAAGCATTCACAATTTACCATGTCTAGAAATTTTTTATTATACTTTTACATTTCAAAAATTATAATGAAAATAAAAATAAAACATGCTCCTTTGATAAAACATTATAATCTCCAAAAACCTGGAACTCTCTCACATTTACAGAAAATGGTATGTTACAAGATCACATGTACACCCCCAATATGCCCAAGGCTTCCGACACATAGTGGGTGTTTGAAATATATAGTTGGGAGACTATACCCCCCATTATAGAGTGACATATCAATATAAAAAATTTAAAATATAATATAAATAGTAAAATTAAAGACATTGTTGATGAAAAAAACACAAATAACTGAATAACCAAAAAATAGTAATGAATAATGTAATAAATTATTAGAATATAACTAAATTTCATGCTATAACAATACAATAAAAAGTCTAGTAGTCTTAAATAAAATACACATAGTCTTAGGTCTCAAACCCCACATTAGTACCATCTCCAAACTCTATCTCATCCCCAAACAAGAAATCAACATCATTTTCCTTTTTCTTTTTCCAAACATGCATCTATGAAATCTTCTCATGTAAAAAATTTAATCCTAAATAGGTTTTGAGTATAACATAGTAGGCCAAAACCACCATGTATAAACTAAACAAGTCTGATAAAAAGTGTAATATAAAATGTGATAAAAATTATTAATTAAATCAATAATTAAAAAATTACAACAATAATGTTATCCATATCTATAATAGAATATCTATATGCATGTCTTAAAACCATGTCAACCATAACCATATAATCAATGTAAAATTACCTTCTTTGAAGTCATTCTAGAATATCTTTTTGTATGTCTAATGACCATGCTAACCATAAACATATAAGATTTGTATAGTCACAAAAATCAATCTTTGTAAAAGCCTATTAAACATTACAACGTCATTGAAAATGAATTATAAGAATTAAATCATGAGATTGGGAATATACCACTCTCTATAAGAATTAAAACATGGGAGTTAGCTAGTCCCCACAAAAAAAATAATTTATGAATATAATTATTAACATTTCAGGTCCAAGCATAATATATAAGATTTAAATCATGGAACACAATCCCTACCATGCAACATGGATATCATAATATTACATCACAATTATGAATGGTTAATATTGATAATTAACAATTTCTTTCATATTCCACATGATATTTAATTCATAATTGAATAAAAAATATATAAATAACAAATAAGACTAAATTTAGGTATTTTATAACTTGAAGTCACCCAAGGTAACATTTCATGAAAAACATACATTAATTCAATTTCAATTTAAATTATAATCACTATTCTCTCACCCTGTCGGTAGCCATAAGATAGGTCAGAATCCAATTTCAAACAAAGGACTTAATAGAATAATTTTATTCATTATTTTATTTATTTTAGCGTGTGATATACTGTCACAATCACAATATTTCATAAAAATGATCATTACCAAACTATAAGTTTAATATTTATACAACATTACTTTACCTAAAAATCCAATAATTCATTCAACGGACAATTCCCACGAGGGATAAGGAGTGGATGATTAGAAAGAAGCACTTAAATAAAAATCGATGAAGAACAAAAAAATAGAACTGCTCAACGGATTTCACTGAAATGTTTTAAGAAGAAGGAAGAGAATGATGAATCCTAATAGAAAACACATAATATGGATTTAACAAAAAAATGGCACCCATAAGAGAGGTTAGAAAACAAATAATCCTTGGAAAAATCCTTATGGTAGAGAAGAGAGGATGTGTAGAAGATTAAAATGAAAATAACCGTCACTGCAATTTTAAAACTGTAGGTTGGGAATATACATCACATGATGTTTGGTTACACATAATGTAAATTATTTTAAAGCCATTAATTGAAAAAACCCTCTGCCTTAGATCTATTGTTTTAAAAACTTCAAACAATTAGAATTCGTGCAATCCCTATAAAAGGCGTGTAATGGATTGAATGTTGATTTTTATCCCGTTTTCCATTAAAAACATTTTGAATGTTTCTCTACTCACTTAGAACCCTTGAATATCTGAAACAATTTATACTTGGATGCCATTTATTCAAAAAAGAATGAATCTTTGAAAATTAGGTCTTTTTATTCAACAATTCTCTTCTTATAGATACTGTCTAGGATTTTTCATGGTTTCATGCACCCACGACTGCGTTCATTCAAATCATAGAATATCAGGATGAAAACAAAATCAAAATGAATTAATGATGAAAAAAATCAAAGAGATACATACACAGATAAATGATATCTTAAAATATACTATAAAAAATCATTCACTATAATGATTATAATTATAATAAATACATGTTTTTTGAGATAGTTAGGAAATTATTACATTTCTACTCTAAAAATAGATATTAAAATCATTTTCCAATGTTATTTCTATTAATAAGGATTAAAATGAATATCATTCAACTTCTATTTATTTGTCTTCAATAATATTAAATTGATTCTTAAAATATTTGAAACCCTTTTTAGCTCACATGTGATAAAATGTCAAGGGAAAAATATCGTTATAGAGGTTATACTATAACACAATAGTGTTTAAGTTTATATTAATATAAATTAATATAATATTTTATATGTTGTACCACACACTAAATTTTTGGGAAAAAATTAAATATTATTTATAAATAATGTTATTTAAATATGTATATTATAAAAAAGTTTTTAGATTGGTATGATTAATTATGAGTAATAAAATTTTGATTTATAGGTACAAAAATATTTATAATACAAATTTATTGATTAATTTTATGGAAATATTTATGAAATTTTGAATTATATGAATTGAAATCTAATAAAATTATGAATTGATAATGTTTAAAAGGGGAAAGATTATATAAAAGTTCATTTTCATTATAAATAGTATTATTTAAAATATGAGATTTGGAATATTATAAATTATATTTTAAAAAATGGACATAATATTTGATATAATGATATCAAAAGTGTGTTAGGGTTGAAATTTGTGATTTTATGAGAGTATTTATTTCTAAGTGTGTAGTTAAAAATATTTATTTTTATGAATATTGTCATTTATTTTAAATTATTGACAATGTTACAATAAAATTTGGATTTATTTTAAAGTATAATTAGCCCCATTTGGTTATAAATAATTTAATAAATTTTATGAATATCAATATTATACAAACGTTTGGTATAATATATATTTTTTGATTAAAAGAAGTATATTTTTTCGAAACCATGCTTTTTGTTGGGTCTCAAACATTTATATTAAAATTATTTTTTTAACACATATAAATTGAATCAATTAAAATGTAAAGAATATTTTAATCATTTTTAGTCCACTAAGAATTTTTAAAATAAAACTTTTTTTGATAGCTTATATGATATGTAACGGTTACTATAAGTGAACCAAGAAATAAATAATTGTTATTAACTGTTCATTACATTATAGTGTATGATAAGTGTTTACTGAGTTATGATATATATATATATATATATATATTTAAATAAATATTATTTATTGATAAATTTTTAGTAAATGATAAATAAATTTTATATAAATAAATATTTTTCATCTAAAATAAGTTTTCATCAAAAATAATTTTTATTTATTTTTTATAAAAAATATCATAATTAATTGTAGAAGAGTTAAAAATTTATTTTTTTATATTAACATCAATTTTCATATTATAATATCAAAAATATGTGGGAAATTTTGGTATTGTTTTGATATTATTGATTTTTCAGTGAATGGTGAAAATACATATATTTGTAAAAATGTAATTTTCTTTTAATAAATTATGTAATTTTTTATATTAAAATAAATTTTTCAAAAAAAAAATAAATTTAAAATTTAAAATTTATTTTTATATAAATAAATTTGTTTAATTTTAAGCATCTTTATATTGGATATTGGTATACTAAATTTTTTTGGATTAAAATGCATTTTTTTATAAACTCTTTTAAAGAGCATAGTGTTTATCCATTTTATTTATTTAAAAATAACTAACGATGAATGTTTTAAATAAAATTTATAAAGAATATATAAATTAATATTTATTTAAATTCATATAATAATTAGTATTAGTAATGTACTTAATATAAAATCATATTTTGATTCAAAAATCCACTTCTTGAAATGATACATTTCATCATGCGCGGGGCAAATTTTGAATTCAATTTTCTATTTATGTTAATTGAATTTGGTAAAATAAATTTTATACATAGAATAATAATATTTTTAATTATTTAATAAGTTTAACTTAATTTATTACCATAATGAATATTCAAAATCATACAATATATTTAGCACAGTAAAGGTGAAAACAATTTTATGAGGGGTTAAAATATAGAAGATAAGGTATAAAATGGCCTATATAGTTGTATGAAAAAATGTTTTATCAAAATATATATAAATTATAATGTCTAATTATATATAATAGACTATTTTATATGCCTTAGGAATGTGGAAATTTTTTCCATCACTTTTTCTTATCAAATATTACAAGTCCACCACTCAACTAACTTATAGAAAACTACCCCATCTATAATATTTTCACACCATCAGATCCCATTTGATCATAAAATTTCAATATAAAATTACCACTTACCTTGCCAGATATATCATAGATACTTGTTTTGGATAATAAATCCATCCTAATATGCCTTTTAGTTCTAACCTTAGGCGGTTGTTTGATGTAGAGGCATCATGCCTAGCCAAACATCATAATTATATTTATTCTTCCACATACTTAAAATATTCATCAACTATATATATATATATATATATATTTTAATAATAAATAATATATATTTATATTTTATTATATTGATGGTTTAACCTAAATCCTTCTCCTATTGCATCAAATGGGATATAGAATCATCATTCATTTGTATGGTGGAGTACTACATCAAAAACTGAAGTCATTCGTTTTTCATCATCACCTCTCACACATTATTATAATGATATATTTAGAGTATATACATGTTATTTGTAACATATTTTTAATTATTTAGTAATTATATCACATATTACTTGTTAATTTCAATTTCATTTGAGATATATTAAGGTCGCTTGTGTGTGTGATAGACTATCGCCTTGTGAAGCGACATGATTCATTTATCAATAAAGCATAATACAAAATGCAATAAGGATAATGTTAAGGAATATATGTGAAATAAATGACACAATTATGACATAATTTAAATATTTTTCACAACTAAATATAAAATATCATTTTATTTCTAATAAAAATAATTATAACATTGTTCATGAGGTCTTGAGGACTACGTCCTCCATGAAGCAATGTCAGTTTTTCATCTCCAGAACACATGGATAGAATATGTATAAATATTTAATGATATAATATGGAACATAATATTTTATTATATTTATGTAATTAATAATTAATATATAAATCTTTCAATAATAAACAAAGTAAAATTGAAAAGTTACTCATGCGAACGTACAAACTATCATATTCATGCTTGTAATGTAGTTAATTTTCATAAACCATATTTCTTGATTGGTTTTAGAATTAATTTTTTATAAAAAATGAAAAAATAACGTGATTGTTTTTATTTATATGTTCATATTATTATCTTCTTTACTATATCTAACAAAAAAAATGCTATTTTGAAATAATGATTTGAGCGTCCTCAAGACACCTAATATGGAAATAACTGATTATGTATTTAAATGTTTGATTAATATAAATAAAATATACTATTTATTAGAAGGTATTAGAACTAGAATAGTGTCTTTAAAAATAAAATATTTGCCATAGGTTCATATTACATGAGTTAATGGACACTCATGGAATGCCTGGAGATAAAGTAAGGGTTTCTCATCAGGATTTTTATTTCTCGGAGCCATATAAAATATTCATATTTTTTTGTAGTTGTATATATTGAAAATGATTTTATATTAGTGATTCAATTCATGATTATTATTCAAATAAAATAATTTATCTCAGTTTATCCCCATCATGATATTTTTATCCATTGATTACCAAAGATGTAAGGTTCTTCGTCTAAAATCCCCTTCATTGTGATATAATCTTAAGTTACCAACATATATTCATTAATAAGATATATCTAATACAACATTGAAATTTTATATCATGTAAATAATTATGTTTATGATATTTGAATATTTATTTGATGTTATTATTTCATTTATCATACAACTGAAAATATTAATAAAGTAGAAAATGCTTTATGTTTCTATATCTATTTTTTGGGAATGTTTAAAGTCATAGTTCCATTAATGGAAATAATTATTCTCTAATTTTTTTGAATCAAATTTAGTTATTAATTACTATTTATGAATGTGATTAACTATTTCTATTTCCATTTCCAACGTTATTGATTAATTAAACATCAATAATGTTTTAGTGATATTTATCTTGTAAATTATTTTAGATCAGGTATCTTTCACATCCATATCATTGTTTTTTCAATTTTTGTCAAAAAATTTATTTCTAAGAATATGTTATTTCATAAATCTTTTTTACATTGTCTTTTACCAAAATATTAATTTTTTTAATTTAAACTATTTTATTTATTATAATGAGTATCTTTTATTTCCCATTTAGAAAATGTTATCAAATAATAGTAATTTTTTGTTTATAACATAAACCTGTTTCTATTCATCATGTTAATTATGTTCCTTAATGTTGAAGTTATATGTTTCTATCTATAATTTGAAAAAATCACAATATTTCCTGAAAATTTGGTTATGATTTTTTTTACATTGTAATAATGATATTTTCCTCAAGTATATTTTTAATGACACAATAATTTTATTTCCATTCATCAATTATTAAAACCTTTAGAGTAGAAAAATGTCCACTAAGTATATATTGAATTAATTCCATGCATATTATTTCACTACATGGATAATTAAACAGATATAAAACCCTTTTTTCTTCTATGGGTTATTCAAGGAATAAAATAACAATGATTATTATGTTGATATGTAAAATATTCTAATTTTTTATTAATGAATGTTATTTTTACATTATTTATGATATTGCATTATCATGACATAGCTTACATGATGGGTTCACCTATATTTTATGTGGTGATAACAATATATGTTATACGATTGGTATCATTGATATTGTCGGGAGAGCTAGATATAGATTATAAAATTGGTGCACCCAAATAACATGAGGTGATCTAGATATAGATTATATGATGGGTGCACCCAGATATCTCTGAAATGTTTTGGGGTAATGATCATTTCTCATAAAATAAGGAATGAGGGAATTACCCAAGGGTTTTTCTTATTGATTTAGAATTGATCTAATTATTTTTTACATGAGCTAAAAATGGTTATATAGATACTATTACAAAGAGACCAACATGTTTTCATTATAAATTCTATGAGTTATGAATGTATCATTTGATTGATATTGATATTCCATGTATCATGATTATTTATTTTCATTCCTTTTTCCTTTTTTGAATATTGATTACATGTTTTCATCATTGATGATTCAGGTATTGATGGGTATGAATATTCTTATGTTATGCTCATTCAAATTGTTTATATCATTTTAACCTTATGTTGTCTTTATACAACGAAATTAAAATCAATTTTTAATGATTATATTTAATTTTTCAGTCTTTTGTGATCTAAATTATTTTTTTTAAAATTTCATTAATATATCATCAATGATGTTAAATTTACCTTGTCTCAAATGGGTTCATATGGATGATTATGATTACTTAATGTAAAAAAATAAAAGATTGTCTAACTGGGTTTAATGATCATTTGTAGAAAATGGTACTATTAATATATGATTTTTTTTACAAATTATATAAATCATTAACCATAAAAGATCCAAAGTTTATGGAACTCAGGATTTTCATAGATGAGAATATATTGTATTTAGTGTCTATTGTCATTCCATGATAGGGTAGATGAAGGAGTTTTTTTTAGGCAAGTTATCATATAATATAGGTGGAATCAATGTTGAATATGGAACCATTTCCTATAATAGTCTATTAAAATATATCTTAATGGAATAGATTTCACAATTATTAGACATTCATGAAGATTTTGAGCTTCATGAATTAATCTAGTTTAATGATGTTTTGATGGTTCACAAAAGAGGATTCGAGAAAATGGATAAGTCAAAATGGGATGATGCTAATCTATGTTACTATAAAAAGATTCATGGAAAGACTAATTTCATAGACTTCTAATGAATATAAGGATAATCACAATAATGAATGGAATGATTCTTTAAATGTATTTAGTTAGTTTGAGAGCATTGTTAAAAGAAAATTCCACAAATAATAGGATGAAAATCTTTAGAAGTCATGAGAGAGAATTAGGAATAAGAGAAATATTCCTTGATATCATGGAGTTCTTACTCGAATGTAACTCCCTTAAAAATCATTAGTTTCTTAAGGAACCACACTTTACAAAGATAATTTTTATGATTTTATTGAATATATGATATTTTAGAAGGTGATGTTTTGTGGAGACGGAGATTTCTACACAAGTTTTGTGATATGTGAAGGCTATGATCATCGTTAAAGTTTAAGGTTAGGATAATTTATGGTTATCGTGATGGGTTGTAGCTTTATAAGTGTATTAAGGTACATGGATTTTAAAACAACAGTGACTGATATAGGGGTTTTAAGAATGGGGGTATTCATGTATGGGAGCTTCGATTATAACTTTTGATCATCAAGTATTTCTTAAAAACTGTCAAATTTTATTTTCCAGAAATATGGTCCAATAAGAGTCTCATGATAATCATGAACAAAGAAATCTATTCCCGATATATTTATGAGATAATCAATTTAATAGTCTAGGTATTAGTTTAACCATGGTAGGCAGTAAGGGGGAGTGGACATAACTTATCTGAAGGTGGAAGTGTATTATTCATAAATGTATTACAAAGGTAGTGTTCCTAGTATAATGTGACTATGTATGAAAAATTATAATAAAGAATTAATATTTAATCCTCATGGATTCAATAATCAGAAACAAAATATTAGTGTATATAGCATGAAATTTCCCTAAGTGGCGAACCAGGTAAAAAAGGATGGGTTGTTTTTTCTATTATTACAATAGGTTATTTGAAAACTACAAGATTCTATTTGACAATTTATACAGGTTTCTACCAACATGGGGACTTGTTCCATCTCACATAAAGGAATAAGTGGAAACCATAATTCACCCCTATTCACATAGGTTGTTCTAGGGTGGAACACATCATATCAATGAAAGGTTATTTGTGTTAAATCTATCCTCAATTATGAAGAATCTAGTGAATGGTAGGTTAGTTCGCCTTTTTTATTAAAGAGAAATTAAAATTTGTATGAATATAATGAAATATAATATTTGATCACATGGAATGGATGATATATATGAAATAGATCATTGTATATTGGTCTGTGATGTTATATGTATTTCTATGAGTAAAATAGACAAAAAAATCTGTGATGCAGTTTTCAATGATCAAAATAATCTTAGTATAGTACAATTTAATCAAATGTATTGTGACTTTATGATTTTAACATTATACAAAATCCATGTTGAAGAAACTGGAAAATATATATTAATGAGATAAAATAGTAAAGTAGTCCAGAATTCAGGTGATTCATAATTAATTAGATGATTTCAAGATACATCCAAATGAAAATAAAAATATATTATTTAACAGAATTACTAAAGTTGTGGGATCTATTTCATAACGTGGGGAATAAATAAAAATATTTAAATTGTGTTAAAAACATGAGAATTCTCCCACATATATTTAATAAAAAGGATTTAGCCCTTCAGGAAAACAATATGTCTGATATTTCTAATGATGATCTACTATGATATTTGGTGGCTTATTAAATGAGAGTCAAAATGGAAGAATCAACTATTCCATTAGAAAATTATATGGAATTCAAAGAGATGGAAAACAATATATATACATTGTTAGTCATGATAGAGATGATGAGGATGATAAAAAATTTTCTACATCTATAAAAATATTAATTTTGGAAAATGTATGTTTGATGACATTCTTCTATTTGATTTTATTCAATGTGTAATTTTATGAAACGTTTCCAATCAATACTCCAAGATATTTTTATGATGTTCTAAGTGATGAGTAAATCATATAGAGGACTCAGAGGAGTTTTCCTCAAATGGGAGACATTAAATATGGAATGAAACTATAATTAAAGAGGTTCTTATACAAATAAGAACATGATAATAATGACTTATTCAAGTATATAAAACCATAGTTCAAATTTGAGGATTATGATTACATGATATCTATAGTTCAAAAGGTAGAACATATAAATTATAATGAAAATTAGTTTTATGGTTTTTTATATATCAAGGTGGGACATCAGACTGCACTCGATGATCAATAAATTCAATGAAATATAAATATAATTATGGGAGATATGTTAAAATTCACATCAATGTTTGTATATCATCTTGATGTATAGATATATTTAATGCATAGAGATGGAGAAGAACACTTGAAAATTTATAATCTTCTGAAGGGGTTGTGGTGGTTAACCATATTATTTATGAATATGAAGAAAACATCAATTTCATTACATCAACTATATTGGAAAACGATATTATATTTGTGGTATATAACGAGGAAGTCATATCATTAAAGAGTAAAATGTTAACTAAATAAAAATAAATATAAATAAATAATAATTTAAAGATTGAAATATTTTTAGAACAAGAGGTTTTGTAAATAGTTAATCCTAGTTCTAGACGTGTAGAGAATTCCTTGGATGATCAGGGATATAACTTAATGGGGAAAATTGGAATTGGATGTCATACCGAACCATCAAATAATATAAATGTGATTAGAAAAAATACATTGAAGTAAAAAAATTATTCATACCAATAAGTTTCCTGATTTACTAATTAATTAAACATCAAACAAAATAAAAAAATATAATTTAAAATAATCCATAACTATATATATAGGATATCTTGTCAAATACCATTATAAAATTAGGGAATATGTGGTGGAGTATAAGTTATAATATTTTTCCTGTTGTTAAATGTGAATTTTATGGCTTTCTAGGCCATACCATTTATTATAATGAAGAGGGATGTGGCTATTTATTTGTGGAATCACATTGTAGTAATCAATCAAGAATGAGACCATATCTATCAAAATATTGAATAAATAATTTCTATGGGTGTTATTTTATTTGTTCTAACATTGTCCATAAGGATCATCATTGTGTGTAGATGAAAGGTTGGAACATGAAGTACAGAACCCCGAGACAAGCTAATATCTATCAACCAAGAAGTATTACCCTTTAAATTATTTATTATCCTTTGGAATTGTAAATTTAGAATTATTCAACCAGGTGTGTTGAAAATATATTGGAGATTCCATCTCTTCCCACCACTCAAATAGGTATCCCATGGATGTAATGGAAGAAAATCAAGAAATAAAACCTCAAATAAATCACAATTAAAGATAAAAAGATACAGATACACCATGATTCATGATATCTTATGCTCATCCCATATAATTGAAAATGAAAATTTTCAATAAAATTAAGAAATGTGTTTATAGAATAGTGTGATTTGAAAATGATGGTTCTGTAAAAATCAAATGAATTGATAATTTATAATTATAAAATTAGGAGATACTGAAGATATAATTTAAATATATGGATGAATTTCATTCAAATATTACTATTGTGAGTAACATATATGACTCAAGAATAGTGGTTAGATTTAATCAATAGGGTTTCACCATTAAATAGAATACATGTAATTATCTAATGAAGGAAAATATGAAAAGTGGTAAATTATACTATCAATATAGAAAATAAAACTCATTATTCCTAAAAGTTGAAGAGGAAAATTTTTTTGGCACCAGATGTTCTGCCATATAAATAAACATATTATGGAAAAAATATCAAGTTTAATGTATGTTGTCAACATTCCTGATTTAAATCAAAATCAAGAAAATTAATGTGTTATATGCATGAATATAATGATGGTTTGGAATAATTATTGTTCCTAGAAGAAAATGGAATCAAATATTATTGAATTCATCCACATATATGTGTGTGGTTTGATAAATTTTGTCTTAATAGATGAATAGATCTACTAATTTATTTTTATTTAATATTACAGTATACCAGAATTCGTTTTGTTTGTGTAGTGAAAATAAAAGCTTTATGACTACATGAATATATATATCCAATGAGTTAAGAATGAATCTTGTCATACAATCATTATTTTATTATCTCACAATGGATGATAGTACACATCCATTTAATTTTAAAATAACATTGAAAAACATGTGATCATGCATGATGTGTATCAACTAAGAAAACCAAAATAAAATGGTGTCATTGAATATATAAATTGACAGTTGATTAATATGGACAAAACTATGCTGATTGAGAGTTTTATTTCATTTCATCAATAGAAGGAGGCTATTGATGCTGCTTTATACCCTCAACGTCAATCATGTAAATTTATACGATATGATATGACAGGATATGAGATATGGAAAGGAATGGACCCCAAACTAATTTTTTTGTTTTATTAAATAATGGTTAAATCCAAAAAAATAATGTAATCATGGTAATTTTCATGATGCTATTGATGATGAAATTTTCCTTGGATAATAAATGAACAGTAAGTCATAAAAAAATCAACAAAATAATATTCGAATAAATATTTTGTAGATTAAGTATTTCTATATAATTAAGGATAAAAATATTAATTACTTGTGAAGATTGTACAAAGATATGATTGCTGATGAAGAAGAAAGAGAATATGGGACAAATACATATATTGAAATTTTGAAAGGCCTTCCAAATATTTAGTTCTATCAAAACTGATGATGGTTCATAAGAAGTATCATAAGAGGAATCATTGAAAAAAAAACCAAAACCTCATAGTATACATAAAATAGTGGAAATTTACTGGTCCATAAATATTTGGTATTGGACTACACCAAAATTTCATATACATTTAGAGGAATGTGAAATCATAATTTTATCATAATAAAGTGATTTTTTATAAACAAATTCAATTAGGTAGGGATTGTGATCAGAAATTAGGAACACCTAGTTTGTTGGGGCTATTCACAGATAGAATTCATTGATAATGAATAAACCTTTACTCTAGTATCTCAATAGATGTCATTTAGGTACATTATTTCCCTTGAAACTAAATTTAGGTTCAATGTATGTTAGATGGATATTAAAATAGAATTCATAAAATTTGTTCATAATGAAAATGTCTATATTAATAAAAAAGTAGTATTTATGATTGGAAACTATGAATAAATTTTTTTTAGTTTAAATGATGGAATTTATGTTATTATTTTAGAACCAAAAGCATGGTATTCATGATTGGATTTTTATCTTAATAAGCTATAAATCAATTGACTAGGGGTTGTCAAAAATCATTATAAGAAGAATTATCAATTGGAATAATTTATTATTATTATTATTTTAATGATAATATATTTTTTGGAAGAAGGAATAGATAACATGATTACTTTTTAAGTCACCTGAAATCATAAATTGAAATTTCAATCATTAGTGAACTCGCACCCTTTTTGTGGATGAAGGTGATCCTAATAAAAGAATAAATGTTCATTTCTTAGGAAAATTATGTGAGATATCATATAAACAAATTCAAAATGAATAACTAAAAACTAATTTTGACTCTGATTGATATCATGATGAAAAATAGAATGCATCAGGATTGGAAATATATTGATCCTAGTTTTATGGGAGGACTATTAGAAGCATATTGTATTTGAAAAAAATATTACCATATATCATCTTTGTAACAAGTTTAGAGGCTCATTCCAATGTGATCTCAATAAGGAGATTATTTTAGAAGTTAAAATATAAATGAGATATCTTTGAGAAACTCAATATTTTTTATTATAATTTATTGGAAGAAGAGATAATTAATTATCAAAAAATTTTTATTCTAACATGGTTGAAGTGATGTTGGATCAAAAGACCATAATTACTATTGTATTATTCATTGAAAACAAATGTGTTGGATTGTAAATAAAGTAAAAAGATATATATTATCTTATTACATATATAGTAGAGTATATATGTATAAAAATTGAATACATTTAGCTATTGTGGTTGAAAAAACAACATATTGAAATTGGTGATGATGTGAGTCCACCAAAGTTGATACACTATGAAAATAAAATAACAATTGATCTCACAAAAAATATTGTTTAACAAACATTTAACAATCATATTTAGATAATATATCACTTTATAAATGAAAAAATTTGAACACTATATGATTAAAATGGGGAATGATGGATCTAATGATAATGTTGCTAAAATTCTTAATAATTATTTACCATCCCCAATATTTAAGAATCATTTTTTGAAGATGTTGTTTAGCCAGCTCCCACAACATAAGGATATTACAATATTTCTAGTATTCCAATTATTGTGGAATGGTTTAATCTATTTATGGATTTGATACTAGTTTTGGGGGATATTGAATCCATGTGGTGCTCATTTTGGGTACTATAATAACAATTATTGATTCATTGAGTTTATTTTAAATTTCATAGATAAGGGAAATTCAATAATATTTATGTTTTTAGAATTTTATTTTTTTATATAATGGAATGAAATTATATTTTTTCTCTCGTGATTTATATACAAATATTCCCTCACATAGTCATAGAGTGATAGATGATCTATTTCATCTCATTCATGTGTTGGATTGAGGTTGGTTTTTTGTTTATTCTATCTATAGATTGGAAACAATCATAAAAGGGGATATTATTAGAACGAATGATTTTTTCATCTGGAGGTGAAGTTTATTTTGTGGTTACTATCAATAAAAACTATTGTAGATCAAGAATTTCTAAAGAAATGTGATCTTGTAGTGATCTATGATTCACAATTAATATTATTGCCATTTTTTGTGTTTTCATAATTTGTAGAGCTCAAAATATGGAGGACAGGGTGGGAGTTGAGAAATATTTTATTTCCAAAACATAATCCCCAAATAAATGTTGAAGGCATCTCTTTCATGAATATTTTATTTTTTCAAATATGTAGAGCTTCACAAATGATTCTAGTGTTATAAATGCTTGAATGATCATTAAAGGGGAATTGATAAAATGGATGACTAATTATGGGTTACTAATAATGTTTGTGACTATAAGAATCTTCGAGAATGGAATAATTTCACCAATGATATGAAAACAAATAGAACTTCAGTATTTTTAAAGAAGAGATTTTAAAAAAAGTTACAGTGATATGGAATACCTTGGGAATGAAAGGTCTAAATATTGGTATCCATTCTTTTTTAAAATACATGTGATGAACTTTTAAAAGGGGTGAAATGATTTGATTTTAAGAATGTATTACTCAAAACTAATACCCTTAAAAAATCAATAACTATCCATGATCCCAAAATTTATGAATAGAATGGTTATAATTTCATTTAATATATGGCATTTCAGAAAATTAGGTTTCACGATGAGTAAGAATTCCATTATATTTTAGTGATATATAAAGGATGGTAGATTCATTATAGATTGAGGTTCTACATTAGTAGGTATATCTATTATGGATGGGAGGTTTTTGAATGTTTTTAGGTTTTCACAGGCTCAAATATCATTTATTGAGAATGGGGGTTTCATGAAGGAGGGGGCATCATGAAAGGGATCTTCACAAATAGTAGAATTTAACATTTGGTTTTAGGAAATTAGTATTTTGAAGAGAGTATTTTTATGATTGTGGTTCAAGAAGAGACTTGTGACAAAAATTATAAATACACATATGCCCTAATCTATTGATGTGACCATCAAGTCAATAAACTAGGATAGACTTCATATGAGGTAGTGAGCAAGGAAGATTATACTGTAGTGATCCAACAAAGGTAGTGTAATATCCCTAGTAGTCTTGTAAATGAACTGTTCCAAGAATAGAGTGACACATTCTAATAAATTTTAATAAACACATACTAGTGAAAATAAGTGGAATCAGGAATAACTTATACACTATCTGCATATTCTCCTTCTACTTTCTCATAGTGGTGAATTGAGTAAAAATTGTTATGTTGTGTTCCTATTTATACATCGATGTGTATGATAATTGCACTATTCCATAACACATGTTCAATAGGTTACAACTAATATGGAGACAATATCCATGTCATTTAAAGGAATAATATGACACATTGACTCAACCCACCCCTCTTAGGGTATTCTAGGGACTCACATTAGGTATACAAGAGGTCTAACTTTTTCCATGTTGTATGTTTTGGATGAAAAACATATGATCACCTTCATCAGTATCCAAGTCATAATTTTACTTTTTATGTTTTTTGCACTCTATATAGGAGTCTGTGTTTGGGGAAAATAAAGTTACTATTATAGGGTGGTTTAGACAACATTAAAGACTAGGATGTTTTCATATGATGTTATCATATGATTTATGTTTTCCATAATCGATCTATAATACTAAGGATCGTCATAAGATTAATTTCCCAGAAACACATTTTAATTATTATTTTGTTTAATGTGGATTATGAATTTTTTTTGAGATCATATGATTTAGACTATTGATATAATTTGGATATATATTATCATTTATGACTATCATTATTTTTAAGAATATTCATCATATTTCTTGTAACTTTATAAGGATATAATTTAAAAAAAATGAGAACCGTAAGGATGAGTGAAAACCCATCACATCCATAAAGGCAATGGGGAATGAACCAAAAATTGAAGGGTGACAAGGGTGAAATGCATAGAACTGTACTATATGATGTCATTAAAAAGATCATTATATTTATGGTTATGTAATTTGGAATGTATTATATATCCCTTGATATTAATAAAATATTTTGTTTTGAAATTATTGATGTTATTTTGTAGATATAGTTTTTTATTAATATAATGATTATGTTTATTCATATGGTATTACTGTTAAATTCTTATGATTAATTTCATATTTCATCAATCATTTGTTTAATCATTTTGGTAATTAGGATTCGATGATATGAGTACTTTTATTTTGGTTAATTTATTATGATGGGTGGAATATATTGTTTACCATTTGATGGTAATATGATACATTAAACAATTATTTTTAGTGAGTTCTTAATGAAAAAATTATCTTGATTATAAATTTTTGGGGAAAAAGATGAGACTGTAGTGGAAATTTTCAAATGGATGAAATTCAGTACCTTGAGAAAGTATATTTCATTATAATTTTAGTATAGATGGTAAATAAGTAACAAAAATCATAGAAAATTATCATGAGATAAAATCTTTTCCTCTTACCAACATTTTTAGTGATACCAATGACTGTTTCACACCTCTTAGGGTTATAGTTTGTTGGGAATTGATTTTATCATGATCATTAAATTTCATATGATCAACGATCTTTCTGACCCTCCATAATTACTGGGAAATTAATATTTTACTCCATATGAAAATATTTATATGCCAACTATGTTCTCCTATTTTGAATTCGAAGATGTGTTATTCTAGAATACCCTCATACATCTTTTCTCTCTTATCATGTGGATGTTTTAATAAACATTTTTACAATTTTGGGATTCCAAAAAAGTTTTCTTTTCAACTTTTAAACAATTATTATTGATATAATGATAAAATAGGGAGGAATCAATTTTTAAAGGGGGAGGATGTAACACCCATTGATTTTATTGAAGAAATCAATTTTTTATAAAATAATAAATATTAAAGACTAATATTAATGAACCAGTAAAATATAAAAGCATTATAAACAACCATAAAATTGGAAGGTATCAATAGTGGTAAGTAATTTATCAAATATATATATATATATATATTACTCAATTTTAATATTTGATAAATTTTTCATAAATATTCAATCATTATTGAGTAAGGTTATTTTATTCTTAAAATAATGTTATCTTTAAATATTATTTTTATCACTTTTTATGAATAATATTATAAATAATTGTTGGGGATTTTATAAAATTTATTTAATAACATGACCATTGTTTTTGAAATAATAAAATCAAAATTTATTTTCACTGATTATTTTTATTTTAAGAAACTATTGATTATTCAGTGAATTGTGAAAAATTTTGATTTAAGTCAAACTTTGATTTTTATACAACAATATAAGAAAATTTAAAATTAAAATTTCATTTTGGATATTATTTATAATTACATAATTATTTTATATTTATATTTATCCTACCGAATTACGTTTCAATAATATTGTTTTTGTACTTTATTATAGGTAATTGTTTTGGTATAAAATGGGTTTTCTGAAAACTAGTTTAATATGAACAAATGTTTCTAAATTTTAATTATTTAAAAAGAATCATAATGAGGAATGTTATAAATTAAATTTAAATATTATATACCAATTAAATTTATTTAAATTCAAGAAATTATTATTATTAGCTATTGTGTTAATTTAAATTCTCTTTTTTTGGAATAAATTTTTTGAAAACCTATTTCACCATCACGTCTGTGAGCATAGTTTAATATTCAATTTCCATAATACTAAGATTTTAAATTTGAATAATGGTTTGTATAATTTTTAGAATAATATGTTAAATTATCTATTAATTTCAATTTAATTTTTTACAATAATGAATAATAAAAAATTTAAAAACTAATTACTACCATTTTGATGAAAATAATTTTATCAAGGATTAATATAAAAATATGAGGTTCAAAATGGGTATTATAAATTTCAAACAACTATATTATTTCAAAATTTAGATTTTATGAAATATATAAATTTTTATAATGGTTTATTTTAGTGCATTTTATACTTTTTAAATTATAGTTATCTCTTGTTTGTTTAATAAATTACAATTAATCACCTCACTTAAAAAAAGAAACCGCATTTACTCTCTTATTATCTCATTAAAATGAATTTGGATGATCCAATACAAAGCCAAATGTCTTGAATTATTCCGTACCCACATCCTAGAAACCAAAGTTTCATTATAAATTCATCTTAATATGCCTTTTGGTTCTTACCTAATGGGGCGATTCATGAAGTTTCTATTGTTCTTAACCAAGAATATTTATTTTATTTCTTCTTAGACATCCTTTCAATCATGTCTAATGATGCATATACGATACCACCAATCTATAAAAAAGACTTATATTTTTTTAATTTAATGGTATAATTTTAATTCATTTCCCATTTCATCAAATGAGATATTATATCATCATACATGTGTACGAGGGACTACAACCTCATGAACAAATGTAATTTATTTTTCATCATTGCCTACAAATGATTTTTATAATGATGTATTTAATATATATATATTTATATACATTTGTATTATTTTTATAAATTTTTCATATTTATTAAATTATTATTTCAAATAAAACTTCATACTTTCCATTCCATGGGGGATATGAAAATATCACTAGTGTATGCATTGGACTACAATATGGAAAAGATATTTCTTCATTTTCCAGAAGTGATTAATGTGGATGATAATTATTTTAATGATTATATGTGATATATATTAAATAATTATTATATTCACGACATATATATATATATATCCTTATAAAATTTTAAAATAGCATTTTATCATTGAAATTGAAAAATGATAATTTTATCATGCACAAATGTGGTCTACCACCTCCATAAAGTTGTTTAATAATTTTTTTCTTCACCAAAACTCCTTGGTGATATATATATATATATATATTTAATTAAATAATAAATTTCATATGAAATTATTATCATTATATAATGGTACATTAATACATAATTTCATTCTGTAATAATCATTGAAAAAATGGTTATATTACTTATCCATATATACAAATTATTATCACAATGTTTGTAATGTTGTTCATTTTCCATAACAACCATTCAAGATTAATTTAAAAATGATAGTAGATGAAAAAAATTTAAAAATACTTCTATATTATTAATTTGTATATGTTAAATTAAATACCCTCTCTACCACAATCAACACACCAAATATATTTTGAAAAAATTAATCTACTGGACTAATAACACTTAAAGAAGAGTACAATAATTATGTTTTTAAATATTTCTTAAAGATAAATAAAATTATTTATTTTATTATAAGGTATAAAACCTATAAAATTTCTCTAATATATCAAATAATTAATATAATCTTATAATGCATGAGTTAAATTATAGTAATTGAATGTATAGACTCGAGCAATGGATTTGGCATATAACTTTTTAATTTTTTATATGACATATTATATATTCACAATTTATTAATACATATTGGTTTAGATTGTATTAATGATAGTATTTTTATTATTAATATTATTAAAAAAATTATTATTTACTATTCCATGTGAGCTTCTCACATTCATGTTGTTTTTATCTATAGATTAAAATAGTCTTAAGGGACTTCCTATCAATTTCCCTTCATTGAGGAAACTTGTATATTTTCAAACCTATATTATTTTCTGAGTTGTATTGTCTTACCCTGATTGACATTTAAATGATCAAAAACCATGTTTTCATGATATTAAATTTTTCTGGTTGATGTTATTCTTTCATAGGGCATACGATTGAAAAATTTACAAACGTTCGAAAACTATTATAATTCAATATCCTTTATTTCAATATTTTTTCTATTCAATGATCCTTAAGGAAAATTAGATGATCTTATTTTTTTAACAAAAAAACTATCTCAACAACTAGTTCCAATTTTTTACATGTTTTATTTGAATTTACACGTTATTGATCAACTAAACATTAAGAAATTAATTTTTAACTGACACTGATGATGAAATTCCATTTACATTATCTATATTTCACTAATAAATTTATGTTTAATGAAATTTTTTCAAAAATAATATTTCTAACATTTATTGATTCTGTAAATCTATTTTACGTGGTATTTGAACTTAATTTAAATGGTCTAAAATTAAATTTTCTTAATTATTTACCAATGATTTTCCTTTTAGTCCAATTTGAAAAATATATTGACAAATACATTTTCTTTTAAAATTAATAACATGAAATGATTTTAACTATGACATATTAATTATTTTCCTTAATATTTCAATTATATTTATTAGATATTTGTAAAAAAATTTAAATTTTTTTTCAAATATATTTCTTTTAAAATTGTGTTTCAATATAATGTTTTCATTTTCTTCAATAATTATAGTAATGATATTTTAATGGAATTTCAACTGATCAATGAAAACTAAAATTGATGTTACATACATTTCACTAGGGAGATTTAGTATTGATAGTAACCATATTCATTCAGAAGATGAATATGAGATTAACATAGAAGATATTTATTTGTTAGGGATGAATAAATAAATTAAAGAATAATTATTATAATTTATTTGAAATGATTATGAATATTAACTCATTATTCATGAATTTTATTTGAAAATTGTTGATGATCACATGAGTGACTGATAAAGATTTTATGATGAGTGTTCTCAGATAGTTCTAAGTGAACTGGATATGGCTTATATGATAGCTTCACCCAAATAGATCTTTAATGCCTTGGGTAATGCTATTATAATTTAGATGAGAGAATTATGGATTTACATAAGGATTTATCCCTTTCATTTAATTAGTCTATATTGATTTATCGTATGTGTTTAATATGGGTTTTGAAGATAATTTTCCAAATAAAATAACTTTTTTATTATGATTTTTATGGGATATAAATGCATCCTTTGAAAATGACTTATTTCTCAGGGTTCATGATTAATGACTTAGATGGATATTTTCTTAGTTGGAGATCATTCCACATTTTTATCATTGAGAATCTTGTTTTTCGTGGGTATAGATATTATTATGTTATGATCATGAACTTTGGTTATGTCACCTTAATAATATGTTCTTCTAATAATCAGTTATGACATTCAGTTATTAGTTTTTATGTTTACCATTGTTGAGCATTTTAGATGACCCTTATTGTGATACATTTTCCACAGACTATCAATAATGTTGTCCAATTAATTATGTTTAAAATTTTCTTATATTGATTAAATTGGAAACGGTGTGTTATGTGGGAGAAATTATCATTTATGAGATTGGATATTATTAACATAAGAGTTTAGCTAAATTTTATAAAATTCTAACACTAAATGGTACATTTCTATTTAAGTGATTGAATATTTCCGTGAGATATTATTATTTTTTTTCTAGAAATAATCAGGCCACCTTCATAGGAAAAAAAAGGAAAATAATAATGTTCAATTTTTATAGCATTGAATCTTGGAGTGCATTTTGGAATCTATTATATTCAACATATTGAAATTATTTAATTTTGACAAATAAAATTTTATTCATAATTAATTGAACCCTTGGTACAAGATTTTAAGAAAAATAAAAGGGAAAATGGATTAAATTGGATTATAACTATGGTATAAGGTCTAAAAATAAATCAAAAACATGCGTTACATTTATTATATTTGTTTATATCAACTTTAATAGTCAAATATTTTAAAATATGTCATTTTTTTTAAACATTAACTTTATTATAATATTTATATTAATTTATATAAATGATAATTACAAAATGACACTTTGTAAAATATTATATTTCAATGATATGAATAAAAAAAATGATATAAACATGAATATAGTTGATAAATTTGGATAATAAAAAACTATTTATTGATAGTAATTTATCTATATTATTTATTGATGTTATAATTACATATATAATTTACACGATGTTGACACATTGTTTATCCTTGTAGTAGGAAAATAATGTAAATTATTATAAAAACATTTAATTTAATATTATTTTGGATGAATTATGTTTTTAAAATAATTAAATGGATAATTAGTATATATTATTGATTATATATGTATTTATACTTGATTTACATTATTATAGTAATGTAATTATTGAAAATTTGTATAATCATCCCCTATATTTAATTTAAATTGTATTTACTATTTGAAAATATGTTTTAAATTATTAATAGATTATAAAATAACATATTAATTAAAATGGCTGGTAAATTTTCACGAATATCACTAATTTTCCGTGTATGTTATAGTTTTAATTTTTTTAAATTACTATCATGGCGCTTAAAGATTGAAAATTTTATTCCTAGGGTTTTGTTTAAAAGGATAAACGAAGGTGATAATTTAAGGGTTAAGATTAAAAATACTACATAAACAAGATAAATTTCATTATATGATATTAGATTGACCATAAATTCAATATATTTAAATTTACCATATATTGGATCATTTGGAAATGATTTAGACACATCTATTTATACGATTTCCAGCCACATCACATAAAACGGCGACCCTCCTACCCAACCTTCCACAAACTGTCCAAACCATTTATCATTTCACACACATATATAAATACCATAAAAACATCCTAAACATTTTTATAGGTTTCTTTCTCACAAAAAACATACCATAAGGCATACAGAGAATGGCGAAGGAGGTTTCTCAAAGAAAAGGTATAACTTTTAATCGACTGTTCTCATGCTTATTTATTCATCCTCCTCCTAAAAATATTATATAAAAATTATAATATAATAACATCAGATAAATAAATATTCTTAATATTATTATTTTACTTGGAGGAAAATTATTCATATCTTTTCTGACCAATAGTAAATGAAAACATCACTTGTGTATATATGTTGACCACCACCTCCATGGAGCAATGTTTTACCATCGAATACTCAGGTTGCTGGTTATAATATGGAATTAATGAATACATATTATATTTTTTAAATGTTTATATTTCTATAAAGATAATATATTAATTACCTTCTAACCGATTATTTCAATAAGAAAATGATATCATTTCTAATGTGTATATTTATAATACCACTTCTACTAACTGATGGGATTCAATTTTCATTACAACCTCACATGGATGGTTATAAACACATAACAAATGAATAAATATTTCATTTATAAAATTATAATTATTTTATAAAGTTAAATTATTACATAACTTATTTTTTTCCATTGAACAGTAAAATGGAATTTCCACTCATGTTTACAGGGAGACCATCACGTCGCTGAAATGATGTAATTATATATTCATGTCCACATTCTTTGGATTGTCTTATTTTTTTAAATGTTTAAAAATAATATATTTTTAGTTATATGTTTTTATTGGATGATGTAACCAATATTACGTTGACCATACTAATGCTACAATGATTTTTTTCTATTATGAACAGAATGACCTCAAAATATCTAGTCCAACATAACAATTTCAGAAGCATATACCGCATAATAAATCAAATATGTAACAAAATGAAATTTTCAAATTGGAAAATATAGTTTCACATCAAATATGACATAAATAAGAAAAAATATATTTTAATCCCACAATACATTATGATATATTTCTATTTAAATAAATTCAACCTCATCAATAGATTATGACACACGCAACGGTTGGTTTAAACCAAACAAAAAGATTAATGAAATATTAATATTAAATCACTTCCATTAAAGTCAAGATGTTATGTTGGAAGGTATGAATAGTACTAACTAAATTATGAAAAGTATATGTATTTAACATGTAAAAAATTAAATTCAATGGTTATTTATTGAATATTAATAAAATATCCATTTGAAAGAAAAATAACTGTTTTATATAAACCAACCATTTTTCTAAATTATGGTTTAGTCGTGTTTTTTAAATAGGATTCAAAATAGAATTTTACTACTATTGAAAATTTATTTGGAAAAACATTATTTTTATATACACATGTAGAAATTATCTTTATGTAAAATTTTATATAATTCTGTGATTAGATTAATTATGTTTATAAAAATAGATAAATATGTTTTCTATTGAAGAATGTTTATTTATTTTTTGTTATTTACAATGTGAAAAATTATTTTAAATTTGTTTTAATGTAAACTTTTTTCAATGAAATATCAATTTAATAAATCATGGAAATTTGAATCAATATGAAATTGATTTATTATTTAAAAACTTTTAATCATTTGAAATATTTTCTTTAGATGAAAACTTTTATTCAACGCGTTAGTGGGATTAATATAAAACTACATTTTTCATTAAATGTGAATGGAATTTGGAAAATCGATTCATTATTTGAAGTGATAACAATTAAAATTATACAATTATGGGAAAATGGGTTTTACATATTTAATAGTAAAAAAACCAAAATATTATTTATCATGGTAAGGATTATAACAGGTTTATATAGTGTTAATCTAAAAGAGAAGGGTTTAAAATGAATCAAGAAAAGGTTTAATTTAATTTAATTTCTATATTTTCATATTATATATTCCATGTTTCTATAATTATATATTTAGAAAGCTTCTATAATTATCAAAATGTTGTAATAAATTATTTTTAAAAAAAATCTTAGAGGGACATCTCCACCACTTATAAAAGGCCACCCTATCCTTTCATCTTTACACACCTAATGCTCATTAAATATACTAATCCTTACACAAATATATTACTTACATCCAAAAATACATGGTAGAGTCGTTTTTTGTTTTAGTAATTCATCTTAAGAAATATTTTGTTCCAACACTAAAGAAGATATCCATACAAGATATAATGTTCTGAAATGAAATTTTTTTATTTATGTTCTTTATACACCTCATTAAAATATTTTTAATAGATAATTTTATAATACACAACATATAATTAATATACATAGATTTTATTATATATGTTAATGACATATATCTATGTCGTATACAATAAATTTGGAAACTAAATCATCGATCGTGTGTATGGAGGTCCACCGCATCGCAAACCGGTGTAATTCATTTGTCATCATTTCCTCACAATGGTAGATATAATGAAGAATATAGAAACTTTATAAGATATTTATGAAATTAATGTGGGTTTTAGTTTATAATATCTCACATTAATTCTTACATTAAAACCAATTTTAAAATTATAATTTAACTCATGTTTATGCTGGATTGCCACCTCGATAACTAATGTGATTTTTTTCCAATTTTTTTAATTAGATAGTAATAATGAATTATTAAATTAATTTGAATTATATATATATCATAATTATATATATATATATATATTTAATTATTATATCACTAGTAACAACTAACTTTATATTTCATGGTTGAATTAATAACGTCGCTTCTATGTAAAATGGACTATTGCGAGAATATGTGTTGTGAATAATTATTCACTAACAATTTACATGGATAGTAATACAGATAAATAAAGTTAATAAATTTGATATATAACAAATAATAATGAATCTATAATATCATATATATTATTTAACTATTTTTTATTCCATCCATTAAGAATAATTGAAACAATGTTCTTATAAACTCACAACCTATCGTCACCGAAAATAGTGCAATCCATTTTCTAAAAATATCATTTATAGATAACATTAAATAAATATATAGTTAATATTTAATAAATTTATATCACGATCTATATTTTGTATATTATTTGACCAAGCTAAATATAAATGATAAAAATTTTATAACCAAATCAAACATGAAAAACAATGGAATTATTACCCGATACAATGATTTTAAGAAATAAATATTGATAAACGACTAATAAAAGGCTATAAGTTAATAATATATGATCTAAAATCTAATGGTATGATTTTTGAGATATTTTTTTACAAAAAATATAATTATTATATTGGATGTTTAGACACATATGAAGGAAGTCAAACATGAGGTATGGGTTTCTCACCTCATATTTACATCTATGAGACATATTCAATATTCACCAATTATTTATTTACTATGCCATATATATGGACCTATTGAAAATTTATATCATTAATATATTTACCTTCATATTATGTAATGTTGTATTTCGTTTTATTTATATTATGGATCATATGATAAAAAATTAACCATTTTTATTATACTTTATTCAACAATTCTATCATTATTAGATATTTTTTATGATTAAGTATCCCTTGGGATTTTTTGGTTACTATATATGAATCCACATAAATTTCCATATTGTATTATAATTTATTAAAATGTCATGTAATATTCCATTTTTTATGTTTTTCATATAGAAAATAATTAATACTTTTTCTTAAGAAAATAAAATATTATTTATATTACAGTTCAAAGTATATTTTTTCATTAATAATGCATGTTTTATAAAAATTCATAAATTTTTAGCAATTATCAAATAATTTATTGATCATTTATTTAAATGTTCTCAAATTTTTAATGGAGGTATTGAATGTATTCTTTTTATCATCTTTTGAATGATTTTATTTTTATCCTTTGTATAATTGATTGAGATAAATGTTTTCATAAAATATATGACATGTAAAAAATTTCCCTATATCAAAAACTCATAATATTTTAATACTTATTTTAAATGTATGAAAGTCTATTTTCAATGAAATTATTTCCAATTTTTTTGAACTTTTAGTTTTAAAATTATAATTTCAAATTTCATGGTTTTTTTTCTCCAAGAATGGTTTTATGTGCCTTTTCATGGAATTTTTATTCATCAATGACAAAAACCATTAATCTACTTCTGATACTATTGGAAAATGTTAAAATAATAAAATCATTATATTTTACTATAGATGGAATTTGATCTATTTGACTAGGTTTACACCATTTTATTTGCATTAATCTTACTAAAATGAATGGTATATTATTATGTCTATTGATTTTGGTAGGTAATAACCTTTATTTATTTTAGTTTTTCAATATAATTTTTTTATTAATATGTTTCACCCCATTAATATGAGGAATTAATTTTAAATATCATATGATGGGCGGGTCCTATAATTAAATATCCCCTTGATTCACCGGTAGGTCTCATGAGAAAAATCATGTTACCAAATTGAATAAGTTTTATACAATTTTTTAACTCTATTTTAAAATTATTTTAATCTATGTTTATGATGCCTAGAATTATTCATTCCCAAATTATAAGATTAGTTATAAATGTCGATATGATTATTATATTTATCAAAATATCTATTAATATGATTAAAGATTTGGGGATATTTGACATGGTCTTACTTTACCATCATGTATTCCATCTAAATTATTATTATGTTATATTTTTATAATGGAATTTTATTATTTTAACATTTTTGTTTTTATTGTTTAGATTTATTAATGATTGATTCTTCCTGAATCATACCCCTAATAAGAACCTGATCTCACCCCATTATTGTAATTTATTTTTCCTTGAACACCGAGATATTTTTTATTGATATACACGTACATTACCTTAGGGATATTGTCACTCAAAAAAATTATTATTTTCAAATGTAATGTGAATTCCAAGTATGCATGTAGTTAACCAAGACTTCTATGATTTTTTGTACATTGGAATGTGATTTATTTTATCTAGTTATAATGTAATAAATTAATCTGATACAATAGGAACATGAATCACAGACATTACATTTGGTATCAAATTAATTTTAGTATAAACCTCATAAATTAAATTTAGTAAATACTACATTATAGAATATAACCATATGATTAACCTTCAGGATAAGATTATATATCAGATAAAAAAATATTGTTTTAGTAACAAGGATATTATGTGATTTACCAAAGAACGTATACTTCTCTATATAATAATAGAGGACGTGGTTGTAGAAATTATATTTTTCATTCTAATAACTAAAAAATGGACATCGAGATTAAATGAAGAAATAACTGGTACACAAAAAAAGGACTTACATTGAACCTCGATAGAAACACCATGTTTTTATTCATGGGTTAATTCATATTTTTTATAAAAAAACATAATGAAGGTTTTGGAATTCATTTTTTATTTTAAAAACTCACCCATGAAAACCATGATTATGATTAAGAGATTATAAATTTATATAGATATAAAATTATGTTAATGGTTTCAATAATTTTGGGGTTATTAATTATGTTTAATATTGTTATGTCATAATTTAGTGTAAGAAATTGTTTCAAAATATCGACTATATAATGGAATTTATCTCATTTCAATGAAGATAATCTATATAGTTATTTACCTTATTGGAATGATAATGATGCTAGAGATAGAGATTCAACTGAAACAGATCAAAATATAGAGATATTGTGAACAATGACTATTGTTGTGAGAAATAGTCATGCATGTATGACGAATCATCTTTATCTACAATGTTAATGAAATGTATGATCACATAATGCATATAAAATCCATGTTATTCAATTGAACTACTAGTGCATTTGTATATGTGAAAAGGAAATGTTCCTTTGATAATTCATTTTTCACCCTAGATTGTATTAAAAGAGATATGGATATCATGGATTTTTATCATCACTTAGGATATATGGATCAATTTTTTTCAATGATTAAAAACACTAAGGTTGAAGAAGAAATAAAAAAAATGGTGTGAATGGATTTTAAATTACTCTTAATAATTATTTTACTTTCACATGTATAATGAGTGGATATAGAGATATAATTATAGATTCTAACACAAAATAAATATGAAAATGTTTCCAAGGATCAATCTCACATTAAAAGGTTTTTGAAAAATTATATACAATACAGATATAATCCAGAGATAAATATTGATCATTTCACTAATGGTTCAAATAAAATTCTTTAAAAGTAACTAGTATCCCAAACCTACCAATGATACAAGGAATCAGTACCATGTTTTAAAAAAGAAGGGAAATTTTTTTCAATTTCTTATGAATTAAAAGGTAATCGGTGGAAGATTAGTTTATAATAGAAAAATATCCATAATAGTAAAAATGAAAATATAGACTTCCCCATATATGAAAATTGTGGAATGAAAAACTGAAGTATCTTAAAGAATATAATTGGAGTTTCACACAAATGTGGAGAGAAAGGATTTCATTAATTTCATTAAAAGGTAAATATTAAATATTCTAATGATTAATTTTTAGACTATAATGATATTGGGAACTATGAAAAATAATTCCCCATGTTTCACGTGAATTTACCTCAAAATAAGCTAAGAGATAAAGCCAAGTATATGTTTTTAATACAGATGAAATTAAACGAATAAAGAACATTTTGTATTTGGATATAATAATTTTGTTTTTGATGTATTTTATTGAAAATATTATTCAAATGTATATGTATTTTGTAATAGTAATTTATCCATCATGAATTGAAAATAATATGATTCATGGTGCTGATGATAATGAAATGTGCATAGTTGCATGCTAATCATTTTAGAAAACAAGATATTACGTTAAGATAACCATCATTACATACCCAATTATAATAATGATACATATATTTTTATAGGATAGTAATGGTGACCTTGAATGTGGTTAGTGATTTTATAGTTCACTTTATATATGATAGAATATAATTTTTTAATATGGTAAAAATTTAATATTTTTTATTTTTTAAGAAATTTTGGAAGAAATAACTTATTTGAGCATTCATGTTTTCATTATGTACATAATTTTGATTGTTAATGAATTTATAAATTATATAAAAATGATAAAGAAAACAAAATTTTATCTATATACCATAATTTCCAATGAATCAAATTAGATTTAAACTCTTTTAATAGTTAAGAATTGTTCATTAAATATTTTTTATCTTTCACATTCTTGTGATTAATTATCTCTCTAAATCAATATTATTATTTACTATTTTCATCCACATATATATCGTCACATCAAACCAATGTTTTCATTCATGGAAACATAGTAATGTGTTACTCTATAAAACTTTTATACTTCATTTTCCATCTTATCACGATAATTTTATATTAAAACATTTTTTATTTTTTTCCATAAAATGTACTTTTAAATGTCAATCCAATAATTACTAAGATGAAAATTAAATTTCAAGGAAATAATTTTTTAAGTGGGAATAATATAAGACATAGATATTTTAAAAGAGGATAATCATGAATGTTAGTGTCTGTTATGTGAAAAAATATTATTATAGAAGGATATGACTCATCATGACATGAAATTGTATTTATTTTTTAAAATAAATTCAATATTTTTGATTTCTTGTGATTCATGACACACCAGTTTTAAAAAAACACTAATCACTATTAATTTATTATTATTATTTAAAATGACCCTTATAACAAAGTCATTATCTTGTATGGTATGAAAATGACTTGTTAAAGTATTAAAATTATTTGGTTTACTCATGTATAAAAAAATTTATAATTATAATTATTAATAAAATAATAACCATTTGAATGAAAATGAAATGTTTTTTTTAAAAAAAATTATTTCTAAAAAAGGACATTTAGTCGTGCACTCCCCAAATAATTTAAACATATTTTTTAACAATATTGTAAATTTTTTGGACAAAATATGTGTTATTTATGAAATAAATATTTCAAAATTATCTATGGGTTATTATTTGAAAATATTTTGAATGGATTGCATTTTATCATTAGTGTATATACTGGTTTTTATTAAAACATTTCATTTTATGTAAATTATATACAATGATAAATTATAATATGAATTAATTTTAAAGTATATTTTCTTGAAATTATTATAAAATTTAACTAATTTTTTTCATTTGAATCAACTTTATTCTTAATTCTTATATAACAACGTTGTAGACATTTAAATGTTATTATTTTAAAAAATTAGTTTTTTGAAAAAATCAATGGGTTTAATATTAAATCGAAATGATTAAGTTATTTGAATAGAATTTTGAAAAATAAAAAATTTATTTTGAATAAATTAAATAATATCATATAATAAGGATGAAATAATTTTAGGCCAAATTCCACATTAATAATAGTCAATGATTTATTTACTGCGTTATGAATTAAAATTGGTTTATTTGGGATTAAACTAAAATATAGTTTTTTATAGAACAAAATTTTTTTCTAAATTATATTTTATTGACATATTGAGAACAAAAAACCTCCATGGTTCAATAAATTCCCATTCCCCAGGATTTGTTTCATGATAAAAATATTAGAATCACTTTTTAACTTCAAATATTCTCTTTGTGTCCACCCCCAACTTATAAAATGACACCCCAACACATATCCATTCCAAACTACAATATTGATTTTTTTCTACCAATAACTAAAAAAATATATTCCATATTTCTTTCATGAAAACCTATGGGCTTTTTCATGATTAGTGTAAAGACCCAGAAATTATGTGGGAATTTTTTTTCTTAAATACATGAGAATTTTATGAGTCCGCAAAAAACTGAAAGCGCGTGATTCTGAGCCACGGTGTGCCCAGAATCAATTTCGGAAATTTTATACAGGTACGTTCATTAAAAGTACGAGCTGGGTTTTATAAATTTTAAACCTATGCTCATGATTAAAATCTTAGGGCACCTGTCAACTCGCAGCGCATGTATTCACTTATGGATACATTCACATTGATGATAGAGGGTCGAGAATAAATGATAGTTTTTGGGTTTTTAGAAATTGAAATAAATAAAAATAAATTGTGTGGATTAAATTTTATTTGTTGGTTAAAAACTCCTCATTGATGTTGGAGGTGGGACCACCAAACATTAACCTCCCATGAGAGGTTATGGTGGTGGGGCCCACCCGAACCTAACCTCATACGAAAGGTTACAACGTGGGGACTTCACGAGACTAAACCCACTATTAATGATGGGAGTGGAAAACCTTTCAACTCCCCTCATTACTGATGGAGAGTCTCTCCACAGCCCCTTCTTTATTGGTGCAAACTCTCCTAATTTCTTGGTGCCAAATCCTCTACAATAATTAAGGAGTAGCCAAGTTAATTAATTCACCATTTTTAATTTTTTTCCAATAAATTAAAGAATAGATAAACACAATATATAATTATTTTGGTTGTCATTTTTCATTTTTTTGGTAGCTTTGAGATAAGGATTATTTTGAGAAAGCTCCCAGTGAAGAACTCTCAACAACGAAGAACGAAGAATGAAGAACACCAACCTCCTTCATCATCTTCCTCGGAGCTCCTACCGATGAGGAAAGTCTTCAACCGACCTACCCTCCACAACATCGTCAATGAGCTAACGTATCTTGGGAATGGAAGTATTTGGTGGACATGATGAATGATGATCCCCTTCATCTACTTTCTGTGATATCATTGTCAATCAAAGAACAAAGGTAGGGGTTGTTTTATTTTAGGTGACATGTTCTTCTTTAATTTAAAAATGAATAATGAGGTTATGCTTCTTTTTGCGGGTGAGTTTTTGTTCATCGTTCCCCTGCCTTGATGAGACATGTGTCACCACCCTAAATAGGGAGGGTGCGGGTAAAACCAACACTGCCCGACCCCTCCACTGTTATTGTTTATGATGATCTACGGAATGGTGACGAAGGTGGTGAAAAAAGGTCACGCTACCTACATCCTTCATGAACTGCACCGCCCCCGCCACGTCCCACAGCACTATCAGCCAAACCGGCCCCGGCCGCGCCCCCACCGGCAGCGCTGCTTGCCGAACCGAGCCGCTGCCCTGGACTGACCCACACCCTGCCGACCTCCTAGCGCCCAACCCGGTAGCTGACCGGCCTGCCTGGCACCCTGCCACCTACCGAACATGTCGCGCCCTTCCCGACCACCCGCCGGCCCACCCGGCACCCTGCCCAGCTGCCTGTTTTCCCTCCTGCCGGCATGTCTGGCCGCCTCCCATGTTCTCAGACGAAACACGCCGGCCCGCACGCCCTATGTGCCTCGTGCATCCCGTTCCGCCTGAGCTACAACCCTCACAGAACCTTCAGCTGGAACCTAACCGGCTGGCCCGCCCAATTGGCCAGGCCAGACCCAACTAGTGTGACTGGGTCAACCTAGACCGGGTCGGCCTTGACTAGTTCGCAACGAACCCAATCCCACTACCAACCCTTTATTTTCATTGGCAATATCATTGGAACTAGAGGAAAATTTGACGAACATTCATCGGCACTGGTTTCCTTGGAGCACAATAGTAATTTTGAGTATACACCACTTTAGTTCGGGGTATAGTTGAGATACAGTCAGGTTGGATCATGCACAAATCCAACTGGTCCCCTATGACAAAAAGGCTAATAGCTAACAGATCAGGCATCCGATTGACTCATCATTTCTTTCTTTAATACCTCTATGACAAGGAATACCTTTGAGATACTTCTTCATGGGACTTCATGATAGTTGGAGTAACGACCAGTAGCGCATAGAGAGGACCCTCTTAGAGACGAGTGATCATAGCGCATAGACCTAGTAGCTGGCTGAGACCTAATGACTGCTGATCGATTCAACTCAGAGTGACTAGACTAGCCCAGAGGGGAGTGCCTTGGTGTCTCGACAGACCCACCGTGGGGATCACCTTCATCTCATCGCAGACCCACAGTGGGGAGTGCCTTGGTTATGCAGGAGACCCACGATACTTGACAGTAATAGAACCTCAGTAGTTCAAGGTAATTGGAAAACACCTTGTTGTCATGGCAGACCCACTATACTCGACAGAGGAGGAGTTCTTATGCTTTCGTGGTTTCGATATTGTGAATAAAAATCATGGTTGAGCTAAATCAATAACTTTTTTGTTTATATCATGATTGAAATGAATTACTTGAATACTTAGATATATGTATGAGCATATACGTAAGTGTGGTTATCTATTAAATTCATACTATTTGGTTTATCTTTGTCAGATTTTTTGAGAATTGAGGGTCTCTGGGTCCCTTATGAGTATTGTTATACTCACCCTTGCACAATCTATATCCGCACCTCGATGAGTTAGATACAGATGTCGAATAGTGTTGATCGAGGCATAGAGGACAAGGGATGGCCAATACCTTGAGGTTAACGACACGACGTGATGGTGGAGGGAGGAGACAGATGGATGTGGAGTGATGTAAAGGCTATCTGTACCTACACATTAGGTAGGATTTTCTAGTGGACGATCTATGAGGATTTTTCAAATTTTCCAGTGCTTGTACTGTCAGTTTCCTTGTAATTTACAGTTGGGATTGTATTTTTGGTCCCCTTTTACTTTTTATCACTCTATTTTGTATACAATTTTTTTTATTGTTTTGCTTCCAACTCTTACTATTTTGTGTTCATTTTCATTATATAATGGAAATTCCTTCCCAGTATAGGGATTTATGAATTTGGTTCTAGTCGCCAGCATCTGGCCTTTGGATGGCGGTCTTGGGGTAGTCATGGCACAGGCCCCAGGGGACAGGTCGTGAAAAATTGGTATCTGAGGAGTCGGTCCTACCAAAAAACATATGACTCTGGTCCATGTTGTGAAGGAATAGTTGTAAGGGTAATTAGTGTGGTTTTCAGTTCAGGGATTCCATTGTTGGTGAGTTAGCTGATGTATCCATACACCAGGACCCTGAGTACTGATTTCCGACTCGGTGCATGAAAACATTGAGTGCGTGTGTGTTTTCAAAAGTTTTCTTTAATTCATCTCAAATTTTTCTTCTCACCATGTATAAAATTCTGACCGTGTCACATATGATTCATTCAGTATGCCTCCACGTGGAAGACCAGCTAGAGCCCCAAGAGTTTTACGCATATTTATCCCATCGAGCGATAAGGCCTCGAGGTAGGGCCCTTTTATAACGGAGGTACCAGCGCTACCACATCCCATTGGGCCATCGATGCCACCATCCCCAGCGGTAGACGATGCACGCCACTTGAGCGCTTTTCACAGGTTCCAGTGCTAGAGGCCACCCAGGATTAGGGGAGAGACAGACCCACAAGCGGCTGAGGATTGGATGGAGGATGCTGTGAGAGTTTTACGATTAGTAGGGACACTAGCCGACTTCATGGTGATTCTTGCATCCATCCTTCTATAGGCAGCAATAGGAAGATGATGGATCCTGATGCTCTAGGAGCTCGATGAGATGACGCTTCTCCGGGAAGATATCAGGAGATGGTTTCAAGCGAAGTTTGTTCCAGTGACACTTCGCGCAATGTGCATACATGAGATACTTCATCTTCATTAGGGAAGCATGACTGTTGCTCAGTACTCAGCGAGTTTCACCAACCACTTGTGCTACTCCACCGATATGGTACGAGACCCATTATTCTAGGCCCGAACCTTCATGCAGGGGATCATGTGAGAGATCAGGTATTCAATGATCTAACATATAATCTCGACGCATATAGGGGTATTGGAGAGAGCCCTCTTGGTGGAGAGTTTCCTGGGTGGGAAGTCTCCAGTAGCAAGACCGACCGCTAGTCGACATGGAGCAGAGTCTTCTGCAGTTGGTAGTCGACAGATGTCATAGATGTCCAAGAGGACCAGACCCACAGGTGGAGGACCACATGACTCTGGATCAGTTGTACGAAACACTGAAGATAGAGCCAGACATGCTAGGAGTGGGTACTGTTACACATGTGGTGGGCAGGGTCACATGGATCTTGAATTTCCAACCCAACATTTGGATGATCAGCATACGGTTGATGGACCGCCAAGACAAAGACAAGTATTTGATCGAGGTATTCCATAGAGAGTACAAAGTCGTGGAAGAGGATATGGTCATACAGCAGGTGGTGGGTGACATTTCGAGGTGTTACCACCACCACCACCAGGAGGTCCACCCCGACCATAGTGAGCAGGTGGACATGGGAGATCGTAGCTCCAGGAAGCTGAGGCATACGATCACGGAGCTCTGGAGATGACTCGAGGTATAATTTGTGTCTACTCCACCATATCTCTAGTTCTTATAGGATTATGTTGCAGTAACTCATTCATTGCAACTGCCCTCATTCAGTTCATAGAGATTCTGACAGAGATGTTGGCTCGATCCTTACGGCTAGAGACTTCTGCGGGAGTAGACTTGATGATTACGCGCTAGTGTCGGCAGTGTGAGCTTACTCATGGAGGTGAGAGCATCGGGTGGGATATCCTCGTATCGGTGTCAAGGACTTACGAAGTCATATTGGGTGTAGACTGGTTGTCTCCAGTCCATGCCTAGATCGAATTTATTAGGTACAAAGTGCGGTGTGTCCACACAGATGGGACCAAGTTCACCTTCACCGGTGAGATGGGAGCCTTTCTAGTGTAGGATGGAATTTCTCAAAGAAGAGTACTTCCGATCACTCATCAGTTGGCTTACCATTTCCTCAGAGCAGTTGATGTGGAGAGCCCAACATATCCTGTAGTGGTGCACCAGTATGTTGATGTTTTCCTTGATGATGTCCCAAGTCTACATCCTCATAGAAATGAAGACTTCTACATTGACATGTACCTCGAGACAACACTGATATCAACACCAACATATAGGATGGATCTTACTAAGCTTAGTGAGTTTCAAGTATAGCTGGGGGACTCACAGGGTAAGGGATTCATCTGGCCTAGTGTTTCACCCTAGGTAGCCCCAATTTTGTTTTCCAAGAAGTCGGATTGAAGCTTGAGGCTATGTGTCAACTACCACCACCTGAATCAGGTGACCGTGAAAAACAAGTACCCACTCCCTAGGATTGACGACCACTTTGATTACCTAAAGGGAGCACGGTGGTTCTCAAAGAAAGACCTAATATCAAGCTATCACCTGCTCATAGTTTGAGACAAGGGTGTGAAAAAGATGGCTTTCAGATGTCGGTACAACAACTAAGAGTTCTTGGTCATTCCATTCGGTACAACCAACTCTCCAACAGTGTTCATGGTACTAATGAATGGAATATTCCAGCCATACCTCGACCGCTTTGTTGTATTCTTCATCGACGGCAATCTTATCTACTTGACTACTGAGGAGGAGCATGCCTACCATTTTTAGGTAGCACTGGACACACTCTGATAGCATCATCTTTATTGTACGCTCTCAATGTTCCTGTTTTGGATCCGAGAGGTTCACTTTTTGGGACATGTCATCTCGGAGTCTAGAGTTTCAGTGGTTCCAGTGATGATTGAGGCGATTCTTGCTTGGGAACCACCCATGAGTGTGATAGAGGTACGAAGTTTCTTGGGATTGGATGGTTACTACTAGTGGTTCGTTCCAGAATTCTCCAAAGTTGCATCATAACTATTATCCTTGAAGAAGAAGGGGAAACCCTTAATGTGGCTGGATAGATGCCAAGAGATATTTCAGGAGCAAAGGTAGAGACTGAATAGTGCCACCATCTTGAGGCTTCCAGGGGAAGGCATAGGGTACATAGTCTACTGCGACACATCAGGGACTGGACACGGGTGTGTCCTGATGGAGGAGTGGATAGTGATCACGTATGGTTGTCGGTAGCCGAGATAACACGAGAAGAACTATGCCACCCATGACCTAGAGTTAGTTGTAGTGTTATTCGCCTTGAAGATTTGGGGACACTATCTGATGGGTGAACGTTTTACTATATACTCTGATCATAATATTATCAATTATATCATCTATTAGAAGGCCCTGAACCTGAGACAACGACGATTGCTTGAGTCCCTCCAAGACAATGACTTTGAAATAGTCTATACTATTGGAAAGGGGAACGTTGTTGCAGATGCACTTAGTATGAGATCTGGTATATAGCTTCTCGGCGAGGCGATGGAGAAGTTGGCTGCTTTACAGATATCCTTTGTGGATAGAGACAGATAACCATTCCTTCAGACCCTTATAGTCACTCCCCCAATTAATTAGCGCGTTAGGGAGGCATATCATGGGGACGTAGACTGCGATACACGACATGGTAAGATATCCACAGGGCACACACTTGATGGATTTTATGAAGGTGGGGAGTATCTCATCTATTTCAGAGGACATACAATGGTTCCAGTATCACATCAGGAGGAAGTGTTAAAAGAGTTCCACACATCCCCTTTAATGGTACATCCAGGAGTGGATAATTTGTACCAGGACCTTCGACGACAGCACTGGTGGCCAGGAATGAAGAATGTAGTAGCATAGTTTTTGTTTCGATTCCTCACTTATCAACAAGCGATGGCAGAGCACCAGGTAACAGCAGGCTTCTTTTAGCCTCTAGAGGTCCCATAGTGGAAGTGTGATGAGTTATCCATCGATTTCATTACTGGAATTCCACATATATCTAGGGGCACGACTCGATTTGGGTGATCGTTGATCGACTCACCAAGTCAGGCCACTTCCTACCGATCAAAGAGAAAGGTTCAGTAGAGATCCTGGGATGACACTACGTGCATGAGATTGTGAGGCTACATGGAGTACCATCGACGATTGTCTCCTATCGTGACAAACAATTTACTTCTCAGCTATGGAATGGGTTGGAGGAGGATATTGGGAAGCAGATCCGTCTGAGTACCACCTTCCATCCTCAGATGAATGGTCAGACTGAGCGGACCATTCAGACCCTTGAGGACATGCTACGTGCTTTTTTCCTTGACTTCGGTCGCAACTGGGAGGACCACTTACCTTTGGTGGAGTTTTCATAAAACAATAGATACCCTCCACCATAGGGATGGATCCTTTTAAAACATTATAAGGGAGACCTTACAAATCAACCTTGTGTAGGACTGACCCTGGAGAGTCAGCCCTAGTGGGACCTAAGATGGTACAAGCTAGCACGAAGAAGGTTCAGATCATCCAAGAGTGGATGAAGACTGCACAGAGCAGACAAAAGTTGTATGATGATAGGAGACAGAGACCTATAGAGTTTGAATATGGCGACCACTTATTTATATGGGTCTCACCAAGACGAGGTCTATGGATATTTGGACGAGGCAGAAAGTTTTTCTCCGAGATTCATTGGACCCTTTCAGGTCCTCAGCAGAGTTGGCGAGGTGTCTTACCACTTAGCTCTTCCACCTCAGTTGCACCGAGTACACGACATCTTCCATGTATCTCAGCTGAGGAGATAGGTACATGACCCTTATCACATCATTTACCATGGAGATATGGACATCGATGATGGGGAGACTTTCATAGAGGTTCTAGTAGAGATTGAGGATCGAGATGAGTGGGTCCTATATGGATGGTCGATACCTCTGGTGAGCATTCTCTGGCAGCACGAGTACCTCCAAGAGAGAAAATGGGAGCAGGAGGCTTAGATGCGTTCTCAATGCCCCCAATCTTTCCCTTTGTTCGAGTTGTATCTTACTAGGACATAAATCCCTGATTTTGGGAGAATGTAAAGACCTAAAAATTCAGTTGAATTTTTTTCATCAATAAATGGGAATTTTACGAGTCCTCTAAAACTGACGGCATGTGATTCTGAGGCCTAGTGTGCCCAGAATAAATTTATGAAGTTTTTTTGGGTACATTCAGTAAACGTATGAACATGTTTTTATAACATTTGATCCAGAGCATAGAAATGAAATATGAGGGCACCGCTGAACACACAATGCCAGTATTCACTTATGGAGACTTCCACTTCGACAATAGTGGGTCGAGAATAAAAGATAGTATTTGGTTTTTTTGAGAATGAATTAAATAAAAATAAAGTGTGTGGTTTAATTTTTATTTGTCGGTTAAAACCTCCTCATGGAAGTTACAGGTGGGACCACCACACGTTAACCTCCCATGAGAGGTTATTGTTGTAAGGCCCACTTGAACCTAACCTCCCACGAGGGTTTACGATGTGGATACCGCACGAGACTAAACCCCTATTAATGATGTGAGAGGAAAACCTCACAACTCCCCTTGTTAATGAGGGAGAGTCTCTCCACAAACCCCTCCTTTATTGGTGAAAACTCCCCTAATTTAATGATACCAAATACTTCACCTTAATTAAGGGGGATCCATGTTTACTATTTCACCATATTGAATTTTGGGCCGACAAATTAAATAATAGTAAACACAATTTATTATTATTTTGGTTGGAATTGTTCATTTTGGTGGCAATATTGAGAGGAGGATTATTGAATGAAAGCTCCCAACGAAGAACTCTCGCAAACGAAGAATGAAGAACGATGAATGCCAACCTTCATAGACTTCCTCTTCAAAGCTTATACCAACATGGGATGTCTTCAATTGATCTACCCTCTGCATCGTCGTCAATGAGCCGACACAGATTGGGATTGCAAGTGTGTGGCGGACGTGACGAATGATGATCTCCTTCATCTTTTTTCCGCAACTTCATCGTCGATAAACAATCAAAGGTATGGGTTGTTTTCTTTTATGTGCCATGTTCTTATTTTAATTCAAAATGAAGAATAGGGTTAAGATTATTTTTTTGGGTGAGATGTTGTTCATCGTTCTCCAACCTTGATGAGCTATGTGTAACCACCCTAAACACGGAGGGTTCAGGCCAAACCCACGTGGCCAGACCCATCCACCATTCTTGTTTATGACGATCTATGGCATGGTGACAAAGGCAGTGAAAACAAAAGTCGTGATTCCTATGACTTCTGTGAACCGCGCCACCCCTACGACATCACACACCACCACTGGCTGAACCAGCCTCGGCCGAGCCCCCACCAGCCACGCTGCTCACTGAGCCGAGCCGCTGCCCCAAGTTGGCCCATGCCCCGCCGGACACCTGGCACCCTGCCCAGCCGCTGTATGGAATGCCCCGTTTGCCTGGAACCCTACCCGACCCCCCATCCACCCGAATGAAGGCCTTCCCCACCACCTCCCGTGCACCCAACTGAACCGTGATGGTCTGCGCGCCCAGCGCTCCCCATGCCACCCGAGAAGAACGCCTCAAGGTTCCTCTGGTCCAATCCTAATAAGGTTGGTCGCCCAATTGACCAGGGCAGACCCAACTGGTCAGACAGGGTTGGCCCAGATGGGGTCGGATTGGGTCGTCCCAAGTCGGACAAGAACCAGGCCTACTATCGTCCCTTTACTTTATTTGCCCATATCCTTTCAACTGGACGACCATTTGATGAAAAGTCATCAGAGATGGTTTTCATGGAGCGCAATGGTCCCTTTGATTACACCCCACTGGAGATTGGGGTATAGTTGAGATACGGCCAAGTTGGATCATGCACGAATACAACCAGCTCCCTGAGACTATATGGCTAATAACTCAAAGACTGGGTGTCTGATTGATGCACCGTCTATTGCGTTGAGACCTCAATGAAGTGGAAGACCATTAAAATACTTCTTTGTGGGGCTTCATGATAGCTAGTGTATCGTCCAGTAGATCGTGGTGTGGATCCTCCCGGAGATGATCGAGCAAAGCACAGAAACCTAGTAGCAGGCTAAGACATGACGATTGCTACCGATTCAACTCGGAGTGACTCGAAAAGCCCAGTGGAGAGTGACTTGGTGTCACGGTAGACCCATAGTGGGGAGCACCGTGGTGTCATGGCCGACCCACAGTAATAAGTACATCATCATGCTATGAGGGGTAGTGCCTTGGTGACGCTGTAGACCCCCGGTGGGGAGCTCCTTGGTGACACTGTAGAACCATGGTACTGGACTGGATGATTACCTCAGAAGTCCAAAGTTAGTGAGAAGGATCTTGGTGTCATGACAGGCCCATTGTACTAGATAGAGGAGGAGTTCTCTAGCAGTTGTTGTTTTAATAATGTGAATAAAAATCTTTGTTGATCTGAGTCAGTAAATTTGGTGTTTACTTAATAATTGGGATGGATTACATGATAACATAGGCATATGTATTGGCATATACCGACGTGAGGTTATTTTTTGAATTCATACTTTTTGGTTTATCCTAGTTTGATTTTTTGAGACCTTGAGGGTCTCAGGGTCCATAATGAGTATCACTATACTCACCCCTGCATAGGATATGCAGACACCCCGTTGTGTTGGATGTAGAAGATGGACAATATTGACCGAGGATGAGTGTACCAAGACAAAATGGTATACGGAGGTGGACCACACGGCATGATGGTGCACCGAGGAGACAGATGGATGTGGAGTGTTGTGGGGGATATCTATACCTACCCTTTAGGTAGGATTTCCCGGTGGACGATCCAGAAGCTGTTTTCCCTTTTTCCAGTGCTTGTACTTTTGGTTTACTTGTACTTTATAGATGGGCTTGTATTTCTGGCCCCCTTTTACTTTTCATCACTCCTTTTTGTATAGAGATTTATTTTCTAATTTTTTTCCATCTCGTACTCTATTATGTGTGTTTTCAAGTTATAAAGGCAATGACTTCTCATTTTAGGGATTTACACCATTGGTGCTAGTCTATAGCCGATGGCCTATGGAAGCCGGGCTCGGGGTAGTCATGGCACGGGCCCCGGGGGACGTGTCATTACAAAAAAAAATAGAACATTTTAAGGCTGTTGGTGTAACCCTAAAGGACTTATCCAAAGAAGATGTAACATTCATAAATGAGATTTTTTAATATATTTTTTAAAATATTATTTCTACACTATTATATAAAAAACATTGTATTTTATATATACTGATATGTTATTATGTTATTTTAATTACTTTTATCCATATCCTCTTTTATTAAATGGGATATAAAACTAACAATTGTGTGTAGGTCAGACTTCCGCCTCATAAACCTAATAAAATAGATTCCAATCACCTCCTATCAAGGTTTTGTATAATGATATATTTAATAGATTTATATTTTATTTATAAAATTTATATAATTTATTTACTATAATATCAAATATACCTTATTACCTTCTAATTGTTTGGAAAATAATAACATTGCTCATTTGTACAGTGGACCGCTATCACATGAACTGATGTGATTTGTTTCTCCCATTTCCATTTTACATGGATTGTAATATGTATATATTAAATGAATAAATATGATATTTTTAACCCAACTATACATTTTTAACTTTGATATATCATAAAACATATTACATTCCATTACTTGAGAGATATGATGATGTCACTCGTGTAAAAGGGAGACTATTTCCTCATGAAGTAATGACTTATTTTACAATAATATATTAAATTGAAGGTAATAAGGATATGTTTAATAAATATAAGAGATAAATACGATATAATAATGTATCTTTAAAACTTTATATTTTATTCATTGAAATTTTTTACCATCCATTGAAAAAAATGGAAACAATATTCATCTCTATGTAAGGATTTTGATCTCCTTGAATAGTGAAATCCCCATTCTATCTCATTAAATTATATATTACAATAATTACATTTAAAATAAATATATAATATATTTATATAATTTTTATAATTTTGGATAGGATATTAATATGATAAAATTAAAAGCACAAAAAATTACAAAACCAAATCATAAAGGAAAAATGATGTAATTTTTACATAAAATAGCGATTTTAAGAATGATTTGTTAAGAATTATTTGATAAAAGAATACAAAAAAATCATATTTGCTATGATATATGTGATTATGGTTTTTAGTTAATTTATAATAAACATGTGTTTATTATTTAGTTTTTTCACACACATATTAAAGAAGTTAAACATGCTTTTTGGGTTTCTCATCCCACTTTTTGTTCTATTAAAAATATACCATATTTTGAGATTATTCCACATGTGTTTTTATAATCATCCATTAATATATTATTAATCTAAATTTTATTTATAATTTATTTTTTATAATTTATTTTATGGGTATTATGATTCAAATGTTACCCAAAAGGAAATAGCCTATTTTACAATATCATTAGTATTAAAGATTATTAATATTTATATGTCCTTTTGGTGAAATTATTTTATATTTCTATACTAGACACCATATATTTTCACCCTATATTTTTAATGATTATTTTTCCTTGTAATATTTATATTAATCTCTTATTTTTTACTTAAATTTTCTAATAAAATATTTTTTTTAGAAAAGGAATCATTATTTATCTTTTTAGTCGAAAATGGGTTTTCATCCACAACAATGTTTTCTAAGAAATAATTTTTTTAACACTATCCAAATTATTTTTTAATGAAAATATTTACCTGTGTCTATATTTTAATATAAAATTATCAAGGTAATATTGATTTTATTTCCTGAACGAGATACATTTTATCCATATTACAATAGTGTGGATTGGTGATTTTTATCTTACATGGATAGTATGGTTTCTCCTGCATTAAAAACCACTAATTGTTTTAAAGTATATTTTAGAAGTTTCATTGTTAATTTTTAATGAATGTTACGTTAAAAAACAATTTAAACATATATATTACATTTTTAATTTGTAAATTTCCAAGGCTAATTTCCCCAATAATATTGTTAGGATATTTTCTTGAAAAAACGTTTCTTAAAGAAAGAACCATTTTTCTACTTATATTTTATTAAGGATATGTTTTAATGATAAAATCATTATTATTTTCCAGATTTTTTATCATTTTGACTGGGATGGAACTATTTTATTACCATTCACTGTATTAATCAAGAGATCTTATGATTATGTATTTTGACTAGGATAAATATTAAAATTTTCTTCGGTAGTTATGAATATTTTTGATGTTAATTATATATCACCTATATAATATGAGTAATTAATTGAACATATCATTTGTTGGGTGGGGACCAAAATTATTTAGAACCCTAGTGCATCGGTATGTCTCATGAGACTAATCAGTGGGTTGTAATAATTAGGTTATTAAAAATTTATTTAAACAATCTTGTAAAAAGTATTTATATTATCTTTATGATGTACAAAATAATGAATTAAATCATTATGAGATTAGTTATTTATTTTTATGTGATTATTTTAATAGTTATAAGATCCATGGAAAAGTGTCTTGTTGATGAGATTTTTTATTTGACTTTGTTTGGAAATCTTTTATGCATACCATAATATGCTTATATTACTCTTTAAATGGACTGTTTATAATTTATTTAAATTAATATATTTATTATTATTATTTTTTTCATTACATATTATATTGTACGCATTCACATAGTGAGAATATGAGCTAACCCCTTTCTTTTGGTTTACTATTTCCAATATACGAGGAATTTTTTTAATGATATGCATACATATGATAGGGGAATAAAAGCATTCAAAAATGAAATTTTATTTTATTTTTTTAAAATTAATATTAATTTAAAAATTCATAATTTTTTTAAAATTTCTATTAAACTATCATGTCCTTCATGATGTGATTGCGTTTATCTATTGAAGATATAATTATGTTACTACAAGATATTTTCTACTAAGGTCGAGGTCTTTAAAAAATAAGTGATTAATAATATCTAAATAAGAGTAGACTATCTATTATAAAAGTTAATAAATAATATAATTTTATTATATAAGAGTTAATGTAATTTCATATCACGTCGGACATGATATAGAGAATTTTTCTATAAAACAAATATTTAAATATAATAAATATTCTTTCCCTATCATATCTGCAGTCTTCAAAAAATTTCATGTATCTCATTGATATAATTAAAATTATATCCAAATAAATTTCAATTAATGTTTTACATTATTTATTATGTATTTAAGGGAAATATTTTAAATATATCCAAATATGGTATTTTTGACATTTCTACAAAATTGGGAATTGTATATTTCTTAACATATATCATATAGGGGAAATGTCCATCCATCATGAACCATATTATTTTAGACTGTTTCTAAAAACGTTTACATTGTTTATTATGGATGATTCTATTAAAACTATTTTAGGATTTTATTTGATGTAATTTTTTTAGAAAAAAAAATATTTTATTTTTACGAGTTAAATGAAATTGTTATTGCTTATGGGATCAAATGCCAATTAAAGTGAGTTTACATATGATATATCTAAGAAAGTAATTAATCGAGAAAAACATATGGTAGATGTTGAAGACCATTCATTAAATGTATTTAATAATTATATAATCTCCAAATATACAAGCACTTTATGCTTCTCACCCATGTGTATTTGTTAAATATTTTGAATGGGTATTTAAAAGGAAATAAACTTCATAAATGTTATTCATTTTTCACATGAGATGGAATTATAGAATAATTTACTTATTTTTAGAGATTAATATAGTAACGCACCAAAATTATAAAATTATAAAACTTTATTCACTAGAGTATGAAACACTTGTCAAAAACTTATACAACCCATTAAATAATTTTTTTTAAATTTAATCTTTCCGATAGCTTACAAAAAATGAAACCCCATGTACAAAATAACCATAATATAGTATAATATTATAAAATTATTGTTAAATTTGAGTTTATGAATATTACACACTAAATTATAAATGTTTTGGTTTTCTATTGATTCGAGGTAATATAATAATCAATTGATAGAAAATTGAATTTTTTATGAAAAACAGTAATTTTTCAAAAATTAATCTATTGATATACTATGTGAATATAGTTTAAAACTAACTTATAAAAATTTAATAAAATTTATTTGATGAAATTTTATTTAATTTTTAAATTAGAGTAACAAATTTATCAAAGGTTGATTATTTATTAATTTTCATAAATGTTAAATTTTTGATGATTTAGAAAAATACAAAAAATTTAATTGAGAACATTTTTTCCATTTAAATTTTTTATAGTGTTTATTATTTTTAAAATAGGATTTTAATGAATAATTAATAAAATTATATATCTATTTTATCAAATTTGTTCCTCTAGACCATTTTACTTTTGAATATTGATATAAAAACCTCATAAGCATTTAAAAACGTTCTCTTTAAAACATCACTATATCATCCCATGGGCAGGATTAATTTAAAAATAAATATTTTGTCTTTTGTGAATAGATTTTATAAAAAAAATGTACATATTTTTTATAATAAAAATTTATACAATCTCAAATTCCTGTTAAATTTTTTACTTTAATGAATAGTGAAAATAAAAAAATTATTTACCATAGTTAAGGTTTGAATTGATTTCTCGAGGGGTAAACTAAAATGATAATGGTTAAAATGGCCAATTTTTTATAATATATATTTTTTGGCCAAATTTATACCTTTTCATATCTATGGATCATAAATACTTAATTCTTGACCCTTTTAGTATAATGCCACAACCTTAAAAAATAAGTAATCTTAAATTTTAGTCAAGAAAATTAATTTATTCAAAAGTGAGAATATTTTAAGGTTTGTAGATTTACAAAATTAAGCCATTTATATTATATATGTACAAAAATAATTCTATGTGGACACTATTACATAATATTCATTTTTTAAGAAAATATATCTTTTTTAAAATTCAATAATATTTTTTCATGAAAAATCATCATAATATTCATATTGACATCGTTATATATCTTACCCATAATTAATCCCTATAAAAGTAATTCTAAAACATGGTATGAGATTAAAAACATTAGTAAGGGAGATAAAATAGAAATAAAGAAACTATTAGCCCATGAATACTTTAAAATCAGGAAAACATTTCCACAAAATTATACGTTTCACTCATAAAACATAAAAACATTGACATACCTCATAAAATCAATGGATTCATGAGAAACTATGCAGAAAACGAAATAAAAAAGGTAACCTCTAGAATCAATTCCATATAATTCTTAAATTTACTATTGTTATCAAGAATACATAGGGAGTAACCTTTATAGTTTCATTTGGAATACCCATAGTAGTATATTCCTTAAATATCTTAGGAAAACCATACTGATTTATTAAATCTCATTACACAATGAATTGAAGAGCTATCACAGTGTGAAAAATCATCAGTTAATCATAGAACCATACTTAATACTAAATAATTACCATGACCAATAACAAAATAATATCACATAAATCCCACATAAAAGAAAAATAACATTTCCATCTTGAAATAAACATTAATGTTTACAAAGTTGTGAACTCATAAATGAAAAAACCTCGTTTGGTAATAAAATTTCAATAATGTAAATGAGAAAAATAATTCAATGATAAGAAATCAAGAAATTCCATTCATAAAGTATATGAAAAAAAAGTTCATTTTGTATTTTTCTAATATTCGTTGATAGAGTAACATTAAAAGTGGGTGGTTAAAAAATTCCCTTTCCTTAAGACTGACTCATCATATTGAATCATTATTTCCTTGAACAGTCAATATATATTTATTATTTAATTAAATTAAAAACCTTTTAATTTTTATCAATTCTTTTATATTACTTATTAACCTATTATAAAAATTACAAAATCATTTAAGTTCAGGTTTGACATTTTTTTTATATTCAGTATATAAGTCTATAATATATTCTATATGATGTAAATATTCAAAGTGGTCATAATTCCACATTTTCGAGAATAAAATTAATGTAACAATAATCACTTATATTTATCAATTATACTTTTAATCTAGTTATTTTTGGTTATTAAATATGAATAATGTTACAATCATGGATATTGTATGTCGTACAAACACATTAGTATTGATTCCATTTTTCAATGATCATTATGGAAATGAATGTATGCATAATTTTGTACATAAATAATAATCATTATATTATTAATATTAATTAATAATTGAAATATACTTATATATATTTCTCATGTGATGTGGTGATTAAAAATAAATCACATCTCTTCGTGATGGTGAATGTTCACAAGTACGCCTGAGCGACGTTATCATTTTTATGTGCATGGAATTTAATCAATTAATTGATATATAATTCAATAATAATGATATATATGTCTCGAATATAATATATAAACATTAATTTCATCATTGTAACGTGTCCCGAGAGACAATAATGGAAGACAAATTATATACGTACATGGAGGTGATTGTTTACACGTATGCACAAACAATTTTTTTTCCATTTGATAGTACTTAATTTGGTTTTTAGAGATTATATTAACATACTAACATAAAATTATAATTATTATAATAGATTTATATTTTAATAATTGTTAACAAATATTTTAATGCTATTGAGGATGAAATAAAATAAGAATAGTTAAATAAAAATGATACCTTTTCTTTGGGGGAGTTTTGTTGATTATCACCTTATCACACAATAAGAGGGTGCTATTACTAAATTAAGAGTTATATAATGAGATCAATGATTCCAGTAATTTATTTTTGTATAAAATTTCTGATCTAAAAACATTTATTACGTTTATTGAAATGATAAGATATAGTACCTCTCTATAAGAGGGGAGGGGAACTAGTGGAATTATTAAAATAATTAAATAGAAAAAAAATTAAATTTCTATTAAAAATGGATCCTAAATGATTTATATATATGATTGGATGATAAGAGGTCAAAATATGTTCACCTAAAAAAATTTATACTATTTTTGATTATTTTTATAATCCATATTTTTTATATCCCATATTTTAGCATTTTAGTTCTTTTCTTGTTATCACGAAATTTAAAATTTGACGATTAACATAATTAACCAAAGATAAAAAAAGACTAATAAATGAGTCATTAAGGAAAATTTAGGACATATATCAATGACTTTACTAAAGGGTCTATTTTTTATAAATTTAATATCATTTAATAAGATAATATTTATTTTAACACATCGATAATGTCAATTTTGAAACTATTTATTACAAACTTTTTTAGAAATATCATAACAAAAATATGTATTAAATTAAACTCTATTAAATCAACCGTAAGAATAACATATAATCTATATTATTTTTTTAATTCATCAATTATAAAAAAATTATATTTATTTAATATTTTTAATATCATTCATCTGATTAATCTATTAATGAATCAATTATGACTTCGTCATTATGTCATCATTTATTTTAATTATTTCATTCCAAAAATTTATAAATAATTTACAATGATGTAGGTAACAATTTTATATTTATAAATATATTTATATTTCAAAAATCTATTATATACCACCATATTAAAAATATCTTACCTGTTAAAAAATGTTTGTTAAAATGGAGTTTTCGTTGAATAAAATAACTATTAAAGGGGTAAAGTTACATACATGGGAAAATGTGGATATAAAATATTCCCCAGAAATATATTTTTTAAAAATAACTCATTCAATTAAATCTTTTCATTTTTAGTGAAATTTTATGATATTTTATAATACTATTTTTCCCTTAATTAACTGATTTTTCCTTAACCATGCCAATAGAAAATTAGAAAAGTAACTATTCATAATATCCAAAAATAAATAGTACCTATATAAATAATTTGTGCCTTATTATTGTAAATATATTATACATATTTTCGAACTAAAAATACATATCTGGATAAAATTAATTTAAAAATAATGACTTTGACTTCTCAAGAAAACAAGTTTTAAAAGTAAAAACATTCGAATGTTCACAAAAATTTTCTCTCTAATTTCACTGTGAAATTTATTCCTACAAACAACATTGAATTAAAAGATAAAAAAATTATTAATTTATATTTTATTACAAATTAAATACATAAACTTTTTGTATAAAAAAATTGGATAGAAAATCAATTTTTAACTAATATTTTTTATTCTTTAATATTAATCAAAAATTGAAAGTTCTCAGAAAATTTTTTTACCCAAATTTAATTTTTATGATTTCCATTAAAAAATAAATATGAATATGAATATAAAAATTTAAAATGTGTTAAATATTTTATTTAATATTGGTTCTCCACCCAAGGGTGGTGAAACTACCATTCGAAAAATATAAAATCATTTTATGCTTAAAATTGGATTTATTGGTGTTTTAACATTATAAAATCTATTGGATGAATATATGAACAGTTAACAAAAAAATTATACATAATATAGTAATTACTATTAATTCACTCTAATAAAATGTCTAGGTGATAAATACCACCTAAAATAATAATATTAATATTATATTACTTTATTGTGTAACTCAGTCTTGCATGAAACATATGATTTACAAAAAACACATTATTGTGTGTCATGTATGATATAAAATGTATAATCCCATTTAAGTTAAATTACTATATATTTCAAAAATATTAGTAAATATGAAAAGTATTATTTTATACTTACAGGGGATGTTACATCCTTCCACCATTTTAGAAATTGTGTCATCATAATTTTATTCCCATTCCAAATAATAGGGTGTATTTTTACCTCAAACGATTTTTAGATTCCCATGTATCCTATACAACCATATAGTTTTTCCAGAAACCCTTATCTTGATAAATTAACTGAATCAACAACACCTTCTCTCTACATTCATGAACCTTAGTTGGTTTTCCTTATATGAAATATTCTCTACTCTATGAACACATTCAAGAATCAAAACATGAGGTGGATCTTAGAATGTACTTTATTAACATTGAAATGTGAAAAATATTGTGTTCATAGGATAAAATTGAAGGAAAATACCGTTTATATCCATATAATCCCACTTTTTTTTATTTTCATAGGGTATAATGAACCATCGAATTAGCTTCCCCTTTATTCTGAAACCCATTAAACTTTTCAATGGAAAAACATTATGAAATACATGATCTCCTACAATGAAAGAATGATTGTTCCTCAAGTTATATGTATAAATTTTCTTTGTCCTCTAGGATATCATCATGTTCCACTGAATCAATTATAATTTATCATCTATTTTATTACCAATTTTGGTCCCATAAACATCATTTCCCAAACATCATGACCACAATATTGAGTCCGACACCCTATTTCATTGAAATCCACAAATAGTGTCATCTATATACTCTAATAAAAAATTTATTATAAGAAAATAAGATGAAATAACAATTGTTCATCCTAACTTCCATTATAATCCATTTAACAAGAACAATGCATATCCTCTAATATCTGAACTGTTCATTCTAACCTCTCCAATGATTGAGGATGAAGTGTTATACGAAAATTTTATTTAGTAAAGAATGACAGGAGAATGACATTAAAAAGATAATCGTGAACTAGAGATCATGATAAGATACAATAGAGAGAGTAACTAAATGTAACATGACCACATCTTTTCAATAATTACTAGAATATTTATCTAGAGACAGGGAATATTGAATAAAATTAAAATGAGAATATTTATTCAATTGATCAACAACAACCCCTATCACAATGTTACCTTGAGATTATTTGATAATCTGAATATGATGTCTATAGATAAGTTATCCCATTTACCTTATGGTGATAGAAAGGGTTGAAGCATCCCCATCAGAAAAAATTATTCTAATTTAACCCATTGACATGTCAAATATCTCAGGGTAATGTCAGCAATATCTCTTTTCATTCCATCCGATCGATAACATTCTCTATAGTCTATGTATATCTTAGTTCTTCCAGGATGAATATAAAATGGATAACTATGAGATCGTATAATAACTATTTCATCATATTAGAATAATATGGAACACAAAATATATCCCCAAATGTAAAGAAATTGTCATTATTATATTTAAGAAACATACGCATTTGAAAAAATTCTATATTTTCCTAAAACTCGTATCATTCCTTCTATTATTGCTTAATTCTATGGGATATAGATGGTAGCATTTATACATACAATAAAAGAGATTAATTTACTAATACCAAAACAACCAAATTTTTTTTATCAAATATTTAACCAAAGTTTCATGTTCCAAAAACATCGTAGTTAATGTATAATTACTTTTCTAACTCAATACAATAGTAAGTTTTATTATTATCCATGATGGTTAAGAATAATTCAATCATAATCCTCGATTAGTTCCTTCCATATTATTTATCTCATGTTAAATTATATTTGATTTAATAAGTAATTCAAATTTTATGATTAGTATATATTTCACATTTTACTCTATAAAAAATATTCATAAAATCATTAATGAAAAAATAGAAGCTAATTCCAAATCATGTGTTGGGTAATTTAACTAATTATGATTAAATTAAGCTGAATTATATGCAACTAATTGACCATTATCTATAATTACACAACCATTTAATATCAACTTATAATTACATTAGATAAAATAATCACCATTTATGGAATGAAGGGCCAAGACTAGATCATTCACTAGTCATCTTTTCCATTCCTGAAACCAAACATCACATTCTTTTTTCCAGATGAACATAACTCCCTTTTGATTTAAATTTTTCACTAGGCTAGATTACCATGAAATGATTTCAAAAAACCTTATGTAATATACTGATAACCCTAGAAAACAAAAAACCTCAAAAATATTTTTGGGTATTGTCCATTCATCAATAACATTCATTTTAGAAAGATTAATAGTTATTAACTATTTATTAAAAATGTGACCAAGGAAAGAATTTTTTGTCAACCAAAAATTACATTTGCTAAACTTCCTATACAGAATTTTTAATTTAAGTTTCCCAATATAATTAGTAAATGTCATTCATGATCCTCTATACTTTTGTCATAAAAAACATTTTCGTCAATAAATACAACCACACACATATCCAAGAACACTTGTAATATTTTATTCATATGATCCAGGAATAGGGCATGTGTGTGGGTTATCCCAAACAAAATAACACCAAATTCATAATGCACATATCCAGTCTGAGCCATAGGATTCAAAATTTTTTCTTCATTAACATTCAATTAATTTTTCCTCAACCCCAAATGATTCTTTGAATAATACTCTGCTCCGTTTAGCTGATGAACAAACAATCAATTTGAGCAAGAGAATACTTATTCTTATCATTGATTTTTTTAAGACTATATAATCAATGAAATTTTTTATGGAACCATATTTTTTTAACAAACAAGATAGGATAACCCGATGGTGAAGTTCTAGGTTTGATGAATCCAATATCAAATAAATCCTACAATTTATTTTTCATATATAAATTTTCCATATGATCCATTTGATAAGGGGGTCATGAAATTATATTATAATCATGAATTAAGTCAATAAGTAAAATCAACTTCCCGATATTTTATAATATTATGAAACTTATTGAGAAAAAAAACAAGATACTCATTTTTCACCTACACATCATTAATCAAAATGGATCATTTTTCCAAAAATATATGAAATATTAATTTCATTTCCAACTTTTAGAAGTTTCCTGGATTATTGGTATGTTGTCAATGGAATGGGTTCGTTCTTGTAAAACAAATTGAAACAAATTCTGAAAAGAAACTACATTATCTCTAAAATCGATCTAAGAATAGAATAAATGTATCAAATCTATACAGAAAATTACATCAAACCCAACTAGAGGAAAAACAACATGGATTTAAGGTAAATAATTTCAACATATGAAGAAAGAATTATTCATATTATTACTTTTTTCATTAATGATTGTTAATTTTTTATGATTAGATGTAGATTCAATTCTTGTGGTGGAATTTATAATTTACTTGAAAATATATTAGATATAAAAAAATATTGAGACCCATAATCGAAAAACACATTTTTATAATCATAATGAATAATTAATGTAATTGAAAAAAATATTATTTGATGTCCCAAAAATTGTTGGTGTATTTGGAAATGATTTCACCACACTTTTCTATTATAGTATGGATACATCCCATTATTTATATTCCTCTTTAGAAACTCTTTTTCATAATTGCCCTTCAAAATTGTATTAAAAATAGTGAATGACTATATATCAGATTTTATCATACAATTACCATGAAATTTTTCAATGAAATTATAATCTTTATTCCCTATTTTTCTATATTAGAATCACTGACCATAAATCAAAAGTCATTTCCATCTGTCTTTTCACCAAAATTATCATAAAAAATAAGCATAATATTCTTATTAACAAACTTTATCCATGTACTATTATATTTTGTCTACCATTTTGATCATATTTTTATCTTGTTGTCAAATAACATATGATTGTAATAAATATCCATTTCCATCTTCTCTTCACATAATATATGTTTTTTAATAAAAAATTAATTCACGAAAATAGAAATATATTCTATATTTTGGAATTAATAAAGATTAAAAATGATTGATTTTACTATTATGATCATAAATGAAATTTTAATCTAACCTTTCCAGTCAAGTGAATTTTCCTTTTAATGTAGCAACTTAGACCTCCTATTACCTCAATTCACTGTTTTTATCTTAATTAAAACCTCCTTTGGAAAATATTTAAGAATATTAATAATTTTTAAATCATCTCATTATAAATAATGAACATCCTCACTATGCTAAATATTTGTAACAATATTCCAAAATTGATCATCTTCACCTTCCAAACTATAAACATCAATAATATAATTTTGATTTTCTAAGGACCCCATTACATCAAAGATAATTTCAAGGTCATTTATCCCCCATTCAGATACAATTGGTTCTAAATATCTACTAAAAGGTAGAGGATGTTTCTTTATAAAATTCACCACAACTGACATATTTAATTTTGGGTGATCACATGTGTTGATGTCCCGATAATTTATATCCAATATGAATTGATCTATCAGAGAAACAAACTAATAAAGTCTGATTCTAACCATATCAGGATGTTGATTTGGAGTGATGATTTACTGTTGATTCCATTATAGTATAGTTTCCCTATTTATAATGTTTATAATAATAGTAAAATATATATATTTATCTCAGATGAAACAATATAGAAATCATAAACTACCACATCCTTTCAAATTATCCAAAACTAAAAATTAATTACATATTTTCTAATAAAAAATACCATTACCCATAATGTTATCTAAACCAACCTTTGATGCCAACTATAATCCATCATCATTAAATATTACATAATTATGAATTTTAGTCCTTAAAATTATATTCTTACATATTAAGGATCATTTTGGGTTTATATATTTTCATAAGTAGGCCATAATTATCAAATAAAAACTCTAATATTACAATGTAAAAAATTCAACTCAATTATTAATTTTTTTACAAATTATAATTTCTTAAAACAAAACCAATCATTTTTTTCATGAAAAATATTCATAACATTCATCTTTACAAACACATTATTTTTAAAAATCCATATACCCCTTGAAAAAATGGATGTTCATAAGAAGCTCAAGAATGGATATAAATATAATGAATGAAATCACGACTCAATGAATAATTGAAACCAATGAAACTATTTCTAAAATGTTATTCTTTTCACTCAGAAAACAAAAGCTCTTTAGCTTACCTCATGAAATCATAAGATTCATGTATTCGACCATAGTAAATATGAATCATAAAGGTATATTTTTGAGATAAATTATATATCATTCTAAAATTTAGTATAGTTTTCAAAACAACAGAGGGAGTAACCTTCATATATTTATTTAAAATACAGACCAAATTATATTCCCTTAATATCTTCAGTGAAACACAACTGATTAATATTTTCTCATTACCCAATGCGTTAGAGAGAAATAAATCGCTCACCCACCCTGGGTTTATCCTAGAAAAACAATAACTCATGAATAATTTCCATGAACGATGACATTATAATAACACATAAATCCCATATAAAAGAAAAATAACTATTACATTATGAAATCACTTTTCATATATACCAATCAGTAAAATAGAATACGAAAATAAATTATTTGTTTCTAAAATTGTAAACATGTCAAGGAGGATTAAAAACATTAATCTGAATGAAATCAATAAATTTAATTCATGACGTATATTTCAAAAAAAAAAAAAATTTGACTCCTGTAAAAATTGTTGAATGAGAATCTCTAAATGTGGGTTTTAAAAAATAGTCCCTTACCTTGAGTCTGACTATTAACATAAAATATATATAATACTAAACACTAAAAGTAGGTTAATAATTTAAATTTCATATAAACTTTTACTATAAATTATTCTGTTGATATTAATTTATATCATGTTATTACAATTTCATTTTTATTTAAGTTCATGTAGGACATTTTGGTGATATTTTTCACTTTAATCCAAAATGAACTTGATATGACTTTAAAGGATAATTTTGTGATAATTCCATTATATATAGAATAATAGTCATTAAATAATAATAAATTTTATATATCAATTAATATTTTAAACTATTTATGTATAGTTATGAAAAATGACTATCATTATAATCATGGAGACAATAATCCATATGTAGGAAAGAGTAACATTTTTATTTCCCAATGATCATTTTGAAAATATGGTGTGTATTACTTGAAATTTATCATATGATCATTATATCATTAAAATAAAATGAATCATTTAAATATACATATATAAATTATTCATCTGATGATGTTATTAAAAATGCATCACATCGCTTCTTGGAGGTAATAGTTCACACATACGCACAAACAACATTATCATTCAGATGTACATATAATGGAAAAATTTAATTTACATGTCATTCTATTATGATGATAAATATAACATGAATATCGTTTTTAAATATCTATTCCATTACTATTACTAGTCAAGAGATAAAGTAATGGAATACGAGTTCGATCGGTTCGTGGATGTTATAATTCTCAGATATAGAAAAACGATTAATTATTTTCGCACACTACTGGAAATTTAAGGTATAGCAACGGCTGAAAACTATTGGAATAAGGTGGAGAACCGTTGGTATAAATTATTCCAACAGTTTTAGAAACCATAGCCTAGTAATCTGTGACAATAGACATATACCAATTTTTTGAGATAAACCCTTGGTATATGTGAAGAAATATACTCTATACCAACGGTTTATGTAAACTATTGGTATAGAGTTCTTATAAAACACATATGGAAGTGGTTTAGAAACCATTGGAATGTATGTATTAGTCCTCTATTCACCCATATAACAATAGTTTAAACCATTGGTAATAGTTTATACAAACTTTTCAGAATCGTAGGTAAGAAAAATACATACATAACCTATACCAAAGGTTTAAAACTATTGGTATAGGCTTTGTTGTAAAATTCACATAGCAGCCTGCTCTGTGTGCTACTATTTGAATTGTACAACAATAAATGATGAATAAAATACAATAAATAATCATGATAAATAATTTGAAACTGATAATTATAATGATACATAATTTAATAATGAATTATGAATACAATACATTAAAAACTGAATACGTAATTATATGTGATACTTAATTAAGAATACATTCGAAATTGAATTTTTTATAACACATACAAGATTGAATTTACAAATTAAAATCTAATTATCCAAAATATGAAAATGAATAAATGAATTCAACCAAATAGAAATATAATTTCATGGTTTGTAGAAGGTTTCTTTGAACTTAGTGATGATGATAATGGGTGTGTATCAATGAGCTTGTGTGACTTAGGGAATATAGTTGTCTTGGAATTTTAAATGTCATGTGTTTTAGAATAGGGGTAGAACTTCCATACATGATAAGTGGATTGTGTGAGGTTGGATCATAGATCATTGTGGTAAAGTATCAACACAATCCGAATACGTTTGGTCGATTTTCTGTGTGCCAGTTGTTTTTACTTAAAATGATGTTCATTTTAAACAAAAGAGAGACAGTTAGAGGGATAATGGCCACACCATGCCTCGTATTTTGGATAGGTTGATTTGTACATGTCACATATGACCCATGTTTTATTGTCCTAATGCATCAATACAACTTGAATGCGTTTGGCTGGTTTTCGGTATTCCAGTTGTTGTTTTCAGATAAAATGTTGTCCATTTCAAATAAAAGTGAGACACTTTGAGTGGTACCGGCCACACCAGGCCTCATATTGAGGCTCGGTTGACTCGTAAACATCATAAATGGACCATGGATTGTTGTTCTAAAGTATCAACACAATCCCAATACATTTGGTCTATTTTCCATATGTCAGTTGTTTTTACCTAAAACACTGTCAATTTTATACAAATGAGAGACACTTAGTGTGATACCGGCCACAACGTGCTTCATATTGTGGCGGGGTTGATTTGTACATGTGAAAATTGAATAATTCATCATTTTCCAAATGTATCAACACAATCCAAAAGCGTTTGGTCAGTTTCTGAATGCCAGTTGTTGTTTTAATTTAAATTGTTGATCATTTCAAATAATGGTGATACACTGTGAGTGGTACCGGCCACAATGTACCTTGGATTGAGGCAGGGTTGACTCGTATACATCAAAAATGACTCATGTATCGTTTTCCCAAACTATCAATAGAATCAGAATACTTTTGGTCTATTTTCTATATGCCAGTTGTTGTTTTCACTTAAAATAATGTTCATTTAAAAAAAGAGAAATTTAGAGTAGTACTGGCAACCTTGTGCCTTAGATTAATGTGGGGATGACTCATACACATAAAAAATTTCCCATGGATCATTTTCCTAAAGTATCAACACAATCCGAATTCGTTTAGTTGTTTTTAGGTATGTTAGTTTTTGTTTTCACTTAATATGTTGTCCATTTCAAATAAAATTGAGACACTTTGAGTGGTACCGGCCACACTAGGCCTCAGATTGAGTATTAGTTAACTCATACACACATTAAATGACCCATGAATTGTTGTTCTAAATTATCAACACAATTCGAATACGTTTGGTCAATTTTCCATATGTTAGTTGTTTTTACTTAAAATAGTGTCCATTATAAACAAAAGAGAGACAGTTAGAGTGCTACCGGCCAGACCTTGCCTCAGATTGAGGTGGGGATGACTTGTACATGTCAAAAATGACTAATGGATCGTTTTCCTAATGTATCAACATTATCTGAATGTGTTTGGTTAGTTTTTTGTATGCCATTTGTTGTTTTCATTTAAAATGTCGATCATTTCAAATAAAGGTGAGACACTTTGAGTGGTATCGGCCACACCACACCTCATATTTAGCCGGGGTTGACTCATACACATCAAAAATGACTCATGTATTGTTTTCCTAATGTAAAAACATAATCAGAATACATTTGGTCTATTTTTCGTAAGCTATTTGTTGTTTTCACTTAAAATGATGTTCATTTCAAACAATATAGAGACATTTAGAGTGGTACTGGCCACACCGTGCCTCGGATTGATGCAGGGTTGACTCGTACATATCCCAATTGTCCCATGGATTATTTTCCTAAATTATTAGCACAATACAAATGCGTTTGGTTTTTTTATGTATTCCAGTTATTTTTTTCAGATAAAATGTTTTCTAATTCGAATAAAAGTCAGACACTTTGAGTGGTACTGTCCAAAACGCACCTTAGATTGATGCATCATTGAGTCATACACATCATATATGACCAATTTATCATTTCCCTAAAGTATCAACACAATCCAAATACATTTGGTTTCCATATTCCAGTTGTTTTTACTTAAAATAGTGTCCATTTTGAACAAAAGATAGACACTTCGAGTGATACGGGACACACCATGGCTCAAATTGATGCAAGGTTTACTCGTAAAAATCACATATAACCCATGTATCCTTTTACCAAAGTATTAACACAATCCGAATGTGTTGGGTTGGTTTTCCGTATGCCAGTTGTTGTTTTCACTTAAAAAGATGTCCATTTTAAACAAAAGAGAGACATTTAGAGTGGTACCAGCCACACTATTCCTTGGATCGATGCAGGGTTGACTTGTAAACGTTACAAATGTCCCATGGATCGTATTCCTAAAGTATCAACACAATCCGAATGCATTTGGTTGATTTTATATATTCCAGATGTTGTTTTCGCTTAAATTGATGTCCATTTTAAACAAAAGAGAGACATTTAGAGTTGTACCGGCCACACCGTGCCTCATATTGAAGCAGGATTGACTCTTACACGTCAAAAATGTCCCATGGATGTTTTTTCCAAAAGTATCAACACAATCCAAATAAATTTGGTCTTTTTTCCATTTCCCAGTTGTTTTTACATAAAATATTGTCTATTTTAAACAAACGAGAGACACTTAGAGTTGTACCAACCACACCATGACTCAAAGTTATAAAAGGATGACTCGTACACTTTTCAAATGTCTTATGGATCGTTTTCCTAAAGAACCAACACAATACTAAGGTGTTTGGTAGGTTTTCTTCATGAGAGTTTTTGTTTTCAATTAAAATGTTGATCATTTCTAATAAAGGTGAAGCACTTTGAGTGGTATCGGCCACACCATGCCTCAGATTTATGTGAGGTTGACTCCTACACGTCAAAAATTTCCCATGGATCTTCTTTCTAAAGTATCAATAGAATCCAAATATGTTTGGTCTGACTTTCGTATGTCAGTTGTTGTTTCCACTTAAAATGTAGACCATTTCAAATAAAAGTGAGACACTTTGAGGGGTAACGACCACATAGTGCCTCAGATTGAGGAAAGGTTGAGTCTTACACATCAAATATGACCCATTAATATTTTTCCTAATGTCTCAACACAATTTAAATAAGTATGGTCGGTTTTCCATATGCTAGTTGTTTTTACTTAAAAGGGTGTCCATTTTAAATAAAAGAGAGACACATTGAGTGATACCGGCCACACTGTGCCTCGAATTGAAGAGGGGTTGATTCATATACATGAAATATAACTCATGGATTTCTATCCTAATGTATCAACCTAATCCAAATGTGTTTGGTTGGTTTTCCGTATGCCAGTTAGGCAAATCATGCAACAACAGTGATAATATCTTATACTAAAACAATAGACATTGTGGATGATGTGAGTCCCATGGTGGATGGTTAGGGAAAACCATGCATGCTTCTTCTAATATATATCTCTATATGATTGGTAGATACCTTTTGGGGTGGACATAAATTATTTACTAACTGTGAGGAATAATGTTTTTTTACGCCGACCATGGTTTCGAGCACCGAACAAGCCCCAGAATCCCCATACACTATTATAACATCATTAGGCTCCCATATATGGTAAAAAATATAGTAATACTGAATTATAAAATAATCATACTAGAGTGAAAAACCATGCTCCTATAGTCTTTACATTTAATGGAACTCATCCTGATGATTGCCTTCAAGGGGTGGTAAAAATTTATTTGAGAACAATTCTATCTAAGGGTTGTTCGGGGTCCAGGATGGATTTTGGGGGGGCTGTCTGGGGGGCCTTTTGGGGGCTTTTTGGGGTCCAAGGAGGAATGTGGGGGGCTGTCTGGGGTCCTGGGAGGAGGGTGGGGCTGTCCAGGAGGCTGTCAGGGGTCCTGGGTGGAGGGTGGAGGGGGGCTTGTCCGGGGACTGTCTCGGGGACTGTCTCGGGGATGTTAGGGGGGTTGTTTGGGGGGGATTTATGGGGTCCAGGGTGAAGGGTGTGGGTGTTATCCAGGTAGCTCTCTAGGGGCTATCCTGGGGGATGTTTGAGGAGCTGTCTGGGGTCCAGGGAGGAGGGGGGTTGTGATGGGTGTGTAAAAGTTGTGCATGGATTTGAAGAAGAACAACGCATCCATATTAAATCAAAAGTCAAATGTCATAAATATCATCAAAAAATGTAATGGATCAATCTATCCCTGATCACCATCACCATCACCACTGTCATAATCAGCCTCATCCTCACCACCATCTCGGTCCTCGTCGTCATCCTCATCATAGTCCTCGTGCTCATCCTCGACAACATCCTCTACCTCATCCTCAAACTCAACCTTTACCTCAACCTCACCTTTAGCCTCTCCCTAAATTTCGGCATCATCATTATCCCCAACATCTTCCTCTTCAGCATCCTCATTATCACTCAGAATGTCATCATCTCGACCGCCACTAGAACTTCCACCTGTTGCCTTGGATAATGCACCCATTGACAAAATATATGTCTAACAATCCATTCTAGCCTCTTGTGGAAGTGATGAAGATAATGCTTTGATCAGTTTCATAAATATTTCCCCCTCATTTGAACCTATTCTTCCAACTTTGTGACCCTTTTATCAGTTTGTATTGAATACTCCTTGAGCTGTTCCAACTCAGTGGTAATATAATGGATACCTAAAGAGGACCAATACCTCGTTGGGTCAATATTCTTACTAGGTTGGCAGCGTACTCGACCAGAGTGCTCATCTCCCAAAACATGATATAAATGATCATGTGGCCCAAAATTGTCAAGATCTTGGGCATCAAAGTCCACTTAATCAGACAATTATAAATAATAATAGATTATTAAATTTCAAAATATATATTAAACTCTTAGATAAAAAAATTAAAACTTACAATCTTATCTTATGTCGGTTCATTAACCGTAGTTCTGTATTTCTTCATTCTACTCGAGTAAAACAATTTTGCTCGAGGGAGACATCCTTCCATATTCAATTTGTGATTCTATAATTACATTGAAACAATATAATGTGAAAGTATAATCATATATTAAATAGTCAATAAATCACATAATTTAATTAGGAAACAATAAAAAGGGAATGTCCTAAAGAAAAATTATAAACAACTATATCGTACTAGATGCCTCTCATGATATGACATTGTAGTGAGCCCCAAAATGTAGAGGTATTTATTTGAGTCAATGTTTTTATGTTTTATTAAGAATATTTTTAAGTAATTTTTGATAATAAATTACATATTATTAATGAAAAATATGAAAACAGTCATTTAAATACCTCAAATTGGATTAATACCTTAAATTTGGCAGTCGCCCAATGGGTAATCATTTGGAGATATTGCTCCATCGGGAAGTCATCCACGATAGATGATGTCTCCAACTCCGTGACCACTCTATCACACTATCCATCATATAACTCATGCTTATAATCTCTCCAAATCTCTCTTAACTCTTTTAAATGTGCTTGTCATGCACCCTCGACATCAGGGAAGTTAAACCAAAGATAAAACCCAATAGATTAATTCATATAAATACAAACAAATACTACATTAAATCCAATTAATTTTTTACCCATATTTGTGCCCACTCATTATCCTTGACTTCATCTGGAAGATGTCTCAAAGAGAGAGGGATGACTGGAATGATGTTGGAGTATTTGGCTAGCATCGCCAAAAAACCCAGACATTTTTGCCTAGGTTTATCAATTATCTATCCATAATCATTGTATATAACCAACAACAATGTCTGGGGGTTCCATAGTTCATGAAAGTGATTATTCACCCTCCCCTTCCTCCTATTAGTAGATTAATATGTTTTTAAAGAAAAACAATATCTATACAATTTATAATAAAAATAATTATTGGTACAAATTTTTTTAGATTTGTATAAATAAACATGAGGTAGTCAGATCAATGGGTGTCACTGGATCTGCATAAGCTGAAAGAATATCTAGTATAGGTGGAGTGTCCCTCAGTGTACGCTCCTCAGCCACATACTGTGTCAGAGTAGGAGTCAAAGAAGGTGGCATATAATAGCTCGGAGATAATGAACCAGAAGAAAAAGATGACGACACAAACATCTGTCCAACTGGTAGGGTAACATTGGAGGCCTAAATATATCATGTGTGCTGAAAGACACACCAGGATCAAAATGGGGAATAGATGATTCGTCTGTGGTAGGGGCATAATCCAATCGGTTATGACCATTGGATCGTCTAACTCTCGCACCAAGAGCACTCATACCACCGGTCTCTATACCAGGACCGCCAGATGATGGTCTAACTCTGACACCACCCCCTCCTACAACCACCCTCTGTACTGAGATAAATATCAGGGTTCTCATTGGATATATCTTGTCTAGTGTGTAGATCCTGAAAAAAAGTTGAACAAAAAAGTAAACACATGATATTATAAATTATTAAAATATATATATTTGCAATAAAATACTCACAACTAGGATGAGTGGAGGAATTCCCATTTATGTCATGCGATGATTATTTTCTATCATTTTTTCCACCGCATATCTTTAATGGGTGTCATTTACCACAATGAAAACAAATATAAAAGTAATTAGAAACAGATAAGTAATGTGTAACCCAAAAAACAAAATATAGAAAAACCATTTTGATAAAAAAAACATAATGAAATAGAATATTTATTGTGGTTTGAAGGTAATTATTAGGATACACACTCTGAATGATTTATGTGAAACATGTAGGTGAGAACACGACTGTACAATTATCTATTTTTCCCACCACAACTTCGGGTTCACAATCAATTCTGAAAATTGAGCTGTTGGAGTCATCATAAGTAATAAACAGATTTCTTCCAATTGTAGTAGGGATAACGTCAACCTCAACATCATTATCATAAAAGGCATTTATGGGATTTGCATCAATAGTTATACCGAATTTAGGATGTCGATGATCTTTGACATAAAAAACATTTTTCACTATTGATTCCAATACATATGGTTCATCGGTGGAAAGAGTCTGAGTCATGTCAATAACTTGAAATCCAAAAGCATAAAAAAAATGTGCCTTTCAATGTCATTAAATCAAACCATTGACATGTCATCATCATGACACAACCATGTGAGTAATAATCCAAAATTATTATTTTCTTCATGACTCTATAATGACATCATTTTCAGATTGAGGACAATTATCTGATGAACTTGCATAACAATCTGTTGTGGCAGTTAGAATAACACCATCATGTTGTGTTCTCATGTTCCTAGCTCGTTCAGTGCTAATAAATTTGTATCCATTGATCGCAAGTGACTTAAAAGAACGAACCGTGTTATTAGAACCAAAATCCAAAGCTATAATTTCATCACAAACAGTGTCTGCAAGAAAACTGGATACTTGAAATATAAAAAATTTGTAAACTTAATTAAATATTATTTTTATTTAGTTATTATAGAAATATTTTAACCTTCAATTTCACCCAAGATTAAAACCCTTTGCTATAAAAATTATCTTTCCTTCTCAAAGATAAAGAACTATTCTTTATATATATATAATCTTTATATTCCCTATTGGTAAAAATATTAATATTTTAACAAATAATTAAAATTCCAAGAGACAAGATAAGAGATACATGTACAATTTACATACTTTATATACTCATCTAAAAAATCAATATTGATCTACATTATGGGATGTGACATCTCTCTCTCTTCCAGGCTTAATGTCGTCAATGTATATGATCCTGGAAATCATCCTTTCTGAGGAAGTGATAGAAAACGAGGTTAAATTTGATCATATTATTCTTCTTCATTTCTCATTGGTCTATTTATTCTCATAGTAAGATCAGAAAAATACGTTGAGTAGAAATCAATACATCAATGAGCTATGTAACCGTTCACAATAGAACCTTCAGGATAATTCCTATTCCGAACATATGATTTCAATGTGTACATGTTTCTTTCCGTTGGATACATCCAACGGAAAGTAGTAGGTCCTCCAATAAGAATTTTGGTCGGAAGATGGACAGTCAGATGCAACATGCATATAAAAAATGGTAGAGGGAATGTTTTCTCTAACTCACAAAAAATTAATGTTGTCTTTGACAATAGTTTTTTCAAAAAGGATTTGGAAAACATCTTAGAACAAAGATCTCTAAACAAATAGAAAAACCAAATATTTGATACTCTTAAATTATTGGACAAGAGATGACAGATTCCTATTGGAATCAAATAATGCAAAAGGTCGTGATAATCATAAGTCTTCAAAGATTTCAGCATCAACTCTTTTCTGTTGACCAGTTTTCATATATTTTTTAAATAGCCATCACTGACATTAATAGTCACTTGCACATCCTAAAATTGATTTTTTCAACAGGTTTTATCACATATGAAGCACATGGAACTTTCCATTTATTTTCACTAATACATACAGGATGCAATTCTGGTCTGATCCCCTAATCTACCATGTCACGCCAAGATTGTAAATCATCTTTTGTCTTCCCCTTGACATTTAGAAGAATCGAAAGAAACATTTCACATAAATTATTTTCAATGTGCATTACATCTAAGAAATAACGTAACAAGATGGGTGACCAATATGATAACACAGATAATATACTCTTCTTCATCTTCTAATAGTAATAGGTATCATTGGAAACTTTTTTCCTCCTTCTATATTTCATTACACCATTCCCAAATGAATAAATGAACTCTTTCAATTGATTAAGCACATCAGTTCTAGACATATGTTGAGGTGGATCCTAAGTCTCCATGGTATTTTCAAATCTTCGACGATTGTTTCTATATGAATGTTTCATTGGAAAAAATCCACGATGTCCCATAAAACTAACACTACGACGATATTGTAGGCTTCTCGATCGAGAATTCTTCATAGAAATAAGACATGAAAATTTTCCTTTTCTGCTCCATCCAGAAATCATTGCATAAGTAGGAAAATCATTGACCGTCCACATAATCACAACATGTATCTGAAATATATCTTTCGAACATGCATCGTACGTGGCCACACCCACATCCCATAGAAGATTCGACTATTTTATTAAAGATATCATGTATACATCTATATAATTGTTGGGATTAGAAGGGGAAGATATCAACAAACTCAAGAAAGTGTAAGGATTTTTCATACACAACCATTGGGGAAGGTTATAAATGTGTATGAAAACTGGCCATGTGGTGTGCAATGTAAGCATATGCCCAAATGGATTAAAACTATCACATGAAAGTCCCAATCTCACATTACCCATGTCAGCTGCAAATTTAGTATATCGAGAATCAAACATCTTCCATGAAAATCCATCTCCAAGGTAAACAAACACTTCATTATTATTTTTTCTCTCGGTGTCATGCCATCTCATTTTTACTGATATTTCATCAGAAATGAAAAGGTTCTGTAATATAGGTATCAATGGAAAGTGCCACATTAATTTTTGTGGTGTAGTAGATGGTGTTCCATCATATTTTTTATTCAATTTGGAAGTTCCAAATTCGATACAATCATTTATTTCCACAGTTTCTTCCCAAAATAAGCTGTAGTCATTCATGAAAGCATGAATTTTTTTTTGAGAATCCATGTTCATCAACTATCTTCCATGAAATATAGTGGTTTGATAGAATATATACATCATCTGGAAGAAATTCATTCAAGAATGTAACAATGTAATTGATTGCGGTATTTGAAATCCCATACATAGTTTTCCTATGAAACAATCGGATTAAAAATTCCATTTTTTTCATTTTACCACATTTCCAATATATTGGAGTCATCGTAACATCATTAAATTTTATCACCCTATCAACATGATCATTTTCATTGGATGCATCATTTGTTCTTGTATCGAAATCTTATTGGCTGGACATCCTTTCCTTCTCATGATGCTGAATAAATGTAAACTTATCATATATAAAACTCTTAAATTCTGTTTTATCATTTAGATCATTAACATTTTTAGATTCCATTTTCCTTGGATTGTGATACCACACATAATAGTTTGTTTTGAAACCATATTTGGTTATATGATAGATAAATGGTTCACGAATCAACCATAGACATCCAACAGAATTAGATCATGGACAGTTTAGGAGACCACTATCTGAAGCCTTGTCAAATGAAAAATCTAAAATTTTGTTCAAATTAATTTGATAATGGGTTCAAATCTGATAAGTTTCGTACATCCAACATCTATCAAATTAGTAAAAAAATTGAAATAAGTCATTTCAAATAAATTCAATAATATCGACGTTCAATAAAAAAAATTAGGTAAATGACAATTGTTTACTTTATATAAAATCATAACTAGCACATTACACTATATAAGAATTATATTGAGAAACACAAAAAATATATAGTGTATATAATAAAATAAGATACAGTATTTCTAATGCATATATTCAAGGATTTCCCAGTAAGATATTGGAAGTGGATCAAGGAATACATAATCCTTAATGGTCTTTTTTGGAGTACATTTGTTTTATACATTAACTTCTTCAGGGAGATCAATATAAGGAGTTGGATGAGGATCACATCAAAAGTAGTTATAGACTCATTAAGTTTCCACTTAACCGTGGATTAAAGGGCCCTAGGTTTGGAGCCATAGATCATAGGTTTTTAGGGTGTATTCAATGAATCATGTCCCAATTGATTTTGGAGAGGGAGCTTCAATAGTTATAGGTATGGATTTTAATAGAAACAACTATAAAAAGAATATCCCAGAATTATGATGTCCCATACCAGGATACCACTCATTAGTGACCCGAACCCAAATGGCCACTCATTGGAGAGGGACCTTCAAGTTCTATTGTGTTATATCTCACATACAAATAATCATTTTTTGGGAGTGAAATATTGTAGATCGCCAGCTTTGTGTTCACAAAAGGAAGAGATCAAAATAACTTCATTTGTGTGAAGAATAATAATCCCATGGTCCTCTTGATATTTGAACCACACATTCATGATTTTAGAGATGAACTTGTATCCATGAAACAATATGATAAGTAAGATTCAATACATGTGTTTTTCTAATTTTCCCATGAATTTTGTGGAACCCCAAATCAGTGAAAATGTTCATTGTGTTTTAAAAAGGTTATTGAATAACTCATGTATGATGTTGAATGAAGAATGGTTAATGGTTATATCAGGAAACTAATATTCATTAATATTGCGAATATGAAAATCTGTGAATTAGTTTCATGAAGAAGGAAGAAGTACTACATCGGAGAAGGAGAGGTTGCCCCGAGCGTTACCTTTGTAGATATTTAATTCATAAATATCATTGGATTGTATGGTTAAGTATTTCTTATTTCTTATGTGATGAATAATTAGGGACCACATACTATGTTGAAAAGTTGAAGAAGATACTCTATATGTTCTATTGTGCAATGGATATGTGAACAATGTGTCATTTTATATATATAAATATTTTGATAGAAACATGATACATAATTTTTATGTAACACACATAGTGTACAAAAAATGAAGATGAATAAGGTATTAATGTTTTAAATGATCTTAATGAAAGGAGTAATTTTCTTGAAATACTATAAATAAATATTCGAAAAAATTTATTATGATTTCATATACACGAATCTCTAATATTCATAGCATTAAGATTAAAAAATGATGCATCTTTAAAATTTGAACATATGAAAGAGACCATGCCCTTATAAATGTATATGTGTAATGAAAACATTAATTGGACCATGTGCAAATTACTGTAGTGATCTGAGTACACAATTCATGAAGGGGGTAGTGAATCATAAAATTTTCCAAATTCCCTTGAAATACGATAAACAACGTGATATTTCTAAATTGTGAAATAAATGGAGAAATGCTGAGAAGATAAAGATATGCTTAGATAATATGAGAAGAGTCTTAAGGAGTATAACATGAATGGGGGAGTTGTAGCTGATCGGATAGAAGAGGTTCACCTGGGAAGGTGCTTCTGGGAGTCGAGGAAATTTTATTCAAGAAATTGGGTGGTTCTGGGAGTAGTCGGGGGATGGTTCTGTTTAATTGAATTTGGGGGGGGGGGCTTCCCAACGGTTATTAAAAACCATTGAGATAATTATGGATTTCCAAATGGTTTCTTCAAAACATTGGGAAATACATCCCTAACAGCACATTTAACAATAGTTTATTAAAACCGTTGGTAAAGGACATCTATAGCAATGGTTCTTTTGAACCATTGGTATAAAACTGTTGGGAAAGCTAGCCTTTCCAGTAGTGCCAATTGATGGAAGTGGATATTGATTATGGTAATTATATTTACATAATTAAATATCATTATATTTATTATATTGGATTAATTACTTCATCAATTTTTAAGAAGATATTAAGGTAGTGGAAGAAGAAATATATTATAAACACTAAAATAAAAACAACACCTCTTCTTTTTGGATTTTTTTCAAACTAATGCCTCTAAGGAGGGTGTGCTGCATAAAATAAGAGATCTAGAATATTGGGATAGAATCTAGGAATTGAATTGAGTTGTGAATGGATAATATAAATAGCCTTTTATGAGTGAATAATTCATAATAACTAGTTTCGTTTAATAAGGGGGTGGGGGCATAATTGGAATTGGTCAAAGTATTAAATTAATATAAATTCATTTTCGATTAAAAATGGGTATAAATTGACGTGTGATGAAGATAAGATGATTTTGGTTTGAAATTAGTCTTACAAATAAAATTATACATTTTATTATTATTTTTATAATCCATATATTTTGGTTTTAATCATTATTTTATATTTTTTACCCTTATATTGTTATCATGCAATTTACACTTTGAGAGTCATATATAATTACCATAAAATACCAAATGAAACATAAATGAGTCATTTCTAAATTTTAAGGAATTATCCCAATTATTTGGATAATGGTTAGATTTTTTATAAATTTTATATCACTTAGTTATATATTATTTATTTTAAAATAGCAATAACATAAATTTTGATACTATTCTTTATTGACTTTTTTAATAATATCATAACTACTCAAAATCTATGAAAAAAAACTATTAAATATTCAATAACTTATCATATTAATCAATTAAATTAATTTATAACATCATCTATATCATAGTATACTTATTTTAATATTTAAAATATCAATTATTTGATTCTTGTATTAATGAAGCAATTACTAAATCATCATTGTGTCAGCATATAATTTAATTATTTCATTCCTAAAAATTATAAACAAATTACCATTTTGTATATTATAATTTTATATTCCTAAAAATATATATTGTCGAACATATCTCTTATATAATAGCTATTAATAATATTTTACTTGTTAAATTCAAATGTGTCAGACAATTTACTATTATAAGAATAAAATACAATAATAGGGTTAAAGTTCTCCTTGTGGCTCAATGTTGACATAAAATAGACCAATTAAAGGGTTAGGTTAAAAATATATATTCAAATGAAATTTTGAAAAGTTTTGGGTAATTTTATAATGATTTATAATATTATTTTTACCCTTAATTACTCGATTTACCAATATCCCTGTAAATAAAGAATTACAATTCAAAATGTTGAAAAATAAAAGAGACATATTTACATAATATGAAACATTGGATTTAAAATATTCAATTCATTTATCCAAATTAAAAATTAAAAAGTAGATAAAATATTTTATAATTATTCATGTTGGGGGATCAAGAAAACGAGTTTTATAAAAACAAACCAAAAGTTCAAAATGTCTTCATATTCAATTTCAATATGAAATTGATTCAAGTTAAATAATTAAATTAACTGATAAAAAACGTTATTTAATTTTAAATTATAACCAACTAAAAAAACTATCTACTTAAATAAATTTGTTTAAAATTTTTTTTAGCCTAATATTTGGTATTATTAATTATTTATCAAACATGGAAATTTCTCAATAAAATACCAAAATTTCACCCAGAGTAACTTTTGAAATTTATACTTCAATGATAATGTTAAATTTTTCATATAAAAAAATTATAATGTAAAAATGTATATTTAAAATGGTTTCACCGTCAAACAACCATAAAATTACCATTTAAAAATATTATTCCTTTTTATACATACAACTGGATTTTTTTAGCATATAAAATGTCTTGGATGAATGAAAAAATAAATAATAATTTTTGAACCAAATATATTTAGTTCTCTTAATTATATCATATAAAAATTCTAGGCCATAAATACCACACATATTAATATTATTAGCAATATATTATTCTTCGGTATAACTCTTTCTTACATGAACCATAATATATCATAGAAACTCACTATTGCCTATTATGTATGCTATCAGACATTACATATCATTTATGTTATAATTACTATATATTATATAAATATTAATAAATATTAATGAATTTTTTTCTATAATTACCTAGGATATTACAATTTGAATGTGAAAAATGTGGATATGCATTTTTATTTTAAAAACCTGAAAGTGTGCAACTCACCTCACTTATAGATGGAAACACCCTCTTCTATATTCATCTCAATTTGAAACTCTTTGGGCTCTGCCAATATGGACAAAAATAACTTCATAAGTTCTCCAATATCATTTTTTAATCCATATTTTTTGATTAAATCAATGATAAGATGGATCTTGGTGAAAACCTAAGGAGGTTACCCAAAGAAGAAGAAAGGTTATTCAATGAGAATTTTAATTTTATTTCATCATTAAAATACATAAATTATACATGAATAAATTATTATATAATTAAATAAGTATTTTTTTATATTGAAAATTTTTATGTTAAATTAATTATATAAAACTATCCCAACATATATTATTTAGGTTATGAAATCATAATTTATGTGTATGATAGACTACCAAGTATTGAATTGATGAAATCCATTTTCCATTACTATATGTCATTATTAGGTATGATGATTGATATGAAGTACATAACTATTATTTAGAAACACAACTATAACTTAATATTTCTTATATCATATATTGAGTTCTTACATTCCAATCCATAGGGTATACAACAACGTCGATTGTTTGTATAATGTACTACCACCTCTTGAAGTGATGTGAATTTCATTCATAAACAAATTACATTGAAGTTAAGAAGGATAAATTTAATGAACATATGTGACATAAATGAAATAATTATTATATTAATTAAATATTTATCATTATTAATTTATAATAAAAAAATTCATTTCATTCAATAAATAATGATGACATCTTTCGTATAAATGTAGACTACCAACCTCACAATGAAGTGTCATTTTATTTTCATCACTACATCAAATTGATGATATATATATTTAATTAAATACTCTGATATAAAAGATATAATGATAATTTTATTATGTTAAAATTTTTTATATCATCTTTTTTTAATGATCATTATAAAATAGAAATGTTACTCATGCGCATAAATGGATTACTGTCTCTATGATTGAGACATATTTCATTTCTCAAAAACATCATTCATTATTTGTATTAAATGTATTATTTAGTTATAAATATGATTATTATTAAATTATTATTACGATTATTATGATTATAATGATGTAACTATATAATATGTGAAAGAATAAGATCTTTCATAACAAATCACACAAGGGAATAAAGATAATTAACAACCGAAACAATAATTTGTTTTCCAATATTATAAATTAAAGAGTTATAATATGTTATAACATGATCAAATATGATATTATAAATATAAATATTGTTCTTTTATATGTTATTAACTTGTTTAGAACCACTATAAACAAGGATAAAGCATGTTCAACCAAAAGGAATAGTGAGGTAAGGGATTCTGTCTTATTTACTTTCAACTGAGAAATGTTTTAATGTTATACAAAAATTTCTTTTTTATGGTGTATTCAAATCCCATATCACATTTAAAATAATTAATAATTCATAAATATTGATATTTAATATATCAATTTGAATAATTTCAACAAATTTAATTTGAATTAAATGATATCAAGTAGTAATTAATTTCGTAACATAATTCATTTTCAATAGGACATATTACTTCTTCATTATCATTGAAATTTCATGGTTATGAGTATATTGAATTATAAATACATTATATTTTATATCCAATGGTTTGAAATGTATTTAAATTTGATACAAATAATTAATTCATTAGTTAATTCCCACCTTAATGTTATAATTTTTTAAGGGTTTACTTCACAATATCATTATTATTGGGATTGTTTTTACATGAATTGTTGTCAAAGTAAATTATTTGTCAATTGATTAATATTCAATTTAATTTTAATCTTATTAGGTTAGTCTAAGATATGTTCAAGTAATAATACCATTTTCCCACTCATTTTCACTTAAAATGACAGAAAATATATTCAAATAAAAATTGACAATATTTTTTTCTTTGGTCAGAATTTTTTTATACCTAAAATATGCTTTCTAAAAATGTTTTCAAAAATAGATTAGAACATTTTTAATGATTTTTTAAATTATTTTACACCCATTTAAATTTTTATAATTTTTAGGTAAGGAATCATCATATCAATTTAAAAGTGATTACTATTTGGTAGTTTTAAAAAATTTGAACAAAATATTTTTTTCAATGTATATGGAATATACGAAATATCATTTTTTCATGGATAATAAATTATTTAATGAATTATATTATATTTTTAAAAATCTATTTTCATATAAAAGTATTTTAAACATTTTTTAAGATTTAATTTTAAAAATTTGTTCTCAAAATAAAAAGGAAAATTTCAACAAGAATGTTTTTAACGACATCCTAATTGTATTTCTATTTGTTAACTATGATAACCCTTTATTTTACAATTAATACACCGAGGATATAATTCATTGATACCATCCTTAGTAATTAATTTTATGGTTCCTAATTATTTTGACTATCTACTGTATTGAAATTCCATTTCATGATTCCTTTTTGTAGTTACTGTCATTACCTTGAATATTTAATTTCATGTGATGATTTACAATAAATTCCGAATAATTATGCAATATATTTTGTATGGATATATTTATTTCTTAAACTATATATAATTTTAATTTGACATTTTATATGGATTGTTATTTTTTATTCTATGGAAATATTCATCATTCTATTTTCTTTAATCAATATGAATTTTTTTAGGACAAAGAACATTTTTCCTTAAATGAAAAATTATTTCATATATTTATAATGCTATAGACATGGATTGATGGGGTGGGCCCGAAATTATATAGTTCATTGATGAATCAGTAGGTTATTTGATAAAAATCATTAATCTAGAATTAAATTATCTTTTAATTATAGTTTAAAACATTCGTATGAAATGTATTGATGATAGTGGTATCATGATATATGTTATCATCCTGTCCAAAAAATAGGAATTTACTTCCTTAATAATATTAATATAGTTTTTCATGATACATTCACTATAAAATTATATTTATAGGTATTAATTTATTATTTTATTGATTAAATAGAATTTATTTCCATTTATGTCTCCTTATGTTTTTAAAATTCCTTATCTTATTATCCATGAAATTTTAAAATTCATATTATCACTGGAATAATTTCATCTTCAGTTTGTTGACTAAGTGTCATGTGTTCAATATTTACCTATCATAATCATTATTCCACACCACTTTATGATAGTAAAGTTATTTAAATGGAATATTTTTTTTCATTTATTTACCTTTTAATAATTATTATTCTTTATCTAATTAATAAATTCATGTTATTGTATCAAATGGAATTTGTTATGTTATTTACCTAAACTTGACGATTATGCTTACTAATTTATAACACCATCTTCTATACTAAACCATTACTCAGAATTTGAGTTCATCCATATCTTTTTTATCTTCCCCATGAATCCACAGAGTGTACTGTGAATTATATTTAAAGATATTCTTGTGGGAATAATGTTATTTTTGAAAAAAACTATGTCATAATATATCTTTTCAAAAGGCATGTTAGACAAATATCAGTATATAGTTTACCATGATATTTAAACTATCCCCCCCATTGGGATGTGATTCCATGTATCAAATTCAATTGTAATTATATAAGTCTCCAGATCTAGGTTTCTGAGATTTGGGTAGCTTCATTTCATACTAGTGGTTTTTAATAAATACTTTGGTAACTTGATTCCAGAAAAAATTGAATAGGGAATGTAAAACTATGATAGACATTCAATATATGTTTAAAAACATACTAAGTTTTTGTTAAGATAATTATTATGTCGTGTTTCCCTAAAATAAATAGGTTTCTGAATACTACATATAGACATATTCTACTATATATGTATCTAGGTGTAATAACTCCAAAATGGGAAAATTTGGATTGGCCTCATCATCACTTGGTTCTTGATAAAGGGTCCTGTTGTGCACTAGATTTGATAGAATCATGGGATATAAAAATGATAATTCACATTTTTTTAAAATACATGATGATGGAATTGAATATATGATGATAATGAATGACCATGGTTATAAATAATTTCTTTTATATTATAAATTGGTGTCATTATTTAAATATAATATAAATGATTATTTTTTTCCCTGTGGGATTATTTTTCCCGACACTATACAATTTGATTTTAATGAATCATAGAAACCTGATGAATCCTGTAAAAAGTGACCATGAAAGACAATGTGGTGACTATGTTAAATAAAATTGAATGATAGATTAAGAGAATGATATTATGTTTACATTTAAATAGTTCACAACAAATATGAATGACAACCTATACCCTCATCGATACACAGACTCACAAAAAGATGAGTATTTGTTTCTATTGGATATTGAGTGTTTCAGACGATGGAGGAATTAAGGATTTATTTATTTCATGAAATAAACGTTGAAGGAGATACCTAGTAATGTTTATCTATGGAATGTAAAAATTCATTATGTTTGTAAATTAATTTCATAAAGAAAATAATTTCCAATTGGGCCTTCGGGCTATAAAATTTGTCACCCTCTACCCATTATAAATACGTTTGATCATTAAATAATAATTTGAGGATTTGACCCGAAACTTTAAAAAAATTCCAATGAAAACTAAGAGAGCATTGTAAGGAAATAAAACTCATATTATTGATCCATTTATAGTTCATTTTAATAAATTTTTAGAACCTGGGAATTATATGAGAAATTCACTATATTGAAGGATGAACCATATAACAAGGAAAACACTTTGTGAAAATAAAATAAATGATGTATTTATATATTGGGTTTCATGAATTAAATTATAGTAGTTATTTACCAATGGTATTTAGGTTATAAGTATAATTAAACCTATAATAAATTTTAAAAAATTAAAATCATATGTGTCTTCATTGATGTAATAGTTATGTATACCATCATGTGTATATGAGTTTAAAGTTGATCATATGTTCCAATTCATAAATACACATTTTTAAAAATCTATATGGTATGAATATAATGTGATTTCAGTTATTTTTGAAATACATTTATGGGAATAAGACGCATTTATTTGGGATATAAAATGTTATTTAAGAAATAATTAATATAAATTTTGTGGACACAAAATTATGGGTATTGGTACCCATTAATGATTATCAAATATTTGTTGATATATTAATTAAGATTTATTATAATTTTATAACATTGTTTGAATTATATGATTTATTTTTAGAAACAATTATCATGTGTACATGATATTAACTTGTCAGAACTAGAAATTTCATTGGTCATACACCCAAAATCGATGGATGATAAGGGTATAATGCCTAACAATGGATTATGTGATGATATAATTAATATTTATTTTTAATTAGTTAAAAAATTCGATAGATAAATATTATTGTTATCAAAGGGTTTTTTTAGGATTATAGATTAATATATTATATTGGATAACATGTTGAAAACATATCTGTTTTGGAAAGTAGTTATAGATATAGGAACACATTTATCACACTTTTTATGGATCTCAAGATCATTTAAAATTAATTTTTTGTTCTTTAGGAATAAAAAATAATTATTTCATATTCATTTTACATAGTAAGTGATCAATTGGAAATTGATCAATGGGAAACCTATATATGTAACTGTTCATATGAAATAGAATCATACTATGCATTAATATTTCCTTATATAATTAAATAGTAAAAGAATTTATCATCCTTAGAGAATAGATATTTAAAAAAAGTTTATCATATTTCATAAATTTATGTTCAACTAGTGTTCTTTTAAATCTTAATTAAGTTATAGTTTTTATATCATTAACTTTCAATTGATCAATCACTTTTAGGTGATGGATGACATATATTATGCTTTATATTTATTATTATTTCCTTCTATATCTGTATAATTAATTTCCACCATTTATCTCTAACATGGAAGCCTATTTTTTTTATATGATGTAACCTTTTATTAATTCCCTTTTCCTTTATTAAGATTATTTTTTATAAAATCTATTTCTAATGTGGAATGAAAAAAAAGAATTTTCAAATATAAGACACTTGATTTACGTTATCTTGTTTAAAATGTGAGGAAATAATTTATTTATGGTAGACATAATGTATAAAACCTAAATTATAAAATAATAATTTACTATTTGATATCATACGTGACATAAAACACCGAGCTTAAATCCCCCATGAATTTTATTTCAATAAATTTAATTTCATTGATAGCTCGTATAACAGACAACCAAGAGTCAAAATGAACTGTAGTATAATAAAAAATTTTAAACTAGTCATAAAATTGGGTGGTGGGAATAGTAGAAACTAAAATAATAAAATTAAGGACATATATTTATTATATATTATATTAGAACCATAGAAAATTAAAAATAATATTTTTCTAAAAAATAATATTTTTTCTAGAAGACTGTTCGGTCATTATCTTCAATCAGAAATAAAACTACTTTTTTAACAAATTAATAATATTGTTTTGATAAAAATATTTTTTTAAAATTATAATATTAAAATTATAATAGGGAATGTTATTGGTAATTCATAGAAATTTTTTTTCATTTTTTATTAATAGTGAAAATAGTGAATTTTAATTTAAAACTACATTTTAATTTAAATAATGTATAAAAATAAAATATGTAATTAATTATTTTTAATGTGAAATTAGTTAATATATATATATATATATCAAACGTATTTAATTGGAATAATTTTCAAAATTATTTTTTATATAAATAAAATTGTAAACATTGGAATATTTTCTTATTCAAACACAACTTTTTAATAATGTATGTAAGATTGTTTTGAAATAAAATATTTCTATTTTTTTTCATTTTTTAAATTTTTTTCCATTTTATAAATTAGAATATATTATCTTATCTAATAATTTAAAATTAATTTTTTACATTAATTAATATTAAAATTTTAAATAACTAGTAACCAATTTTGTTGTAAAAATAGATTCATTGGTGGTTAAACAAAGAATATAGGGAATAAAATGACATAAAATATTTTCTAAATTATATTTTGTATCTATATTTGGGAATTATAATATCTAATTATTTTTAATAATCTATTTTAGTCTATTTGAGAATGTGGAGAACATGTGTAAAACTTTTTCTTTTCAAAAATGTAAAAGTGTGCCGCTCACCACACTTATAAAAGGCCACCCACACTCTTATCTTCATCACATGTACAGAAAAATTTAAATTGAAAAAATATAACTAAATAACTTCATAAAATCCCTAATATTATCTTATAATCCATATTTTGGAAATAAACCCATACATGGAATTATTTTGGTAAGAACATAATTATGATACTCGGATAAGAGTTAATGTTTTTAACACGTGTTTTTATCGTATTTCTTTATGCACCACCATTAATTCGTGTTAAAATATTTATATATAATCATCTAATTATATTCCATATTCTTAGATGTTAATATACGATGGTAATGAATTATAGACTTCACTACTTAAATCGAATTTTTTATGGAATCAATATTTGTCTGTACGAAGAACTACAACCTCACGAACCGATGTCGTTCATTTCTTCAGTATCACCTTTCATAGAAGGGTATGATGACAGATTAAAAGTATATATATATATATATATTATTTATAATATAATTATTCTTCTGTAGTTATTATATATTAATATTTTTTACTTTTTGTTCCACATGTGATACACTAATATTTAATGGGTGTATGGTGGACTAACGTCTACAAAAGCGATGTTTTTCAATTTTCACTAAAAATGTATATGGAATGTAATAAAGATTTTGTTAGTGAATATATTTGATATGAATTAAATAATTATTATATTAAATGAATTATTATCCTTACGATATTATAATGTTTAATTTTATTTCTTACACTGGAAAATTGTAATATCATTCATTTACATGTGGACTACCGCCTTCATGAAGAGATGTGACACTTTATTCATTAAAACAATAGATGGATGATATTTGTAGATATATTTAATCAATAATATGATATTATGATATTATGATAATTATATAATGATAAATTATTACACATCTTATTTTCATAACGATTATTGTAAAATGGAAACGGTATTCTTACGTATGTAAAACCTACCATCTCTGAGCACAGAACATACATAATTTCTAAAAACCATTATTAATGATTGGTGTTATAATTATAATTGATGAATACAAATGATAATTATTTCATTTTCATTTTTCCTTAGATTATATAAATATTTAAAATTGGAGGAAACAATTTCATTCATTACAAAACATGCATGATGAAAAAAGTCAATTAAAATTAAAAACAATTAAATTAATAAATGATTTTAATTAACATGTGTTAAGGTGTTATAATATGATCATATATGATATTATAAAAATGAATATATATTTTCTATAATCTAATAAAATGTTTAGGACCTATATAAAGGATGTTTAATGATATTGAATAAAAAATAAGTATGGGGTAATGGATTCTGTCTCAATTAATATTAATTGTAGTATGTTTGTTTGTTATACACCAATTAATTTCATATCGTGTATATGCATACCATTTATTATGATATAAAATAAATTATAAAAAATACAGGATGTTTTATGTTTCAATTTGAATTATTTCATCCAATGATATTTGATATAAAAGTTTTCAAGTAGTAAAGAATATAATGCCCCAATTTCTTTTGATTGGGATACATAACTTCTTCATTATAATTGATATTATATAATTATGTGTTTATAGAATTATGAATATGGTATATTTTATATAGAACTATTTTATAAATATGTATATTTTTTACACATAATCAATTCATTGGATAATTTTCACAACATCTTTATGTTCTTTGCAAGTTTTTACCTGATAATCCCAATTTAATCACAGGTGTTTATACATGAATTTTAATTAAGGTCAATTATTTGATAATTTTTTAATAAACTATACAATTTTATTTTCCTCTAGTTATTTATGAAATTTCTTAATAATAATTACCATTTTATCAATTTTGTGATTAAAATTATTGAGAAACATTTTTAATAAAATCCAACATCACATCTTTGTTCAGTCAGATAAAAACCTTTTTCCTGAAATCATGTTTTCAAAAAAAACAGCAATTTTTTTTTATCGTTTTCTAAAGTATTTTTCAAAATCATCTCCCAATTTAGTCTTTTTACCAAATATATTTAGAGTAAAATTCATGTATTTTTTGAAACATTGAATGTTATACGTTTTTAAAAACTGGTAAAGGAATCCTTGTTTTAATATACTTGGCCTCTTTGAAATTTCGTACAATCATAACCACTATGTGATTTATTTATTATATTATAATTTTAAAAAAAAATCATAAAAATTTATATTCAATTAAATTTGTGATCTTTGAAATTTTAAAAGTGTTTTTCAGTATAAAAATTATATTTTCTTCAAAAAAAATTAAATATATTGTTAATTTATTTTTATTCATCTATGACCACAATCCATTAATTTACAAATACTCTACTATGGATATGTTTTCATGATACCGTCCCGATTCCTTCCAAGGATGTTTCATGATTAGTTTATAAATTTATTTTATTAACATTGACATTATTTATTTATTTTTTTAGGTAATAATGTTTCCTCAAAATATTCACTCTTAATGAATAGTTAAACATTACATTTCCACTAATTGTCCAAAATACTTATCATGGATATAGATATTTCATAAATCATATATTATTTATAAATATTGTTATCTATATTGAATGACAGTTTTTTCTAGGAAAGAACTGATAAATCAATATTCTTTAATCAATATAATTATTTGAGGACAATGACCATTATTCGTGAATAAAATCAATTATTTATTTTATAAGGATTAATATGTACCTATAGTGACATGTGGTTCTGAAAATTATATATCCCCATAATTCGGTGGTAGGTTTAATGAAAATTATATGTAATATATAAATAAAAGGGTTTTATACATGAATTTTTAAACTGTCTGGTGAAAGGCCTTCAAAGTAGAGGCATCCCAATACATGAGATTATGATGTCTAACAATTAATCATTTAATTCATTAAGAATCCTATTATTTTTATACATGACATTTAAAAAAATATATATTCTCATAATTATTTTCATTATTAGTATACAGATCAAATGATGTGTGTTTTTAGTTATTTAGCTTTAGATATTAACTATTTCATATCTTCTTCTCCATTGTATTTTTACAATGATATTATCTCTAAATGCAATAAATCATTAGTTTATTAATTAAATGTAAATTTTTCAATTACATAACTTTTTATACTGAAAATTATTTACCAAGACATGGTAGTAATTTTATTTAATGTTAATGTGTGTTCATTGATATACCATGTATATTCATTATTCCTGATCTATACTGGATAGTCATGTTATTGCTTTAAATTGAACGTGTGTTCTATTTTTTACCAGGACATGTTCATTATTGTTATTGATTCATCATATAATTTTTTTTTAAAAACTAGTACCAATAATTTATAACCACCATTATTTATTTCCATTCCCTAGTATCCATAAAGTCTACTATGAATGATATTTAAGGATATAGTAGTTGGAATACAGATTTTATGGAAAAAAAAATTATGTCCTGATGATTGTTTTTAAATTTAATGTAGGACTCGAGATTGTATATAGTCTACCTAGATAAGTAATCTATTTTTCCCTTCAGGATATGATTTTTTATATATTATTAATGTTTAATAATGTAAAGAACCATATTCAGATTATTTGGGTGAAGGGAAATACAAATATTATAAATATATAGTGTGAACCCAAGTTATAATATTAATATAAAAAATATCTTTTTTTTGATATATGGTGTTTTTGGATTCCATGAAAAATAATACATGTAATGATACAAGAAAAAAGTTGATGTAGTAATTGGTACATATATTGTAAGGGTTAATAACCATTAAAATTATTTTGTGTATTAAATCAATAATAACTTGGTGAATATTAACAAAACCAATTTAAACACCATGTTTGAACTCTCGAGTGATATTATATCTTTAATTCAAATTTTTATTGTGAACTATTATAAGATATTTGAATATAATTATATTAGTCTGTTTAATAGGAAAATATCAAAGAAATACTATATTGAAACCCGGAATGTCATCAGTTGATATAAAGGTGTCATAGATTATGATATCACTGCAATTATTTCGATTATTGTGTGAATTATCACTCCGATTGTTGATTCATGATTCTCACACTATGATTATTGGTTTTATAAAATGGATGAAAAATGAGAAATAATTTTTAAATTGAATGTGAATATAAATAAAATGTCCAATATCCTGAGAGAACAAATGGAATGGGATATGGGATGAGATATAATTTGTATATTCTCAGAAAAAATCTATCAATATATAGATAATATGATGAATCAAACTAAACATAGAAACCATTAGAGAAAATAAAAACGTTCCATTGATCCTTTTATGCTGTAACCTTCACCCTCCTTCCATGAGTCCTTTGATACAGTTTTTGTAATGTAAGGAAAAATAGGCATATAATATATTATTTCTTCTATATTGTATCTAGTTTGAGATTATTATGTTATCATTGTATCATTTGGATAGTTAAGCTCGTCCTTAGTGGACTCTTATTTGATTTACTAAGAAATATGAATATATTTACTACATGAAACTGGAAGAGTTTTAAAATTATTTTTTAATAATTATTTTCCTAAAAATTATCTTCTTAAAATGGTGAGTTAATAACGAGAATTTAAGTGAATATATAATGAATACATTATTACTTGTGATAAAAATTTCACAATACATGTTAGGAATTCTTATGGCTATATCATCAACCTGAAAATATTAATTAGTCAATTTTTACTTACTTAAGGGAAATTCCTTGAAGAGAACTTGGTATAAGAGTCTATGATTTCATTGAAGAAATCATTCAATGTGGTCTCCAGTTATAAATGGAACATTTTGACTCAAACTATTATCATGTATTTAGAGATAATAAAATAAAAATTTATTTTCAATGATAATAAAATAATATAACTCATAGTGTAATTAAAATTAATATCCTTTTATACTAAAAGTATAAGAATTATCATGAGTTAAAATTATTTGAGGCTACATTTAAATGTTTTTTATTTGGAATTTTTTTTCCTTTGATCCAATTAAATGTATATTGTTTTATTGAGTTCAGAAAATGAAATGAATATTGAGAAGAAAAAACCTAACATGCCACCTACAACCAAATGAGATAATTAAAATGTCAATATACGTTACACCAATATGAACATTAATTAAAGCCCAAATAATGATAATTTTCATAATAAATCTTTTATTATATTGTAATAAAATTATGGTTTATGAAATTAAAACAATATAAGTGGGTTTTGAGAATTAATTTGTGAAATTAACTCATATAATCTAGTTTAAAACTAACAATCTCTCTTTTGATTCTTGTTATATCCTCTCGTTTAATTTTCATAGTAGATGGAGAAGAAGAAATAATGTTGACTAAAATATTTAAATAACATATTAGTATAATAATAAAATTTATTTAATTTAATTATTATGGGTAAAATGTATTTTTAAGAGAAACATGTAGGAGATAATATTACTTACATTGTAGATTTTTTCTTCTCTTTGAGATATTTATAAAAAATAATCTCTTTGTATATCTTATAGTTACCATTGGATTATATGTGAACAAATTAATTCTAGGATTGGTATTTTTTTCTATATTTTCATGTGTATTTCGAATGTGAAGTGTAAACATTGGGGTTATAAGTGAACCACTTTTATAAAAGAATAAAATGGAACTTTTGGGAATACCATATAAAAACATACCATATTTTAATATTATTCCTCGGTCAATGACTCCATATATCTTTAATAATGTTTTATGGATGGAATTGGATAGAAAAAATAATAATAAAAACATTAATTATTCCTCGGTCAATGACTCCATATATCTTTATATTTTATCATTTTGTTTTTTACCATGTTATCTAGTTTTTATTAATGTAATTTGTATTTTATTATAAATTATTTGGTAATAAATATTATCAATTATGATTTTCTGAACTTAAATTTAATAAATATTCTCTAAAATTAAAGCTATAAATATGCAAAATTCAACATTTATATTAAAATATATAATTTATAAAATCTTTTTCAGTAGAAAAAAGATTTTAAAATATTATATGATTGTAATATCAGTTTTTATTATTTACCAAATGAATGACTGTTATAATAATTATATATAGGGGTAGAAATCATATTATATCCATCAATTAATGTTGATAAAATTAAATGATTAGGTAAAAAATTCAAAAAATTATTAAAATAATTCATTTAAAGAAATTAATTCACTATTATCAAAGTAATTTTATTTAATATTATTAATATTATCATCATGCATAAGAATTAAATAGGAATTATTATAAAAATTAAACATGTTGAACTCAAATTGGAAATATATTTTTTAATATTTAATTTTTAAATGTGAAAAAGACTAATTTTCAATATAATCATGTAAAAATAGTTTTCTAGTTTGAAATATTACTTGAGTTTCAAAAATATCAAACATGATTCCTGGAAATTTAGAATAGTGTTAATAAATGACATATATTAGTTTTTAAAAATATGTTTTATATAATTTGTTTTCCGAAACATTTAATTTATTCATTTTTTTATAAACGGTATAGTTCATAGCTAAATAAATACCTTTAATGTACTACAAAAAATGATTATTTCTTAAAAATAAAAAAATTTAGATATAGATAAATTTCATTAGTAAATTCAAATAATAATTATATTTTATAATATCTGAAATTAAATTTTTTATATATTTATAATTATAAGAACAATATAAATTATATATAAAAATTACTATATTTGATATTTTGTTTTTTAACATTATTTGTGATTAAATTATTTCATTTAGGTCTATAATTTAAGTGATGTTAATATATTATTTGAAATACAATAATATTATAAAATCTATAATTTAATTTGGTATTGAAAATATACAACACATAATAAAATTAAACATCAAAAATAAATTTTACTTTTAGAAAATAAAATCTTAAAAAATGCCATTAATTATGACTAATATTCTAAAATATTATTTTATGAATTTTATTATATTGAAATATTTGATTGAATTTAATTTATTTAATATCATATTCATAAAATAATTTTATTATTTATATAAAATTCATATATATATGTAGTATTTTAATATCAAATTTATATTTCATTGAATTTTTTTTAAAATAGTACACTACTTTAGAATACTTATTTATTGAATATGCAATGATAATATCAATAATGAACATGTTTTTAATTATAATATTTTCAAAGTCCATATTTTAAATGGGTGTTTTTTTCTTATATTTTGTCTTACAGAACATTCCCTATTCACACATCTGAGTTGCATAATATTCATCTTATATATGGAAATATAATTTATCCATTCATCATGTAATTTCAATTATATGATTTTTTGGATATGGTTATTCTTCAACGGTAATGATTGTCCATTAGATAACCATATGTTGTTGATTTTATTCACTTCCATTTATTTTAATCTTTTAATATATTCACTTTAATGGATTTACATGTCCATAGTGATTAAAAATATATATTGTGTAATAAATAATGTTATATTTTTATTATCAATTACCTAATTTTAATGAATAAAATGTTTTTGTTCTTATTACTATCATGTATGAATAATTTACTAATCCATTTCATATCGTTGAAAAAATGGGAAACAATGTTTTCAATTATTTACACAACGATTATTGAGATAATAAACATTCTAAAAACCTATGGTGTTATGATTATGATTATCTTATTATTACGTATGGTCATTGATATAAATATATATATCCTATTAATTACCTTACATAACATATATTCTCAACCTTTATATCTTTTCCCTTTCTATAGGTAATGATGAAAATTTATAAATATGATATGTAAAATAATGGAATTAATTGAGAAAAACATTGTGGGATATATTGAAGAACCTTTTTGAATTATGTTTATTATGTATCAAGCCTCCCAATATATGACAAATTTCAGGTTCCCAAGAGTTAATTAGTTCGAAATGTATTGAATATAGACATAAAAAGTTGTAATATTTATGTAAGCAGTAATTAGGTGGACATGTTTTTTGATGTTGGTGGTGGAATCAAAATTGGTGGATATTGAGGTTAATGATTGGAATGGTTATATTTTTTTGGTTATTAAATTGAGGGATGTTTTAAGGATGTCCTATATTTCGTATTATTTTAGGGGAGAAACATTAATCATTCAATAATTTGTTATTTGTTTCTCTATAGAGAACCATAATTTTTATAGAGTGTTATCACAACTTATTAAACTAATAGTTGTTACATAACAAAATTATTGATGCCCAAAATATATATGTCTACTATAATAAAAAATTATACATAAAAAACTAGGTCATAAGTGATTTACATCATCTCCGACTACGTTATTCATAAAAAATACCTTTCTTAGACAAAACATATATAATATAATTGATTGTTATTAAGGGAAAGGAAACCTAACAATAAATGATAATAGTTACTTTGTAAAACAGGGTGTATATCAACATAACATCTACATAAGGGTATGATAACATGAAAATAAAATTCAAAACCACACCCATTATATCATGGATTATAAAAAAGATTCATGTAATATATATTGAATGTTTATAAGGAATAGACCATAAATAAATTAGAGAACATAATCAATGTGAGAATAAAATTTGAATAAGAAATATATTTTTGGCATACACCTGATAATATAAACTCATATCTCAAGGACACTACAATATATATTCATAACATGGTATACTTGGGCCCATAACCTATGTAGATTCCTTGGTCTTCAAATAAAAATCCATATACCCTCTTTTGGGAATGGGATAACCTCTTATGAACTATCATTTGGTAGTGGGATTACCTTATTTGTACCCCTTGATCTCATAGAAAATTATTATTTACCAAATTCATCATAGGGATATAATATTCTTCTACCATTCATCATAATAATAAAAATAAATAATATGTGTCCCAAATAATCTTTCATCAAATCACAAAACATGAAAATAAAACAGGGTTCATAAAAATTCCATTATAGAATAACCGGTGGGAATGAAAAAAGTTTAAAAAAAAATATGATGTAATAATCATAAACCATGTAGATAATTTATAAGGATAGTATCATCATATCATATCCCTTGTAAATCATATAAAACATTCCCAGTTTTTGTCATTGATGAAGAGAATTACTATATAAATATAATTTAAAAAATCCAGAAGAAAATATCATTTTGATTTTGAAATAAATTATATATACATAATAATTCATTAAATATTTATTGAAAAAATTTTAATTGAAAATAAAAATGGAAAAATTTAATGTAATATTCATATAATTTAGCAGACTTTGTTGTGAATATTTCTTTTATGACTTCTACTTTAAAACAATTATTCCCTTCAAATTTTTGGTGAAAATTCAAAAGTACCTATTTGAGAAAAAGAGAAAAGGATCCTTTTCAAAAATCTACTCAAAATTGAAAAAATTTAAAAAAATATAATTTTAAAATATATGGATAAAATTTAATAAAATATTGGATTCATTTTTTGAAAACATGTACATATAAGAGGAATTATTTTCAACTAAAGATTGAAATAATGTTTCTATTTCTTAAAAAAATAATTTTACACTCTAGAGTATATATTGATAGGAATATAAAATTAAAACAATTAATTTAATTTAATTACTATTTGAATATATAATTCATGAGTTTCTTGACAGGTAGATCATAACATATCTTTATCTGAACCATAATTTCAAATTATCCTAATATACAATGAGATTGTGTCATAAAACCCGTAACACATTGGTTACTATTGAGTCATAATCCACATGAATGAAGGAACTATATATAGATATTAAAAACCCATAAATATTATGATAATAATAATAAATTATAGTAAAGGTTATTATATATACTACACACATGAAACATAAGTGGTCAAAATGGTATATGTCCCACAGAAATAAAAGTGAGACAAAAATAACACATCTCATGTCATCAATTTCATCATGCAAACTCAAAACTATTGATGTATAAATATTTATTTATAATATATATGTTCTAGAAACATACACATATATATAATATATTATATGATTTACTTATAACATTTTAACACATGTTTATTATAATATATTTTTCCAAATAATATTTTGAGTGATAAATGAATCAATTTCCATTGAAGTTTTGGTGTGGTAATTTTCTTCATGTAAATTGATCATAGTTTAATTATTTCCATAATTTTATTCCTGATATAATATCTTATATATTCATTATATATATATTTAATGTCATAAATAAAATTTAGCGATATAAAAATAATTACATTGGTCATGAAGTGGGTATGACATACGTACTCATGAGATTGTTTTATATTTTATGGATAGAATGAAATAATGGTATAAAATGATTAAACATTTTATCAAAATTTTATGTCATATATATCATATATATATACTCCTTAACTATATCATTATAACCACCCATATTAATATAAAAAGAAAAATCCATCACATTACTTTATAGAGGATGTAGTCCACATATATTCATGAGAAATGTAACACATTCTGATTGATTAGATGGTATTAAATTTATATAACATAATAATTAAAAAAGAAAAATCATGTAAAAAATATCATATATATACTTTAAATCTAACATTTTATTCATATGTGAGATGTAGTTATTGGAAACAAAATTACATCTATTAGTAAGGTAGTAGTAATCTGCAGACATGATAGATGTTTTTACTTTCCTATATGATTTATAAGGATATAGATATATTTTATAACATAATATTATATGGAATATAAAATTGTAATTATTTAATCATATTTTCATATTATTTTAATGAGGTTAAAGAAGAAATAAAATTACACATGCGGTTCATAATGACACATCTTTTTTGGAGAACATCTTTAGGTATATACCAAATGCCTTCCTATGATAGTTTCATGATAAATATAATGATTAGGTATATATATACTGATTATCTAATACAAAATTCTTCTGATGTGTAATGATTAAAAGTGTGTGGCTTCCATTTTATAATTGAGGTGATGGGAACACTAATGATTTTTGAAGGGATTACAACAATTCCAACTCATGTTCAACAATAAATGATTCAAAATTTCTCATTATCAATAATAATATGTGAAAAGATTTATAATTTTACATTAATGACGAGTTAGATTAATTTTTTGGTCATCCTAACCCTTATCTTTTCAATATAACCTCGTTAAACCCTTTTTAATATTAACTACGAAAAATATTTTTTACTATTTCTACTCTTCGTTATGATAAAAAATTATGTTGCATTTAATAACCTATATAAATTTTTATGATTCAATATATATAAAAAAAATTAAAAAATTATATTCATATATGTGAAGGAATTATATTAAATTTTAATCCATTTTATGTGATGAAAAAAGAAGATTAACAATGATTTTTTTCATAATTATAAAAAGATATTATATCAAGATTCAACATGAAATTTTTTAAATTTAACCAAAATGTATTAATAATAATATAAATTATAAAAATTTATATTTAATATATTCTAAAACATCATGTTACATTTTTTATCCTTAAATAAAATTGTAGGGTTCAATGAAAATCCATATTTTTTATTATACATCCAAAAATCAATGTTCTCAAGATATTATTAAAAAATATAACTAAGTTACTTTTGGACATTCTATTTTAAATTTTTGTTCGTTTAAATAAAATATATACAATTATAATATGTGTGTTTTGAAAAAATTGATTCAAATGAATGGAAATAACTTTTTATAGGAAAGACAATTTTTAAGAATAAACTAAATTTATTCCTATCCCTTAATAAAAAAATATTATATGAATTTTAAAAAAATTTAATGACTATATAATATATATATTTAAAATAAATAATTATTCATTAGTGATTACATAAATTATCAATATAAAAACACATTGTGTGTACTAAAATAGTATTTCATGAAAACATATGTTTTTCATGAAACTTATATATATATATATATATTCATTTATAATCATTTGATAATAGATGAACTTATTTTATTCAAATATAAAAAGGTAATATTAATTAATTATTTATTCATATTCATTCAATTAAAATTAAAATATAAGTTATAGTTTTTATATTAAATAATTATATATTAATTGTATTTGACGGTTCATTAAAAGTCAGTGTTGTATGTGTCATATGAGTTTGTAGGGATGGTCACACGTGCCTCTAATAGTTACTACTAATCATGCATCCTAATAATTATCCTTCTATAGAAATCTCTATCTCAATAAAAAATAAGTTAGAACACCTATCTCACACCAAGACTCATCACCAATATGTAAATAACTCATTATATAATCAATGAAACACATAATCAAGGTCAAAACACAAAAAAATCCAAAAACCCACGTAAAATAATTGTTAAACAAGTATAAGACACATCCAATAAATCCCTCTCCTCTAACACTTAATTATTAATCCTCTTAACTACTATATATGACTAACTACCAAATATAATTATTTTTATCTAATATGATTTTTTAATAAACCAACATTCTCCAACCCAATGAACTGGACAAAAAATCATTCCACAAGGTCGTATATCCTTATCAATCATGATGGATGATGAAAAACATCAGGTATAAAAAATATCTTCATAGTAATGATTTTTCACATGGGTTCCCTGAGTGAACCATTAATGAAATATTTTAACCACATAAATATCATCATGAGGAATAAACTAACAAATAAAAAATTAGAGCAATGAAAAAATTCATGAATAGATACCATGGGAAATAACATACATTATACCTAAAAAAATCATTGAAAGGACATATATATAGCACCTCATTTCAAAATCTCATAACTCAAAAGAAGAGGAATGATAAATATGGCCTGACATATATCCAAATTTTTAAACATTACTTGGACCTACATAATTATACCTGGAGAAACCACATCTCCTCGATCAACATAATATATGGCCATATAAATAAAGAGTCTCCAATAAACATGATTACATTTGATTTGAATGATTCCCAGAAATCGATGATAACATATTCCCAATGCAATATATATGGTGTGAGGTAAAATTATAGTGAGATATCACCCTGATTCTATTTAAGGATATCTAAAATATTGTTGATTACCACTAAATAAGAATCATCCAACCCAAAAATAAATAAGCATCAGAACATGGATATTATCTACTCTTCCATATAAAATAAAAAGAGGACAGATAAATAATCGCGAAATAAAGAACATTTCATGGTCACAAAAAGTCTCTATTAAAGGTTCCTAACCCCCAAAATATCTTTAGGATCACTCCTAAATAAGCTCACTTGTTTAGCAATGGACAAGCGGTGACATCTAAATAAGAATTCCCAGTATATGTGGTTTTTCATTAAAAAGTACCTGACAAGGCATATAGAAATCATTGAAAATCAAGGGATGTTACATTCAACTATTGAGACACCTATTGGTCACATATATCACACTCCAAATCATTATTGGGAAGAATAAAATCCATATTTGACATTCAATTAATCTCGAGAGTCCTCAGATCCTTGTTCACAATGAATGAAGGAGATAACTAAGAGAAGGTGAGAGGGGATTGCGGTCACTGAAGGACATGGGGAATGCCTTTGAACATGTGATAAACACCATAACCTCTCCCATGTGCCCCATGAAATCTTTTCATCTCATAACCACACCACATGGAATCCTTCAAAAAAATTCATAGCGCTCTAAGGACAGACATATGATTTTGTCCTCAATACTTTCACACTCTCATATGATCCACACTAGTCACGTGAGATAGAACTATAAAATAAATTTAAATTCATAGATATTACTCAAAGGGGGTCAAAAGGGAGGAGGTAAGTGGTGGATGATGTCACGGAAATACATATGATGCATTCCTTAAGAAATCAATGAGACTTCGCGAGACCCTCAATTTTAACTCCTCACTACATGGGAGACCTTGCACATGACTAGAAAACTATGTAGCGCTCTATGAAAAAACGAATAGGTTTTCCCACTAGATGATCATTCACCACAATGTGAACCAAATGGTGATGTAATGAACTCCCAAAAAATATTGAAACTACCATAAATGTCATACTTTCAATATCACATGACTTCATACCATTGTCACGTAAAGAGAATGAAATAGGAATGGATAAGGCGATCATGGTTCACAATCACTAAAATGCATGTGATGCACCCATCGCTCTATCAGCGTGATCCTACGATACCCCAAGACAATCCATCCATATTCTCATGAATGCCTTCTAACTATAATTTCATTCTCTCGAAGATGCATGTCCTCACCAACATGATGACATTGAAGTCCTTTGGAGCTTATGTCCTCAATATTTAGCAATAATCCAATAAAGGATGGATGATCTTATGGCCATAGAAAATTAATAGGTTCCCTTTATGAGGTCCACCACTTTGACTTGGTAAATAACATAATACCATACCCTACATCGAATCCTACCTCGAATCACGCTAGATATCCCACCCAAACCAGTGACTATGCGGATTCATATGTCTAAAAATTCTCAACTAAAAATATAAAAAAAGGTTGGTTTGTTAGTGGATTGATTTATTAGACACTAGAATTATGGACTGAGACCATTAATAAGTACATTGGTTCATATATTCTAAGCATCTATAAACATATTATCATGTATCCTATCAACCTTCTACTAGATTATACACCACTAAACCGCCAAATAAATCATGCACCAGGAAAAAAATAATCCCATGGGATCAATAAAATAACATGAAATGACATCTGGAATGTCATAAGATGAACATATCGCATGTCCTCTAGATCACAAGAGACCCAAAAAAATTGACACCAAATCGAAAAAAGGAGCTCTCAATACAATGGAAAAAACAATGATTCAAAGTGGAAGACCTTATTCAAAGACATGATCATGGACCTCTACATTCTTGGCATATATCATTCAAGAACACATAATGATAATATTAGATACCACCCATTCTACATCACATCCCTTCGACATGTCATCTCGGATATGCAGAATGCTTCAGACATGTTGGGACATGTCATGTGGGCCCTTTACGGTCACCACTTGGAACATTCGAACCCTCAAGGTCTGTCACACCAAACATTTGTCGTCCATAGGATGCACTTCCCAACTCATATAATAGTTCCCACTCAGGTCAGGTGAGTATCATTGACACATATGGAGATGAAAATCCATCTCTTTTGGCATACCCTTGGATATGTCGGCCTAGTCCCGTAATGTCCTCCTAAGGTGTCAGCCAAGACATGAAATGATCACCTATATCTTCATCAAACACCCATTCACCAGGGAAACCTCAGTGTACAATCCCCAAAACAAATAACTAAGAGAACTCTAATTCCCAATATAACATGTATTTATATGTTGTCTCTTCCATACATGAGCTCAAATATTTGGAGTTTTGACATCCCCCATATTAGTCTTTATGATATGAATTTAATAAACCTTGACGAGCCAAACTACATGGGTTTTGATTCCTTCAATAAACAAAATATGTTGGAAGCCTCATAATGTCACAATATCATCCTCATAATACCAACATATTTTATAATAGGTAGAAAAGCTTGAAACACATGTTCTTATGGTTTTAGTATATAAGAGACTTCTCATTACTATAAAATTATGAAGGATGTCCAATATGTACCAATAGATTACCAATAATGATCCTACATGGTTTCATGAAAAAAAGAGTTAACCCACAGTGATTTTTTAGGGTTACCAGTCTTACATCTGGACTAGGAATTGATTTACAAACATGTATTATATCTAAATGAGTGCCCCAGAATAGAGATCAATTCCCCCAAAAAGGGTGCGATGAACCCACCCTCCCATCCTCTCAACCAATGCGGGTCCCAAAGAGTCACTTGGCCTGAAAGACCAGATGACTTCCAACCTTTGGAAATAAGTTCAATGACCAAATATTGATAGGGGAACTATTGGGATTTTTATGGAAAAGTGAAAATGGTAAAAAAATTTGAATAATCCATTCTATGACACAAAATACAATATGATAAAATGGAGAAACCGATGTGAATAAATTAAATATTAAGATGATCATGTTATAATATGCAAAACATTGCATTTTTTTCATATAAAAACAAAAGGGATGAATCAAATTCAAATTTCTTTAATAGATGACAATTGGGTTCTAATCCACTAATCCATGCTTCATTCCCCTTATTTGAAAAAAAAAACATTAATGTTTTTCAATGTGAACCACTCAAGACAATTGTCTTTGTAATCCATATACTAACAATGTAGTAGGACCATAATATATCGAAATTACTAAAAGTCTATCCTCATGTTGACAATTCCATGCAAGAAGAATTGTTGGAAATGTAATACATAATAAATATTTTATCCAATAATATCTAATTGAGCATTACATGCCTCTGACATTTAACTACTTAGTGTCCTTGTTCCTTGTTGTCTACATGACTTTAGACATCCAATGTAAGATAATGTCTTCTTATTCTAGTACTAGTTCCAATAATTTATCAACTATCATTAACCCCATGGGTCGTAAAATGGTCTTCCCAACCAAACAGATCTAGTATCAGGTAGAAACCATGATGATTCAAGAGTACCATTGATATGGTACAATGACTACGATAGAATTTTCTCAAGATACTCTTCAAGTATGGAAGATCGTGAGTCCACGTAACTCGACAAAGGTTGAAACTAAACCATTGGCACTAATTTCCGTTAGAAATTGCTTCATGAGACTATTCCCAATGTGTGACTACTGCCACCTTTCATACATGACGAAGGTGGAAGAAGAGGATGGATCTGGCACACATAAGATTTAGTAAACATCATAGAGGGTTCCTGCTAACCATTATTTCTAACGTCATCATACCGGTAACTATCAGTCACCTATCGGGGGTACCTCATGAGACACAATCGCCTTTGAAACCCATGCATGGAATCATACATGGAAAAAATATCAGAGAAGGAAGATGATAGATACCTAAGAAAGGCCAAATATCCCCACTTCTACTAATAGTGCATGACAGCATACTCTAGTAGGGACCAACCAGTAGGTTCATATCCCTGCTCGCTCAGAACAAGTCCATGTGTGTATTCTTACAGAAAACATTGGGGTGTTGCATACTCCTACCCCCATGTATGAATCCCAATGGCATATCCCGACAGCACATGGAAGACTAAAGTAGGAACAAATCCACGCTTTAGTATAAGATAGCTATCAACAGTTCATGGAGATGGAAAATGTGTGGCCTTATATCCTTGTACACACTTTTCTAAAATGCCAATACATCTTTGTAATAAATGAAAACCTCCATGGGAATATTTCGGAATTTTTTGTGATCAAGGGACAAGTGTGAAGTATTATTTCTATAGCCAGAGTGTCTAAACACACTTTTCATCATGATCATGTTGTTATACCAGAGAATGAACACATTCTTGCTCCCACCTAGAAGGATTAAAAACATATCCTGATGAAGGGATAGGAATCATAATGGTCTCATAGTCTCATTCCATGTAATAACAACCAAGTGAGAGTGGCACATGCCTCGGGAGAAGGGCACATGCTTGTCAAAGAAGTCATGATGAATAACTCAGAGGCCAAGGAATGAGACCATATCCCAATTCTAGCTGAGGAAATCCAGGGGAGGGTGGTAAAAGCCTCAGGACCATATCATATTCAGGTTAGTTAATATACTCAGCATACTCCAGTATATCACATAAGAAAATCTCATATTCCTGCTTCTGTGAATGTATGAATATGCCTGCATCATTCAAAGGCAATACAGTCAGAGGCTCATATTACTTCTCCCATTCCAGAGTTCTATGGTCATATTTAGGTAGGGATTGCATATTTAAATAGGAAAATATTCCTAACCCAATTGGTTCAAACCAAGTGAGAGTGGAACATTCCTCAGGGTAGGATCATACCGCTACCAACCAAGACCAGTGGCATATCTCAAAGGCTCAAATTCGATCCCATACCACCATCATGATTTAGGCTAACCAAGTGGGAGTGGAACACACCTTATGATAAGATCATATCCATCTAGATGTTGAGGAATATTTTTGAAATATTATGATATATCCTCAGTGGATGGAACATTTCTCCATTTCAAAGGGATGTTACACTAATATTCTGGAAACCACTGTATAATAAGACTATATCCTTGAACAACCACAAAAGGCATGTTTACATCAACTAAATGTGACACATAATATGACTCATATATCTCATATAATCCATGGTAGTCTCGTTGAGGTTGTTAGAGACAACCTATCAACACCAAAAGGGTCTGTCGACTCTTCTTTCAAATCGGAAATAGGAGGTATTCATTAATAAGAAAGTCCTCGTGGTAATGTTGAGATGGATTGCGTGGACCATACTCCTGACATCCAGTATGGTCATCCTCCATACAATGATATACCACATGGGAAAATAAGTCCCCCCATTACCCAGAAACCTCTACATATACAGGTGAACCCAAAACTAGCACCTTCATATAGAGTGGTTCTAAAAACACCCAGGTCTAATGTGTATAATTCCCCATAAACATCCAGAAGAACTTGACTCCTATATATAAGAGACCATCAAAGTCATCTTCTATGTGCTTACCTGATGGAGGTGTGTAAGTCTAATGAATAAAAATCTAACATTGACGTATGGGGAGAGTTAATCGTAATCAAACTCCAAATTACGTTCTCACCCCTCACTACAAAAATCATTGACATCCCTCACAAGTATGAAAATAGTACATTATGTATCTATGACATAATATGTGGCCTAATCATCAATGAATGAAGGATCAACATCTTTATTATCAAGGATATGAGTGTCAACTTTATTCCACAAGGACACTCTATTTCAGGCTCTTCTTAGCTTCTATCTCCATGGAACATGATTCAAAACCAGAAAATCGCATCAGAATTTTTCATCGAAGTTATTACCATTGCATCAAGACACCTCAGTAGCTGATCTAAAAAGCCACATTAGGAATTCAAATTCACGGATATGGTTAGTATGTAGCGTTACAAATCGCCACTCCCCTAGGGTAATATAGAACCACAAAAACATCATCCTTTTTTACTATAGCCTTTGTAGGAGTTAGGGCAGAAGAAATTATTAGGCTAGTTAGACATTACCACAGAATTCCCCCACTCCAACAATGCCTAGAAAACAGAAACATGCAGATAGGATAGTAAAAAGGACATTAATATGAACCCATCATGACAATATGAGGATGTTTCGAACACAAAAATCAAATTTGTGATCACAAAGAAAACTACCCTCAAGGAACAATCCTCATTATGGTTTGTCACCACACCCAGCTCTCACATAAGCATAGTTGAACCACATCAAGAAGACTGTAGTAGAAGTAACCTTAATGGCCATCTAGAATTGGACAATGGACTCATAGTCAAGGATATCATTTTCCAATGCGTCCACCGCTTAGGTAATCAGTTCCTGAAAAAATTCATGAAATTCTTGTATATTTAATAGGAATACCCTAGTCCACAGGTCTGGGGGGATTTATATCTCAATCAACTTCTAGAAATTTATTATCCCCTGAAAAGTAATCAAAGACTTCATCGGTGATTCCAGATCATTTGAACCATAATGTGGTGTGGAAAACTACATATTAATGTCTAATGATATCCCAAAATATACCCAATCCCATACGGATTTGGGAATTTTTATCATCATTGGAACCATAAAGGGAATAAATATTCTATAGTTTGGTGGGAAGAGATCAACGTTCTGCGTCCGACAGGTTCTTCCCATGACATGACTAACCTCTACTGGTTGGATCTGATTTTGAATCCCCGATTAGAAATTACCTCAAGATCACCATTAATTAACCAAGAGGATAGGATAATAAAATGAATGAAATCAGACCCCTCTTTGGTCGCAAAACAAAAAATCCCAATCATACCAATAGTTTGAATAATAACCCCATGGAAAGACATACTGAACATCTTTACCACGTTGAAAGTAATGGAACAACCACCACTTCTTTATAGGCCTCTCTGAACATCCCTAATATTTATATGAAAAAGTAGATCAATATATGAATTCATATGGTGAAATGGGGAATACATACAGTAGTATAAGGTTGATTTGGATACACCAAGTGAGGATGTCTGCACCCAGAATCAAAGACGGATCCCGAATTTAGCACCACCAAATAATGAGTTTCCACATCCTTGGTGGAACATCAATAATGTTAAATGGAATGAAAATACTCCCCAAATGATTACCTTAGCAGAAATGGTATTGTCCTTTTGTGATAGTAAAATATGAGCTCTCTAATAGCTCAATGAGGAGCTACATAGAGGGGAATACTCCTATTGGGTATCATCTCCGGCATGAAGTGAATATTCTCTATTATACGTTTGATACAACAACTAGAGAATCATATGAATATATGATTGGATCTAGGTATTGACAAACCATCCATATAAAAAAGTAATTCAAAAATGATATTTACTTCTCCCCATTATAGCAATATCCTCTCCCTCACTAGGTTAACTCCACAGTATTTGGAAATTTAGAGGATCAGTGGAACATGAATGTGATACCACCTTATTGGCCCCCACCTACTCTCTACGGGATGAAGCCATCTCAAACTGTAGTTCCTATAGAGTTTCTCACTACCATTGAATCCCAAAAAAAATTAATGGATGCCATGGAAGGGAGATACACACTTGTGTATCCTGAAAAGAATCCATATCCCAAAAGGGTAGACAATACCCTGTCTCAACACAACTTTGGAAATCCTACCATTATACCTTCATCGATGCTAGATATCCCAAGCAGCACCCCAAACACTTCATCACTCAATATGTGCCGATGATGGGCCCTTGGGATCACCACAATGATACCTAGATGTGGTGTTTCGTACATGTATTGATAGGTCCAGAAATTTTTTTGTATAGAATTCTTCCCACATGATCTATCACTGGATACGAAGACCATCATCATAATTTTCTTTATCAATTTAGATCAACACTATGGAAGATGATGCTCACAGACATGAAGAATTGTATGAAGTTCGAGAATGATAGGGTTTCCAACTTCATAGCATGATTCTAGATTCTAACCTACTCACTCAAAATCCCTCTAACACAAGAACAACTACTAGATATTAGTGCTAAAGGACGCATGGATTAGCTACAAGTACCCATAATCACCATGAAATATCCATCTGGATTAAAGGAGTTTGCTGAAACAACACAGCGTCATGAATATAGTATTCAATGAACCCGATCCGAGGCACGACCCATGCCCAAAACATAGGGGAAAAAGATAGGTTGATTTGAAGATATATATTTCTCCATCAATCCCACAATAGTATAAGAACATAAGAAATATTTAAATAGAATTCCACCTTCTACTGACCATTGACATCTGTAGAATCACCATCGTCCAAATGAATAGTGAAACAATGGCTTCCATAAATTTTATGAAGGAATGAAAAATGTTCAATCCTTTCGAAATGAAAAGGTATCGGGATACTTCTTGGTATCCATGGATAACAACCTGCTTACGGTTCTACAACCTAGGATCCCTGATAAAGTCAACCTCACTGGCCATCCTGATTACTTCTCCTTCCATAGAATGCTGGATCATAATATCGAGAAATATTTTGACTTTGAGGACATCATTCAAGCAATAGAAGACATTGTACATGTGATATTAGAGAATTCTATAGAATTAAGGTCTAGCATAACCGTATCCTAGTAAGAGGAAGAGGAAAGATGGAGGAAAGGTCTTATTAGGACAAGATAGAAGTTCAATCATATGATGAACTGTAAAACAGTTGATCAAGCCCATGGAACCTTCAAGGAACAGTTATGAAAAATCACAACACTTCCACCAACCAAAAAGGATAATTCTGATGTGCCTCCCAATAGTTAGAGTGAAGACCAAAATTAGGATGAAATTGGAGAGGAAGAGTCATATTCTTCACTAAATAACACTCTAACACATATATATTTAATTCCTACAATTGTTATTGAATAGAGATCATCTTGCCTAACCGAATCCTTATCAGGTGAAGAGATCATATTCGGTTATTTCAACACCATACACACGAAGAACCCCTTATTCGATGACTTTTATTCCCACAAACATGGTCTTATTAGATATAAAAAGAGAATGAGAGGCCACAAACACAAAATACAAGAATAAATGAGACTACAGAGATATGTATGGAGTTTGTATCCATGTAATATCCCCCCATAAGACATATATACTATTGAGTATAAATGAAAAGTGCTCCATCAGGATCAAAAAAAGTAGGGATGTACCTCAGATCCCTATAATTTTCACCCACACCTTATTGTATTCCATAACTAGTTTTTTGGGGTTTAAACTAATGAAAACAGGGAATGAGGATGGCCAACACTGCAACACCTGGAGATTTTATGAGATGTATTCTTTTTATTTTATATGATGACTTCTATTATACACTACAACAAGATTAGATTGTACTATATGCAACACCGTATTAGCTTGCAGTATACGCAACACCGTATGAGCTTGCAGTATATGCAACAATATTATTGGCTCGTGTTGCACACAATTTCAAGTTCATTTTGTGCAAATTATTCTATGCAACATTAAGTAGATATTTTTTTAATGTATAAATGAAATAAGTTTGTATTATGTTATACGCGACACCAAACAAAGCTATTACTACACGCATCCCTGACTTGGCTTGCATAACATGCAACCAAGACCTTTTTCGATATCGTGTGTAGTACGCAATACTGAGTTTCAATAAACGAGATATTATTATAATATTATTATGAACTAGCCATTATGAATAGTAATACCCATTTTTTGAAATTTAATAAATTTAATCTTTCCAAATGGACTTCATTTTTGAATTTGGAATATCAAAATTAGCCTAATGTGAAGTTTTGGTATTTTTCTAAAAACATTCAATTTTTTATGAATAGTGAAAACACTAGGTTACTATTTAAAAACTGACTTTTTATTTATATAATTATTATTTTTATTTAAATGTATATTAGTTAAAAATTGATGCATAATTCCAATATTTGTTCAATGTAAATCAACGGAGGCATTTTATAATAATTTTAGACATATAAAAATATTATTTAACTTTTCACCGTCTTTTACCCTCCTCCTAGGAAAATTTGAAAATTTACATAAACCTCAATTTTACCACTTCTGTGAGTGGAATTTTGAAAATCTGAGAGACACGGTTAACATCATGGAGTAAAATGTGGTTCAATAAGATAAATATTTTTTGGTGAATAGTAACTTTTTACTTTTATTTACCACTATTAAAAGTAAATATGGTAATTAAGGGTAAAAATGATATTATTATTACCCTAACACATGTCCTAATTCTATTGCATAAGTTTAATTCGAGAAAAAACAACCTTAGAAATAAAATATTATTATCTAGGTTGACTTGGATTAGATTAGGACATTTATTATTACTTTATTTAAAGAAGAGTTAAAATAGTTAAAATCAACGTTTAATAACTAAATCATTTTTAATATAGTGTTATACATAAGATAAATTCGACTATAAATATTAATTATAAAGATAAAAGGATTTAATACCTATTTGTATTATATTTTTAATTTTTTGACATTATATAAGTTAATTTATTTATTACACAATGATGATGTAGTAATTACCTTATCAATAAAATATTAACATAATTGATGTTATAAATACCAAAATAAAAGTAATTTGAGACTTTTTAAAAATTAAACTAATTTTTTAGGTTAATATGACATGTTATTATTGATTCAATTAACTTTTTTTGATCTTATCATGCTTTTATGAATTTCACAAAAATCAATTACCAAATAGTGTCAAAATTGAAATAAAATAGTTTTTAAAACAAATATTATATTATTAATTGTTATTATATTCATAAAAATATATGGGTCAGCCTAATGACTTAGATACAGATATATATATTAATAATGAACGACTTGGGATTCTTTTGTCTTGTTATTTTATGTTTATTAGCCATATATTTTCAGAAAACAAGAAGGCACGGTAAAAGTTAAATTATTTAACATAGAGTTAAATCAAAATGATAAAGTTAAAATAGTAACATAAACTAGTCTACAACCTATTGAATGATAGTATTTAGACCCATCCCCACATTAGAATCGAAATAAATTAATTTGGAGCTATTATAATACGAATATGACTTTATTATAAAATAATATTTTAAGTTTTTCCAAAGGTGCCCCTCTCCCCTCTTATAAAAAGGGCATCCCTTCCCTCATCTCTTCACACCCTTTTGAGCCTTGAAGCTCGGTTAACCCCTAAATATTCATCTTCAAAACATCTATAGTTATATCATAGAGGATCTGGTCTTCTCAAAAGAACAGCTGTAGTGCCCTAAGAAGAAGTTTAATGGAGGTGCGTTGAGGAAGAGGTAATTTCTTATACCGACTCTTTCAAGTTTCTTTCTTCTTCTACTTCTTCTTATTTAGTTGTTTCATTATAAAGTAATAAAATAAGTATTACTTATATACTTATATGTTATTATAAATATTAAAAATATCCTATTTCACATTCTATCCATCCTATGGAAAATGAAATCACCACGCGTGCGTACGTACAGAATACCGTGTCCATGTCGTGGTGTAATCTGTTTTTCCACTACCACCTTACATGGATGGGTATAATGGTGTAAATAATAACTATATATTTATAGTTATTTTAACATCATAATTATTCTGAGATATTAAATCATACACTTCAATTAAATTCAATAATTATGGGAATGATATCATCACTTGTGCGTACGTATGGATTATTGTCTCCACGACGCGATGAGATTCATTCTCCACATTAACCATACAAGAATGATTATAAATTATATATAATTAATAATACATAAATATATTACATAATAATGATACTTTATATATATATATATATTTCATCTACTTACTTCCATTTATGTCAATAAGGAAAGGAAAACAGCGTGCATGTGTACGTACGACCTACCATCTCCATGAACGGTGTATTTCATTTCATTTATCTATATTATATATTTATGTACTGAATATATATGATATATAAATCATTATATACATTATGGAACTAATTAAATCATGATATAATTAATAATAATATCCATAACAACTAGACCAAACACGTACCCTAAATAAAACAATTTTACCCAAAAAGCTGCTTTAACATTGACTTTACAAAATAACAGGTAATATAAAGTCATTAGTGAGCAATATATGATATAATAACAATTAATATGATTATTTAATAAGTTAATGACGTTATTTAAAGCATTATACTAGAGTTTTGGATATGTACGAAGCATATCATGCCTAAGGTAAGGGATATCTTTTCCAATCTCCTTTTTAACTGAGATTGTTTATTTATAAGTATTTGGGGTTATTGTTATCATCAATGACCATGTTTTATAAAAACGTTTTCATGTATGTTTAAAGTCCTTTTTACCCATTTTTGAAATTTACCACATCTTATGAAAGGAATCTTACTTTTGTTTACCCCACGAGGATCTTTTTTACTTTTCTGACAAAAGTACGAGGATAATGTTTTTTTAACTTATGTGGTGTGAATGGATTTTGATGGTTTCATAACGCCTAATTTTAATGATGATTAATGTACAAGATTTCATGATTATTTTAAACAAAATCCTTTTCTATTAAAATTTCATGTAATTTTGTGAAAAGAATATGATTTTGATGAAGAAATGATATTTTCATCATTAATTCATTTAATGTGTTTTATCAATACCATTTTCCACATAAGATGACATTATTTAAAATGTGTATGTTTCAAGTATAATGTCTCTATGATTTAAATGGTTTCACATTTCTTATGATGAAATTATATCCATTTTTTATATGGATTATGTTATGATGGGATGATGTTTATCAAACATGTTTTACTCATTGGGTTATGATGAATGATTTATGTTTATTTTGTGGCACAAGTAAGAATGATTTCATTATGAGATGTGTGGGACTGATATCTCCCTCCAATTAATTGGTTAAATATTCATATATCATGATATAGACATGGATGGAATGGTAAGTTAATCCGGTTCAGTTTTACAGAGCTGGATCGAGGAGTGAACTTGATTCAGTAGGAGACTTTGTCCACTATGATGGTCTTGGCAGCAATTCCATGGATACTATGGAAATTATATCATGTGATAAATGGTTTTCCACAATTACATGTTTTATTCCCATGATATTTTTTCATGATTGATGATCCATTATGATCTCTGTCTTACATACTTCCATGTTTTATGTCATTGCTCCAGATTTTGATGTTTAAATATTATGTTCATGTTTTGAAGTTACAATGTATATGGTTTTTTTTATTTTCACCATACCTACCCTTACTGAAAATTTGAGCTCACGCTTTATATGTTTTCTTTTCCCCAGGATATAAAAAAAGGTTTTAGGTAAGAAAAAAAGGAAGATATTTGTGAGAGATGTTGAAAATCATTCACAAAGATTAGAAGATTATATTCCGAGTTTCCAAAGACACAAAAATATTATGGTCCTTTGGTGTCTATTTTTATTATGTATTAAGTATTCCTCAAAATTAATGTAATGTACATGTATTTTATGCTTAGAGTCTTTACATTTGGTATCATAAGAAAGGTTTAGTTAAACATTGGAAACTAGGATGTGAAAATTTTAGTGAAATCCCTAGAGATATTTCTAACGTATGTCTAGGGATGTCCCTAAGGTTAAGTATAAGTATAGGTTATAATCCTAGAACTACGGTAATGATATTAAAATTAAACCTAATATGTTATATATTGATTTTACTCCCCCTTGATTAGGATTTTTTCCTCTCACGCTATTCTTTTTGGGTTTTAGAAAATTGTTGGAAATACAAAGATTCACGAAAATGGAGGATATGATGGACAATGGAATGATATTATTCATTAGCAACCAAATGAAAATGTAACCGGAAGTCAACATATCATTATTCCTAATCACCAATCTCAAAATATGATCAATAATCTCAACATTGGTATGTTTCCAAACTCAGATAATAATAGAAATATGGAGTTTCATGATGATCATAGAGGAAAAAATGGTCAATTTCCCTCACGTAAATCATGTTGGAAGAGGAATCAGGGAGAATATTTCAATGGAACTGGAAGATACTTTGGGTGTGGAAATGAAGGACACAGAGCTAGTAATTGTAAAGGAAAAGATTCAGATAACACCATGGACAAGGATAATGGTATTGTTAAGACATCAACAACGGTTAAGTGTTTCAAATGTGGAATGTATGGGCATTGTGCAAACCAATGCCCTAAGGGAAAATCTCATAATGAAAATCAGCATGGTCATATGGGTAGTAGTTATGTGGATGATGATAAAGAGACTAAAGATGATATATGTGATGGAAGGAATGATGAATCTCAATCAGTGGTTTAAGAATGTAGTGTAATGACTATATTTTTATTGAGAATAATGTATGGTACAATGGAATAATGAAAAATATAAGGATTTTTACACTGTTTCCTTTTCTTGAGTTTTGATAGTATATGTTGAATGGTACTAGTAAACATGAATGGTTATTCAGATATTTTTGGAGAGCACCTAATATGCGCATAAAAAGGGACAATGAGATAATGAAATGTTTGATAATATTAATGATCTCATGACTAATATAAAAAAAAGTGATATCATTGTTTGAGTATATTTAATTTTTGTGATTTTGGTATATGGAAAGAGTTACCTTGTGACAACATTCATGTTTTCAATATGGTTCAAGTGAATACATGATTAAGGTATTCACATGTTTGGAATTTGACCAACAAGATATATAGTATGATATATGGGGGATAAATTATGGTATTCACATGCTCGGTAGATGACATTTCGAGTAATTGTTTTCTTTATACTATGAACATGGACATAAGTATTTTGGATAATCCTAAATATTTGAATGAATTATGTTAGACACAATATAGTATTGTTTAAGGCTGGATCTTTTTTCGATATTATTGCAAGAATGTTATTATAATGTAGATTTAGAAAAAGGGACAACCTACAGGACGGGCGACAACCCGTCCCATCGGAAAAGGCTATTGGAATCAAACCCACAATTGAAGTGCGACATGCCTTTATCGCATACCACTGGCGTATAATAAGTCCCTAGTTAGTAGAAACTAATATTATTTTATTAAGAGCTATGATAGATGAAGTATAAGTCCATTTTAGAAACTATATATGATTAATGTCAGTATAGATGGACTTATGTATATTTAATAAATTGTGCTAATGTTTTTGCAAAAGATTGAGATGGAATGACCTAACATTCTATTGCATGATCTGATAACAATTTACGAATGCCAAATTCAACGTCATTTCTTTAATAGATGAAGTGGAAATTTTTCAAGGCATGAACAACAGTGAGATTATACCAAAATCAAGTGAGTATTTCTTTTTATTTCAACAATTCTTCAACATTAGGGAAATGATCTTGAGAACTAAAAACATTGTCCTAGTAACCTCATACCAGATGAATTAGACTGTACGTTAAATCATCACAAATTGATGGCTTTATGATTGATGGATTTTTTATATCCATGTTCTCTACCACTCTTCATCAAAAGTTGATTGTTAGATTTGTCTTCCATATCCATATTTTCACTTATGTTGTCCTATGTGGAAACCCAGGGCTGAGTTTCTTTGGGTGCCCGTTATGATTCTATATTCTTTTTTTAAAATTATGTTTTAGTATTCCTTTTTATGATGTGCGTTTATATGAATGAAAATTTCAAGGAGTTAATCATTTATAACCACAGTGAATTTCGAGGGCGAAATTCAAGTTAAGGGGGTAGAATGTAACACCCCATGATTTTATGAGAAGTATTCTTTTTAATTTATTTGATATATTTTATTATACACTAAACCAATATTATATTGTACTATACGCAACACCATATTAGCTAGCAGTATACGCAACACTATTCCTGACTCGTGTTATACAAAATTTCATGTTTTTTTTGTGGAAATTATTCTACACAACATTAAGTATAGATTATGTTTAATGTATAAATGAAATAAGTTTTAATTATTCTATAAGCAACACCAAACGGAGCATTCACTACACAAAACACTGAATTGGATTACATTACATGCAACCAATACCTTCTTCGATAATGTGTGTAGTGCGCAATACCGAGTTTGACTAAATTGGATATTATTTTAATGTTATTATGAACTAGCCGTTAAGAATAGTAATACCCACTTTTTGAAATTTTATAAATTTTAACTTTCAATACGGACTTCATTTTTGAATTTAAAATATAAAAATTATCCTAGGGTGAATATTTGTTATTTTTCTGAAGACATTCAATTTTTGATGAATAGTGAAAACACTCGGTTACTATTTAAAAAATGACTTTTTTATTTAAATAATTATTTATTTTATTTAAATTTATTTTAGGTAAAAATTGATACATACTACCTATATAAGTTCAATGTATATAATTGGAGTCATTTTATAATATGTTTAGATATATAAAAATTTTATTGAACTTTTCACCGTCTTTTACCCATCTCCTAGGAGAATTTGAAAATTTACATAAAATTTAATTTTTCCGCGTCTGTGAGTGGAATTTAAAAAATCCTAGAGACACGGTTAACATCAAGTAGTAAAATGTGGTTCAATAAGATAAAAATAATTTTTTTTGAATAGTATCGTTTTACTTTTGTTTACCATGGTTAAAAGTAAATAGGGTAATTAAGGGTAAAAATGATATTATTATTAACATAATTCTTGTCCTAAATCTATTGGATAAATGAAATTCTACCAAAAACAACCTTAGAAATAAAATATAATCATTTAGGTCAACTTGGATTATATTGGGAAATTTATCATTATTTTATTTAATGAAGAGTTAAAATAGTTAAAATCAGAGATTTGTAACTAAATAATTTTTAATATAAGGTTATACATAAGATAAATTCGACTATAAATAACAATTAGATGGAAAAAAATATTTCCTACCTAGTTGTATTTTATTCATAATATTTATACATTAAATAATTTAATTTATTTAAGACACAATGATGATGCAATAATTACCTTATTAATGAAATATTAATATAATTGATGTTATAAATACCCAAATAAATGTAATTTGAGACTTTTTATAAATTACACTAATTTTTTCGATTAATATGACATGATAGTATTGATTCAATGAACTGTTTTTGAAATAATTATTCTTTTATGATTTTCAAAAATAATAATTTCCAAATAGTGCCAAATTGACATAAAATATTTTTTTTAAATATTATATTATTAATTGTTATTCTATTCATAAAAATATAAGGTTCTGCCAAATGACTTAGATAAGGATATATATATTAATAATGTACCACTTGGGCTTTGTTTCACTTGTTATAGTATGTGTATTAACAATATATTGTTATAAAACAAGAAGACCCGGTAAAAGTTAAATTGTTTAACTTGTAGTTAAATCTAAATGATAAGGTTAAAATAGTAACATAAACTTGTCTAAAACCTATTGGTTAAGAGTATTTCGCCTGATACCCACTTTAGCTTCGAAATAAATCAATTTGGAGATATTATAAACTGAGTATGACTTTATTATAAAATAATATTTTATGTTTTTTAAAAGGTGCCCATCTCCTCCATTATAAAAAGGGCACCCCTCCCTCTTCTCTTCACACCTTTTTCATCCTTGAAGCTTGAACAACCCCTACCAATTACTGTTATCAACCTCTCTAGTTATATAATAGAGGTTATGGACTTCTCATAATACCAACTCTAGTTCCCTAAGAAGAAGTTTATAGGAGGTGCGTCGAGGAAGATGTAATCTCTTTTACCGACTCTTTCAAGTTTCTTTCTTCTTCTACTTCCTATTATTTAGTTGTTTCAATATAAAGAAATAACATCAGTATTACTTATAGACTAATATGTTATTATAAATATGAAACAACCATATTTCATCTTCTATCCATCCTACAGAAAATGAAATCACCGCTCGTGTGTACGTACGGAATATCGTCTCCACGTCGTGGTGTAATCTGTTTTTCCACCACCACATTACTTGGATGGGTATAATGGTGTAAATAATAACTATATATATAGTTATTATAACATCATAATGACTCTTAGATATTATATCATCCACTCCAATTCAATTTAATAATTAGGGGAATGATATTATCACTCGTGCGTACGTACGGATTACTGTCACCACGACGAGATAGGATTAATTATCCATGTTAACCAATCAAGAATGATTATAAAGTATATACAGTGAATAATAATGAAATATATGAAATAATAATTCTACTAGATTTGTTTATATATGTATATATATATTTCATCTTCTTACATCCATTCAAGTCAATAATGAAAGGAAAACAACGTTCATGCGTACGTACGACCTACCGTCTCCATGAATGGTGTATTTCATTTAATTTATCTATATATAAATATATATGATATATACATAATTATTTACATTCTAGAAGTAATTAAATGATGATATTAGTAAAAATAATATCAATAAAAACTAGTCCAAACACATACGATAAATAAAACGATTTTACACAAAATTATGCTTTAACATATAATTTCCAAAAGAACGTGTAATATAAAGTCATTAGTGGGACATATATTATATAATAACATTTAATATGATTTTTTAATAAGTCAATGACTTTATATAAATCATTATATAGGAGGATCAGTTACGTACAAATCATATCATACCTAAGGTAAGGGATATCTTTTCCAATCTTGTTTTTATCAGAGATTGTTTATTCGTAAATATTTGGGGTTATTGTTATCATACATGCCCATGTTTTCTAAAAATGTATTCATGTATGTTTCAAGTCCTTTTACCCATTTTTTAAATTTACCACATTTTAGGAAATGAATATTACTTTTGTTTACCCCATGAGGAACTTGTTGACTTTTCCGACAAAATTACGAGGAGAATGTTGTTTTAACTTATATGGCGTGAATTGATTTTGATGGTTTCATAAAGCAAAATTTTAAAGAATATTCCTCTTCAAGATTTCGTCACTATTTTCAACAAAATAATTTTCTTTTAAAATTTCATGCCATTTAGTGAAAATAAAATGATTTTGAAGAAGAGATGATATTTTTATCAGGAATTCATTTCAAGTGTTTTATCAATACCATTTTCCATATAAGATGACATTATTTCATATGTGTATGTTTTAAGTATAATGTATCTATGATTTAAATTGTTTCACTTCAATTATGATCAAATGATATCCATTTGTTTTATATGGATTATGTTATGATGGGATGATGTTTATGAAACCTGTTTTACTATTTGGGTTATGATGAATGATTTATGTTTATTTTGTGGAACCAGTAAGAATTATTTCATTATGAGATGGGTGGGACCTATATCTCCCTCCAATGCATTGGGTAAATATTTCTATCACATGAGATAGACATGGCTAGAATGTTATGTTAATCCGGTTTAGTGTTACAGGACTGGAACGAGGGGTGAACTTGATTCAGAAAGGGACTGTGTCCACTAACATGGTCTTAGTAGCAATGCCTTGGCTACTATGGAAATCATATCATGTGCTTAATGGTTTTCCACAATTACATGTTTTATTCCCATGAAATTTTATCATGATTGATGATCCATTATGATTTATGCCTTACGTACTGCCATGTTTTATGTCATTGCTCAAGATTTTGATGTTTAAATATTATGTTCATATTTTGAAATTCAAATGTGTATAGTTTTTTTATTTTCTCCATGATTACCCTTACTAATAATTTGAGCTCACCCTTTATATGTTTTATTTTCCCCAGGATATAAAGAATGGTTTTAGGAAAGCAAAACAAGGAAGGTCTTAATGGGAGATGTTGAAGATCTTTCACCAAGATTAGAATATTATATTATGAATTTCTAAAAACACTAAACTATTACCTTCCTTTGGTGTATATTTTTATTATGTATTATGTATTATTAAAAATTAATGTCCATGTACGTCAAGATTTGGGTCTTTATAAACAGAACCCATTGCACTACCATAAGAGTCTCCCCGAACCTCTACACAAGTCCAATGTCCATCAACCTCAGCCACCAAACTCATAAGAAGCATACATAGGAGAAAATACATAATGTGAAATGGAAACCTCTTTTATAAAAGTATGGTGTTATGAAAAAACTAGTTGCATTCACATCCATGATCTGGTTCCAAGATGCACACCATCAATTAAATGAACTCAAGGGTCACTCATAAAAGCCCCTTGGACCCCATATGAATTCAACACATAATTATATTCCACAAAGGTATATCAATTTGGGACTATGTACATAGGATGTCATGTCAAAATATCATTCACTAATCAAGATTATGGGGAAGCCATCTAGGGACACATTAAAATAGTATATTTCCCAAAAAAACTCAATAAAATAAATATCTAAAGGTTGTTTATTGACAATAGATCTAGGATCAATATCATCCCTACCCAAACCCATTAATTCTTATGAGATGGTTAATAGGAATTATCCCCTACAATTATAAAAATCAAAGTTTATGATAAGTGTGAGAAGAGGTCCCACCGAAAGATTAATATAGAGACCCGATTTGGGGAGCTCACATCTGATGTGGAGTTCATGGTCATACCAAATGGCACTGTATATAATATCTTCCATGGATGACCCTAGATCCATAGTCACTCAGTGATACAATAAACAGTCAATCAATGTTTGAAGTACCCCATCAATGGAAAGGTTAGCATAGGTCATGACGATAATGCCCCCTTCACACCAGTCATAGCCATATAAGCTGTAGCAGACCTTGATAATATGGGATGTAAGCTGCAAATAGTGGATGATGTTATATAGGTGGTCATCCAAAATGATTCAGGGATCACCCCTGTAAGTATCTAGAGCATGCTGGATAAGGATTCCATGCTAACCATAAACATTATATAAATTGTAGTCCTAGTCCCAGAGGTCAAAGCCTCTCATATTCTAAGAATCATTCATCATTACTATCTATCTATCAAAATTTATATGACAAGAGATGAAGATATTTCTTCTGATGTCCTCCCCCACCCTAGTAGCAATGGAGAAGCCACCATAATTCCATCCTCATCCGCAATTTTCCCCAGAAACTCTAAAAAATATGAAGATGATAATGTTATCAGAAACACCCTCCTACATTAATGTAATGAGTTTCCATGACCATATATGCTCTATAAATGATAAACATGTGAAAAAGGAAGACCCAAAACCAACCTTGATTAGTTCCACTGTACCCCTTGAAGATTTGGAGATGTATATCACATTACTGAAGAATCAAAAATATCTATTTCCCTAGAACTTTATAGAAACACGTAGGTTAAATCCAGATGTGCCAATGAACCATATCAGACTACTTGAAGAGCATTAAGGCTTAAAAAGTCAACCAGAAGAATACAAAACTCTCATGGCACAAATGTGAATGTAACAAACCATGGTTTGAAAATTAAATTGAAATTCATGAAACACTGAATATCTATATAATGAAACATTGTTTTAAGGGTATACATATAAACTAGTCATTAATCATTATTTTCTCACTTATATTATTTGAATTTTGAAAAAATGATAGATATGGTTATGATTTGAATGTTAATTAGATAATGATAGAACCCATATTCTTTTTTGGAGAATAGTAACATACTGTTATGAATAGTAATATAAATAGTAATATGAAACTTATGAATATTATAAAATATTTTTTTTTTTATTTTCTTAAGGATATAAGATAAATATATATTGATTAATTTTTTCAGGTCATATTAAACCTGTTATAGTTTTAAAACTATTATTTTTTGGAATAAAATATGGTTTTTATTAAAAATTAAATTAATCTTATTAGGAAATTATTTTAAAAAAATGGAGTTCATTTTTGAATTCTAAAAATAAAAAATTGTTAGTTTTTTTTATTTTTATGAGATTATTGAACTTATAATGAATAGTTAAATTATAGTTTTATGTATATAGGTGTTTAATTACATCATAATGATGTAATACTGATGTAATCTTTCGGGTAAACTCTTCCGAATTAAAATATTATATGAGTTGTCCCATTTGATAAATACCATGGGAAAAAAACATTGTACTGTTGATGGTTTTTCAAATACCACTATGGTTTCATCCATTGAAATTAATTAAAAAACTCTCCCACCTTCACTAAAAATATCAACCCCACACCCCTCTTCCTATTAGACATCTAAAACATTGAGAATTGTCTAAATTATGTTCTGTCCCCTTCCCATGTCACATCCCCATGTCCAATACCTAATAGTCTCACCAAAATACCAAACCAAAGGCCTTAAAAAGGATCTCATGGAGAAGGGATCATGATGTAAATATCCCCATTCATTTTCTTCTGTTTTCTATTAAATTGTTTACTTTTCTTATAATCTCTTAGCCTCCCCTTATCCAAGAGTCCTGAAATATCTTTTATTACATATCTATTGTATTTTAATCATGTTTATGGTGAATTTCAATATCATTTTCCTCTTCAAATCCACATATTTTAAAAATAAAAACATTATCTTTGATGATTCGATTTACCATCATCAGGGATGACGTGTCTTAAATTTCCTTTAAGGCCTTAAAAACTTGTTTCAAAACAATATTAACGGTTAAAAATATTTGAATTTTTATGATATGACATATATTATTTTCTATAATTTACATATAAACACAATATAAAAGGTATATTATGAAAAAAGTTTGTGATTAACGAAGAACCGAAAAAATGATATAAAAAAATCACTAATCAATTTTTCTAATGAATCATCATTGTACCATATAACCAAAATGAATTTTGAAATAATTTAATATTATATTAACATATTGAAACCATTTCATTCCACTTATGGAGTTTTTCTTTTATTTGAAAAAAACCATTTATGATCCGTCCTTCGAAATCATGTAAAGAACCTACTTGAAACAATGGAAAGAGAAAACGCTTACTAATATATTGTTGGGATGTTGTTTTAAAAGGATCATATATGGTGTTATAAATATAAATATTTTTCTTTAATATATAATTTACACTCATTTATCCATTATACCGGAGGTGTAACTAATTTTTATGTAAGACAAAACCAAGGCAATTCTTAAACATATTTCCATTTTTTGGGTTAACCTTTTACTTCATTAATTATGTGATATTAAAATTATTTGTGTGATTAATTTTGTATATATTATAATGAATAATTTTTTTTATAGTTCATATAAATATTCCATCCATGATATTAATTATAAATACAATTATATGATATTTTAAAGGTTATTTTTGTTTAAAATCTTATTTTAATGTTCTATTATTCAAAATTCAAAAGTGATGTCTTTATGAAATTATTCATGTTTTATGATAATGTTCTGGTTCTTAGGAATTATTTATGATGATTTTTTTGACCTATGTCTCTCTCAAATGAACTTTTTATGTGTATTTTGGAGGTTTTCCACATGGTTACTCCATGTGTAACTATTGTGGTTAAACCATAAGGTAGTTCCGACAGTTACATAGTCATGTATCAATGAGGGTTATATATAAAGATATATCCATGAGGGTCAAAATAAAAGTATTTAATTTCCAAATATACATTTATGGTTTCATATATTTGATATAATGTTTTATGGGAATCTCATGTTTCAAAAATTAAGCATGTAAGGGTGAAAAATATATCTTTGGGAAAATGATTTCATTTGATTATATATTTTCCTATTATAATGGCTTCTTTACTTATTTTTATATCCCATATTGAAATTTTTATGATCATTCCAAGCATTAAAATTTTTTCACAAGTTATAAGGGTGTGTATGAGAAATATGTATTCTAAGAAAAATGTTATGAAGATCTTTCAAATAAATCATGGGGTTGTTTTGTGTTAAAAATTATACTTTTTGGAAGAAATTGTTTTTTTTAATGGTACCGACATTGTAGGATCGAGGGTTTTTATGTTTGAGTTACATTCTAAATTTACAACACTAAAAATAAAAATAAAAATATTGGCAATGTAATGATGTGAAATGTAGTTGAAATAGATGGATTAGGCAATGTTTAAAGCTATGTCCATATTTTTGGTATCAGAGAGTGATTTAGATAACATTATGAGTAATTATGATTTTAATAGAATACCATATAGGACTATTACATTATTTTAATGTTGAAATGATAAATCATTTAAAGATAAATTTGTTTTTTCATATAAGATTTTCCTGTACAGAATGGTTTTCCATAGAAGAAACAAGGAAACTGAATTTGGATAGAACCAAGAGGATGATATATTTTCAAATATCCTACTGGGAAAAGTTGGAATTGGATATAATTAGTTTTTGATAGTAATGGATCTGATAACATATGAAATACATGGAGGTGGAATCCATGCAGTACAACAACCAAAGTTTACACAAAATAACAGGACAATTGTGGACAATTTTATGAGGCAACAACCTCCTGCTTTATGTGGATCTTCTGACCTGGTAGTGGATTATAGATAGATTAAATCCCATGAAAAGATTTTAGATTATATGGTAGGTTCATATAACCAAATTTTTAGTCTTTCCATTTATCATTTTGAAGGTGAAATGATCAGTGATGGTTAATAGTCACATATATCATGGATAGAGATGATATTGATGCATTGGAGTTGGATGAATTTAATGGTCTTTTCATTGAGAAATATTTTACTAATGTGGTTCAACATAATATAGAGAACCAATTATTTGAATTGAGGAAGAGGAGGAATGATTAATTGGATGTGTATGAAGTAAACATCACCCAGCTGCTAATGTCTGCTCCAAATTTTATTCTGGATCCTGATAGAAAAATCAAACATTTTTACTCCTGATGAAGGCCAAGATATTGAAAGGAATTGGCCTCTTGAAATATTAAAAGTTATGGGAAACATGTAAAATGAGCTGAGAGGGTAGAAATAGATTCCAAGGATGATCATTTTTTATTTGAGAAAACATATAATAATATGTGCATATGTAATTTTATGGGTAAGAATCAATCAATGAATTCTTATGGTATGAATATTAAGTTTTATGTTTGTGAAAAGTGTTTTAAAAAGAAAAATGGGGAATTCCTTTATAAAAATAATATGTGATATAAATGTGGTAGTATTGGATATATGGTTTGATATTTTTATAAAAAGGATCCTAAGTTTAATATTAATAAGAAAATTTTAATGTGTTTTAAATGTGTTGTGATGGATCAATATGCAAATACCTACACAAATAATGATCTGAATGACGGGAAGCAACCAGACTATATGCATAATGGTGTAATGAGATCCTTTGTGACTATGTTATTAGATTTCGGCCCATCGAATGATGTGGTATACGGTACTTTATTTACCTACTCAAATTTTTCTAAAGTCGTGTTTGATATGGGTTTTACAAATTTATTTATTTCTGATAATATTTTTGCTATATTGGAAATATCACCTCAACAAATGAGGCCTAACCTTATTGTTAAAACAATAGGTGTAAATGTTACACAATAATTAAATTTAAGGATATTCCTATTATTTTATGTTAAAATAAATTACTTGAAAACCTATTTGTTTTTTCCATAGTAATGTTTGGTGAAATTTTTGGTACAGATTGGTTTTTATTATCATACTAAGATTCATTTTGAATCTACCAATGCAGGTTTTTAGAGAGTGTTTCAATTTGTATACAATAAGGAACCCATATAGTTGATAATATATATGTAATATGAGGAAATATTTAAATATCTGAATGATATTTATCAAGCACAACTTTAAATTATTAAGGGAACTATTTATATTAATAATGATCTAGTGATAGGTGAATACCTGAATGTCATTACTGATGAGTTACCCACTATTATACCTGATCAAGAAGAAGAATAAAAAATTGACTGTGTTTTTATGCTAATACAATTTCAATGACCCCTTATTAAATGTATCAAATGTAACTGCTTGAATTAAATATTTATTTGGCATAATTGCTTGATAAAGGAATAATTTTTCCCATAACTTCACTATGGGGAACTCATATTTTGGTATTAAAAAGAAAGATGGATTCATGAGACTTTTCATAGATTATAGATCATTGAATGACATTTCTATTAAGAATATGTATTATTTTCCTCACATCGAGTGCTTGTTTGATCATGTCTAGGGAGCTTAGTATCATTCCAAGCATGACTCGATATACGGGTATTGTCATCTGGAATTGATGGAGGATAAAATTCAAAAAAAATATTTTCTAATAATAGACGGTTATTATTAATTTGTTGTTATTTAATTTGGGTTAACTAATATAGCTGTTGTATTCATGGATATTATGAATAGTGTATTTCATGAGTTCTTGGATAAGTTTGTTTTTTTATTATTGATGAAAACTTTATTTGTTATAGATGTAAAGATGATTTTGAAAAAAAAGGGTTGTTTTTTACACCATAAAATAAAATAAATTGTATGGGAAATTCAGAAAATGTGAATTTTGGTAGCAAAAAATCCCATTCCTCTGCCACTTTGTTTCTAAATATGCAATAATTATTGATCATACTAAAATTAACGATGTTAAAGAATGTCCCAGACCCACAAATATAAATGATATTCATATTGTTCATGGTTTGGAAGTCTATTACATGATATTTTATGAAAACATTCCATGGTTTTTGAATCCAAAAACAATGTTAACATGAAATAAAGTTAAATTCATATGGTAAAAAGAATGTGATGATTGTTTTTAAGAATTGAAAATAATATTGGTTAATTCTCTAGTTCTAGCCTTATCTTATAGAAATGGTTATGTTTTCATCTATATTGATTATTCATTAAAGGACCATGGTTGTTTTATGATGTATAATGATTATGTAACTTCTTATGATTCAATAAAACTAAAAACTTTTGTGATAAATTACCCCAAAAATGATTTATAAGTATCACCTGTAGTTTGTTATTTGAAATATTAGAGGCATCATTATTACATAGAATAATGTTAAATATATACTGACTATAGAATTCTGATGTATATATTAATTCAGAATGAAATTAACATGAGGAAAGAAATATTGATTGAAATGATAATTAATTATTATTCCATGATCAATTACCATCATAGAATGGAATCCAAATTGGAAGATTCCTTGAGTTGAAAACATCATTATCCATTAACATTGTTATAGAAGAAACAAGAACCTTGGAATAATTATTTGTTGAATTTTTTCCTGGAAGTTTTTGGTGTAGAAAATTACCTTATCATGTTTCATGTTTCTATGAAGTCATCATTTTTAGACAAAATTAACCACGCTCTGAAGGCAGATGGGGAGGTACAGAAAAAGATAGAATTGGTTAAAATGGATATGATTCCAAAATATGACAGTGATAATGATTTTGTTTTGATATATGAATAAAATATTGTTCCTACCATGTGTTTCACATATCAAGAAAGAATTTTTGTGAGAATTCATATTTTTTTATTGTCATTTCATCCCAGAAGTATAAAAATGTACAAAGACCATTGGGGGTATTACTGGGATGAGGGAATGAAAAAGGGATATTGTATACATTACCATGAAATGTTTTACATGTAAACATGTTAAAGCAGAGTGGAAATTACCAAAGGGGATTATTCTACCATTACTAATGCTATTCTAGAAATGGAAAAACATATCAATATAAATTATTATGGGACTACCAAAGTCCTCTCAGGTTAAAAAATCAATCTGGGTTATTTTTGATTGACTAGTTAAATCTTATCATTTCCTTCCTTTTCTAGATACTCTATCTTTGGATCTTCATTATAGAATATACCTCAATGAAATTGTAATGCTTCATGGAGTTTCTCGTGTCATTATATCTAACTGTGATCCTAGGAACACATATAAATTTTTGAAAGGCCTTCACATGTCATTGAGAATAGAATTACATTTCTATTCAAATTTTCATCCTGAATCATATGGGTAGTCATAACAGACGATTCAGAATTTTAAAGATATGCATTGATATTGTTCAATAGAATACAATATATTTAGGGATTAACATATTTCTATAGTTTAATTTTCATATAATAACAATTTTTCATTCTTGTAAATAGATGTATCCTTTTTAGGAATTATATCGGTAGATGTGTTGAAATCTATAATTTTTTAATAAAGTCTGAGAAAGGAAGTTTATAGGGTCATAATTAGTCGATGAAGTTGTTAAGAAATTGATGATGATTAAAAAACACATGTGAACAGCTCAGTGTTGGATGAAATGTTATGCAGATAATAGGATTAAATACACTTCACTCAAGGTAGTTGATCATTTTTTTCTCAGAATCCCACCCAAGAGAAGTGTTTTTCATTTAGGAAATAAAGGAATGTTATGCCCAAAATTCATTGTACCTTATGAAATCTTATAGAATGTTGGATGAGTCACCTACTAATTATATTTTCCTATGATTTTATCTAATGTACACAATTTTTTTCATGTTTCATTGTTGAGAAAGTATGTGTAAGATTCATCTCTTGTTTTGATCTTAGAATCATTTAATCTAGAAGAGAATCTCTCTTAGAAAGAGAAACCTATTCAGATATCTGGATGGAAGAAAAAATATATTCTGGAATAAGGTAATTCCCCCAAGTAATTGTTTTTATGGAGATACCATTTGGTAGAAGTAAAAAAATTTAATATGAAAATTCTATGAGGGAATGGCACCGTCACTTGTTTAATAAGTAAATGAATTTGTGAGGATTCCATTTTCAAAAGGTGGGGAGAATTTATCATCGCAAGGTTTAAGAAATAAATTAAAAGAAATTAAGCCTTTAATCTAAACATAATGAAACTTAGGTTTAAGGATATAGTTATAAACTATCTGTTAAACCTAATGTCACTTCTTCTAATATTTAAATTTCAAACAACATGAATATGTGGTTGTGATCGGTATGTCATTTAGAGTTATATAGAACCAACTTGTTTTTTAGGTTAATAGTTACATACCCTAATGAATATTAATATGAATAGTAATTTGAACTTTATGAATAGTAAATCATATTATTATTTTATTTTCTTAAGGTTATAAGATAATGATAACATGACAGAATTTTTATGGTGATATAAAATTAGTTATAGTTTTCACATTTATATTTTTGGAATAAAATATTATTTTATTTTAAAAAATTATACATCATATTTATAATATTATTTTTTGAAAATAGAGTTCATTTTTTAATTCTACAAGTTACGAAATGGTTATGGTAATTTTTTTGGGATTTTTTTGTGATAGTTGGGTTTTTAGTGAATAGAAAATATATCGTTTTAATTTTTTTGTGATTAATGACATAATAATGATGTGATAATGATTTAAACTTTCTTATCAACTCATCAGGATTAAAATAGGATATTAGGTGTCCTGAGTGGCCAATACTATCGTCAAAAACCATGGTTATACCCATGGTTTTTCAAATACCACAAATAATATTTCATTTGAAATTAATCTAAAAATCTGTCACTTTCACTATAAATTCCACCCTCACAACCCACATACTCTCTCACCTCTATAGGTCTGAGAATGGTATAAATTCTACCCAATACCTTTCCCAAGGCTCTTCCCCACATCCATGACATATTGGTCTCACAAAAATCCCAAAATCAAAGTCATTAAAGAGGATCTCAAGGAAAATAGATCAAGAGTTAATGATACCATTTCATTTTCATGTGTTTTCTTTTCAATTATTTTATTTTGTTATACTCTATTATCCTCCACTTGTCCCAAAGAAATTAAATATCCATTATTATATATGTTAATAATTTTTGTTATTTTTATCGAATAATTCATCCTCATTATTCCTATCCTTTTCATCTTTCTCTCAAAATAAGCACATCGTCAATGATGTGTCCTTTTACCGACATCAGGGATGATGTTTCTTCAATTTCTATTACATCCTTATAATCTGGTTGTGAAAAAATTTTAGTTGTTAAAACAGTTTTTAATGTGTATGATATGACCACTATTATATTCTAGAATTAAATTATACAAATAATATTAATGTTATATGATGAAACTAGTTTGTGATTATTGAAGAACGATAAAAATGTTCTAAACCTAAATCACTAATTATTTACCTAATGATTCATCATCATACTATATACCCAATATGAATTATGGAATCATGTATAATCAATAAACCTATTTACACCATTTCATTATACTTCTAGAAGTTTTCATCCATTCAAAAAGAAAATCATTTAGGAACTGACCTTGGAAATCATGTAATTAATGGACCCAAAACAACGAATAGAACAAAACATTATTAATTAATGGGTTGAGTGCTGATATAAAATTATCATATAAGGTATTATAAATATCAAAATGTTTTTTAAAATAGTAATGACACTCTTTTAACCATTATATAGTTGGTTTAACAATGTTTTAAGTAAGACAAAACCAAGGCAAGGAAATTCTTAACCCAATTTTAATTCACTTGGTTAACCTTCTACTTCATTAATTATGTTGTATTAAAATTAATTGATTGAGGAATTTTGTTAAATAATGTTATATAATGTGTATTTATAGTGTATATACATATTAAATCCACTATATTAATTATCACATCATTTATATACTCTTTGTATGGGGTTTGCCTTTATGATTTATCCTTTAAAATTCTATTTTATGAAATAAAAATGTAATATTTTTATGCAATTATTCATGTTTTATGATTATTTTCTGGTCCTTGGGTATTGTTTATGATGAAAGGTGGTACCAATATCTCTCTCCAATGCATTTGGTATGTGTATGATGGATTTCTACTGTATGGTTACACCAAGTCTAACTGTGATGGTTACTCCATAAGGTTGATGTAAGGGTTAAATTTTAAGGTTGTCATGAGGGTTGCAATTAATATTGTAGAAATTACGGTTAAAATATTATTAAGTAATTCCCAAAGTTAAATTTATGGTTTCACATATATTCTCTAATGTTTTGTGAAAATATCCTGCTTCACAAAGTATGTATATATGTGTGAGAATTATGTCTTTTTGAAAATGATTTCACAAGATTTTATGTTTTTACAGACTAATGGTTTATTTTTTCCATTTTATATCCATTAATACTAAATTTAAGGTCATCCCATACCTTTAATTTTATTCATAGGTTATAAGGATTTGTATGATAATGAAGGAATTCAGGTTAAATGTTATGATGATTTGTTAATGAAATCATGTAGTTGTTTTGTGTTAAAAATTTTATCTTATGATAGAAATAGATACTAATTTAATGGTACACACTGTTTTTATTAAGGGATGACATTTATGTCTTATGGCCTAAATTTCTAAAAAAAATAAACAAAAATGTTATTTGGGAATGTAAAGAAGTGAAATCAAGTTGTAATATCTAGATTATGTAATGTTTTATCCTGGTTCCTTAGAGTGGTGGTGTATTTCGACAATTTGATCAAAGAAAATATTGATTAAGAACTAAAATTCTTGAAATAGATTTCCTACATCGTCTATGTCACAAAAAAATGAACATATTAAGGCTTGTATTGATAAAAAAGACCTTAATTGGAATTTCCCAAAAGATGAATTCCTAGTTCCGATAAAAAAACTATTAATCGATGGATCTATTGGATTCCAATCCCGGGAAATTCATGGATGGGTACTTGGTGTATAGTTGTATCAATATAACCCTCAATGATGAAGAATCGACCATCTTGAGAATTCCCCATGGAATCATAGGCTACCAAGTCATTCTCTTATGATTAAAGAATGTCGTCACCACACGCCATCAATCCATTCAATCTTTATTAAAGACGTTCATTGGAAACATTTCTAGGTGTAATGTAGAGGAACAGGTTATAAAACCTAGATAGTGATGTAATTATATCATGAGTCTCCAAGAAATCTTCGACAAGTTGCAATATTACAGTCTAAAGAAGAATCTTCTAATGTGTGCACTTGAGGTAACATTTAGTAAATTTCAGGGTTTTATGGTATCCCTCATTGTATCAAGGAAGTCCTAAGGAATACTAGTGTTATCCAATAATTGTCTACCCCTAGGAATCTAAAAGAACAATCAGGGCTCCAAGGGATCCTATCTTACATTCATTGATTTATATCCATCCAAACCATAAAAGTCATCCCCTTCACGAAGCTATTATAGAAGGGGGTCTATTACTAATGGGGCCATGAGTGTCAAAACTCTTTCGAATCTCTGATGTATTATCTACTACACCCATTGGTTTTGAGGCATCGGGTGGAATAGAGGCCACTCATCTTATGTGGCCACAATGGAATGCTCATTGGACACCCTCCTCATATAGAAGAATGACTCAAGAGTTGAGAATAGTATTTACTACCTCATCTAGACTATGTTGGGTACTAAGAGCATATATTCTAATGTAGAAAAGAACTGTCATGTGCACATCATTGTAGATAAAATGTTGTGTATTTACATGAAGTATCATGACTTCCACCAAGTCTCTCATATCGAACTAACCAAGTACATCCATGAATGATCTATATTGAACAGATGATTGGATCGATGGGTTCTCATTCTATAGAAATTTGAGTCCTATTTAATATCACCGAATTTAGAAAAAGGGAAACCACAAACTGAATTTCTAGAAGCACATCCCGCTCAAAAAATACTCCAGAGAATACAGATCTCCCAAATGAAGAGGTATTCTATGCCCATGACACTCCCCAGACATGGAATATGCATTTTTATAGCACCTCCCAGTGTACCATTGAAACATGAATGGAATACTCGAAGCTCAATTGGTTTGGTCTATGGGATATAAATGACTCTCTAGAAAGAGAGGTCAGGACATACTATTTCTCACTGTGTAAAGGTTGTACGAACAATGAGGCTGAATACCAAGACCTCATCATTAGGTTGAAGATATCATTACATCTACACATATCCTATCAGAATAACAAAAGGGATTCAGAATTGGTGATAAATTAGATCAATGGTGAATTTATCATCATGAAGAAATAAATATCCCCTCTCAACTGCAATGTCAGGGGGATAGTGGTGGAGTTCCCCATTGAGACCTTCTTGCATTATATCCCTCGATCATATAATTTTCATGCTGATACACTGGCTAATGTAGCGATAATATTTGAAGACCCTGATCAGGAGGAAGAAACCTCCCACATAACTCATTGTAGACTATTCTCATTGACCATGTTATGTTATATGATTGAGATGAATAATGTCATAATCTCTCCAAAGCATGATTATCCAATGTTCTCCTATGAATAGATGGATCCCATAACCAGCTATCACTTGGATGGAACACTTCAAATGGATCATGTTGTAAAGGAATTGATTCGGTGCCGGGTAGAAAAATACATCTTATATGATGGACCAAATGATCTGAAAATACTATACAAGAATATATTTGATGGAATTATCCTTATGTAAATATCATAAGAGGAAGACCTTTCCGTCATGGAAGAAGTCTAAATAGGATCTTGCGGTGAAGAATACTCTAGAACTAGGCTCCCCGACCAGATCAAAAGGATGAGGTATTACAAGATGAACATGATACAAGACTTCATAGAATTCAGAAAAAAATCATGCATTCTAGTTTCATAAAACTTTGTCAATCATCCCTTGGAATTACTTCATATATCCAAATATTCAGGGCCATTATCCAATTAGGGGATGGATATTGTGGGGCCATATCCCCTAGCCACTACAAATAAATTAAATAACATCCTTACTAAAACCAACATCTTCCCCAAATGGGATAAGGATATAACCTTCTAGGATGTCATAACAGAGAATATCATCTACATTTTAATGTCCCATATCATCATCAGGTTCGGAGTCCCTCACACAATATCGATAGAATACAACACCAAATTCTGTTTTATGGAGTGGAAGATATACCAAGATGATAACATGAAATCCAATCACTCATGTCACTATAATCTGGTGTAAAATGGATATATATGTGAATTCAATACAACTCAATTGATCATACAATATAATAAGGTGAACATCAATAAGAAGTATTTTCTGGAAAAAACTCTTCTTTATTTTATTGGAATATCATACCACCAGGCGTATTGCAACATAGGTGATTCCATAGTTGTTAGTGTATAAGACCAACGGTGTTTTATCAATAGTGGTCTAAAATTCCTCACTATGAATATCCATTTTATAGAAACTCTTAGGTGATGAACATGGGAAGAAACAGATGGATGATTTGGACCGGATAGATGAAGATATGTTGTGTACACTAAAAAAATGTGATGTCCAACAAAAATGTATAGAAGAGACTTCAATAAAATGGATTTCCTCCAATCATTACTTTAGGGATAATTGGTTCTAGACCTAATAAAACCAATAATTTTGTGAAATAATCACATGAATTTTGAACCCAAATGTTAGGGACCTTACGTTACATATAATTTCTATCAAAATGGACTCTATTCGCTGGCCACCATGGATGGGGAGCATGTCAGACCACCCACAAATGAGTGATTTCCCATGAAATAAGTTGTATAATTTCCAGAAATATGGTATTCATGTTGGTATAAGTCTCATATTCTTATGTTCCACATGATGTTAAATAGTATTGAATGTGTCACATATGATAATAAACTAGACATGAAGATCCTCATTGCATGATGTTAAACAACATAGTCTCTCTAGAACTATGTACAACTTGATTCTCATATTTAATAAGATACATATTGACACCATGATCCTATATATTTTTATAGCCATAAAATACAGTAAAATACTTTTATCATATCATCCATTACTCTAAATAGTTTAAGGGACCCTTTTTATTCATTGTTTCTTGCACCGAGCATAGCATATAGAAGCTATGCAATTCTAGTAAGGGTTTACTTACACAAAGAAGAGCATGAAGTCTCGATATGAGATTTTTATTGTACTAAATATAATTTGGTAATTTGTAAGAAATGATTTATTCACCACGTTATTTTAAACTACATTTTTTAAGTCCCTCACAAGACATGAAACTATATGTTCATATAGACCTCGTCTGAGAGATGCAACATCACTGGTGTTAATATCCTACCAAACCATCATACCATGAAATACATACCAATTTATTCCAATCCTTATGAAATATTTAGTTATTCATGAACCCCTACATCAGGGCCCAACCATTGTATTATCTTAATTTCACGTCGGGTGATAAAATGTTTTTACCGCATTATAAAAAACTACATGGGCCAATGACATCCATCTCCACTCACATTGGGTAATCCACAACAATAACACATTACATTAAAATGCATGAAAATAACTCTTTAACACATGATTTTAAAATTAAAGGTCCTTTATGAACTATTTATTTATTGATTCCCATCCTTATGGGATACGTAGAAATGCCCGTGTATTTAATACTCTGGTACAGCCCTAGGTACCGCATATCCTGCCTCTTTTCTGTCCTCTTAGAATAATCCCCGTTCAATGATGTATAGAATGGTCCAATTATATGTGGACATTATTCATGTAACATTTTATTTTTCACAACATGAACAGCCCTTTGGGAACTTTATTTCTAACTTCACCTTTATGACATGATGATAAACTACATGGAAGAAAGTCCTTTTTTGCATGAAAATAAACTGTATGATCCATTAAGGTATAAATTTTATTTGATTACCATATGCACATAATATATATTGATTACAAATAATCTACTTTCAGTACCAATTGCAATATACCAATTAATTCAGGTCGGTCCTCCTTTTTCCTTAACTCAAGATAATAAAACTGAATGGAAATAAATCCTAAACACGTGATATTAAACTAAACAGAACTCCCAATACAAGGTGTGCCTTGATTATCGTTATCATGGGATTCTTATTGAAACCTAAACATTTATTAATCAAACCCAACAAAGGGAATAACCACTTTTGGACCAAATGGATTGAGTTCTCTTAGAAAGATGCAGAGTGTGGAAGAGATCACTATGGTCTTCATTCATATTGGGTTTCTTAATGGATCCACATTTCACATCATAATTAGGGAATCAATCATACAATATAAATCAAATCACCCTAAACTATCCACTTATTTACTACCAACGCTACATTAAACTATGTCACATCGTCTATACTGCCTGAAGATAAACAGAATGGAAGTAAGTACATTCCTCATGCTGTTAAACAGTATGGCCCTTCATGAACTACCTATGGCTTGATTCTCACTCCAATGAGATATGTAGTGACACCTATGTTCTCATATTTAGGCCCAGATCCAACGTTACTTCCTTTCACAACGGTTCTAATGTCCTTCTCTTAGGACGATAAAGAACACCGAGATGAATTTTACCACTACAGGGTGATAAATTGTGTAGACCAACATCGTCATACCTTCGTATCAAATGACCAATAGAGCCTTTCCCTGGCGAACCAGAGAAGGGAGTTCATCCATCATATTTTAAAGAACCTCAATCCATGTCCCACACATCATGTGGAATGCATCTTGGGTTGTAGCAAACCTTTCCCAACCATTGAAGAGGAAAAGAGATATCTTTGTTTTCCATGATTCTGATGTGAGGTCTTCAACCCACCCACCAGAGAAATCATGGCTTGGTGTAAAGTGATTTAGGATTCTCAGGAGCCTCACATCACAAATGTGGAACCCATCAACCCATTGTTTAATAGGTCATCCCAATAATTATTTTCTCATATCACCACTCATGACTGGATAACCATGATACATGATTTATGAAATCTCCATCACTCGCTTAAGGGGATGTTGGGGTACTCTTAACCGAAGATATTTTAATGATCCTCTTATGTTAAATCCTCATACCAGGTAAATGTAGCATGACCATCATCAATTCAAACCTTGGACAATGGTGTATGACCATAGACTCTAGTACATAATGGTCTAATGCGTAAGAACATAAACTGCCAATGAAAGAGATGAAAAACTAACCATGTCAGAATCCCACAAACGGCGAACTGGGAAAAAGTTGATTCTACACCCACCAAACTCCTCATTCACAGAGTTTAGGAAAAAATTAAGGCACCCATAAATAAGGCATAAATCTCATAGGGTGTACATTGTAGCCCTATATAAATCCAAGCTAACTCACTAGACCCTATGGTCCATGTATTCATTAGAGAATTGATTCGTCACATCTTCTCACTGTGAGAATATGTTTGATAGGTGGTTGCACAACATTTAGGGTGACCAACCCCTTGTTGTATCTTAAATATTCCATATATCACACATCATGATGTGAATAATCCCAAGACATCGAAAATAATTCATTTCCCTTGAAGAGGAAAATATATTTCCCTAACTGGAAATGGTACTGATGCAAGGTCTCAGACCCACCAACTAGAGTCATCTAGGCCATGTATAAAGGGAATTCTGATTCATGTCAGCCCAAACTCATCACTGAAGAACCCATCACCCCATTGGGTTATAGTTTTACTCCATGGTGAATGTCTAATACCTTCATCATGACATTATCATTTTGGACTATGATCTACAGTCTCTATATAAGGATATCCAAGAGGATTAGATATCCTCGACATTGCATCACCCTGTTTTGTACCCATTCTCAAATCTGGAATGTGACACTACATTTTTTAACATTTGGATTTCTCAGACATCATGATTCAAAACAGCGAGGTATATGGATCTAATTGTATAATTATTATATATGTATCCATAGGGTGTCAGAACCCTTATTTTATAGCCACTCTTCCACACCCAACTTCAACATCTTAATTTTTGAGTCTTCACAGTTATTTAATAACCCTTGGAAAGGAAATGATATCTCTCATCTTGGCCAAGCTATTGATGAAAGGGATCAGACCCACTGACTAGAAACATCTTGGCTCGGAATAAAGGGCATACTAATACTTATGATCCTCAATGACACCATGGATGTACCTGAAAACCCATATAGTTGTAAGTGACATACCCAACATGCCTCTCCCATTCTTTATCATTTATCACAATATTCTATGTTGTGATTTATATTACACACATCCCTAAAATACATGTGGTCCTGGAATCTATTGTATTTATCCATTAACCAAAATCACCCTATGAATCTTCTATAGAGCATGGAGATGAGTAGTGATTATCTTTGTATGGCCATTCTTCTAATGCACAAGGGATATAAACTTCCAGCTTAAAGCATCTCGCCCTTTAAATAAAAGAACTGTTATCCTCATGATCCCAATTAGTACCATGTTAGAACTAATCACCCATAGTGTTTTCATCTATTTGTGGCGTGCCATCCCAATATTCCATAATGGTATCGACTAAAAGGACCCTAAAAAATAGAAGGTCTGAGCTAAAAGACCATAATCTAAAGATACAAAAGGTCTGAGCTAAAAGACCCTAAAGTAAATGAACAATATTTTCAAGAAAAATGATCATAAAAAAATGAAATCTACAGTCCAAGAAATACACCCTCAACTAAATAAACATAAGGTCTGAGCTAAAAGAACCTATACTAAAGAAACTGAATTTCTTAGCAAAAATACTTTAATATAATGAAATAAAAGGATCGAGATAAAATAATCTTAACGAAATCAAAATAAGGTCTGAGATAAAATCCATAAACTAAATAAAAATATGGTACATGTTATGATAGAATATAATAATGAAGCAGAAGGTATGATCTAAAAGACCCTAAACATATGAAATTGAATGACCGATTAAAAAATACCATAAACTAAAGTAGTAGAAGGTCCGAGCTAAAATAACATAAACCAAATAAATAGAAGGTCCAAGATAAAAGTATGTAGACTAAAGTAATATAAGATATGAGTTAAAAGATCATAATCTAATGAAATATATGGTCTAAGATAAAATCCCTTAAACAAAAGAAACATAAGTTATGAGCTAAAAGACTCTAAAATAAGAAACTAAACATTAGAGATAAAAGACCATACACTAAAGAAATATAAGGTCCAATATAAAAGACCCTAAACTAATTAAAAACTATTTCTGTGCTAAAATATCCTAAAATAATGAAATATAAGGTTCAAGATAAATGACCGTAATGTAATAAAGAAAAAGATCCGAGATAAAATACAATGAACTAAATAAATAGTTGTTATGACAAAACAACCCAAAACTGAATCATGTGATTGTTGTTTTTAGGCCCCCTATAATGCCTTATTTAATTGAATATTACCTCCAATGATATGGAAATTACTCATCATTCAAGACATATCTTCTACCCTGATGATTTCCCCACACATAAAAAAATCACATTCATATATTGAAATGAATGATATGAGCCCTTGAAACAATTATTAATGAAGAAGAATTGTAATGTATCATAATACTAAGAATATTAGATATTAATATGAACTCATCAATTAATATAATCAACAGGGGTGAAATATACCCATTTTAGAATCTCCCAAATAAACTGAAAAAAAAATTCGGCATAAGAAAACTTAATCCTAGAAAAAGACAATAAGAAACTCTATCATGATCAACAAGGGTTTAATGAGATGTTTCAATCATGCATTGAATTTTTTCCCTCCCATCATCCTCCCCCTCAGCTTCAGGATGATGAAATTTTACTAGAATAGTCATTTCATACACCCTATTTTGATCATTGGTGAATGAAGACGATGATGGTGAAATATTTGACTATAATGATAAATCATCTCTTCATGCCTCTATATCTATGCCACCTAAGAATCTATCTGGGCATTAAATTTAGATGAATGATAATGACCCTTATCCACTAAATCCTTCAAATACTTAAATCATTTGTATAGGGATGCCTCATTCACAAAATCATGCATGCTCATCTCTTATGCAGCAATGTCTCTCCATGATTGAATGGTCTATTCCATAGTTTCAAATAGAGGCATCCGATAAAAACTGTATGCCCCTAGATCAAGGAATAATTTTATATGACACTCCCTTTAATGATATAATGTATCTAGTGGGGTCTTCGAAATCAAGGCTTGGATATTCTCCAAGGAATGTCTACGGTGTGACTGAGTCTCAACAACCAACTGAGGAGGTATGAAAAATTAATCACTAACTAGTTGAATCAATGATGAAATATAAGTGGAGCTTCCATTCACTCCATTTCAATTGGGGAATCATTCTTAGCCTACATGGGAGAACTCATTTCTTCAATAGAATCTCGTTCTCTATGTAAATATCTATCATTTAAGAAAGGTCATTTTCAGGATGCCTCAACCAAATCCGTAATCAAATAAACTGATGCATCATATGGAGGATTCATTAATTCAAGAGGTCTTCCCACATGATGTATTTTCAGTCCCAATACACCATTATGATAAGCTATCATCCATGTCCGAGAAGAGTACTGGGTGTGGAAATAAGAAGTATTGGTATGAAGAAATATAATCATATCCTCGGTATCTTCAGGAGATAACATCCTCAAAAATTGGGGGATGGAGCCAGGATGATATTCCATATAGAAACTGGACAATGTAATAGGTATAAACCCTTTACAGGTATCCAAATTGTCAAATGAACCGATCTACTGAGTACAGTTCACAAATAATATGCTTGTCTACCCTGGATACAAGGACCCCATCATGAAAAGAATCTATAAAAGATTTCTTCTCAAGATATCTATGATCATCATTAATTAATGAAGTTGTCTATATAAGTATGATTGAGAAGTCAAATATGACAGACTGACATAGTGCACCATTAACATATATAGGACTTAGGTACAAAGGACAAAATCCATAGATGTACACCAATTTGGGGTAGGATATGGGGTCTAGAATCCAAGAATTGTTGTAGTGATCATAACCATGAAATTGATGCTCTATCTAACATAATAGGAACTAAAGGGACTTCCTATTTTGTATATATTGTTTCCTTGCTGGATATGGACTAACTTCGGGTAAAGTTACACAAGGACATGTACCAAAATTTTTAGATGTCACAACTTTGTGAGTCATTCTTTTATCACCAAGTTTTTAATGTGGTGGATGTAGAGCACATCCTTAACTGGGAAGAGCCACCCATTTAGAAACATATTATGAATACTATCTAGACTATGGCCTAAAGAAAACTTCAGGTTCACTAGATAGACCCACAGAGCACGATCTCTATCTACCAGAATGAAACAATTTGATCCAAACTCATTAAAAACATGGTGGGAGGGGAACCTAAGGGGGAGAATTATGCTTTCTTTGACACTGCTACTACATAATTTTTTTTTTTGATCCATTTAGTGATGTAAAAGAAGAAAGTGCACTTTCAGTTCTCTCCCCAGATTCTTCCTTGTTTGGACAGTAATCTCATTTGATAAAATTGAAATCTACATTGGATTTTCCCAAAGGTCTTCAATACTAAAAATTTAATCTTATATATATCTAAGAGTATGCATGTCTCCCAGTAGATAGATATCCCATAGAATGACACCCACATTGTCGTGGGAAGGTGGAATGTGTTGGTCCAAGGGTACCAGTAGATGATCATATCATAGAGGAGATTAGGCTTGTGGTAGACGATGAACGTATATATCCACATGGTTTCATTTGGATGAACCTTCTATAGATCATTAGAAAATTCCACGGCTATTTTTCATACCCAGGATGTCCATTCCCATTCATCAGATAAGTTTCCACTGAGGAAAAGGACCCACTTTGAGTATGACCTGCCACCCCTAGAATTTCAGGAAGAGGATAATATGTTTGAGTATCTCTAAGTGACAGGATGTTGGGCATGATAATGGCCATCTAGGTTCAGGGGGGAGTTGTCCAGAAGATAAGAAAATCCATGAGGATGGGATGTTTTCAAATTACCATCCATCGTAATAATCAACTGAACACAATTAGATGATCTAATCACCCAAAAAGATGGACAATTAATATCCGCAGAGTGAATAGATACATAAACTGCCAGAACAAACCAAGACAATGGAATTCAGTTATGTATGAGATTATAAAGATTCCATATAAAATGAACCACCAAAAAAACATGATATCTATAAACACACGATAGCAGGGACCAATATTTTGATTCCCAAGAATCCTAGAAATTTGATTAGCTGCAGTTGAGGAACCCTGATGGGATCTAAAATCCATCCTTAAAAATGGTATGTGGTGCTTTTGAGATGAATAATATAATATCTTTTAAAAAAATTAAGGCATGGAAATTCCCCAATGACATCATGCATATCACATGAAAATCCAATGGTTCGTGAGCCATATAAATTATTTTTTGAAACACCTAGTATTTGGAAAAACCATGAAGTGGATATCCCCTACAAGTCTCCAACTATGTCGCATAACCTCATTGGTGGCTCATGATCACATTACCTATACATGGTCATGTGTATCGATTGAGAGGTCGAGCCAACAGAACTTGCAAAGATCTCTTGACAAAAACTTATTTTTATGAAATTACATTAGATTAGTCCACCGTCAAGACAAATGGCTGTCTGAGAAAGAAATCAGTCTTCCTGAAGGATATGGATCAGAATTGGGACTCACGGACAAGGATCACAATTAGAGTTCGTGGCAAGGTCTTGTGACAAGGTAGTAGCAAGAGTGCTCTGGAGAAGGATGTGGGCAGTGTAATGAAAGTTTCTCCACAACCCCTTATATATAGGTGGTTCGTGGAATACCAAAAGTCTCTTGGTAGACCAAAAACTGCCCGAGAGCACAGTTTCATGACACCACCATGGAATCTGGTGGCTCTTTAGTTGTCCTACAGAACTTGTTCTTCTCCCATTGGAAATTTCTATTGAAGGTGGTCATTTATTGACACCCGACAAATAAGAATCATCAAAACAAAAAAGGAAGAATCATATGTATGTGGATATTATCTTCCCTACTAGATAAATAACGAATAGGATGGTTAAAGAATCACTATTTTATGACTATTGCATGGTCATTCAATGTTTCTATGAAAGGATCTTAACCACAGGCCTTTCCTGGGGAACCCTGCTCAAGGAGAACACTTATTCACTAGTGGACAAGTGGTGACAACTAAATATGAACCGCCAAGGCCTCATAATTATTCATTGGAATGTATCTAAAAATGCAACCAAAATCCTTAAAAATCACAGGAGATGAGATTCCATAAATGAGACTCCCAATGGACACACAATTCTCACACCAAATCAATATTTGGAAGAATAAAAGCCGCATACGAGGTACAATCCATACAATGAGGCCTATGAGACTTAATAACAAAGAACAAAGGATATTACTATGATGAGGTGAGAGGATGTCATGGTCACTGAAGGAATTGTATCACACCCCTAAAGACATGAGACGCACCACGACCTATCCGTTGAGCCCTGTGAAACCCATTCGGCTCTTCATCTGCACCACATGGAATCATCTAGAAAATTACACAACAATTTTAAAAAAGATGAGTGATTTTGTCTGAAATACATTTTCACAATCATATGATCCAAAATTGTCATGTGATAAACCACTCGAAAATATAGTAAAAATCCAATATATTAATTGAGAAATATCACATACCTCTTATCCCTTGCACATAATATAGAGGGAATAAAATGGAGGTTGTGATTGGTGTCTGTAGTAACTAAACGAAATGTGAAACGTGCATCGAGAAATCTAGGAGACACCATGAGACCCTGAATTGATAGGCCTCACTGTGTATAAGACCATACACATGTCCAAGACACTCTGCGGTAGTTAATAGACAAACAAATTGTTTTTTCAATATGTTGTTCATGCACAACTATGTGACCCACATTTTTTCGGTGAAGAATTCCCATAAAAGAGAGAAAATAAATTTGATGCCATACATGAAATCTTGAATGAAACCAAACCAAAATCACATAATGTGAATGATATGGGAATGGAGAATAAGAGTAGTGTTTGTGGTAGCAGAAGGGCATGCGATGCGCACAACACGCCATCAATGTGTTCCCCTGAGACCCTGAGATAGTCCATTCTATGGAACAAAAATGCCTTCAAATAGTCATACTGATATCGAAATAACCCATCGAAATGTTGACATACAGACATGGAAGTCATATATAGATAAATAGTTAAATATTCATTAATGATACGATAATGGATTGATGGAATTGGAGCCTCTGAAAATCAGGGGGTGCCCTTGATGCGGTCGACCACTGAGACTCGTGAAACCACGTAACCCCAGAAACCATATTGAATCCAGTATGGACTCGCACAAAATGTCTGAAACAAACTAAAGTGTATTTGGATTGATACTCTTATAAATTTTCTACACCAAATGAGAAAAAGAGATGTTTGGTTTGCTTATTGATTGATCATACATTACTGTTTTGGACCCAGACCATTTCTACACACATCAACGCATATACTATTGGCATTTATACATACCAGATCACATGAATAGTCAAATTTTTGTTAGGTAATACACCAGTGGACCGCTAGTGTAGTCATGCTTTAGGAATAATTCCCTTCACCTGATCAATAAAATATCACAAAAAGGACTACTAGTGAGACATGCAAATAACATATCATAATTTCTACAGATCATATAAGACACAATGAGATGACATTGATATGATCAAAGGCAATAAGAATACAATGGATAAAAACACATGATTTTATATGGAAGAACCAAGAGGATGATATGATCATGGACCTCTACATACATTACATATATCAATCAAGAACACATAGTGGTACCATGTCGTGCCACCCAAACAACTCACCATCCCTTCAACATGTCATTTGGGATATGATGAAGGCTATGGACCGGTCGGGATAAGTCTTGCAGAGCCTTTATGGGTACCGCCTGGATCCTTTAATCCCTTTGGGTTCTTCACCCCAGACATTCGATGTCATTAGGATGCACCACCTGGATAATATAATGGTGACCACTCATATCAGTCAAGTCTCATCGATACACATGTGCATGAAAATCTAGATCTCACAGAGTACCCCCTATACATGTAATCCTAGTCCCAAAATGTCCCCCACAAGGTGTCATCCATGATAACTGACATCCTTAGACTTGTCATACTGGTCTCATGATGTCCCCTAAGGTGTCATCCATGACATGCAGCACCCCTCAACCCACACCACGATGTATCTCATGACACCTTCTACATGTGTTGAGCCAGGTCATGTGATGACCTCTAGGGTATTCCAACAGGGTAATACAACACCTTCTAGATATGAAGGCTCATTAACCAGGGCATCCTCAGTGTGTAAGCCCCAAAAAATCCTAAGAAAACTATGAGGACTCTGATTACCCCCATAACCAAGATATATAAGACACCTCTCTAAAGGGCCGAGCATCATATCATACATTCCAATGGATTCCCCAATATATAGATACCATATCTATATTCTATGAGGTGATACATGCACTCCCCATTGTTTCTCACAAGGGGAATGGCTCATGTGAGTAAGGGGGGATGTGACAAACACCTAATTAGTAATCAAAGACCCATTCCCCAAGGGAGACTCAGTGTGTAAGCCCCAACATCTCTTATGAGAACTATAAGGACTCAGATTCTCACCACAACCTATATATATAGGATTCCTCCCTAAAGTCTTATGCTACTTATTAAACATTCTAAATAATTCCTTAATATGTAGATCTAATTTCCAAATCCCCTGAGAGTGATTATTCACTCCCCATATTTCTCACAATGATCATATCTCACATGGGATTTGGGGAATGCTATGAACACCTCATTATTCATAATACACACATTCACCTGAGGAAGCGTAATTTTATATGGTCTGACACAAATGAACAATAAGAACTCTGATTCTAACCATAACTGGGATACATGAGAAATAACATCTAGACCCATTCTCAAATATTTGGCATCTCGACATCCCCTATAATAGTGTTTACACATGTCATTAAACTATATATATCAACTAAACTATGTGGGTTTTGATTTATACATTAACTAGGATATATAGGATCCATTATAATGGATGAATCCCATCCTAAGAATACCAACCAACTCGATAAGTCAGAGCATATCCCAAATAAATTTCTAATATGGTTTCATCATATAAGTGAATAATCATTACTAGAAAATGATGAATAACCTGAGATATATATTGATGGATTAAAAAATGATATCCAAATCCATTTCATGTAAAAGAGAGTTAACCCACAACCATTTTTTTGGGTATTCGGTCCCTCATAGAGATTAATAATAGATTCAAATACATCTCATAAATCTATAAGATAGTTCTGAAGTAAGCAATAATTCCCCCCATCAGGGTGCAATAATCCCGACCACAGATCCTCTTAACCAATTAATTTCTCAAAGAGTAACTGGTCCTGAAAACCCAGATGACCACCAACCATTAGAAAGAAGTTCCATTCCAAAAAATAGATTGGTGAACCATTTGGAGTATCTTGGAAAATTGGCAATGGAAACATAATGGGGGTAATCCATTCCACGCCACAAAATCCTACATGAAACAGAACTAAAATCCAAAAAAACTATTTTTAAAATTCTTTTTCAAAACAATTCCATTTTTATTTTTTTCAAATGATAAATTTAAATTATTCAGTTTTCATTTAAACAGTAATGTTTTATATAAAAAATACAACATAGATAATAAATATTCATGGATGTGTGAGAAACAAATTCTAAAAACCCCTAGAAAATCATAACAAGGGTAAGCATAAACATCAATATCAAAAACCATATAAATTGATATTAGAATAACATAACACAAAACAAAAAATCATACATAATCATAATGAATACGATAATTAATTTTAACCTTGAATGTATGAAGATAACCGAGTGATCTATCTATAAGGGTCTAATATGAGTAAGAGATAAATAATATTTTATATTAGGATAAAAAAGTAGAAGATCTCAAATTTTTCTTTGGTCCCAACTCCAAGATCAAGAATGGTCTCCTAGAAAAACTTGTGGAAGCACTCACTATATTCTTATTATAAGATCTTAAAGCCCATTAGAAAATATATTGATGCCCTATAAATCTTCCCAAAAAACTACTCATGTTCCCTTGGAAATCCCGCACTCACAATAACGTTATTCTGATGTGCTACACTACTTCCATTTCTAATCACAAAACATGTTCTATATATCAATATTTATTTCACATGATACATTTCTAGAAAAAAATTTCAATTTTTAAATCACATTTCTATAGGGAAACCCCATTTTAAATCCTCTTTTAAAATTCTATTTGAAGTCATAAAATCTCGTTGATAGGTTTGATCAAACTTTTCTAGTACACCAATGAAAACTCCATTTATAAATATTATTTTAAAAACCCAATTTTCAATCCAAACAATTAAACACATAAAACATTCTATAAAAATTTATGAAAAATAATTTAAATAGAAATAAAAAATTAAACTATAGTTAATTTAGATTTCATATGTAATCCTTGTTAAACACCCTAAAATAGAGAAAACTACATTTAAAATGGTTCTAGTCTAATCGCCATATATGAAAACCAACCATAATGTAAAGGAAAGGGACACACATGTCTAATCAATAATAAAAAAATCTAAAACACCTTTAATGAATCTAGGTTCAGTAAAAGCTTATATTGGGTTTCTCTATTCCATAAAAATGGATGAACATGAATAAATATAGTGGAGGATAAATTAATGAAAATAAATGCACTTACCCCATGAATAAACCTTTAAGCCATAGATATTCCATAAAAAGTGATAAAAAAGATGCATCTCCATGGAGGAGGTGATGTTCATGAGTGGGAGAAAAATGTAGCGAAAAGGGGGTTAAAATTTGATATGTAATTTTTAATAATTTTTTTTCACCATTAAATGTGACTACTAAAAATATAATGATGGGGGTTTTAATAAATTTGGTCAAATTATTTTTTAAGTATTTTTATTTTTGGAAATTTCATTTTACATTTTTTCTATATGATTGTTTTAGTTATCTTTTATGTAATGTACTATATGTTTTATTGAAAAATATGATGTGGTGTTTTAATATTGTTTTATAGTGGTGATGGAATGACCCATCTTAGAAGGGAAACCATTATATTTCTATTTCTATTTAAATCGGTTTATAATTATTTTTATTTGTGGAGATAAAAATACATAAATATACCCTTAATAATGATATTTCATGAACAATATTTCAAAATATAGGTAGTTATTTGAGAAAAATTCTAAAAACAACTAGGGACACACATTTTTTGAGAAAAACGGATGTAGATATCATCTCTTAATTTTAAGGGGAATTCTTTCCAACTCTAAGAATTTCATATAGATTTAAGACATATTCATGAATACATTAATAAATATATAATATAGAACCTTTCATGATTATATTGATAGTAAATTTAAAGAATTCATTATATTTATAATCATATTTATATATATATTTGATGATCTTCATTGATTTTGATGTCTTTGTCAAACCAAGGGCCCCCATCGATGGTACCCATTGTATATATATTACAAATTTTTATGTCACTTATTATCATGATATTAGTTTTATGATATGAAATGGTTTTCTCTATAATTTGTCTTCATCCATGAGGAAAAATAGATGATTCAATTTTTGTATATGTCTCATAATAGAGGCTTCCAATGTATACACTTAATAGGAATCATAACACATGTAGTTTAGTTCCACTTAACTAGACAAATAATATTATTTAGGACATGTGGAAAAGACCATACAATGTAGTCTAACAATAGGAATCTTGGACATTTAGATGAAATTTTCCTAGCCATGGATGATATAGGACACATGCGAAAAATGGTAAAGGTTAACTCAAATCAATATATCCTCCCATGTTGGTTATGAACCGAATAGAAATATGGACCCTTGAAAATAATGGTGTGTGTGGTACATATTTTTAGTTAAAGGTGGATTCCTACACATTCCTTTTATATTGGAATCAAATGTTATTTAGTTCATAAGGGTTTGGGATTACACTATTGGTGGAGGTCCAATGTTGATTCATCAAGAATACATACCTTTGAGGTTTTTCCTCATTGAGAATATAGACCTTTAAGAGGATTGTAACATTATTTTGGGGCTCAAACATTGTTAGATTCCCATTTTTGGTATTTTTTGGAATATATAGAATAGTATCCCCATGAATGTGATCTTTGATTATATTGATTACATGATCATCACTAACCCTTAATCCCCCATGATTCATGATTATTTGGAGAGACAAGGGGAATCAGATGATCTAGAAAACCTAACAAGGTCCTTTATCCACATATTCACAAGGGTGTTGATATAGAATTGGGGGAAATTACCTTCATTAAAAACTATGTGCATACTCAATGAGGGATTCCCTATAGATGAATTTTATACATGTCCACTTGTATACATGGATGATGTCATGGTGTAGTTATCATTAAGAGGGGTGAGTATTGTGTGTTCTCATATCCTTTATTATTTCATAACCCATGTGTTAAGAATTATGACTCTATATTGATATATCCTGATTATTTTCACATTTCAAGTAATATATTTTTAAACCATGCTTGATAATACATTCATCATCATCGTAATTTTGTAATCCTCATTACCATATAAATATATAATTTAGACCATCCTAATATACCTAGATATTGGTTTGGATAAATTTGGGACTTCTATTTCCATGAAAATTCATAATTAAGAGGTAATGATTGTTTTCCATGTTCTTTGATCCTATATATCTAGTTTTTTAGGTTAGTCCATGGCATGGTCCCCCATGAATAATAAAACCGAGGAATGAGGTTCTATTCTATTGGTTATATAAAAGTGGGATACACGTGTTGGACATGAAAGTGAGGCCTATGTGAAATGATGGTATTTCATGTATAGTTGTTATGTGAAGCCTGACGGTGCCTTGTATAGGGATGACCTAGTTAAGCTAAAGGTGCTTCATTCAGGGAGCATGATGGTGAGATAGAGATGCTTCTCATAGGGTAGAACTAGGCTAGCAGAATGTGGCTCTCACTAGGTGGGCATTGGTGAGATCAAGGATTCTTTTGGTTGATAAACCACTTGGGTAACAACACAATGAATATCCACTGATAATGGATCCAATGGTTGACTTATGTTACATTAGATTACATGCACTCATATTTTGGGCATTGAAAATACACTTTTCCCATGTTTTTTTATTAAGGGGGGTGGTTCCTCTATAGGGTCTCCATGTTATAGACCTTGAGATGACTAAATCCATTGATCATTTCTAATTTGAACATATTTTGTAATATTATGGAACTACTTGATTCATTTGATGGCTTTGAAAAGTTTCATGGGATATAAAATCATTATATGGCCTCCCCATATATCATTCATCCAAAGGAAAAGCCCAATGGTACTATTTATTAGAAAAACAAGACCATTTAATATGAATATCATCTAGGTATGTATGTCACCTAGGGGTCTCATTATGACCCTCATAAAGGTAATTTATACTCATTTTGATCCATATAGGCTGTCTCCACTCAAGACTGTTGGCATAAATGTGGAGTCCATAAAGTTTGAGTTTGGAGATATCATTTATTCAACATTTTTCTATACTAATTTATATAATTCTTTTTAAATAATTTAATCTCTATGTGATGACATATGTTAAATAAATGTACCCCTTTGGATGAGATATTATTGGTAGAAGAGCAGATGATCCTGAGGTATATTGGATTATGGGAATTTGTGTATCCTTCACTCAGTTCATTCCACACACTCACATAAATTCATACTGGGGCTTCCTGAATCATGTATCATGTGTATTTATAAATGGAGAAGTAAAGGGATGGTATTTGTAGGTATTTCATTAAAAATGGTTCTTGTATGTTGATAGCGTAGATGTTTCATACTGTATGACTATATAAAAATCCACACATCTATAAATAGCTTATACTACCCTGCAATACATCCACTCTCCCTAATAGTTTCCTTTCTCTTATTTAATTTGGTGTTCATGATTCACTTTTATACTACACATTCCCACATTACTCAATCATGTACCCATGATATACTTGATTTATACCCTAAAATTCCTCTAAATCATTTTGGAATTTGAAAATCATGAGGTCATATGTGCATGTGACCTCCATAAAGTTACTTTGGCGAGTGAACACCATGCGTCCACTTGGGTGAGTGACCTGTGGGATGTCACTTGGGTGAGTGACCTTTGTGAGGTCACCATGGTGAGTTACCTATGTAAGTTCAACAGGGTCATTGAACAATTTTATGTCAAATGGGATACTAACTTGATCACAATCCCTTGGGTTAGTGACCGACATGAGGATTCAACTTTTCTATGTTTTCATTAAAAATGCCTTAAACGCCACTATTTAATAAAAAAGTTGTTGTTTCCTTATAAATTTCACATTCACACAAAATCAGTAACTATTTAACAAGTTACCACACGTGTAAAAAAATTATTGATGGTTTTGTTCTAGATTACTATAAAATGTGTGACTCCAACATACCTGAATTTTTAATATATTTGATGTAGTAAAAGTATGAGTAACCAATAGGTGATTTACTATAGATTTATGATAAAATTATTTTGAAAGGTCAATTCATCTCTAAGAAATATATATTTATGAAATTCATTGTCCATATATAATGTAATCTATCCAAATGCCATCATATCTTTAGGAGGTGTGTTTCTCAACATGGTAATAGTGTTCTCCACATGAATCATGCATAACAATTATTGTGCCTCATATCTAAAGCCCCCAAACAAGGAATCAAAACACCAATACTTCCAGTTCATATTATATTATTCCAATATAGATCAATAAAAATGATAGAAGGATTATTGTTACTTTTATTATGAAGGGGGAGCTAAACCCGATTAGATGTGGGTATACTCAGTGCACCAAACATGTGTGGTATTTAGAAATGAGTGTAAATAAGTTCAGATTTATGATGCTATAAGGGGGTCCCAACCATATATATACAATAATTTTGACATCATATCTGATCTCATTAGAAAATTTATCCCACAAAAAAATTATTTCTATTTAACATATGGTGATATTGACATTAGATTATGGCATGTCTGTAAGGTCACGTGAGTTCCAATTCATGGATAAATGTTCAATGAATTTATACTACTAAAATAATCATTGGATGACTTTGATAGGACCCCAAAATTTTTAAATAATCCATTAAAGGTGTCTTGAATGGTTCTATAATAGACCTTATACCAAGGGGTGATGCTCATTTTGAAGCATGGATGTAGTCATTGTCACGAACCAGCCCGAGTCGACCCTGAACCGGTCACCCAGGCCAGCCCGCAACAAGTCCCAAGAGGCGTTCCCGATCCTCCTGGGATGGTGACAAGCACCAAGGGCATAAATAGAGTACATAAGGGAACATTTTCTCCCATATATAAACAATCAAACAAACAGCAGAAACAAACAGACAGCCCAAAATAAATTTATATAAAAAAAACTAAATATTATTTGTACAAGAGACTAAAAGTAGAAAAAAACAACAACTCAACTGAACTATCCCTATGAACAACTAAATCCATGTGACACTTCAGGTAACTCTCCAACACAATGATAAAATGTCCCCAAGGTGATCAAACTAATGATGAAGCCCGCACAAGGGCTACAAAAAGAAGAAGACTATATGAGTGAGTATTAAAACTCAGTAGGTTAGCCTGATATTCTATTTCCAATGTACATTCCTTTAAAATAAAAGAAACATCAATTTATAGTTATAAATTCATGATTTGAAATTATGGTTTTCAACTGAGGTTCCATGCTATAATAATTATCAGACAAAAACATGCATGTTTAATAAACAAAAAATGCATGTAACAATTTTTTTCAAAGAGGTGCAACTTCAAAATGAAAATAGTTTTCAAGAGGGATGCTTTAAAGAATTTTAACTTTTAAATAAATGAAACATTCTACTGAATTTACCAACCAAATACACCGTATGCCGACGGTGAGTAAAAAATAGCTAATGATCACTAGTCATGGGAACACCCCTAGGCACTAGTTTGTTGTGAGCCCCGGGTACCTCGTATCTCGGTGAAAGTGACCATAATAAATATATGTTCTCGTGCACGAGCCACTAGTAGGGAACATACCCATAACATAGTGGTCCCCAATCATCATCATCATTATAGATTAGTTAGTGTTTTCATCGTCAAACTTGCTATGTGAAACAAGGGCCAACCCCCACAGAATCACTAGCATACTAGTACACGTCCGCCCACCTAGATACCCGAGATTCCCTTTAGTTCTCAATAAAGTTACACATATTATCAAATACACATTTCACATCCACATTACATTCCAAAACAATAAAAACACAAACAGCCCATAATCGTTCTTCACATTTCTTACACTAATCAACAAACCGCTAAATATTTTTGTAAAACAATTTCATGAAGTGTATTGAGGCTTTGCACATAAAACTCTTTCAAAAACACTCTTTAAATTATAAACACACATCAAAACCAAACCAAATCATATTTTTCATCCCAGTAATAATTTAATATAATCATTTAATGGACCATAAAACAATCCCAATTTCACAACTTGTTATATACAAGCAAAACACTCCTTCATTTCTAGGAAATGCCAAACGGGCCTTGAAACATTTTCTCAAAACTAACCTTTGACGAAGGTATTCATTTTAATTTTATTAAGGATCTGTATAAACACCATTTAAAGTAGAAAACCACATTCATAAATCTCTTATAATTCTCATGTTACATATTCAAAACTCAACCATTTTCATAAAGATGTAAAACATGCCACTTTTGGGCAACTCGGGCCAAAATATGTTGTAAATAAAAACCCACTTGTTTGTAAAAAAAATCCAATTTCGAAATCCATATAAGTACCCAAAAATACCATTTATCATTCTTACAATTCCATTATAAATCAAAACAAATAACTTCTAAATCACACATCACACATAAAAGCCAATCGGGCAATTTACCGAACACATGACATTACCTTTTTAAACAAAACAATTTATTTTAAGTACATGAAATGGAATAGACCACCAATTGAATTCCATATTTCATTAAAGACACTGTAACATGTTAAAAATACCATATACCAGATTATAAAACTCAAAAAATATTTTCAAAAGATAACGGAACATTTAAACAAACACTTGTTGAGCGTTTTCATGACAAAACAACACTACCTTTCACAAAACAATGATTAAACAACTAATTTGGACACCAATAAAATTATACAAAGGCGTAAAAACAATATTAAACATTTAAATAAGTTTATTAAAATATTAAAATGATGAATTTTGAATGATAAATGCATGTGCAAGGGATATCCTACCTCAAATCTTAGGCGTAATTGAAACGCACACCCGAAATCACCCACCGCGGGTTTATAAAACCTAAAACTATAAATACCAGACCTAAACAAACATAAAACCCATCAAAAAACTTTTTATAACAAAACTCTAGGTCTATCAAGACTAGGGTAAAATATAAAACCAAGAAATAATGAAAGTATGGGGAAGAAAAAGAAAAAAGGAGAAGGAATCTCACATTTCATCCTAGAAAACTCTTCGTCTTCCATTAGATTTGAAGCCCTAGAGAAAAGGGAAGGGCCTGAAAATTCTTGGAGAGACTACTTATGTCTGGAAAAACCATGGGAAGAATATTGGTTGCTAAATAAGTACGAATTGATTGATTTATGAGTGATAAAGTTCACCTTGGAAATTCTGAGCGATTTGAGGTTTCTTGAGAATTTGCGCCCTAATCCGTGACCCACAAGAGCTCCAAAGAGGTAAAATCGATTATGAGGGTCCAGATAGGGTTATTGGATTCGTGGGGGAGGTGGAATGACCGAAACATAGAAAAAAAATGAAAAAGATATAAATAAAACAAATTATTTGTTTTAAAACAGGAAATGGACACATGGGCTGGCCCAGTACCTAAATAAGTAGCCCAAATTCACCCGGCTTTTTAATTTGAAATGGGTCCAAAAGGATATATAAATTTTAATATATCAGTATAGGAAAAGTGGGAAGTTGAATGGGTGAAAATGGATGAAAAACAAAAGAGTAATAAAAAAAGAAATTCAGTTTTTAAAATTGGGAATGGGCTCACGGTTGGCCCAAATCATGAAGTAACCACCCTTTCTTCCAACACTCCTAAACAAACAACGGGGATCCAAAATTATAGTGGTTAGAAATATATGAAACTTAAAAACTAAATATTCAACTCATAAAATACCCATGAAAAGGATCGGGATTTCTAATGGTCCGGAACAATACAAAGACAAAAAAACTGTGTGTGACAGTCATTCTGGGATCAATATAAATAGAATTCTATTTTCTGAGTAATGGAAAAATTACCATCATTGGAGTAGAGAGAAATTCAAGGAAAATTTAATCCAATTTTGGAGGAAGACCAATATGACTAGTGGGGGGTATATTCTGAAATCTAATAACCCTTTTAAAATCCACCTTGACGATTTCTGAGAAATTTGATTGAGTACCTACCTATTTTCAGTCCTCAAATACAACAATGATTTGAGGCCACGGATTTTTTCTCCAGAGGAAAAATTATTTGAATAAAATAAAATAGGTTTGGATTATAATATTTCATAAAATAATGTAATATTTTCTATGCGATAATAAAGATAGAAGGCCCCATATGAAATTTTAGTACCTTTTTAAATGGTGTGTTGGTTGATTTCACAACAATTATGTTCTTATATTCTAATGAGTGGAGTCAATGTCTCTAAAAGATGGTTTTGTTTATTCATTAAATCTTTTTATGGTATTCATTCGTTTCATCTGTAGTATGGTAAATATCAAAGGAATAAAAACGTACATTGATATTATATTTTCCTCTCATATGGTGATCCACCAACACAATTCTTCATTGATGATGACCTATGTTTATATTCATTCATGTTCTAGGATTGCATCTTGGAAGAACAGACTACTAGTGTGGTTATATATAATGAAAATAATGTATATTGGTATTCTATTATGTGCAAGTTTCTACAACAACCAAATATATCCCCCGACATCTTAGATTTGAGAAACCTATAATGGTGGATAAGAAATTATTGATCTTCATCGACTTGGAGGTATCCCAATAATTGATTATGATACCTCCTCTATGTTCATATATTGTGTTAATATCTATGTATGACAGTTCATTGATTTCTTCCCACCCTCAATGGGAATTAACAAAAAGGACCACACAAGATGAATTGATGATGAATTATGTACATGGCCCGTGTGGTAGGAAGGATCAACATATGGGTAATGAATCCAATGATCCAATATCATCAAAATAATCATGGACTTGGGACATGGACTATGATACTATTTAAAATTACAAATCTTTCGAGAAATGTTATTATAGTTATCATCACCATGAGGAGACCTAAGGATTGGTCACCCAACCTCCTCCCCCCAGAGTATAGAGGCAAGAATTAATAATAAATTCAAAGGATGAGGAGTATTTATCACATCCTACCACATCAATATCAAATTATTAGAGGCCAATGGAGTGTGATCATGGAATGTAATAACCTATAACATCATATGATTATGGTCTTTTATTTAAGATGATATATAAGTCTCACATATTGGTGATATTCATTTACATCACATTCATCACCCTAGCACAAATTCTATCGAGGTGGGGAAGTATGTTCAGTAGATAGAGATGTTAGTATGTGTGATCGATGACCAGGTCCGAGATTCAAAGATGAAAACACAAAATCTAGAATAAGGGGCTGATGTGAGAGTGATTGACCCATCCAATAATGAATTGGATGGATTCATTGATGATGGTGATATAATTTCATTTACATTAAATTGAACCCAAAAAAGTTTCTATTATTAGTGGAACTGCTATTAAAGATACTCTTTAACATGATGAAAGGGGCTTCACTAGAACTAGCCTTCATGAGATATACATCAACAAGAATCCCCATCGAGGATGTATGGTCTACCAAATATATTGTGTAGTATTATACAATCCATATATTAATGTTTGATGAGAAATAATAGTGAACCTTTCAACCTATGGTATCCATGATTGTGAAGTGTCACAAGGGTCCCTCACTTTCTATGGTGAATAAACGGAAGAATAAAAAAGGAGTTTTTGAGGTGTGTGTGTTTCGTAATAAGTATACACATTTTTATTCAGTATTATAATTCACTATTAGAACCCATCTGAAAATTATTTATATTTTTAGGTTCCCCATCAATTTTCTCCCTACGTTGTTCTACCTCTAATCCCTTTGGATTTGAATAAGTGACTCTAGATGGGGAATAAATTCTTGTTAATATGTCTTCACCCTTGATGTGTGGTATTTTAGAGGAAAAATAATTATTATATTCCTCTCAATGTAGTAAGAGAATTGAAGCATATTTAAAATGAATATGGATAAAATGTTTTCACATACTAGTTAATGACCCTATTATTTATAAATCATGTAGGTATTAATCAAGTATATATGGAACCTTCCATGGAAAGTCTATACCCTATCATTAAATCAGTAAATACAAGTCTGGGTTTCACGTCATTGGTGGAGTTGCTTCTCCTAGGTCTCAAGCCTAATGTCCCATGATTCCCCATTGGCAAGGATTCCAAGGGGTTTTCGACATTAATTAACGGAATGAGAAAACACTATATGAAAATTGAATATTTTCATGAAAATATTAATATAACTGAATACATAGAATAAACCAATGAATTCAATAAGGAGGTAGAAATATTAGGTACATTGTATTTTCTTGACCGAAATTATTCCTGTTGTTTATTCCTGACTAATCGATTTAAGAAAAGTGTTCCTTGGAAAATATTTCATAGGAAATTATTAGGAATGGTATAAATATTCATCACCCTTCTCAAATAGTGGAGGTACATGTACCATAACATTATTAATAGAAGTCCCAATATCAGTCTTCCTCAGGCACCATGAAACATATAAGGGCCACCTCACTTGTAAAGGACCTTGATCAGGCTACATAAGTTTCATATATCGTGGATGATTCTTATTGAGGATTTATCCCACTAATTGGTGAGTATTATAAACTCATATGATTTCCCCCCTCCATTTCTATCTTTTTTTCCCAAATGTTAATGATTGGTACAGCTTGGTATCAAAATACCATCGAATTTAGTAACCAAACATGAATGATATGCATCTATAACCACACAGTCAATTGAAGGTGGTGAAGAGCATACTGCTTCAGAAAGAGCATAGTAGGTTGAATCCTTTACTGTATTAATCCTAGATTATATACCTCCCTATAAAATTGGATGCAATTCACACATAGAGGATCAAGATTCATTTCAGGACACATTTTATTTAATTTTATTACGGAATGTTTTTAGAGGGTAATATTACAAACACCACTTTAGGGTCTACAATATAGAATTCACTCAATCCCAACAATGATTTTAATTTTGGTGTATGGAATATTTGAGTAAAAAATAAATATTATTCTATAATGTGAATCATATGGAATCATGAAAAGCAATTAATGACATGGATGGATGATGTGTAACATATGGACTGGTTTGAAGATCATAGAGCGATTATATACTAGGAAGATCATAGCCATGCCTAAGAAGTGGGGGGGGGGAATCAACATCGTATTGGTGAGATATATCACCTGATTGCACATCATAAAAAATAATAATAATTCATGAAGCAAGATATTGTTTAACTCCAATAATCCATGAAGAGTTTCCAATTATAAAAAAGAGATTCCATTTCTAAAGGGAAGGCTAACATTCATTGTTTTAAGGAATTCGTCACCATAGAACTGATTCGGAATCGACACAATATAGATATGGAATAGATTCAATTAAACAGATAAAATCAAATGTTGACTAGCACCTATATAAATTGGATGAGAAACTCTATTATGTGGAAGATCCTAAAACATTTCCCAAATGAATGGAAAATATTGTGTTCAAAGATCATATACTTATTTATTCCAGCCTTTCAGATAACATTAAATCCAAATATAATCATTTTAATGGACATCATTGTGTCCATATGTCTGAATCATTATGAAAATAACAGATTAATTCTCTAAATTTTATAATTCGATTTGACATAGTGAGCATAACATTATTATTTTTAGGGTCTTTAAATTAACCTAATCTACATGTTGATTTTTTTCACTAGTAGTATACGATCTTATATGGAATACTAATATAGTTGATATTTTAGATCAAACATATTTATCCCATATTTTGTGATTGACAATCCTAACTATGTATTGAGAGCCACGAATAACGCATTGTCCAATTCCTATTTGTTTGAAGAAGACTTATTTTTTATTATTCTTGGTATTTTTTGGTGTTCGGACACATACATGAGGAATGATTGTGGAAAATGCTTGATACTAGGTTTCCATTATCATAATTTACGGTCACATATGGATAAAAGGATTCACTCTAAAGGAATAAAACCCATCAATTTGACATGACACAGTATAAAGAACACATTGTGGAGATCCATTTTGAGACATTTTATTCATAATAACATGAAAATTGAAAGATGATGTTCATACCCATAACTATTAGAGAAGAAAGAAAAAATATGAGGTATTATGTTCCCTCAAGGAAATTATGTGTGCCTCGTTAGAATAGGTACATTTTGATACATAATGTTGGGAAATTAGGGATCGTGTATATCATTAATTTGGAATCCACATTCTTATATTGATGTTAGTTGGCTCCCGTAAGGATTTCCCTACCACGATCAAGCTGGTGAAAGGATGTGGTGGAGATTTTTTATTGTGTTCATGATATAATATTGAATTCATCCATAACTAAAAGTATTTTTACTTTTAAGATCAAACATTTAATGAAAATAATTCCTTGAATTTTATTATGACACAACATGGTCATGAAAAAAAAAACAATTATGTCTGATCTCTCTGAACTCATTTGAGTCATTATTAGTGTTAGAAAAAATAGGAGTGGAGTATATTTATAGATTATGTGAAAACATTAGTCATGTATTTTGATTGATAAAAATAACATGATTATTTTTTGGGGTGGTGTCTTAATATTTATTATCATTTTAATTAGATTGTTTTTTTATAGTTTATGGTCACCAAAAATTAACTAAAGGGTATGTGGATAATGAAAAAATAGGTCATTCAGTGCCTATAAATATATACCACTCTACTTGTTTGTGGTGTGGGATGTTGTAACCCAATATTTTGGTGGAATTTGGGTACAAAGTAATGTGTGGGAAAAGTGTTCATATAATTACCATGAACCATGTTCGAAAACCGCCTTCAATTATGACATTGTTGAATATTATATAGATAAATTTTTTTCCATCTATGGATTATGTAATCACTTGTTGAAGGCCCATTATAGGTAAATCATAATGAAGTTCCAATTTGAGGCCTATTGTGAATTTTAAAAATAAATTATTCTTATAGATTCAATTTATTACATCGCTGATAGGAAAATAAAAGATCATCTAGATCCATGTTCTCCAAGGAATGAGGTTATGATTTATAGAAGGGAGATGTGTCTGAGATAAAATGTAATTTGAAATAGAATTTGACATAGATTATAAAGTTATCTACATTGATCTACGTTATATTTAGGGATGGTTACACTATTTCTTCCCAGAGAGATTCCTGAATGAAGGAACCCAAATTATGATCTCCGAAATGAATTTGGATAATATGAAAGAAGAAAAGGACTCATGATCATCCAATGTTTTGATGGTTGGTTATAGGTTAAGGGACTAGGTTGTCACTATGCATTTCATTGAATCAAGAATCATGAACTACATAGTTTTGAAGAATATATATTGTTTTTTGTTGTGTTACGAGACCGACACCAAGATTAGGTGGCCCCTCAAGAGAGTAACAAGGTGTGGCACATTTTTACATAATCTAATAGGGATGTTACCATGTGGTTTCTTGTCATATGTTACTAATGTTATCATACATATTCAAATATTCTGAAAAATATGTATGTCATACCATTTATATTCATGAAACTATGAGTTATTTTATCATTTTTATTCATAAAATATTTCTAGATAATTATATGGTAGTTATGAAGGAAGGTTATTTGTATGTGACATTGGGTTATTGACCCCAGAAAATAATATAGGAAAATTGTGTAATGGGTGGTCAAAAATATTGTTCGAAAAGATAATTCCATTATGAAATTGTTAGGGTGTGGATAGATTAATGAATTCCCCCTAAAGGAATAAGGTTCCTATGGTTGACTAGCCTTTTTTGGGAACTCATTATGAAGATCCAATTTGAAGAGTGTTATACATAGTCATGAAAAAAGTTTCCATCAAATTTGAGCACATTTCCAACATCCAAAATAGCTTATAGAGATCCAAATTTTCCAACGCATTAATTATGATTTTTAAAAGATAATTCTTATCAAATAAGGGATCATTTTGATTAAAAATGACTTGGAACTTATAGATATTTTCTTAAAATTTATTGATTTATGACATGAAAATAATAATGGGAACATTTTGACGTTGTAAACAAATATTAACACCCAAAAATCACAAGATTTCATATAGTAATGTGAAAAAAAACCAAATAAGGATTTACACGTAAAACTACCATCAGTTGTTAGATTCAAATACATGGGTGGGAGTTTTTTTGAATATGGGCTCACGATTGGAGTGAGAAATCATATTAGACTCTAACAAACAGATATTTCTCATATGTAGGAGACTGGGAATATTATAATATAATGGATGGAATTGGATATATGAGTTGAGAATAAGTACATATCCAATGAGTATGTGAATAAATACACACATAGTTATTTGTTAGATGTGAGGTGTGCAACACTGCCAAAAAATGTAAAAGAGTTAATTTGAATTTGATAGCGCGTATGACATGAAGAAAAAAGTATGAAAGGGAATATAATATCTTTATAATTTAAAATATATTTAATATTTAAAAAATTATCAATCTATGATATTAATTTCAATAAACAAAATATCGAGACAGCGTATGTCACACGCAATAACGAGTATCTTTAATGGCTTTCATTACACATAAAATTGTGTATTACTAAAAAACATTATATTTTTAAAAAATATTATTTAATTTTATAGGATATAACATATACATTAAATTATTTGTTATGAATATTATTTACTCTATTATCAAAATATATGGTTTATATAAATAGAAAATGAATTCATAGGTTGCGAATTAATTTGAAATGAATCTAAAAACAAATTGGTTATAATGGAAGTGGTTTTATAATGAAAGAGGGTTTTTATCATAAAAAAACAAATTAATATTATTGAATGGTATTACTGACGCATATATTTTTTTATTCATTCAATATATTTACATTCATCTAATATATTTTATTGGAATATGGTAAGAATAACCCAAATTTTAAGGATAAAAATAAATATACTTTTATAGGCAATTATAGAACTCTTAAATGTAGAACTTTTTTAAATCCTCTTTTTGAAATTTTTATAAATTTAAAATTTCATTCTAAAGGTAATTTTTTGAAATTCGGACATAAAACTTATCTTAGTTTTAATTTTTGGTATTTCTCTATAATATTTCATTTTATATTAAAATTGAAAAATAATAAATTTTAAGTCAAACCAATTTTTAATCTAATATATATAAGTAAAAATTATATTATTTATTTGTTTTAAATATTAATTTGATTTATTTTGATTTAATTAATCCAATTTTCGACCCTGTAATTTATTAAAAATTGAGGTAGGATATAAAAAAACCTCAATGTTTTGAACTGTTTTTACTTTAAAACCCTGCTTTGTCATCCAATATTGTTGATTAAATTTAAATTTATATCTTCAAATTATGTGAATTGAATTTGTAAAAATGAATTCCATAATGGGAATAATCAAATCTTTTTATGTATAATATATACATATCTTTTCGATCAAAATTATTAATCAATGTAAATAAAATTAATTACAATGATTAAGAAGAAAATTTTATTAACAAGGCATTAAACTACAAATATAAGGGATAATGACATATAAATATGAATAATAACATATCGTATTCCAATATTTAAAACTAATCCAAGGTATTATAAATTTTGATATATTATTTTATGAAATTTATATGGAAAAAACATGGATGAAGTTCCCTTTTAAAAAAACATTATTAATTCCACTCATCCTGAACAATAAAAATGATGTCACCCCTCCCACTTATTAAAAAATATAGAGAAATTTAGATCGAAATAAGTCTTAAAAAATATTCCACCAACATTCCTCACCACTTCTTAGAATCCTAATATTGGGATGAATACAATCCCAGGATGTATTTCGATGTAAACGAAAAGGAGTTACTCGCAAAAGGAGGTAACATTCCCCAATGATCACTTTCATTTTATTTCCTTCTCCATCCCCTAAAATTTTATTATTACATGATAACATAATAACCTCGGAATTTTAAATATAATTATATATATTAATTCTATATTTTTTACCTACATTTACAACCACATCCATCTAATGTAAAATGTACTTACCATTCATTTTTATAGCAGACTAATGCCTCAAGAAATAACGATTGTTAATTCTTCCATTACCACCTCTTATGGATTGAATTTTGATTGAAATGATGTTAATATATGATATATATGATATTTATAATGTACTAATAAACATATAATATTTAATATATCATATAACGTTTTGATATCCATTTTTTCCAAATATGATAACATCATTTGTGAATGTGTCGAATACCGTCTCCTCGAAGCGATTTGATTCATTAAAGCTATAAATTAAATGTATAAATGATGATTTTACAAAAACCTATGTTACATTAATATGATATAAATGATAATTTAATTATAATATACATTTATATAATATAATTTTAATTGTTTTAAATAAGTTACTGTAATGGAAGTAGCATTCTTGCATACGTTCGACCTACCATCTCTGTGAATGGTGTATATATATTCTACATCCACATATAACAGATTATTAAAAAGAAATATATGCATAATATATATAACATTTAATTCATTTTTAAATGAATGAAAATATAATATCATAATATATATTATAGAAACAAAAATAATAGGTTCAAACATACTTGAAATACTAGACAATTGTCACCTGAAATAGTGAATATAATGAATGATTATTAAAAAATATCTAATAATATATTATATGAAATTATTATATTCAATTATAATTATGGGAATGATTGTTGAGTAAGTAAACGACATGTTTAAAACCATTATAAATTATGTTAATTGATGTTCATCTAAAAGTAAACACAAGGGAAGGTATTCTTGTCTTACTTCTCTTTATGTGAGGCATACACCATACTCACCATTTATTTATTTATTTTGTTTTTTCTATTGAAACTTTTGATATGATATACAATGAGTAATTTTATCTTCATTGAATTTAATATTTTATTTTATTTAATTTCATTCATGGGGAATATGATTTAAATGGTACATAGTAGTAAGAAATTTCATCTCAATTACCATTCTTTTATACATACATTATTGATGTGAAACAAATTTATTATATATGGTGTAAATAAAGTCTCATTGACATGTAAAATAGTAATTAATTAATTTTTAATGATATTATTAGTATTATTTTTAATTATTTTATCTACTTATATTTGAATTAAGCTCTATAAAGTTGAAGAATATATCAAAACCTAATTTATTTTATAAGTGTTATATTACTTCCACATTGAAATTAATATTCTATGATTATGTGTGTAATTAATATTTACTATATATTTTTTAATTTACAATTTTTTTATAATTTTTTACATTTCAAACACATACTATATTCATTGATTTATTATCATATCAATTTTATTGTTTTTTAAATGGTTTACATCACAATATAGTTTTATTTGGTATTGTTTAAACATGAATTTCTAGGTAAAGAAAATTTTTAGATCATTTTTTGATAAATCCATTAATTTTCTTCTAAAATAGTAATTCATTAATTTTTTCAAGTAATATTATAATTTTCTAATATTTGGTAATAAATATGTATTAGAAAATGTTTTTAAAAAAACTCAACTTGATTTCTCTAATTCATTGGGGAACATGTTTTCTCCTAAAAACCTATTTTATAAAATACTTCTTAAAAATTGTTTTACTATTTTAAAATTGATTTATCAAATGTAATTTTCACCCTTATCATATTTTTTAGTGTTTCATAAAATTGATATTCAATGAAATGGGTTTTAAAAAGTTTTTATAAACAAAAGTATATTTCCCTAAGAATATTTCTCGAAGATATCTTTATAGTATTCTTATTTATAAATGACAACAACACATTATTTTTACTACACATAGGATAAGTTTTATTGATTCCACAATTATTCATCCTCTACATGGTTTATCATTTCATTGACCATATATAGTATTGACAATCACCACCTAGATTTTTTTGTTAGTCCCCTAAAAATATTTAATTTATTATGATCATTGGACATTAAATAGTCACTAATATTCATATAATCTATCCTAGATATTATTATTACATGAATCATAAACCACATTTATATATGATGTTTACATTGAAATTAATTTTATTTACCCAAGGAATATTGATAAATCTTTATCTTTTAGTCAAACAAGATAATTGATATGGCACATGGTTCCAATATTAAATTAATTATTTGATATATGGGGAATGATTTTGATATTTACGACATGGGAAAATAATGGTATTTATAGACACTAGAGGGATCAATAGATAATGGAAAAAATCAATTAGCTAGCCTTAGATAATATTTATTCACCTAGTATGCTTCAAATCGCCATCTGAATGGTATTAATGGTAAAGTTACGATGTTCCTAGAAAACATAGATTCCAGTAATTATGTATTGCATTCATTTTGATTCAGTAATATATTATCCATTATATTTATTCATCTAAATTTTATATGCATTCATTACATTATCATTTCATTGATTTTTTGGAATGTGCTTATTTTATTTTCCTGACCACATTGATAATTCCTTTTTCAATTATTTTAGTGTCATTTAGTTATATTTGTTACCTTTCCAAATTTTTATGCAGTTAATTCTATTTTTATTGATTATATGGAATGTGGTATTAGTTATTAACTTTTTATAACAATTAATTTTAGTTATTCATTATTTATTCTACTATGCTTAACCCTTATTGAGCATTTGAGCTCACCGATATTTTTTTTCATTTCTCCAGTAATTGAATAATCATGTTAACAATTATATGCTAGGATACTCTAGATTAAATAAAGTTATTATCCAAGAAAAAAATTGTAATTCATATATTCATTTTTAATACAAGACTTATCTATGTATCAGTTTAACCAAGACTATTGTACTCATTAATCCTTCAAGATTCTGTTCTTTATAATCATTCTAATATAATGGTTGTAGATATCATCTCTGAGCTTCTAGGGTCTAGTCACTATAGTTTTTATTTATAGAAGTTTAATAGATTCTTTAAAAACTATATTTAAGAAAACACAGAATGTGAACAAAACCTTGAGGAAGGCATGGAGGATATTTATAGAAAAAATACCTATATTTTTTAAAAGGAATATATAATATGGGTTTTTATGTAAAAACATATTTTTTGGATACTACAAGTGGACATTGTTTTGGAAAAAATTGATATAGCTGAAAAAATATGAAATGTTGTGTCAATCCTAACTCTAAAATATCCACATACATTAAATGTTGTCTTAATATGCTATAGGTTTGAATATCTTGGTGATATTCTTAGGATAATTCCCATTTTTGATAAAACCCATTATGAAGGATATAAATATATGATTCCATTGAATGGACATGGATAATCTTTAGACTAAGGAATATGCTATGTGGAAATATAATTGCTGATGTATTAATGTCTTGTGTTTTTATTGAAAACAATATTTAAAATTATATTTAGTGATTAAAATTATTTTTTGGACATCCATATAAATTTTTTGAATGTTATTTGAATTATGTTAAAATGGTTTTAAAAAGGACAACGTGTATGATATTGGAAAACCCATCAAGTCTAGTAAGGCAATAGGATATAAACCCTTGACCAAAGGATGATAAGTGAATAATGCCAACAACTTATATACACAATTTCCTAGTTAATATGTCAATACTTTTAGTAAAATAGTTTGTAAAATAAATACAAAGAGTAAAATACTATTATTAGTATTGAGGTTTATAAATTTATTGATAAATCATATTTTTTTTAGAAAATAGTTAGAGTATTACATAAGGACATGTTTTATAGATCTTATAATTCATAAATTTTATTTGTTGTAGGCATCAAAATTTATTTTTGAACATTAATTTTTTGATGTAGGTGATGAATTATAAATAAAATAATTCCTCAACATTATGAAAATGGTCAAAACATATGTTTTTTGAATATTTTAATATTTTTAACTGATTACATTTTAAATCATCGTAGATTTATGTATATGAATCACTCAATATTCCATTTATCATTCACATGTTTTTTATTTATCACCTCAATTACTCCAATTATAAATTTATGATTTTCCTCTAAGTATTTATCTCCACATTCCACTAATATTATCATATATAGAGTCATAGTTTTATGTTGTTTGATATTACATTTATAACTACCATTCTCTCTTATTTTGAGTTTTTTTTTGACTTCTTGTACGATGTGGGTTTTCCAACAATGTAATTTTTTAATATTAAACCCCTTATTATTGAGATATAGTGTTGGTTATGAGGACTGAATATATTTAATGTGGGGAGTGTGAAACAACATGAAAATTCCAAAATAGTATCATTGTATTCGATACCGTGTATGATATGCAAAAGAAAAAGCATAAGGGAGTATAATATCCCATTAATTTAAAATATATTTAATATTTATAAAAAATTAAATATATGATTTATATTTCACTGAATATAATAATAAGTTATTTTTTACCATGCATAACATTGTGTTTCTTTAATATATTTTTTTACACGCAACCCCACATTTTACCAAAGAACAATATATTTTTAAAAAATTATTATTTAATATAATAAGATATAAGATAGCTCTTAAATTATCATTTATGTGTTTTATTAATATATATATGATAATTTATGATTCATAAAAATAGAAAATGTAATGAAAGGTTGCCATTTAATTAGAAATGAATATAATAATATTCAAATATAAATGAAATGTTTTTATTCTCGGAGAGGTATTTTATCACAATTAGTAAATATAATTATTATTACTGAATGATATTAATGAAATATATATATTATTTAATCAATTTTTATTTCTACATTCACTAATCAAATTTAATAATCATAATATTAGAACAAACTTAATTTTACGAATAAAAACCTAAACTTTTCTAAAGGCTATTTTACGCCTTTTAAAGGATAACTGATTTTAAATCCAATTTTTTGTACTTTTATAAATTTTATTTGTAAAAATAAACTTATATTTTGAATTATGTATATAAAAATAATATTTGGGAAATTTTTTTGTATTTTTATGAAATATTTCATTTTTATATTAATATTGAACAATAATGAATTTTAATTCAAAACCGATTATTCATATTTTTTATTTATAATGATTATTTATTTTATTGGATTAAATGATTAAATAATTATATAATATTTCATTTATTCCAATTTAGTTAATTAGAATCAATTTAACAATAAAATATGATAAAAATACAAATTTAACTTGTCCACAATTTCTAGTTTAAAACTGACTATGTCATCCCATATGAGAGATTAAATATATATTAATTTATTCCACTTATATTATAATAAAACTAAAATGTTGATTTCATATTTGGAATTAGATTCATTTATAATCATCAATCAGGTAAAATTAATTTTTACCAAAAATATTAGTGAACATAATTTATATTATTTATTGTGATTAAGAGAAAAAATATCTTAACATGGTATTAAATATTAATCTTATGGGCTAATATGACCGATAAAAAATTCCAAAATCCATTTTATATCTATATATAAACCCAATATTTCCTTTTATCAATTATTTTTATTATTGGATCCACATTACATGGGAAATATTTGTGTGGAATCCCATTTTAATAAAAATAACAAGAATCACACACGTCCTCTATAAGAAAGAACTCACCCTTCCGTTTTTTTCACAACAATAAATCCATTTGTGTAACAAAAAAATAAACCAAAATAATATCCCAACATTCCTCTCCTTATCATAGAAGAATCACATTGGTCAAAAATAAAACCAAAGAGGTATTTTGGTTTGAACCAAAAATATTTTGCTGACAGTAGTGTAACATTCTTAAACAATCACATTAATTTTATTACACTCCCCACCCATTAAAATATTTTTATTATATGATAATATAATAACCACAATATCATAAATATAAATTTGATAATTTATTTAAATGGTGTTGATCTACACTAACACACAATTCCATCTAATGGGTAATGAACATACTGTTCGTGTGTACAGAAGACTACCACCACACGAAATAATGATTTTTCGTTTTTCTTTTACGACCTCTTGTAGTGGGAAATATGATGTTAATTCTTTTATATAAGAAATATATGATATTTTTATAATTTCTATATTATTCTATAAATTTTTATTTATCACATACCATTATGATTTCCATTTATTTTATACAATTACATCATTTGTTGAAATGTGAATTATCTCATCCTCAAAGTGATGTGATTCTTTCTCACAATAAATGGAATGTATAAAGATAATTTTAGTAAACGAATGAAAAATATATAGCATAAAAATTATAATGGGGTTATAATATTCACATAAATATCAATTACATTCATTTTTTTAATATGATAATGAAATGGAAGAAGCGTTCATCCGTACATACAACCTACCATTTCCATGAGTGAAAAATTTAATTTTCAATTTCTAATTATTATAGATTATTATAGATACAAATTTAAAAAATATTTATTCCATTTAAATTACATTTTAAATTATATAGATTATTAAATAATGATATATTTAATAAGAATAAAAATAAAACAATAAAACATACTCGAAAACGTAAACAATTAAAACCTGAATTAGTGAAAATATTGAATGATTAATATAAAATTTTAATAAGATATCATAAGAAGTAAATATATTATATTATAAATGTTATTATGGTTTTTATAATATATATACTTGTTAAAAAAATTATAATTGAATTTAAAGGATGTTCACAATAAAAGTAAAATAAGGTCTGCGATTTCAGTCTCACTATTCATTTCAGGAGGCATTCACCATTTTCATCACTTATATATTTTGTGTGGTGTATCTGACAAAATATTTTCTATATTATAACATGAATTATTTTATCTTCATTTTATTTCATGTTTTTCTTTGAATTTATCTCTTTCAATAGCCCTATGATTCAAAAGATACAATGTACCAAAGGGCTTGACTTCAATTTTTTTATTTGAGACATAATTTATTGTTGTGCACCTAATTTTTTATATGTGGTGTACATAGTACCATTTTTATTTATTATATCATGATTGAATAATTATTCATGATATTTTTATTTTCAATTTATATTCAATCAACTAATGTTATTTGAATTATGCTTTACCAACTATAAGATAACTTCAAAACCCAATTTCTTTCCTTTGAGTTATATTACATCCTCATCATCATTAGTAGGCTATGATTGCGTGTTTAATTAGTTTTTTCAATAAATTTTGGTATTTACTATTATTTTATGTTTTTTACCTTTGAAATAGATAGTTTATTTATTCAATTATTCTCACTTCATTGTAATGTTATTTTCAAGGGTTTACATCACAATCCCATTTGGGTTGGGACTGATTACATTTAAATTTCCATCAGATGAAATTATTGGACCATTATTTAATAAATACTTTAAATTTCTTATCCCTTGGTTATCCTTGACCTTAACAAATAAATATTCCCGTCTTTCCACCCTTTGGTACTCAATATGAGTTATTTTCTTTTAATAAACCCAAATATCATTTATATATTTAGTTGAAGATCCTATTTTCATATCAAAATAATATTTTATAAATATTATTTCAGTTTTATTTAATTTAAAAATGATTTGTCAATGTAATTTTCACCCATTTCATAAAATTTTATTCTTTGTAATAGTTATTTTAAAATAAAATTTTTTTCAAAAAATTATATATTCCACAACAGTCTTTTAAAAATATCTTCTATAGTATTATTCTTCATCAATGAAAAACCCATTTATTTTTACTCTACTTGGGGTATATTTTATTGAATAAATCTATATTTTTATTCTATATGGTTTATTATTACATTGACCAAGGATAGTATTGACATTCTATAACTTTATTTTATTTTTAGTCCCATTAAAATATTCAATTTCTTATGATTATTTAACTATAAATTTACCCTAAATATCTATATAATTTAACATGGATATGTTCATTTATTTAGGTTATATAATTTTTATATATGGTTTATAATTTCAATATAATTTGATTTATTGGGTGAATAATGAAAAATATATATGTTTTACCAAATGAAGACCCATTATAAGACACATTGCTCAAGAATTAAATTCATTATTTGATATATTGGAAATTATTTGGAAAATTAAAACATGTGTGTGCCTCCGTTATAGTTATCCCCTCCTTGAATCAGCAGTCTAATGGGACAACAAAATTGTCTAGAGTAAGCTAAGAAGCTTATCACAAAGTTCGATAAAAATTTTCTTGCAAAAGTTATCAACTGTAAAGGTACCATGTAACTAGGAAACATAGTGTCAAATAATTAACAACTTTCTTCATTTTGATTCATTTATTATTATCCATTTGATTTTTTTTAAAATTATCTATAGATTAAGTAAATTCTCACTATATTGAATATAGGGAACCTGTTTCAGTTTTTTTCATTTCCATACAAATTATTCCTAATTAGTTTTTTATAATGGAATGTGTTTTCAATTATTTCCATGATATATTGTTTATGAACATACTTATATGATTATTGATTACATGGAATGTATGTTTAGTTATTACCTTCACATATATGTTATTCTTATTGATTCATAATTTTTTCCTCTATGCATTTCCCTATTTAATTACTTGAACATAATCTTAATTTATTTCATTTCTCCAAGAATCTAAAATGTGTGATAATGAATGATAGTTAAGGATATAGTAAATGGAATAAAATTTTAATCCTAGAAAGAACAAAAAATATTTTTCAATTATTCTATTAATTTGAAATACAAGACTCATGTATGTATCTAGTTTCAATGATAACTATACTCTTATATCCTTCAGGATTTGATTCATTATAATCAATCCAATGTAATGGTAGTGGGAACAAGCTCTGAGATTCGGGATTCATGTTACTGTATGGAGGGAGATGAACGACATGGATAGTTGTCGTCTCCTGTGAGTACTATAAAAATACATTGTTTTATTATATGTAAATTTCATTGACTGTTTTTTAAATGTCATGTGTAAAAAAAATTTGTATTTATTTTTAACATATTTATTATATGATTATGATAACCCAAAAAGTAAAAAGAGATACCTTGATCATGTTGGGATACACATAAAAAAATTTCAAATCCAATGTGAGATATGATCGATGTGAAAACCATGGAATGTATAATATTTATTTCACCATAGAAAGAAGACTGAATTAATGAACATGGGTTTTTTATCCGTGTGTTAGTTGGGACAAGATATATGATCAAAAAATAATTATGTGTCCCTTTAGAATGGTAATCATGCCATAAATAGTTCTTGGTGAATTTTAACATCAATTGAGATGGATCAAACCATGATGTTTAAATTCATGTGTTGAGAATGAATTTTAAATAACATGAAGCATATTACAGGAATCCCCATATATTTGGTAATTGAATTTTTGAAATCAAATCATGAGGGGAATCCCATGTTTAAAAAAATGATTTATCAGCTACTTTTCTATGTAATCCCATAAATAGTACACATGGTATGAATACATTTTAACATCATGTGATGATGATGTTTTGTTTGAGTTTAATTTCTTGTTAAATATACTATATGGGTAATTCTTTTTCATGGTTGTGTCACAAGGACCTATGGGTGAAATTTAGTTTTATGTTGGTAGGAATAATGGTGTCTTTAGGTTTATGTCCATGTGACTTTTTCCAAATGGTTGTGTGATTTTGGGAGACTTTCATGACACCTAGAAAAATTTTCTATACTTGAACATGGTGTTAATAAAGGCCATGTGTCTTGAAAATTTCCTTGTAAATTACACATATTGAGGTCAGGTAATAAAGGAAAAATGTTACGATCATTTTTGGTTAGACCTGATACAAGTAGAGTAGACATCAATACATTTTCGACTAAAATTGGAATCATTAAATGCATAGTTAAAAAACAGTGTTGAAGATAAATTAGACTATATGGGAGGCATCCTCTCTAGAAGATGGGGGGGTGGGTGGGTGCATAATTTTGTTCAAATTCAAGTGATATGGATGGGTGTTTCCATGTAGTGTAACATTATGTAAATATGTTAAATAATTCATTCCTTTTATGGTCAAGAATATACGACAACTATTGAGTTTAAATTCATAAAAAAAGTAATAAAATGAAATATAGTTTAATTTATTATTACTATGATGTCGTGGTTTATATTGTTAGAGATCCTAAATGTTTCACTAATATGAGGGTAAAATATACCTTCACCAACCAACAAGTGACAAACCCAATGCTATCTAATTATTCAATGTCCAAACATTGAAAAAAATGATATTGTATAGGGTTTTATTTGGGGATAGACATTAATATAATGGCCCTATGAATCCCTATATATCACTTAAAAGTTAGAATAAATCCATATGTTGTTCTAGAAATGATTCCATGTGCAGATTTGACTCAGGAAAAGAGGGAGTGATTTTTACATAAAATAGACATGAAAATTAAAGGACCCATATAACATTATCCTACATTGATTCAATTTTTATGTAGTAGAAGAGTTATTTTCTATATTATTTGGATAGGTAAAGGATATATGGTCCATGAATCATTAGGTAACTCATGGTAGTAGAAACCAATTCGTACGTAGTTATAATGAATAATATATTGGTGGTCATGTATGTTAGAAAAACCATGAATTGAGGTCATTTAAATCACATTATATAGTGTTATACGTTTTTACATCATGATAAAAAGAAATTAACAATATATTTTTATATCATATGGAATTTAAATTGTTTTAATGTTAATTCTATTAAGATCGGATCATTAGGATATGTTATTTAGAGTCTTACATATCGGAGCATGGTGTATTGTAGCTTTATGGTCATACAACTACTACCATGATTCCTTATATTTTAAGGTATTATTACTAGGTTCTTGTGTTCTTTATAGAAATGATTAATTTTCTCTGGGGAAGTAATGCTTTATAAAAACCTAAAATTCCAATGTATGAACATCATATTCGATAGAATATATGTAATGTAACATCGAGAATGTAAGAAAATTTAACATCCCAATAATGTATTATATATTTTCTATAACAAATAAAATTTATCTCTATAAATACATTTAAAATAGATTTAATGTACATCACAAAAAATAATGAGTTTATCCAAATGTTTAATTTACATGTAAGACCGAGTTATAAGGAATTATAATATTCTGTTAAAAATATTATTATTTAATTAAATAAGACATAACATAGATGATAAATTGATTTTAATTAATATTATTAATTAACTAATGAAATTTTATACTCTAATTCATCGGTTACCTATTAATTATTAATGAATATAGAAACAACTTTAATATCACGAAAATGATATTTATATAATACTATATTTATGTGAAAAATGAGATTTATATCAATAAGATAAATTAATTACTATTAGTGAATGATATTATTTAAATTTAAATGTTATATATTCAATCAAATGTTGTTTATATTCATCATATTGATTTTATAGTCCTAACATGAGAATAAATCCTATATTACACATCAAAACCTACATTTCTATAAAAGCAATTTTATCATCTTTTAAAACAGAATTTATATTAAATCTATATTTTTGAAATTTGATATTTTTTTGTAAAAATAAACTTATTTTATGATTGGGGAAAATAAAAACTAGGATGGGGTGATATTTTTTATTTTTGGCTGGAGATTCATTTTTTATTGAATTGTGAAAAATAATGAATTTTAATTCAAAACCACATTTCATGTAGTTTATTTATAAAAATTAATTGTGTTTTTAATTAGTTTTAAGGTTTAATTAAATTTATTTCTTTTATATTAATGAAATGTAGGCCTTAGTAATAAATTTCTCTTTGATATTTGATATAAAAACATTGCAAAATTTTAAACGCTTTTCCTTTACAAAACAGCATTATTTTTCCTTCTATGGGATTAAATTTTAATTAATTTCATCCACATATATGTTTGTAACTTCTAAAATGGATAAATTTTTTGAAATAAGTCTATATTTTCTTCTATAATAAATTTTAATTTGATTTTGACAAAAAAATCACTACTGGAAAACAGAGTTTTCCCAACACTTATATCCCAACGGTTTACTAAACCTTTTGGAATAGCCATCTATACCAATGGTTTCTGATAACTGTTGGGATAGATAGATTTTTGGAATCTTTTACCAACGGTTCATCACAACCATTGGTATAGAGGTGTTTTTACCAACGGTTCAATGAGAACCGTTGGGAAAAGTGGGATTTTGGTGACCTTTTACCAACAGTTATCATTGAACCATTTGTATAGGTTTGGGATGGAGTTATATACCAACGGTTTTTAAAAACCGTTGGGAAAACTTTCCCCCAAATTTCCAGTAGCTGATCCTCTCACCCATTCGCGATCCAGATCCCTAAACGGGAGCGCTTGGGCGATTTTAGAGGCGATTTTGGAGGTGCTTCAGGTTCTCTTACTCCATCCAATCCATGACTGAGGTATTTTATTAGTTTTTAGTTTCGATTTTGATGTGGGATGAGACCAATTTCTATTCTCATATTCCAGCCGAATTTCTGTTCCAGCCCAATTTATGTTTCCGTTCTTTATTTACATTCCATGTATATTCCAGCCCATATTGATTGCATTAGACAATTTCCTTTCATGTTTCATTACCATGAAATTTTTATTATATGTTATAAAATTCAATCACATGTTTAGTTTTCACATTCATTGTTACTTTATTATCTTGTTTTAATAATTTATATTAATATTATATTAATATATTCCATCGTCGATTGTTTTTACTTGTGCAATAGAATTCCAAGCTCATATTACTTCATAGTGATTATTTAGATTTTAATGTGTTTTATTTTTCATGTTAAATATATTAAAATGTTTTGGGGACTAATTGAAGTTATTAGATTCTAATTTACATGCTTCTATACTTGTCAATAATTAAATCAAATATGCTGGTTGTAATTAAATGAAAGTCAATGTTCAATTTTTATCATGTATGGGTGATTAATAAATTGGAATCTGATGAACCATATAATTGAACCACTGTTGATGCACCTTATATACCAAAAGGTTATTGAATAAAAGTTATTCTTCTGAATTTTGTTACATCATAGATAAAAATGGTTGTGGTTATATGAGAGACACCTCCGATGGTTCTTTGATCATTGTTTTATGGAGAATGAATGGTTTAGGTCCGGTATTAATAGTAGCTTCTAGTGAGACCATTTTAGTATAAGGTGAAACAGGATTATGATCTAAAAGGGGGTGATTGAGTTGGTAGAGACCAAACATTGTTTGTTCCTTGTGTTCAAGAACCATAAAGAGAGTGTTCCAATTAGGTGGTAATCAGAAAAGACATAGGTAAGATTTCCAAGTCTTGTTTCATGGAGTTCAATATGTGGTTCTATAGTGGTTTTGGATTTTTTGAGGTACTCTTAGTGTATTATAAACCCTCATTTGTTCCATATTCATTTAAATTTAATTAATATCATTTTTTTCACACACACCATTATATCCTATCAAACAATATTTAGAGTGTAATTTCATTCGTATGGTGTTAAATATTTTAGTAAATGTCCATACTAGATTCTTTTATGTGTTCTAGGGGTTTAGACTAATGACAGGGCTGCATGATTATTATGGGAGTATTCTTTTCATATAAATATACCTATACACCCAGACCCCCTTCGACAACATGACCACCCCCACGGACAGCCCGCCCACCTGGACACCCTGACCCCCCTAGACAGCCCCCCACCCCCTGGACACCTTCGACCCCCCGGACGACCCCACCACCCCCAAGACACCCCGCACCCCCTGGACACGCCACACCCCCCTTGGACAGTCCCGCCAATCCCATGATCCTCATCCTACTCCTCATCCTCATCTAAATGAAGAAGTTAAAGTATAAAACTCATATACTCCCAACAAGTCCCTTAAGGATTATGTATTCCTTGATCCACTTATAATATCATACTGGTCAATCCTTTAATATTGGCATTAGAAATTTTGTATCTTATTTTCTTATATACAATGTATTTTTTTTGTATTTCTTAATATGATTCTTATATAGAGTAATGTGCTAGTTATGATTTTATATAGAGTAAACAATTTTCATTTATGTAAATATTTTTTTGATTAAACTATAATATTATTGAATTTCTTTGAAATGAATTATTGCGATTTTTTTACAGAATGGATAGAAGTTGTATGTACGAAACTGATCATATTTCAACCGATTTTCAAAATAATTTAAAAATCTTTCTAGATTTTGCATTTGACAAGGCTTCAGATAGTGGTCACATACACTGGCCATGTTTTAATTCTGTTGGAAGAACTTGGTTGGGCCGTGATGCAGTTATCTATCATATAACCAAATATAGTTTCCAAACAAACTGTTATGTGTGGTATCACAATGGAGAGAAAATGGAATCTCAAAATGTTGATGATCCAAATGATAGGACCAAATTGGAGAGTTTGATATATGATTGGTCTCCATTTATTCGACATCAAGAGAAGGAAAGGATGTCCAGCCAACAAGATTTTGATACAAGCACACATGATGCGTCCAATGAAAATGATGATGTTGATAGGGTGAAAAAATTGAATGATGCTGCGAGGACTCCAGTATATCGGCAATGTGATAAAATGAAAAAGTTGTAATTTTTAATCTGATTGTTTCATGGGAAAAGTATGTATGGGATTTCAAATACTGCAATTGATTACATTATTACCTTCTTGAAGGACTTACTTCCAGATGATGCAGAAATTCCCTCAAACCACTATATGGCAGGGAAGTTGGTTGATGAACTTGGATTCCCAAAAACAAATCATGCTTGCCCGAATGATTGCAACATATTTTGGGAGGAAACTGCTGAAAGAAATGATTGTATAAAATGTGGAACCTCCCTATGGAAGCCGAAAGATGATGGAACACAATCTCGTGTGCCACAAAAAGTAATGTGGAACTTTCCATTGATCCCCAGATTACAGAACCATTTCATGTCTGATGAAATATCCGTAAAAATGTGATGGCATGACACCGAGAGAAAAAAGAATAATGAAGAGTTGGTTCACCCTGCAGATGGATTTGCATGGCAGAGATTTGATTCTTGATATCCTGAATTTGCAGTCGACGTGCGTAATGTGAGACTGGGTCTTTCATGTGAAGGTTTTAATCCATTTGGGCAGATGCTTACTTCTCACAGCACATGGCCGGTTTTCATACACATTTATAACCTTCCCCCTTGGTTGTGTATGAAAAAGCCTTACACTTTCTTGACTATACTAATATCTGGCCCTTCTGATCCCGGTAATGATATAGATGTATACATAAAACCTTTAATAAAAGAGTTGAAACTTCTTTGGGATGTGGGTGTGCCCACATACGATGCATGTTTGAAAGACATATTTCAGATGCGTGCTGCACTTATGTTGACTATCAATGATTTTCCTACATATCCAATGATGTCTGGATGGAGCACAAAAGGAAAATTGTCATGTCATGTTTGTATGAAGAATACTCAATCGAGAAGACTGGAATATCATCGTAGTTTTAGTTTTATGGGACATCGACGATTCTTGCCAACGAACCATCGATATAGAAACAATCATCGAAGATTTGACAATACCATGGAGAATGATGATCCACCTCAGTGTATGTCTGGAACATATGTTCTTAATGAATTGAAAGATTTCAGTTATTCATTTGGGAAGAGTGTAATGAAATCTAGAAAGAGGAAAAATGTTTCCAATGAAACCTGTTCCAATTGGAAGAAGAAGAGTATATTCTTTGAGTTGTCATATTGGTCAACCAACTTGTTACGTCATTGCTTAGACGTAATTCACATTGAAAAGAATATATGTGAAATGTTGCATTCGATTCTCCTAAATGTCAAGTGGAAGACAAAAGATGATTTATGATCTCGGCGCAACTTGGTAGATTGGGGGATCAGAAAATAATTGCATCCTGTCTGTATCAGTGAAAATAAATGGAAACTTCCATGTGCTTCTTATGTGATGACTCCTGCTGAAAAAAATCAATTTCTGGAAGTTCTAGAGACTATTAAGGTTCCTGATGTCTATTCAAGCAATATATCAAAACGGGTCAACAGAAAAGAGTTGAAGTTGAAATCTTTGAAGACTCATGATTATCACGTCCTTTTGTATGAGTTGATTCCAATAGCAATCTGTCATCTCTTGTCCAATAATGTTAGAGTATCTGTTATTCGGTTGTGCTATTTGTTTAGAGATCTTTATGCTAAGAGGTTGTCCAAATCCCCCGTCCAAAAACTGTTGGCAGAGACACCATTAATTTTGTGTGAGTTAGAGAAAATACTCCCTCCATCATTTTTTATATGCATGTTGCATCTGACTGTCCATCTTCGGACTGAAATACTTCATGGAGGACCCATTGCTTTCTGTTGGATGTATCCAATTGAAAGAAACATGTGCACATTGAAATCATATGATCGGAACAGGAATTATCCCGAATGTTCTATTGTGAACGGTTGCTTGGCTCAAGAATGTTTGGATTTCTGCTCAATGTATTTGTTTGATCATACTATGAGAATAAACAGACCAATGAGAAATGAAGAAGAATAGTATGGGAAAATTGAACCTAGTTTTCCATCACTTCCTCAGACAGGAGGAATTCCGGGATCATATACAGTGACAACATTAAGCCTTGAAGAGCGAGAGACAGCACATGACACAATCTTGTTCAATTGTGATTTCTTCGATAAGTATATCAAGTAAGTTAATTGTACATGTATCTCTTATATTATCTCTAGTAATTTTAAATATTTGTTAAACTATTATTATTTTTATCTACAGGGAACATAAATAATTGATATATAGAAATCATCGTTCTTTATCTTTGAGAAAGAAGGAGACTTTGCATAGCAAAGGGTTTTCTGCTTGGTTGAAATTGAAGGTAAAAATATTTTTGTAATAACTAAATAAATATAATATTTAATTAAGTTTACTATTTTTTTATATTTCGGGTATCGAGTTTGCTACAGACTCTGTTTCTGAGGAAATAAGAGCTTTGGCTTTTGGTCTAAATACCATGGTTCGTGCTTGTAAATCATTTGTGATCAATGGATACAAATTTATTATCACTGAACGAGCAAGAAACATGAGAACACAACATAATGGTGTTATGATAACCGCCACAACAGACTGTTATTCCAGTTCATCAGACACTAGACCTCGTTCTGAAAATGTTGCTTATTATGGTGTCGTGGAGAAAAAAATAATTTTGGATTATTACTCGCATGGTCGAGTCACGATGATCAAATTTCAATGGTTTGATTCAATGACGAGGCAAGGCACCTTTATTGATGATTGTGGATTTCGAGTTATTGACATGACTCGCACTCTTGCCACCGATGAACCATATGTATTGGCATCAATGGTGAAACAAGTTTTTTATGTCAAAGATCATCGTCATCCTAAATTCGGTATAATTATTGACGTAAATCCCAGACATGTTTTTGATGATGCTGATGATGAAGTTGAAACTATCCCTACTACAATTGGAAGCAATCCGTTTATTACTTATGATGACCCCAACAACTCAATTGTTAGAGTTGATTGTGAACCCGAAGTTGTGGTGGGAAATATATAGAATCATACAGTCGTGTTCTCACCTACACGTTTCACCTACATCATTCAGAGTGTGTATCCTAGTACTTACCTTCATAACACCATAAATCTTCTGTTTAATTATGTTATTTTTATCATAATGTTTTTTATATATTTTGTTTTTTGGGTTACACATTAGTTATCTATTTCTAATTACTTCCATATTTGTTTTCATTGCAGGAAATGACACCCATTGAATAGAGGCGGCAGAAAAAGATGACAGATAATAATCATCGCATGGTACAGATGGGTGTTCCTCTACTCATCCCTATTGTGAGTATTTTATTTCAAATATAAATATTTCAATAACTTATAATATCATGTGTTTACTTTTCTGTCAAACGTTTTTTCAGGATCGACCCCCTAGACGACAGATATCTGAAGAGGAGCCTGATATTACTCCCAGTAGAGAGGTTGGTGGTAGGAGGGGGGTGGTGTCAGAGATGGAGGATCATCTAGTGGTCCCAGTACTGAGGCCGGTGGTACCAGGGCTCGTGGGGCGAGAGTTAGACGACCCACTACCACAGACGTATCTTCTACGCCCTATTTTGATCCTGGCATGTCTTCAAGGATATATGAGATATTTAGACCTCTGATGTTTACACTACCAGCTGGTCAGACGTCTATGCCATCATCTTTTGCTTCTGGTTCATTATCTCCGGGCTATTATATTCCACCTTCTTTGACTCCTACTTCGACACAGTATATGGCTGAGGAGCATACACTGAGGGACACTCCACCGGTATAGGATATTCCTTCAGCTTCTGCACCCATTGATCCAACTACCCCAGGTATATTTATATAACTCTATAAAATATTTATACCAAAATTTATTTTTATTATAACTTGTATTGATATTATTTTTCTTTAATAATAGATTCATATACAGATAGGAGGCGGGGGAGGGGGCGTACTCGCTTGCGTGCGGTATAGAACCGCCAGACACAGTTGATGGTTGAATACAATGTTGATGGACAAATGATTGAGAAATTTGGGAAGCAATGTTAGGGTTTTTTGGCGACGCTAGCCAAATACTCCGATATCATTCCGGTCTGCCCTCTCTCTTGGAGACATCTGCCACCTGAAGTCAAGGATAATGCCTGGGCACAAATATGGGTAAAAAATCTATTGGATTTAATCTAGTATATTTTTTTATTTAAATGAACTAATCAATTTGGTTTCAACTTTGGTTGAACTTCCCTGATGGCGAAGGTGCACGACCAGCACGTTTAAAAGAGCTAGGAGAGATTTGAAGAGCTTATAAGCATGAGATGTATGTTGGCTGGTGTGATAGAGTGGGCACGAAGTTAGAGACATTACCTATCGTGGATGACTTCCCGATAGAGCAATATCGCCAAATGATTACCCATTGGGCGACGGCCAAATTTAAGGTATTAATATCATTTGAGTTATTTAAATGAGAGTTTTCATTTTTTTCATTAATATAATCTTATTAATTATTAATCATTATTTAGGAATCTTCTGAAAAAAAACAAAAAAAAAACATTTATTCAAAGAAATACCTCCACACATTGGGGTGCACAACTATGGCAGATCATGAGAGGCAGCAGGTACGATATAGTTGTTTATAATTTTTCTTTAGGACTTTCCCTTTTTAGTGGATCCTACATAAATTATGTGATTTATTGAATAATGAATATATGAATATACTTTCACTTTAAATTGTTTAAATGTCATTACAGAAGCACAAAATGAATATTGAAGGACGTATCCCTCAAGCAATTTTTTTTTTCTCGAGTAGAAGAAAAAAAGATGGAACTGCGGTACATGAACCAACCCAAGAGAAGATTGTACGTTTTAATTTTCTTATTTCAATGTTTAATAACTAATTTGAAATTTAATAATCCTTTAATATTTTTTACTGACTACTTTAGAGGCTCTTGATGCCCAGGAGCCTGACAATTTTGGGCCACAAGATCATTTATATCAGGTTTTCGGAGATGAGAACTCTGGTCGAGTACGCAGCCAACCTGGTAAGAATATAGTTCCGACGAGGTAATGGTCGTCTCCAGGTATCCATTCTAGTACCACCGAGTTGGAACATGTCAAGGAGCATGCAAGAAAATCTGATAAAAGGGTCACAGAGTTGGAAGTACAAGTTCAAACAAGAGACAGAGATTTTATGAAACTGATGAAAGCATTATCTTCATCACTTCCACCAGAGGCTAGTGCGGCTTGTCAGACATTTATGTCATCGATGGGTGCGTCATCCAATGCAACAGGCGGAAGGTCTAGTGGCGATCAAGATGATGACGTTCCTGGTGATGACGAGGATGCTGAAGAGGAAGAGGGCGAGGATGAGGATGTGGACGAGGGCGAGGATGGGTCCGAGGGAGAGGATGGGGCCGAGGGCGAGGATGATGCCGAGGACGTGGATGAGGCCGACGATGAGCATGGGGATGATGATGAGGACGACGACGAGGACAGAGATGGCGGCGAGGATGAGTTTTATGGTGATAGTTATGATGGTGATGGTGATCAGAGGCAGATTGATCCATTACATTTTTGAATTCTGTATAACTCTTTATTTTTGAACATGGTTTTCCACTTTGGGGTTTTCCTCTACTTCATAGGGACGTTGCATTCAGATTCTGTTTTTTGAACTTGATTCTTATTGTATGATTAGTCTACTAACTAGACCTTTAGTATTACTTGGTAATGTGATACTCATTTTTCTATTTTTTTACTTAGCATTCTTAGTTAGCCATGTATTTCATGTTTATGCATGTGGAAAATGATATGGAAAATGTTCTTTTAAGTAGTGACTGACACCACTCAAAGTGTCTAACTTTTATTTGAAATGGACAGGATTTTAAATGAAAACAACAACTGGCATACGGAAAACCGACCAAACAAATTCGGATTCTGTTTAAATTATAGGAAAACGATCCATGGGTCATATGTGACGTGTACGAGTCAACCCTGCCTCAATCCGAGGGCCGGTGTGGCTGGTACCACTCAAAGTGTCTTTCTTTTGTTTAAAATGGATGCGCTTTTAAGTAAAAAACCACAAACGGAAAATGGACCAAACACATTATGATACTATTGATACGTTAGAAAATGTATCCATGGGTCATATGTGACGTGTACGAGTTAACCCCCCCTCAATCCGAGGCGCGGTGTGGCCGGCACCACTCAAAGTGTCTAACTTTTATTTTAAATGGACAAGATTTTAAGTGAAAACAACAACTGACATAAGGAAAATAGACGAAACACATTAAGATTTTTTTTAAACTATAGGACAACGATCCATGGGTCATATCTGACGTGTACGAGTCAACCCTGCCACAATCCAAGGGCCGGTATAGCCGGTACCACTCAAAGTGTCTTTATTTTGTTTAAAATGGATGTGCTTTTAAGTAAAAAAAAACCACATACGGAAAACAGACCAAACGCATTCAGATAATGTTGATACTTTAGAACATGTATCCATGTGTCATATGTGATGTGTACGAGTCAACCCTCCCCCAATCCAAGGCGCGGTGTGGCCGACACCACTAAAAGTGTCTAACTTTTATTTGAAATGGACAAGATTTTAAGTGAAAACAACAAATGGCATACGAAAAACAGCCCAAACGCATTTGAATTCTGTTTAAATTATAGGACAACGTTCCATAGGTCATATGTGACGTGTACGAGTCAATGCCGCCTCAATCTAATGGCCGGTGTAGCTGGTACCACACAAAGTGTCTTTCTTTTGTTTAAAATGGATGCACTTTTTAGTAAAAAAAGCACCTACGGAAAACGGACCAAACACATTCAGATACTATTGATAATTTAAGACATGTATCCATGGGTCATTTGTGGCAAGTATAATTCAACCCCGCCTCAGGCCGAGGCGCGGTGTGGCCGACACCACTCAAAGTGTCTATCTTTTATTTGAAATGGACAGGATTTTAAGTGAAAACAACAACTGGCATACGGAAAACCAAACAAAGGCATTCAGATACTATTGTTACTTTAGGAAATGTATCCATGGGTCATATGTGACGTGTACAAGTCAACCCCGCCTCAATACGAGGGTCGGTGTGGCTGGGACCACTCAAAGTGTCTTTCTTTTGTTTAAAATGGATGCGGTTTTTAGTAAAAAAAAACATACGGAAAACTGACCAAACACACTCGGATACTATTGATATGTTAGGACATGAATCCATGGGTCATTTGTGACGTGTACCATTCAACCCTGCCTCAATCCGAGGTACGGTGTGGCTGGCACCACTCAAAGTGTCTAACTTTTCTTTGAAATGGACAACAGTTTAAGTTAAAACAACAACTGACATACGGAAAATCGACCAAACGCATACAGATTATGTTGAAACTGTAGGACAACGATCCGTGGGTCATATGTGACGTTTAAGAGTCAACCCTGCCTCAATATGATGGCCGGTGTGGCATGTACCTCTCAAAGTGTATTTCTTTTGTTTAAAATGGATACACTTTTAAGTAAAAAAAACCACATATGGAAAACTGACCAAACACACTCGGATACAGTTGATACTTTAGTACATGTATCCTTGGGTCATTTGTGACGTGTACGATTCAACCCCACCTCAATCTGAGGCGCGGTGTGGCCGGCACCACTCAAAGTGTCTAACTTTTATTTGAAATGGACAACAACTTAAGTTAAAATAACAACTTACACACAGAAAACCGACCAAACGCATTCGGATTCTGTCAAAACTGTAGGAAAACGTTCCATGGGTCATATGTGACGTGTACGAGTCAAACTCGCCTCAATTCAAGGTGCAGTGTGGCCGGTACCGGTCAAAGTGTCTAACTTTTCTTTGAAATGGACAACAATTTAAGTTAAAACAACAACTGACATACGGAAAACCAACCAAACGCATTCAGATTCTGTTTAAACTATAGGAAAACTATCCATGGGTCATATGTGACGTGAACGAGTCAACCCTGCCTCAATCTGAGGGCCGGTGTGGCCGGTACCACTCAAAGTGTCTTTCATTTGTTTAAAATGGATGCGCTTTTAAGTTAAAAAACGACATACGGAAAATCGACCAAACACTTTCGGATTCTGTTGAAACATTAGGAAAATGATTAATAGGTCATTTGTGATGTGTACGAGTCAACCCCACCTCAATTCGAGGTGCAGTGTGGCCGACACCACTCAAAGTGTCTAACTTTTATTCGAAATGGACAGGTTTTTAAGTGAAAACAACAACTGGAATACAGAAAACCGAACAAACTCATTCGGATTCTGTTGAAACTTTATGAAAATGATCCATGGGTCATATGTGACATGTACGAGTCAAACCCGCCTCAATACAAGATCCGGTGTGGCCAGGACCACTCAATGTTTGTCACTTTTCTTTGAAATGGACAACAGTTTAAGTTAAAACAACTGACATACGGAAAATGGACCAAAGGTATTCGGATACGATTGATACATTAGGAAATGTATCCATGGGTCATATGTGACGTGTATGAGTCAACCCCGCCTCAATCTGAGGGCCGGTGTGGCCGAGACCACTCAAAGTGTATTTCTTTTTATTTAAATGGATGTGCTTTTAAGTAAAAAAAAACCACATACGGAAAACTGACCAAACGCAGTCGAATACTGTTGATACTTTAGGACATGTATCCATGGGTCATTTGTGACGTGTACAAGTCAACCTCGCCTCAATCCGAGGCGCGGTGTGGCCGACACCACTCAAAGTCTCTCTTTTATTTCAAAAGTAAATCATTTTAAGTGAATACAACTGAAATTTACACTCATCAACGGTAGTCGCAAACTCTTTTTCATGAGTTGGGTAGTTTCACTCATGGGGTCATAAGTGACGAGACTCCTAAGAAAATATATTTTCACCATATGTTATAAACAATACAAGTTCAATGAAAAATTCATCACAAATCATTACATACCCAAACCTAGTATCACAAAAATATGGGATTTGAGTCCATTTGAATGTCTTATTCAACTCTAATAGATATTTATCATACTATTCTTCCTATTAGAATTTGATGGGTGAGGTGAATTACCACCGGATTATTGTTGTCATATGTGTTTTTTTGGGCTATTTTAGGTGTTTTTTAGACTGTTTGAAGTCTGTATGTGGCTTTTGTGATATTTGTTATGCAGGTGTATAGTGGAAGGTATACTGGAGGGCTATTGTGCACTGTTTTTTATGCAGGTGTATGGTAGGGCGTCTGGAGGGCTTCTGGGGGCTGCTGTGCAGCAGCTCTGGGAAAAGCTTTACCAACGGTTCTGAACCATTGGTAAAGCCTTTTCCTGAAATTTGGAAATACTTATACCAGCGGTTCTGAACTGTTGGTAAAGCTTTTTCCAGAATTCCGGTAAAACTTATACCAACGGTTCTGAACCATTGGTAAATCTTTGTCCAGAATTATGGAAAAAAGTATACCAACGGTTATGAACCCTTGGTAATGCTTTTTCCAGAATTCTGGAAAAACATATATCAACGGTTCTAAACCGTTGGTAAAGAGTTTCCAAGAATTCTCAAACACCTATACCAACGGTTTAAATGAAACCGTTGGTATAGGGCTTTCCTCACGGCCCACTGGCCAACAGTTTGGAAAACCGTTGGTATACCCTATACCAATGGTTTTCTAGCCTATACCAACGGTTATAAACTGTTGGTATAGCCTACTTTTCCAGTAGTGAATATTTCTTAAATTAATTAAAATTAATTTAAATAATTAATGTGAAATTATGATTCAAAAGGACTAAATGTTAAACATAATGGTCCAAATGAGCTATAAAAATTTTCAAAATCCATTTAATGGAAATATTGTGAACCTATCCTCTCATGGAAATTATTTTTCATATTATTGGATCTATATTTCATTGGAAAAACGTTGTTGTAATTCCCATTTTAAAAATTTACAAGGGTGATAGTCCTCTTACACTAAAAAAGGAATCCTCTCCTCCCACTTCCTTGCACCTCTCAGAACATATTGAATCATCTATTATCTACCCAGAAATATCATCAAAATTATACCCCCACATCTTTGAAGTCTCCCTTTATGTACAAATCCACTCAAAAAATCCCTTTGGGGAAATCTAAATGTAGTTACTGAAAGAAGAGGTAACATATTTATCAAAGCTCTTCAGTTTTCATTCCATTATCCACCCGAAGACATTATTTATTATATTATTAAATTAAAATACATGTAACCTAAATATACTGTTATGTTTTTATTTTATGATTTATACCTTCCATTTATGAATAACAATCCAGTTAATTCATCCGACCCGACACTCGACCCAGTCTGCGACAAGGACTAAAGGGCATTCTCAATCCACATGTGCTGGAAACTAGTATAGGTAATCACATACAACAAAATTGGGAATAATTTCATCCCAAATAATCTAGTATCAATTAAAAAATTGGAATGGTAGTAGAAAATAAAAACTGATCTTTTAAAAATAAATGTACTATTTATTGTACATAAACACAACTAAACAGAAGCAAAAGTGAAACAAAAACAAGAACATACTAAGACACAAACAACCCAATCACCATGAGACGCCATGGTCACCACCATCATCTTACAAACCTACACTATTAACGTCCATTTAAACCAAGAACATGAACAAGCATGGGGGCCTACAAAATAGATTGATTCTATCGATATTGAATGGTACAAGTAAGGTATGAGATATAAAAAGCAGTAGGTAACAACCATAGAATCCATGTGTTTTTGTTTCCCAAAAAATTCCATTCACAATAGTTTGAAATACAAGTATAAAAAAGTGATTTAAAAATTTAGATAAATAAACACTGTTACCTTTATTTTAAAAAAAATTACCCCAAATTTCCATTTCCAAAACAAAATACCATTATAAAACTAAAAAACAAACCGACAGTACAGATTTTCACAGAAACATAAACTAGATGAATAAACAAGAATATAAATAAAGAAGGAAGAAAGAAATGGGATACAAATAGTACTCATGGGAGGTCCTAGATATCTCTATTAGACCACTGATCATACTCAGTTTGGAACCACATGTCGTAGTATGTTTAAATCTTGTGTCTATAAAAAACAAGCCACCCTAAGCAATATAATATAATGGCATATCCCACCTGACCAATCTCCAATTCTGGGGGTACCAACCCTTCTAACGGGGACTGATCAAAAAATTTCACTCAATACTCTAAAATACATTTAGGAACCAATGAAAAATATAAGCAAACATTGTGTGTATGAGGCCCTCACACATGTGACCCAGCTTACCTACCATCACCGCACATGCCCACCCCAAACACGTCCACCATATACGATAACATATAAAGAGATAACCCTCATATATAGGTGTCATATATATATATACATATTTCACATCATTGAAGGTTGAAACTGGGCCATCACATAACATAAGAATTCAACACTTTGATAAAAAAACATTCAACCTGTCAAGTAGGCCCTTTCTATTACATAATCAAATGTGTTTAACAAAAAAATGTAAAATAATTTACCAAAACAACATTAAATACCAAATTTATATAATCAGGACCAAACAATCCTTTCACTATAGAAACAAAAACAATTCAATAAATCTCATTTAATACTTTAGTAAAATACACAATCTTACAAAACATACCAAATGACCCCATAAGCCCAGTTTTTACCCTATCATACACCATGTTTCAATCAATAATAAGTTTATAAATATCATTTTAAAACAATTTTATAATTCAAAAAAAGAAACCATGATCATTTAGGAACAAAATATCCATTTACAAAACCAATGATTTTTTAAAACACAATTTTAATGTGCCTTCTTTATTTTAGGTCACATCCATGCTTGCACTTCGAGCACCCTTGGATGTGAAAAAATCTAATGAAACACTATAAATTTTCATGAAATACCCAAAACCATTTGAAAACCCAATACATTACTTCAAGAACAAATCAAACCATTTATTATTACTACAAAATCTAAAACCCCCTTTTAATACCATTTCCACTAATTTTTTTTCCAAATCATATAAATTACCAGTTCATGCACAAATCCACATCACAATACAATCAAATTTTTAAAAACTATCCATGGGAAAACATCAACCAAGTCACCCCACTTTTTCCAAAAAAAACAAAATTGACACTTTATCACACCCATTTAATATAAATTCATATTGAACTAAACAAAAAAATCATAAAGGACGATTTTGAGCAAATTTTATCAACATAAAAAAACCAAAAAATACTAACCATATTCCTCATATATGTGAAAATAATATATTAAAATTATCGAAACATATTTTTTCATCTATTCAAACACATTTTTCATAGACACATATATGCATAAACCAAGAATGACCTCAAAACACATTTTTAACAATTTTAATAATTTCGAAACACCATGATATGGTAACCAAGGGAATCCTGGGCAAACAAAACATGTATATAAATTAATTAAAACTATCCAACCATCAAATAATTTCTTTTAAACGTATAAAAAATGAATCCACCTACTAAAATGGCATGAATACACGATGGCACCCTCTGATATAGAAGAGTACACCTCGAAGACTGATCAATAAACCCTAGACATTAGGAAAAATCCAAAAATACCATACCAATATAATAAATTGTGTTCAAATAATAAACCCGCATTTACAAACTAGAAATAATGTAATACTCACCGTAGGGGAATATGGGAGGTCTGTCATGCTGTGAAGAGAGATGACCGCCCAAGGGGAGTGTCGGAGGAAGCGTTTTGTGCGAGTAGGGGGCTACGCAAGGGAAGGGACATAAAAGGGGAGGTCTATACAAGATGGTAGGTTCCACGCATGGGAGGACCTCTCCAGTAGGGTGGAACCACGTGAGTTATGGTCATAGAAACACGGTTTCATGAACAGGGATGGGTGAAGGGGGGTCCGTTACATATATAAGGGGAAACAGATATGGGTGTCACCTGAGGGTAAGGGAAGATGAAGGGGAATACACCCCTTAGTATTTCTAAAAAATAATAATATTATTTTTTAGAGTAATAATAAAAATAAAAATAAAATTGTCATTATTATTAATTTTAAAACCTTTTTTTCATTTAATTTTTTGATTTTTAATATAGGGAAACTATATGGTCAACTGGTCCGACCAAATGGTTACTGTTAACCATGCAATTCTATTGAAAATGCCTGAAACCCACAAAAAATATTATACTTCAAAAAAATAAAACATGGAAAAAATAAAAAACACAAACAAATATGTGAGTTCGAGAAAAGAATAAAATAAAACAGTGTCACTAGTCATGGTGTGATAATTCTCCCTACCGGAGACACATTCTACCACCAGAAAGGCACCAATATGAATGTTAACTAAAATTCGAATATATTCCAAATCAAAACTAATAGAATCAATGAACCTATAGGTAAATATTCATTCCACAAGTCAGACCCATCTAATTCAAATGAAAACAAAACATATGAATAAGAGTATAATATAAGGTTCTCCCCACTAAAAGGATTACACTTACATGGGATCATTGAAATCCAAACAACTCCACCAAAATTAAATTAGGAAAGCCATTATAGGGTAATATGGTAAACTGAGAACCTGAGAAATAACTAGATCATTCCACATTAACTAAAATAATACATTTTTTGGCAATAGGAAACATAGGGAACTCTCAACCAGAACTAAATCTACGTCCATAACATGAGAAAAATTGCTCCACCATAATAATTCAAATAGGAAACCTACTATGAAGCAACACATCACACTAAGACGTTGGGATGGGGGAACTCCCCATGAGGTCTAACAACCCTTTGTATACGGATGAAAAAATCACCATGGGAATTAAGAAATTATCACACACCTACTGAAACCCAAATAGTAGGGGAAATCCAATGAAAAATAATACAAAACTGACAATGAACCAGAAACATCAACCATCCATCTCACAAAAACCAACCATCTGCAGATGAGCACTAAAAAATTTTGTGCCATCCCACAAAAGGGTTAAATGCACTCAATGAAAAAAAAGATTCCAAAGGTAATATTCAAACTAAAATGATAGATAAGATTACAATAGAACATGTCCATCATAATCTTCCAAGTAAATGAGGAACTTACAATGATAGAAAAGCTTCAACAATAAAAAAATGAATGAGGCATGAAACACAATACTCGAACTGAGGCTCCCCACACCCTTGAAAACCTTGACTATGTGTGAGAATTTCCCCAAGACTTGTGGATATGGTTTTGATGGCTAAAAAATATCTTTCCTCGTATTCATGTTCTATAAGCCTCTGATCACAACCTCTTCTTCCAACAGAAATTCCTTCAAAACATCTCCAGATGACAAAAACAACTACAACGATGACATGTATTTGGATGTATGTGACAAGATGTATTTTAATTCCCAAACAATCCACGCTAGTGTTAAAATACTGAACATTATGAAAAACTTGAATAAAGAACCAACAAAGGATGTTACTTATTCTAAGGTTCCTCCAGTATGCACATCACATCAGATGGAGAACCATTACGAGTGACGGGAAACACCAAATTACTAACAACCATAACTCTATAAACAAACTCCTTGATGGGGTGAACATAGGTCTTCACCATACTCTATACTTGTTGAATACAAATGAGTTCTTCCCTTTTCATCATCTTCACCTCCTTGGTTATGAGCGACTGAATGTAGATAGACATAAAAACATCCCATTTTTTCCGAACTCGCAACATTGGTGGGGTGAACAACTCTATTTTATTCAAGAATGGACCACTAAATATACCTAGAACAACATGATCCCGTACCACCTCAGGAGTTCCCAAATACCTAAATAAACTCTCAAAATATTTATTCAACACAACTACCTATATTGAACCTGTAGCATTGTGAAATATATACAAGAATCAAGAAAATTATGAAATTGAGTATGACTCATTAGATCATTGAGGGGGATTTCTAGGTGGATATTTTTTAATATATTATAAAACACAAAACCAATTGAAATATCATTCCATGAAATAATAAAAAATAGAACCTCAAGATAAGAGAAACTAGCTCAAAAACACCAAAAATATAAACACTAACAAAAACATCCCTTTTTAAAAACCACCCATTTTAACTAAATTTCAATTTATAAAATCACATACCCTTTCAAAATCACCTTTAGATAAAAAAGGGAAAGATGTTGGTTTTAAATAAACGCCCATGGCATCCAATGAATTGTCACACATGTCTTCCTTGGTTTCCATTAATGCATACCAACATTCACTTTCAATACAAATACCCTAACATGTGAAAACATCCTCAATGAGTACCGAGGGTCACAACCATTCCATTTTAAGATAAAATCCAAAAATTTATCAAATTCTCTAAAAAAAATTTAAATCTTAAAATATATTTTATAATTTTAAATCCTTGTAAAAAGGAAATTTTATTTCAAAAACTCATTTCATTTTCAAAAACACACATACACCACCTTGAACCAATGATTACCAAAAATTTCACTAAAATGATTGAATGAAGAACATTTAGTTATGATTTAACCATTGACATGGAAGTGATTCATGTACCACGTAACAATAAATAGCTAAGAGGTTCTTAAACCATGTAATCGGGCTGCACATGGGTCACTACTCAACATGAAATCGTGATGTAACATTGGCTTGCCTCTGTTTTCATCCATCACTCCCAAAACAATCCATGAAAATACAAGGACTCAATTCTCGGACTACCCCTAGTTAGTAATGTTTCTTCATTAGTGGCGGTGATCAGGTACCAACCCATAACTCACCTCATGACCATTGAAAATCCTAATATCAATAAATCAGAAAACCAAAATTGAAATGGACTCATATGATACCATTTTTTCATGAAATATCCCAAAATTTTATCTGACCTTACACCCGACCTAGTCTGTGGGAATTCCTGAAGTTTATTCCCGATCCCCAGGGGATAGAAACTGGTATGGGGAAAAAAATACAACATAATTGTGAATAATTTCAGCTAAAATAAACTAGGATAAAAAAAAATCCATAAATGCATCATAAAATAATAATTGATCATGTAAAAATAAATAAACAGATATGGGTATAGAAATATAACTGAACATAAGTAAAATTGATACTAAAAAATTACTATACAAATTAACAAAAAAAACTTTATCTCTATGTGGCCTCAATGTCTCCACCATCTACCAAAAAACCTTCTCCAACTACAAGGGTCCGAACCAAGAATTTGAGAAAGGTAGGGAATATTAAAAATAGATCAGTTTACCAACACCAAATGGAACTGGTAGGGTATGAGCTAGATAACTCAATAAGAAACCACCAAAGAGGATATGATTTATCCTTTCTCGAAATCATTCCATTAATATTAGTTTGAAATATATGTATAAAAATGGGACTTCTTCATTTTAGATAAGTAAACAATATTTAATTTCTTTTTGAGAACATTGCACACTGAGTTTCTATATCTAAATCAATATACATTTTTAAAACTAAAACCCAAATAGAACATATCAGGTTATGAAAAAAAGTAAATAGGCAGAATAAGAAAGAATATAAATTTTTAAGGAAGCACGAATGAAGAAACAAATAGTAATCATGGATGATCTTGAAAATATTTAGAACTCCAATAGATTTACTCGGTTCAGAACCCCTTGTCATAATATGGTGAATCCACTACATCAATAACCAACTAGCCACCCTAACAAGACAATATAGTGGCACATTCCACCCATCCTATATGAAAATCTAGGGGTACAAAACCTGTCTAATCGAGGTTGACCCACAACCATCACTCGAACCTCAGAAAGATGCCCTTGAACTCATGTAAAATATACATAAACGATGTATGTAGGAGGCCCTCGCATGCATGACTCAACCTACCTATCGTCACTACCATTGCCTACCCCAAACAGAGACAACCTATATGATAACCTGTAAAGGGATATTCCACCTATAGAGATTCCCTATATATTTATATATATATTTCCAGTCACTTAATGTTCTAACCAGGCTATCACATCACATAAGTATAAAATTCTTTCTTTAAAAACATGAAAGTCACCAAACAGGTGTTTAGCATTACATAATAAAATTTATTTACTAAAAACACAAAAAAACTATCTCCAACACAACACCTAAAACCAATTTTATATTTTTAGTGCCACACATGCCATTAAATTACAAAACCAATACATTTCAACCAAACTATTTTAAAATTTTGAGAAAATACAGAATCATACAAAAAGTGTCAAAAAAAACCTTAAGCCCAAAGTTTACCCAAACATACTCCAAGTTCCAATCATTAATAGATTTATATATTTCATTTAAAAAATATTAGAATTCACATAGAGAAACTAACATTATTTACGAACCAAAAAACTATTTAAGAATCCATGGTTATCCAGAAAAACAATTTAACGTGCCATCTTCATTCGAGGGCACCTCCATATGTGATCTTCGAGCACCCATGGATGTGAAAAAATATAATGAAACCTTATTAAATGTCATGAAATACCTAGAAACCATTTGAAAAACCAAAAATTACCTTCAAAACCAAATATAACCATTTAATTTGAATGAAAATGCCCATAAAACCACCTTTCAATGTATTTCCACTATTTTTTTCAAACAATATAAATTACTAGTTCACGCATAAAACCACAACAAAATACAACAAATTTTATAAAACCTTCAAATGGGAAAACATCAACCAAGTCACCCCACATTTCCAATAAGACAAAATTGTCACTTTATCAAACCAATTTTATAAAAATTCACATATACATAAATAATGAATTGTTTAAATACATATTTTGAATGAAATTCTGTGCACAAAAAAACCCCACAACAAACTCACCATATGCCTTATAGAGGTCAAAATAGTGTTTAAAAATCATAAAAACAAAATTTGGAACCTAATAATTTAAATTTATCATAGACACATATAAGAATAAACTAAATATTACCTTAAAATATATTTAATTTGAAAACACAATAATTTTTTAACCAAGGGAATCATGTCTCTGAGAAACATGTATAAAATTAATAAAACCTAGCCATACATTAATGAATTTCTTTAGAAAGGAAAAAAATGTATCCACCCACCACAATGGAATGAAAAACAAAGCAAAACCACAGACAAATGAAGATTAACCCACCAATACCAATCAATACGCCAATACATTATGTAAAATAGATAAAAAAACCTACCTTATAAATTAGGGTTTCACCAAACAAGAAACCCTCATTAAATGCCTAGAAATAATGTAATAATCTATCGAGTAGGAAGAGGGGAGGCCAGTTGTGTTGTGAGGAGGGATGATCGTTGAAAGGGACTAACATTGGAGGACTGTCACGTGAGTAGGTGGGCGTGAGAGGGAAGGGTTTCAAAATGGAGTTGGTCGTGCAAGCAGGTAGGCACCATGATGGGGAGGAACTCTCGAGGAGGGTGGTGTCACGTGAGGGAGGGCCTCAAGAGGTGGGTCACACGAGTAGGGAAGGTGGAAGATTGTGGAGTCATGTAGGAGAGGAAAATGGGATTGGGGCATCATGTGGGGGTGAGGGAGGATGAAGGGGAAGACCCCCTTTAGAGTTTTAAAAAACAAATAATAATAATAATTAATTTTGTAATAATAAAATTAATATTCCTAATAATAATTATAATAAATTTTTTAATATTTTTAATATTAAAATAGTTTTTATATCACTTCATTTTTTTATTTTGAATAGAGTTCAAATGTGTGGTCACATTGGCTTACCGCACGGTTACAACTAACCGTGTTGTGCCTGTGCATTGGTACGACACCGACCAATATTTTCAAACATTAATACCAACAAACTGGACCAAACCCAAACTCAATAAAAGATGTGAGACCAAGAATGTATTACAATAAACGATTGTCCTAGATTGGGGTGTGAAACACTTACACACGCATCCATCTAATTGTACCAATCTTATTGTTTATGTGTGTGGAGAACCACCTCTTCACGAAATGATGATTATTTTTTTATCCTTTACCACCTCTATGGATGGTTATTATGATAGAAATTCAAATGAGATATATATGATATTTTTAGGTAATTAATCTTTTTAAATTTTCTCATAACACATACCTACATACTATTTATTTTTTCTAAATAGGATAACAACATTTTGGATAGTGTTGACAACCTCCTCCTCAAAGAGAGTCGATATGTTCACACTATACGTGTAAGTAATTAAAGATGATTTTAAAAAAGGTGATATATAATACAATAATATTAAACTATAATTATAATATAAATTTTTATCATTTACTTATCACTATTTTAATGTGAAAAATAAATAAAACTAGCATTCATATGTACGTACAAACTACTATCTCCATAAATTGTTAATTTCATTTCTTTTCTAAAAACATTTTTATTTTATATAAATATATATATAAATATAGAACATATATGAAATATATATCGTGGATTAAATTATAGAGGAGATGAATCAATGATATAAAAAAATAAGAAAACAACAAGTTAAATGTTAAAACGTACTCAACAAAATAGGAAATTAACCACCAAAATAGTGAAAACAATGAAATATTAGCATCGAATGGGAAAATAAGATTTTATAAGAAGATAATATTTGATATTATAAACATGAATATGGTTATTCAATAAGTTATTAACACTATTAAAGCAATTATAAATGGGATAAAAATTTGTTCACAAAATGAAAATTTACTTTAAGGGGATTTATATAAATTAACATTCCATTGAGACTTATTTTTTGTCATGCAAGAATTCACTTTTTATGGTGTATATACATACCTTTGAAATGTTATATAATTAATTTAATTATTCTCATGATATTATACATTTATTTTAATTCATGAGGAATTATAATTCAAATGTTTCAAAGTGGTATGAGACACATTGGAATGTTTAAATTTTATTTTTCTCTAGAATGTTTTAATGATATTTCAAAAGTATTTTCATTCAAAATTTCCAAAAAAACATATTTTTATCTTATAATAGACTTAGGATTTAATGATAAATCAATATTTTTTATTCAATATGTGTAATATATGATTATTAATATGTTTTATTTATTAATTACATGACATGAGGAAATCATTCGAAATTCAATGATGGTTGGGGCTGATACTTTTTATTGTCCCTTGATGATTCGATTAGTTCTCATTTCAAATTTAGGTTGAAAAAATTAATTATGTTTCTACCTACATATTTAAAATTTATGGAAGATAGATCATTATAGTATATATTTTTATGTTCCTTGTATATGAGGCTGAATGAAATATCATTTTCATCGTAGATATTTCAATGATAATTTTTAATACCTATGACTTTCTCATATGATAAAATATATTATTGAATTTAAATACTAGTATATTGATTAATTATAATTTGTTTTTTTTTCGTACCATTAAATACTAGTAATGACTTATCGATATATTTTAATTGAATATGTTATCAGTTATTCACATTTTTATGTTGATTTATTCTCATTGATCCTTTATTTATTCAAATTAATGTACCCTTACTGATCATTTTGGATCACCATTATTGTATTTCCTTTAAGAATGTTATTAATAAGGAAAATTTTTATTGGTTTTTAGCTATATAGTTTATTTCATTTTATTTTCTATCATGTTTTTATTTTGGATTTCTAAAAGTATTATGGGTATCATGTATGTAATCTGGCCTTGAAAAACAGCTAAACTGATTGGCCCATAGGTATATGAATCCTTATAATCATGGAAAGGATATAAAATTACGCACCATCTCTAGGATTTTTTTTCAGGGTGTAATGGTGAGTATCATAGTAAGTTTATAAAAAAAATTCAAAACTATATTTAGAATATTTATAGGAGCAAACATAAACCTAAGATATATTTAAGGATAAATGTATAAGAACATCCTTTAGTTTTGATAAGGTTGATATTATATAGGTCTCAATAGGAATACATACCAATCTGGATACTATAAGAGGATATTATTAGGATAATTAAAATTTTATTTACTATCCATTATGATGTATTTAAAAGTATAGATGTCCCCAAAGAAATAAGAGTTTATGATTCTAAGACATACAATGCATAAAATTATATGAAGTGTTTCGCCGTATTTTGAACTATACAATGTTAATAAAAAAATGAGATAATCTTGTATATGAAATTTTTTAGAAATAGTTCTTTGAAGGAAGAATGGTATCAACTTTTAATGAACTTGACACTAATTTAGAGTACCTATCACACAATAATGATTTTCTTTAACAACTTTCAATAAATGCATGACTGAGTTTTAACAAACAATAATATATTGTTAAAAATATAATTATTAAATATTATAGGATATAAACCTGATATTACATTGGAATTTTCGAATATTGTTAAATAACTGATGAAAATATATATTTTAATTCATTTTTCACCTATTAATTATAAATGAACATACAAACAAAATGAATATAAAGGGGTTGGTTTTTATAAAAAGTGATTTTTATGTGCAAAAGGTAATTTATCATAATAAGTTTAATTAATTACAATTATTTATTTATAATAATTAAATTTATATGATATATATTCAATAAATTATTTTTGATATTATTCCAATTGATTTTATAGGCATAAGACGAGAATAGACATAATGTTACACATAAAATTTTGTATATCAATAAAATAAGTTTTACCTCCTTTTAAAGAGGTCTATTTTAAATATAAATTTTGTTACATTGATAAGATTTATTTGTAAAAATAAACACAAAATTTGAAATTAGAACATAAAAATTAGTTTAGGATAAAGTTTTTGTATTTTTATATAAAGTGTTACTTTTAAATGAATACTGGGAAATAATGAATTTTAATTCAAAATTGTTTTTTCATTTCATTTATTTATAGGGAAAAATGAAATTTTTAAATGGTTTCGAAGATTAATTAGACTAATTTGTTAAAAATTAATCAAATTTAGGTAATTATAATCAATTGAATTTCCAATTTGACATAAATACATATCAATATTTTAGATGTTTTTTATATTAAAACCAACATTATCATCCCATCCGTGAGATTATATTTAAATGAATTACTACCAATTATATTTTTAATATTGGAAATTATATTACATATTTGGAATAATCATGATTTTAATTTATTATATGTAAAAATTAGTTTCTGACCAATAATATTAGTGAAAGAAATTAAAATTAATTATAATAATTAATGTGAAATTAAGATTAATAGAGGAGGAAACCTTAAATAGAAAGGCATGAATAACCTAGAAACATGTCTAAAATATACTTTTTGGACATATTGAAATATATCCTCTAATGGGTCTAATATTTAAAATTATTGTATCTATGTTTCATATTAAAAACGTCGGTGGAATTCTATTTCCAAATATTTACAAGAGTTCCAATTATCCTTCACTATTAATTTCCTCCTCTCATACCACTTCCTCACATCAGTCAAGAAACTTTGGATAGACACATACCATCCAAAATAGATCTTAAGAATCCTAAAAAACCTCCTAGAATCATACCATAGGGCGTAAATCTATACATGGAACAACTTTGGGGAAAACCAAAATGAGTTGCCCAAAGAAGAGGTAGCATCTTTCATCAAGGTCTATAGTTTTATTTCCACTCTCCAAACCCACCAATCTATTTATTCCAGAATTATATTAAAAATCCAATATCCTAAATATAAATATTTTTTTTTTGTTTTTTATACATTAAATAAAATTCTAATCCATATAACGGGTAACAAACCTACCATTTTTTGTATGGTGAATTACAACCTCATGAAACGAAGATTGTTAATTTTTACTTTGCCACCACTGATAGTGGGTATTATTATATAAAATCTATTTTCATATGATTTTTATTATATATTTATGATTCTTTAATTCACTTATAACACATTTTATTTTACTTTACATTTTTTTTAAATATGATAACATCGTTGGTAGAAGTGAATGCTACCGCCTCCTCAATGTGAGGTTATCTATTCATACAATACATGGTTGATATTAAAGAAGATTTTAATAATCCTCTGTAACATATATGAAATTAACATTATACATGAAATATAATATACATATATATTTATGTATCATTTACATATCACTATTTTAATATGAAAAATAAATTATTTTTGTGTTCTTGAATACGTGCGACCAACAGACTCCAAGAAAAATTCATCTCATTTCATATCATAAAATATTATGAATTATTATAAATACATATATAAAAAATATATATGAAATTACAATCATTTTTTACATTATTTAGGTGATGAACCCATGATCTAATTAATAATAACAACAAGTGGCATGTTAAAAAAACTCGATAAAATGGTATATTAACACCCACAATGAAATATTGTTATCAAATGGGTAATAAGATATAATAAGAAGATAATATAAGATATTATAAAAATTAATATTTTTCTAACACTCATAAATACACTATAAATGATGTTAATGGGTGCTCGAAAAAAAAAATACACAATAATAAGGATTTCTTCTCAATTTACATTTCATTGAGACTTATTTGTTGTTTTTCAAAATTCAATTTTTATGGTGTATAAAATTACCTTTGGAATGTTATATCATGAATATACAGATTTTCATGATATTTTAATATTCATTTAATTCATCATCAACTATTATTCAAAAGTTTTAATGTAGTATAGAACATTATGGAAGGATTAAATATTATTTCCCTGAAGAAATTTTTAATGGCCTTTCAATAACCTTTCCATACATAAAGGCCAATAACCCTTGTTTTTACTTATCCTGCACCATATAATTATTAATAAATATCTATTATTTATTAAATATGGTTATTTTATGATAAGGAATATTATTTATTTATTGATTACTTAATATAAGTAATTAATTGGACATGAAATGATTGGTGGGTCCCATAGATTATATAGTCCCTTGATTCCTTGATAGGTTCTCATAAGACAATTATGTCAGACAAGTTTAATAGGTTTCTACATTATATTTTAAACAGATTGGTTGTTGGATTATAGAATTATCAGTTTTCATGTGCCTTAGACATAACTTCCATTAATTAATCATTTTATTTTATAGATATTTAATTTATCCTTTTTATTATATATGAGGTTTTAATTTGAGAAAATGTATAAATGCATTTCATTCCCAATTTATTCATTAAATGAAATTCATTTTTAGTTTATTACCTTCATATATTGATTATTAATTATCAAGGTTTTTAATTTCATGGGTTATTGATTATTTAGCTTTCCTAATTTATTTATTCTCATTGAATCATTATTTCTTATTCTTTACTTACCATTACAGAAAATTATAGCTCACCCTTATTATTATTATTCCCCATGTTATATAGAGTAATTTGTTGAATTAATTTCAATGATATTTTTTATTTCAATTTATTTTGTATCAAGATTGTATTTTCTTTTTTTCAATGTATTATGGGTTTCATGCATGTAATATGGTTTTCCTAAACTACTAAACCGATTGGTCCATTGGGACTTGATTCCTTGAAATAATGATAAGGTAGTAAATAATGAACTAACAAAATTATTTTGGGGTTGGGGTGTTACATGTATTGGTACAACGCATAGTATGTTCCTCATATGTACTAAAAAATGAATAAGATCTATTATGATAAGATTTATGAATAATATAAGATCCTTCCATCATTGGTTCAATTTTTGTGGATTTAATTTCAATTATAATTTGTGTTTTATTAGTCTAACTTTTATCTTCTAAAATATATATATACAATGATGAACTTATATGTTGAATGGTCATGTTATGTAGTTTTTGTGAACTTCCTTGTTGTGTAAGGCATAAAATCTTTCTCATCGTGTTACTTTAACTCATACAAAAAATTATTTCATCACCAATAATATGAGATTTATCTGTAGATAATTATTTTGAGTGAGGAAAACTTTTCATTAATGGTTTCTCACTACCTATATCTAGTAAACCAGTGAATATAAGGTTGCTTGAGTAGTAGCTTTGTAGGACCAAAAGGCATGAATGGTCTTATGAGGACAATAAATCTTTTCTTTGTCCACTATATTTTGGTGAATATTTGATATATAGTTTTTGATACCCTCTATATTTCAATTTTAGGCTATATAATAGTGGGAAGAATGGGTGGATTTGATGTTGGAGTCCTTGTATAACTTTTACAATTTGAAAGTGAAGAAGTTGGTTTCACTGTTCCTCATTATTGTAAGAGGGATGCCAAATATAGTGATGAAGTTTGACTTTTTGAAATTGATTAAAGTCTTGGTCATGACTTCCATAAGTGGTATGTCTTCTCCCCATTTGGAGAATAATTAGATAGCATTAAGAATGTATTTAAACGTCTTGTAAATACCTATAGGGTATGTCCCTACATTAATCATTCCCCACAATTTGAATTTCTATGAGTATTTAGTTGTGTGAAGAAACACTAGTGGTTCATTAAAACATGACAATTTTTTGAATTTCATAATACCTACTAACAATAATATTATTGAAAGATGGGTAGAACCCATGATAAAGAAATTTTTTTGAGGGACCTTGTTTTCATAAACAACACATCTTTTATGAGTGATAAAAATTTCTAAAAAAATAATTTCAATTATGTTTTGGGATAATGAAATAGTGATTTTTAGAAGTACTGGATGAAAAATATGTGAATGAAAATGAAAAAAATCATGAAATGGTAGTGACAATGGATTCTTAAGAAATGTGATCATGAAAAATACTTAGGAATTATAACACCATTGGATATAAGGTTGGACTCATAACAATTTTTTTTGAAAAGACTCTTTAAAATGATTTAAAAAACACCCTCTCCTAGAGATTGAAAAAAATATAAGATTGAATCATGGATTTCACCACTCTAAGAATCATCAAACTGCAACAATTTTTTATGAAAAAATATTGGAATAAAAAAATCAATAAAATTCAAATGTTTATGAAATTAATTTATTGGAATTCTTTAAAACATGGAATCATATAGAGAATGGGACACCCCTATTAAATCTATTTTAGTTCCTTTTCAAAATTATCCAACTCAACTCCATTTAAGTTCATGGAATATTTATCAGTGTGATTAAAAAGCATGTTTATATTCATAAAAACTCAAAACAGAAGAGTATTGAATGAGACAATAAATTTTTAAATTCACAAAACATATTTTATGAAAAAATTGAGTGAGTAAGAAGAATAAATTGATGAAAAAAACTCCCCTTTGAAGAGCAGCATTGACCCATCTTTTATTCCTCTCACCTCTACTCTATAAACAGAGATCCTCAGAATGAAGTTGTGTGTTCCATAAGTTAGGTATCTGCCACATTATCCTTATCCATCAATTTTCATTGATAAATTGTCATACCATCACTCTCCATCTATCTATTAACCAATTTAAATCCACTATAGTCTAACTTTTAGAAAAAAAATTAACACTAACATATCTCTATCTTCCACCAAGTAACCGAACATGTGGATTCTTATACATCAAACATTTTATATTTATTAAAAACTACCTAATTGAACATAAATAGTTGAAAATTGAGAACATATATGAGATCTCATATTGGTTTTGTATCCCCAAAAAATCATAAAATAATCAATAAATTATATATCATTTATAATGAAGATTATTCTCTAATACAGAAATATTTAAAAATTTATTTAATTATTATTATAACATTTAGATTGTATTAATTATTATATTATCATTAAATATAATTTATATTTTTTAATTATTATTCTTTTTTTAAATTAATTAATTAATAAAAATTTAATACATTATTATATTCATTAATTATTATTATTATTATTTTAGTATTATTTTTTTAATAATGTTTTTCAATATTCTTTTACTCTATATTTATCTATATTTTTACAAGGGAATGATATTATCTTTAATACAACAGATCCTTTTGGTGTGTGTGGTCCTTATCCATAGGGGGGATTCCAAGACCCTTCATTACAATAATGGTGGCTTATGTGGTGAATGACTAGAAGTGAAGTCGATAGAGGATTCATGGGGTTATTTCGCATCAGAGAGGGTGTCTCTAACATAAAAGAGCATCGACAATGTCATTTGTTGGTCTATGGTGGCTATCACATGGTCTATTGGTTTGTTCAATGGATCTATTATATCTTATGTTGATTTGGGATTTTCTTTATCTGGTTTGGATTTATAGAATATCAATTTCATAGATCTAGATTGATTTTTTAATGTTAAGGGTCTAAAATAAGGTTTGGTTTCTTTATGGTGATTGATGGTGAGTAAGATACTATGTTGTGAGTGAACTTATACATAATATAACTGGTTCAATGTTATAGTTGGATTCTGGTGAATGTAGATCTACAATTGTGGCTTCATTTCTTTTAAGGGTGGCTGAAATATCGGGTCTATCGATGGCTATGGTGAATAGTTTCACTGCAAACAGTAAGTCGACTCAGTAGAGAGTCATGTCTGGACGAGGAACACACCAAATTCCAGTGGATATCCTCTAATGGTTAGTGGATAAATAAAGGATCACAATGGCGGATAGAACAAATCACCATTGGGTTGTCCTTATGGTAGTCAGTTTATGAAGCTTCCATTGGGTATTTGTTTAATATCAAAGGGAGGAGGGATGTGCCATTAAACTGTAAAGCAATATTCACTATTGGTTTTTCCAACATTGATGGTGGTTAAGGTCTAGTAGATGTATGTAACATTGACGATGCTGGTTATTTTTTGTTAATTAATGAAACTGGGGGTTGGTCATGAAAATAATTGGTATTGAGTAATTTGAATAGTTTTCCAACAAATAATTCCCCAGAGATGAGGGACCCACCACTAGTTTCCCAATGGTGGGATACTTTTTTGTTTTCAGTGACTCATTAAAATAATTCAATAAAAAGGTTTAAAATCATTAAAACATTATAATTAAACATAGAAAACTAAATAAAAAATACAAATAATTTATTATTTTTCAACACTTAAATTGAATAAATGAAATAAAAATAAACTGAAATGAGCTGAATAATTATTTACCATAAAATTAAATTTATTGAATTTAAAAAATAAATTTAAATTAAAACTATGATTAAAAATAAAAATATGGATAAACTATATAATTTTATTCTAGATCTTTAATTTTAACTAAAAAATTAAATATAGAGGATGTAAATTGTTATTTGACATCACATTAAATATTAATATTTAGAATTAAAGGTAAATAATAATAAATGAAGACTAAATGAATGTAAAATATTGTTAATTAGGTGTAGAAAAAATTGAATAATGATTAATTAGAAAAAATAAACAAGACATAATATTAAAAAGTAATTTACAATTAAATTTAAGAAGTAATTAGAAAAATAATAATAATGCACAATTAATATTTTTAGAAGCCAATAATACAAAATATAATATTAAAATTATTAATTATTAAATTTAATAAATTAGAAAATTATAATTATTTAATACAACACCATAAATAATTAATTAAATGATTAAAAACATAAATAAATGAAGTGACAAATCAATGCATTTTAATACAACATAAAATTCTCCAAAAAAAAATTTCAATTTCCGCAATCAATTAAATGATTTCATGTATTTTTAAAATAAAGATATGTTTTTAAAATATTTATATCACAATGAATCAAGTCATGGTAGTTCGAAACAGAGGAACCAAAATAGGGCGATAGGAATTTCAAACGAATTTTTTATCATAAATCATTTCTAAATTCAAATATATATAAGAGGCCATGTGATAAAAGAATAATTAATTTCTAAAGATGTTGTAAATGATTTATTTTATTGATAAAAACATTAATTAATGGAAATTAATTTCTTATAATTATTTTATATAGTATAATCCCATAAAATTACATTAAAAACCCAATACTAACATTATAAAGTAAAAGTGAATAAAATAATAAATATTTCTAGAATTTAGGAATCATTTATTGGTAGAATCATATATTATCATTTAGAATATCAATGCAGCCTTTAGGTATAGTAAAATAGATAAAAGAATAGTAACCTAACATTTTGAAACTATAAATAAAAGTTAGCTATCCCATAAATGAAATTATGTCATAAAATATATCATAATATAAATAAAAAAAATTTTGAAATTTTTTAATTTAGTGTTGGTATTTTTGTAAGTTATAATTATTAAACTAAAATTTTCTAATTATTTAAATTATTTAAAAATATATTTTTAATAAAATATATTAATAAATAAATATTCTGTTGTTCTATGGCTTTCAGATAACTTCACGTGTCATTATTAAATTTTTATTAGTGTTCTAAAATGAGTTATATTTTCAAAATTATTTGTTTTTGAGTAAATGATGATTTTAATTAAAAATAAATTTTTTCATATTGTGATAAATAATATCATAAAATGGATTTTATTTTTGAATTGTAAAAATTTAAAAAAAATTAATGGATATTTTTTTATTCTTCTAAAAAATTAGTTTTTCATGAATAGTAAAATAAGATAAATTTTGATACATGCTAAATACAAGATGTTTTTAGTCATTTTATTGTAAGGATGAGCTAAGGAACATTAGATCAAAATCAAATGCACTAGGTACATTATTTAGTGACTTGAATCAACTCCATTTCTTTTCTTGATCCAAAATAACAAAATTACGATTAAAATAACGACAAAAGACCCATCTCTTCTACTATAAATTCCACCTGTCACCAACTCTTCAACACACACCTTATAAGATTTGATAACTGTCCAGATTCTATACAATACACTTTAAAATCCCCTCCCACATTTCATGGAGCCTTTTTCTCATCAAAATACCAAAACCATTTCCATAAAGATGTTTTCAATGAGGAAAAATTCAATTGGTAAATTCACCTTTCCTATTATTTTATTTTTTTTAAATATATATTATTATTCTCTCTTCACCTAGCCTCATAAAAATTTAATTATCACAAAATAACTGACATATAATTGAATTTTATTATTCTACTGTAAAAAATAAATCATTAAACCCTTCACCACACTATTTTAGTCTATAAGTGAAAATGTCATTTTTGAGGTGATACTTTATCACCTTCAAGGATGCTGAATATTCATTTTCTATTAACTCCTTCAATGCTAGTCGTAAGAAAATTTTTGTGGTTAATGAAATTATAATATATTTATTATGGAATATTTAATTTTCAAAAATTATTATATAAACATGATGTAAAATAATAAAACAAATAAAGTTCATTGTCAGCGAAAACCGACCAAAATAATTCTAAAATTTCTCACTAGCATATTATATAATGATTCATCCTTAACTAAAATGTCCTAATTTAATATATAACCATTCAATATTCTATATTTTCATTAATAAATTATAAAATATGTTTTTCATTTCTAATTCCATTTTTTTAAAATGTCTAAACTCTTATACAAGTAAACCATTCCTGAAAGCTATGAAAATGAGCACTCATGGAAAATGAACATGAAAAAGGTCATAAATGAACTTAATAAAACTAATATAAATAAATATCATGTATCAAAGGTTCTTAGTTTATTAATTAATGGATTAAATTTTATTACCCAGTACATTAAGATCAAGTCGATAATTGTTTCAGACAAAAGGTATAGGATTCGACCTGACATACTATTTTCCATCATGGTGCTCTTTTTCTCTCTATACCTCAATGTAATTATTATTTAATTTCAAGTAAATATTATAAATTCTATTTATATGTTCCCAACACATGTATCTGTGTCAAATAATCCCATTTTTATGGGGTAAAATGTGATTCAAAAATGATTCCTTTTCCATTTTTATCGATAAGGAATCCTAATTCAACGGAGCATCCCAATTTTATACCCACTTCAAATGACACTCCAAAATCTATTTTAAGCTAGAATTTTTTTTAAAAAAATTCACAAATTCTATCATGAGGAAATATGTTGTTTCGTTAATAATTTTTGAAAAACAAATATTCCTTTTCCCCATTGAATTTTATTTTAATATTTTCCATAAACAATAGTAAAACTATTAATTTATTATTTTTCTTAAACACTACTTTTACATGTTTTTAATTTAAATTGACATAAATTATCACTACCCTTGGATTTTTTTTAATTAACAAGTATATGTTGAATCCATTCATTGATAGAATCATCTATTATATTATCATTTGTTGTACCTTGTGACATGATTATGATACCCACTTCTTTCCATGGGTATCCCTTATGATTATTCTTCATGTAGATCAGATATTCATTAAAATGTTATGATTGGAGTTCCTAGATATCACTTGATCTCATTGGGTAATGTTTATTTTAATTTAATGTCATGTTGGGATAAAGGGTGGACCTGATTCCTTTTGGTGATGTTATCCACCATGTTATATAGTTATGTTTGTTATCCATGAATCATATTTATGTAATTTTATATGTCTTTCCCACATTCTTATAATTCCATGATTTTATGTTACCATGTTATACATGTTATTATTCATAATGTTTATTCATGATCCATTACTTTTATTTCATTATTATATGACTTATATCCCATGTTCAATTTTTTATTCCTATGTCTACTCCTATAATAGGAATTTTAGCTCACCCATTTTGTTCATGAATTCCCCATGTTATCTTATGTAGATGTATAAGATCAATGGAATATAGGATTTCATTATATAGATTAATTAAAACATATTTATATTTTTTTCATTTTGTTTAATTATGTACATAATATTTCAAAGAAACTATAATTTAAGATCATTAACATATAATTGGATGGTTATCATTTTTAAATTCATGTAATGATATGTGTAAAAGGATACAGTCCCTATAGTTTGTATCAGAGAATGATTTTAGTTATTTTTGTGATGGGGACTAATGAACTATTGTCATTTACTTAGGGATAAGATTATTTATGAGAATAAATCATGAATATTGGTTTGTAAAGAGTATGTAGGTTAATTAGAAAATACGTCTCCGTTTGGATAATCAATGTATACATGGTCTGGAAAAAGTGTTCCTAGGATTAACAACTCCAACAAGGTGTTCTCAGCCTATCTCACTATAACCTGATACATGATAATGGGAATTACAACACAATTATTTGTACACTATTAAAGGATATTCATTGGTTAATTCATAGGTTCATTATGAATTATTATTAGCAGAATAATAAAATTTCAATAAGAATATATGTTCGGAAATATGTCTTGGATAACATAGATTGAATCCAAGGGAATCAAATTATTATCCATTTATTATTATGATTATTTAAGTATTCAATCCCCCCAATTTTACATTTATCTTAATAGTTAATGGAATGAAATATAATAACTTAAGATAAATATTATTGTGATAGGGAATGTGATGAATTCATTAAATATATGCCAAATATGGACTGTGATCAGAACATCATTATATTACTTTCCTAACTGACTCAAGTTATGAATGATAACATGAATCATATGGAACACCCACCTTCTCCTATGAGATAGACAATTGTGGTTGAATACGTTATGTGGAAAGGGAATCTCATGTTTAGTGGACCTTATGTTCCCCTCCACATAATATAATTTATTAACTTCATTGAGATGATACATTTGTCCTCTAGTGAACAAAATAAGATAGAGTTATGCTAACTATTTATCATTTATGGGGATGTTGATCAGTGTTGGAAATGAATCTATAACTCAATGTCAACTGATGAAATTGATTCTATGTAATGTGAGGATTTAAAGAAAATATTCTTCAACAAATATTTTCCTTGAAGCTTTTGTAATTTTATAGAATGGGAGGTCATTAAAATGATTTGAAAAGAAGATAAATCTATCGGTGTGTATGAAGAAAACTTCACATGAAATGAAAGATAAGCCTCTGGATTATTAATTATCACCATAATCAGGGTGGATCACTTGCTTAGAATATTAAATCTCATTAAACTAAAAGAGTTGGTGATTATTGAATTCGACAAGTATGAAGAGACTGTCTATTGTGCCCTTAATGTTGAAATGGTGATCTGTGACATCAGGGGTTTTGTGGGACTGAGGAAAAAGAGAAAAAAATGGAGTTTAATCTGGGGGGATTGAAAAATAAATACTATTATGGATAGAAGACCCCACATACCAGGTTTCAAAAGTGCGGGATGAAGAATAATGGATTCTGCATAAAGGGAACTACAAGATGATTAAAATGTGGAAGATAAGGGAGAATGGATAGTAAATGTCCATGGGATATGAAAAATCCAACAAATATATAATAATAATATAAATAATAGATAAAAAATCAACATATATTTTAAACTGACAATTGAAACTAATGTGGGAATTAAGAATGATATTTCCCTAAGCTTGTGTTTGTTAGAGGAAATCAACAACAACAACCGTTGAGGCAGTAAAGAAGTGATAATTCTATCACTACTGCTATGTTGGATCCCAAAAATGTTGTGGTAATAGGTACTCTAGATAATTATTCAAAAATAATAAATGTACAATTTTTTTATCTCTACAAATTTATTCATATCTTGAAAATTAAGTTGAAATATTTTGTCACCACCTCAAAATATAGAGGATGAGTTATCAATGATAATATAAATTTGTGAAATTATAGAATCTAATGAATATAACTCCTCCTTGGTTCATATTTGTATACTTAACCTCCTAGATAATCTAATAATAGTTCCTTTTATATATTTTGATTCAATTATATGCAGGTATTGGTAACAATTATATAAATCCAATATGAACTATCGGTAAATGGAGATCACTCATCTCTTCCTGAGGAAACCTCCAATGTTTAAACTATATAAGGGAGAGGATTAATATACTTTAGAATTAATTTATCATGTATGGATATAGTTTCTTTACTAGAAATCATATCTAGATAAAATGTTTGATACAAAGGATAGAATCATGCACGAATACATTCCCATTGTGAGGGACTACACTGTTGTGTGCGTTAAAGAGTAACATGGTCTTCATCTAGATCGATAGGTTGAGTTCTCAAGTGAACATATTCTTGGATATCTACCTATAAAAAAGAAACCTTATATAATGGATACCATTGATCTGGAAGAACTAGAGAAGCAGTTATAGGAGATTCTTGAAAGATGATTCATATTCTCGAGTTCTTTCCCATAGGGTGAACAATTCCTTCTCTTCAATAAAAAGGATTGATTAATGCACCTATAAATTGATTATAATGTTCTCCATAAAATCATTACAAAGAACTAGTGTCCCTATCAATGAATTGATGAGTTATTCTATTAGCTACATGGTGGCCGGGTACTTCTCTAAGGTGGAATAATGGTCGGAATATCACCAACTAAAGGTGAGAATTTAAGATATTCTTAAAAGTCCCTTTTTAATGAGGGATAGACACTACGAGTTAATATAAATTCACATTATAATTAATAATTCACCAATAAATTTCTTGGATTTAAGTAATATAGTATTTAGAGATTACATAGATAAATTGTTTGTAGTTACTATCCGGGATATTATGATATACTCCAATAGAAAGGTGGAATACTATGACCATTGGAATAAATTTCCAAAGAAATTTTTAATGGGGAAATTTTATTAATATTACAGTAATTGTGAGTTTTGGATAGAGGAAGTATAATTTTTTGGGAATTTAATCCCTAAAAAAGGATATATGGGGACCCTTCCAAGACAAGTCAATAGAATTGTGGTCAAAGACAACATCTATAATTAAGATCCATAGATTCCATGGTCCATTTATGTATTATTGGATATTGTTTATAAATATATCATGGTTTTTGGACACATTAACCCTACTAACTCAAATTATAGAAATTTTTTTCTGGACTTGTGAATAGAAGGACCCCATTAAAAAGATTAAAAAGAGTTTCATCACTGCATCAATGCCCACACTACCAACAAATAGGGAGCACATTGTGGGGTACAAAGATGATTCAAAGAAATTACTAGGATTTTTCTGATGTAAAATGATAAAGTTATAGCCTATTCCTCAAGGAAAATTTTAATTCATATGAAAAAAATACCCACATATGATCTGGTGTTAGAAGTTATGACCATTGTGTTGATAATTTGATGGAATTATCCTTATTTTATGATGTTTGAGATATATACTGACCATCAGAGTGTCAAAACTATATTCAAATAGAAGGAGATTAATATGCACCAATGAATATGGTTAGATATAATCATGGATAATGACTTTACAATCTACTACAATCATGGTAAAGAAATTAAGGCAAAAAATTCTATAAGAAGAAATGATCATGCATCTTCATCAATGTTGTGAATTTGGAATGATCCATTCTTGTTAGAACTAATAATGATGGACATGGTAATCATTTAAGAAGGAACATGATAAATCATTTATTAAATGATTTCTCAAACATCTTATATGTTGAAAATATTGGACGCTGAATAAAATGATGAGAAATATTAGAAGAGGGGGTAATCCATGTGAAAAAATAAATCCGTATATTTTGAAATTGATCGGTAAGGAGTCATGGGATTTCAGTCACAATTATGTGTACCATCTGGTCCAAAGATAAAGAAGGACATTCTAAATGATGCACAATGATCAACCATCTATATTCACCTAGGGAAAACAAATATGTATTGATATCTCCAAGATAACTATTTGTGGGAAAATATGATGAAGGATATATCTAAACATACATAATATTTCCTGGAATGTCATAAATTGAAGGTTGAAATAAAAAATTATAATGGAATGATCCAACCACTACCCATGACAATATAGAAGTGGGAGAAAATTATCATAAACTTTGACATTGTACATCTATAGACATCTAGAGGAAATAATGTTGTATGGGTTGTTGTTGATCACCTTACGAATACAACTCACTTTATAGAAATTTGAGAAGATATATTTGTGGATCAACTTGAATGGATATACATCAAAGAAGTGGTAAGGTTTCATGGTGTACCCATATCAATTGTATCTGTTCAAGATCCATTATTTACTACTATGTTCTAGAAAAGTACCTAAAATTCATTAAACACATAGCTGAACATTATCATAGCCTATCACCCTCAAAATAATGGCCAAAATGAGTGGACTAATTAGAAATCAAAAGACATGCATCAAGAAGGTTCAATGGAGATCAATGGATGATAGAACCATCATCTTTTTATAGTTGAGTAATACAATAAAAAATATTCTTCTCATGAAAAAAATAGATCATATGAATCCATATATGTGAAAAGATGCACAAAATCAGTGTTATCGGATGATGTAGATCAATGTGAAATTCTAGGATTAGAAATGGTTGATAATTTGAACACCATTATGCAACACATTAAGTCTACAAAAAATTAGAAACAAGTTCTATGTGGACAATCACCAAGGGGACACTGATTTTATGGTTGGAAACATTTTATTCCTCGACATATATCCAAGTAAGAGGTTGATGATATTTGGGAGGAAGGAATGTTATGTCCAAGGTACATTGTCCACATCGAGATCCTTGATCATGTCACAGCTAGGGCCTATCGACATTCACTTCCACCTACAATGTCTCAAGTACATGATGTATTCCACATATCCATCTAGAGGAAGTAAATATCAAATACATTATATATAAATAATTAAAAGGTGTTACAATTGGAGAATGATCTCTCTTAGAAGAAGAATATAGTGATAATCTTGGACGGTATAGATAAAACTCTATGTAGTAAGACTACTCACCGGGTGAAAGTAATTTATTGGAACCATAATTACGAATAGGAAACATGGGAACCAGAGGAAGTGATGATAATTAGTAACATCACTTGTTTTCCCCATTGTATGTAAAATTAAATTTCATGGGAGAAATTTTAAAATATGGGAACAAATGTAATAAACCAAAATTTTATCAATGGAAATTCCCTTCTTACCATTATTTCATATTTTATAATCACATAAAATTGCATTAAGAATACAATTAAATCATTATAATTGAACAATGAATAAAATAATAGATATTTTTAAAAGTAAAGGTATATTTTTCGGTTGAATAATAATTTTAACATTGAAATATAAATGTCACCATTATGAATAGTAAACTAGTCAATAGAATATTAACAGGACCTATAAACTTATAAATAAAATTTAGACATCATATTAATGAAAGAATGATATAAATTATAACATTGTATATGGAAATAAATGTATTGAAAATTATTAATTAAGTGTTGGTATTTCCATAAGTTATGAAGTTTTAATTACAATTATATAAGTAATAGAATAAAGAATCATTTTCATAAAAATAATTAATTAATTAATATTTGTTTTCTTATGATTTTATGATTATTTTATGAGACCTTATTTAAGTATACTATGTGTCATAAAATCAGTCATAATTTTAAAATATGTATGTTTTGGGAAATTGATAATTTTAATTAAAAATAAATTTCTCATATTTAGGTAAATATTTTCATAAAATGTAGTTAATTTTTGAAATCTAAATGTCAAAAAAAATTATAGTGAATTTTTTTATTTTTCTAAAATACTTCATTTTTTATGGAGTTGTAAAACTTGATATTTATTGATAAATGATAAATACATGAATTTCAATCATTATTGATGTAGGGATGAGGTAAGAACCATTAGTTCGAACTAATATTCATTAGTTACTATATTTAGTCACAAACATCAATAATATTTCTTGTTTTGAGCCATAAAATAATCTAATATCCACTATAAATACCACCACGTGACACCTTTTCAACTCAAAAATTAAAAGATTTGATTCTTGTCAAAATTATTCCCAAAAATATTCCCAAAACCCACCCTAATTTCCAAGAACTTTTTTCTCCATCCAAATTCAAAACCATTTCCCTGTGTAGGATTTCATAGAGATAAATTTGAAGAAATAAATCCACGTTTCTTTTCATTTAATTTCTTTTAATGTTTGCTTCTTATTCTCTCCTCACATATCCACATCAATGAAATATGATAACTCAATAAAATCACATACAGTATAATCTTATTATATAAATGGAAAAATTGATCATTAATCCCATATCATATCTATATTTTGATATAATATAAAACATCGTTCGTGAGGTGTTATTTTATCACCTTCTGGGATGAAATTTCTTATTTTCCATTAATGACTTCTTGGATGATCATAAAACCATTTTTATGGTTAAAAAATATTCTATATTTATTAAATTCTATTTAATTTATGAGAATCATTATATGCATGTGATGTTAAATTTTGATACAAAACATGTTCATTGTGAGTGAAAACCACCCAAAATAATCCAAATGATTATCACAAACATATTATCCAATGATTCAGCCACACCAAAAATAAAAAAATATATAATATAAACATTTTTCCTTATTTATGTTCAGAAATAACTTATAACATCAATTTTTTATTTCAAATTCCATTTTAAATAAAATTCCATTCACTAACATAATGAAAACTGATCATGAAGACAATGAAAATAAGCACTCCCGAATGTTGAAATTGAACATTATAACTAAAAAAATCCAAAAATTAACATAATAAATATGTAATAAATTAATTAATGGTATAAAATATTCTAAATTAATTATTTAATGTATTTAGGTTTATTTTCCCGTAAATTAAGGTCATTTGAAAAAAATCACACATAACGTAAGGGATTTTACCTAAACCTCCATTTTTCATTTGGGTTAATCACTCTCTCTCATTACCCCAATGTAATGCTTCATTGTTTTTTTAATTTTTAAAATTATATTTATTTTTTCCAAACTCATGTATATAAATCAGATCATCCCTCTTTGATAGTGTAACATGTAGTTTAAAAAGGATCCCTTTTAAATTCTTCCTGATACGCAGGCTCGATTCAGTGGAATATCCTCATTTATTAGCTACTTCCAAGTGCGCTCCATAGTATATATTAAGTAGAAATTATTTTCATAAAATCAAACATTTTGTCATGAAAAAAACTTTGGTTCATTTATGTCATTATGAGAACAAATGTTACTTTCTTATTTTTAATTCTCTTTAATATTTTATTTAAATTACACGGAAATGTCTTATTTTAACTTTTCATAAACACTTTTTTTACATGTTTCCACTTCAACCGGACATAAATTATCATGATCCATGCCATGTATTCCATATAAATTTCCACGTATGTATTTAATCATTTATTTCAAGGAAATATTTATTACATTATCATTATATGTCTTGTGAAATGATTATGAACCCCATTTCATTCCTTGAGTAACCTGTATATTTATTCTCCATATAGAACACATATTTATAAAAATGTTTTTATTGGTGCTCCCATATAACAATCCAATGAATTGGGTACTTTTTAGTCTCCTGAGACATCATTTTGGGATTGAGATTGAACCTAAATACATTATGGGACATTGTCCATGATGTCATATAGTCATAGGAGTTATCCTTGACTCATGTTTATTTCCAGTTATATTTTGTTTCCACAATCTAATGACGCCATGATTATATGTTCCAAAGTTATATATATTAATGTAGCTTATGTTTATTCATGTTACATTCATTTTATGATATTAGGATATTTCTTATAACATAGTTGATATGATTTCTTATTATGCTTACTCCCTTACTGAGCTTCTTAACTCATCCCATTGTTTATACATTCCCCAGGTTGACATATTCTAATGTATGAGCTCAATAGAATCTATGAAATAATTATATAGATTAAATAAAATATGTTTTTTTTGTTTCATGATTTTTAATGATGTACCTACTCATTCAGAGATAATAGACTTTATGGTTTGTATATTTCAATTTTATGGTTAATTATATCTAAAATCTTTCAATGTTATGTGTAAAAGACTAGAGTCTCTATATATATGAATCAATATAATAAATTACTTAAATTCATGTTCATGTTCTAAAAATAAAAGTGATTTAATGTTAAAAATTACTATAAAAACAATCCTAACAAAAGGAACCTTCTACTTTAACTTTCTATTAGAATCCAAAAATTAATTTTTCAAATTATTTTTTAATCAATTTTTTGAAACAACTGAAATGACATTCAAATATTTAATTTCAGTAATTCTTCATCATTCATTAAAATTTAACCTCTATTTAATTAACATATTTTTAACAACTATGCTTTTTTTAAAAATTACATATACATGTAACTTCTGAAAGGCACAATATAGATTCAGTTATTAGAAAAGTATATAGTTCTTACACACACACACTGTCCCTAGTGTATTATATTCTCATAGTGGGTTAAAAATATTCCATTTTACTCTAATTTAATAATACTTATATGACTACAATATAATGTTTCTATATATGTTGATTACATTTAATATTATATAAAAATAAAAATTAGTCCCTAAGGTTTATGTTTAGTCTTCTAGTTTCCTAATGTTATGATCAGAACTACACATAAATATATTCATTATCACTCTCATCCATTGTCCCTAAACAAGATATTCATAAAAATCAGTATGATTCATTCACTCAATAATCATTCATCTTAAAATAATTTATATTCTAATCAATTTTCAATATATAGTAAGTATTTATCCTTTAGGAAAGACTAAAACTAAATATATAAATAAAGACTAAAGAACCTCATAATGTGAAATAATACTGAATTTTTTTGGTAATTAATATTTTTCAAAACATACATAAATGGAAGATATATTTTATGGTATTACATTAGTTTTTAATTATCTTATACAAGGTAGACCCTCTCCCCCATAGTTAATAAAAATTGTTTTCACAAATATGAATTCTAAGGTGGAGAAAACAATTAGATATTTAAATCTTAAAAAAATTATCACTTCAATATATTAAAGTGATACTCACAATAGTAATAGTTATGTTCAATCAATATTTTTTATATAAACATATTTAGCAACATATTCACCAAAAATCGTACATTTTAATAAAATCTATTTATAATAACATGTAAATTAAGTTCAAAATGTATCATATAAAATAATAAAAGTAGTGAAAATGGTGAATGAATATTTTGAAAAAATTGATTCAGTTATATTTTTGAACAACATATAAAATAATATTCTTCACACTCAGGAAATAAAATCATGTTTACTAAAATAAAATGATTCCATGGGTCATACCAACCCACACTAATTTTTAGACTTATTTTTAATTAAAAAAACATGGATAATAATTTTCAATATAAATAAGAAATCACTTTAAAAATTTATAAGAGAATAAAATAAATGTAGATACTAAAATCTACCTAGATTAATAAAGATTTCTACATGTGTTTATAAAATAATTATGTTCCCCATTATATTTTAGTGAAATCATATAGTTTAGTTTCCATTAGGAGAAACAAAATTATGATTCATAGAAAAAAATAAAAACATATTAAACTAAATTGAAATAATAAAAAAAGATATGTGATTAGGTTATTCTATCTAGTTCTTGTCCAGCAATATTCTTCTTTTCATTTGAGTTCAAAAAAATAATTATAGTCTTATCATGGAACCAAAAATAATATTCTAGAAGATAATTTACATGGATGACCAAGAAATAAATCAAGTATAAATATACAAAAAGAAGAGAAACCAAAACCAAATTCCAAACAAAATAGAACAAAAGTAAAAAAAAAACAAACAAGGGCGGAATCCCATGAAAGAAAAAAATTAAACTATTTATTTTATTAATTGTGAGATTCCAAAATTCAAAAAAAAAAATTTATTGAAAAAAATTTATTAAAATAAATAATATCATGGGTTTCCTACCATGATGTTCTTGTTTCAAAGTCCCTTTCCAGACACTACTAAAAACTATCTAATACCACTAGGAAGTTTTGGATTCTTGTCCATAAAACACCACAACTATATGATCCATTTATTTTTCGTAGAAAATTAATAAAATAGAATATATCTATTCATATAAATCAATAAAATTCCCTCACATCTAAGAAACATCCCCAGAATACCAACTCATAAATAATGAAAAGAATGTTGTCATGTTTTACAATTAAGACCAAATCATTCTCTATTTTTATATAAAAGAGATAACAAACATAGTTGCATCTCTTTGGATGTTTTAGAAGGGTATATAATGCTTCCATGGATAAATAATAGTTCTCAAGACATTCACTATAAAAAAATTATCTTAAATCCCATTTAAATAGTTTTAATTACTGGAGAGTTTCGAGAAGTAATTTCAAAATAACTTTCTTCCATTATATCTTTTACCAGTTTTATTTAATGTGAAAACAATTCTATTCCCATTTCTATAAAATTTAATAATCTCAAAATTATGTTCCACAACCCATGTTTCCATTTTAATATTCAATGGAGTGTTGTGGTTGAATCATAAATCAAATATTATCATTTCAACCTCTATAATTACTAAATCCATAACCAGTTGGGTTCTCTAATAATTTCTAAGGTTTTATGGTGTCTGTTTTTCCTCCAAATAAAATCATCTCAATTCTATTTCTGCGAATTCCATTTTGGGAATGAAAAATCTTGAATTTTCCAATATTGGAATTCAGGTTTATTTTTTCATGAATTTCTTGATTTTAGTAACAAAATGTGTTTTTCAATTTATCATTTTTCTCACAAATGATTTTAATGTTTTATTTTTTTGAATAAATTTGGGAATTTCAATTTTGAAATATTCAAAATACTTGTGTCTCTAAATGATCACTAGTTTAAAAAAACCCATTAAAATAATCTAATGAATATGGTTTCACATTCATGGTTTGTGATTTCTAATTTTCTTAAAATGTTCCCTCATCATAAATATTCCTCAAATATTCATCAATGTGACACACTAAAAACAATTATTTTATTTGAACCAAATTAAATTTATCTCCATCAATAAATCAATTAATGAAACTCCATAATAATTATATTGTATTAAATCCATTACTGGGGAATTAATCATGATCTTCATTAAACATTTTTCTTGCTTCAAAAAAACTTTTTCCATTACTCTAAATAAATTCAGTGATCAAAATCCTATAATTATTATACCATTGATTGACTATTCAGTAATTTTTTCTAAAAAATAAATATTTTATTTAATTGTAAAATGGCTCAAAAATTCGATAATTCATATAAACACAAGATTAACACAAAAAATTCTAAATAACCAGAGAAAACTATTAGTCTCTATTGTAGTTTTAAATATTTTTCAGAAGATAAAACAATGGTTTTTTTAATATTTCATATTTATATTTATATATATATATTGGTTTTTTTTCAGACCCAAATATTCACAAAGCATAAATTTCTCAGATACAACATCATATTTTTATTATACCACGTTCATAACCGACTTCAAAATATCATTTATAAACCTACTCTAGTATATGAGTGAAGGGTCAAAACATTGGGAAGGAGAGTGAATGTTCTCATGCATTCTATTATTTCTAATTTTTGTTAAAACAGCCTGAAATTCATTTATATTTATTTGTGCACGGAACATGTTAAAATAGTATTATTTGATGCATCAATGGTGTTAGAAACTAGTTTTAAGGAGTTTAAAATAGACGGTGTTGCTGTGAAACTAATCAAGATAAAAGCATAGTGAAAATTAATACCACAGGTTTAAAGTGTCACTTCTCTCATAATAATTTAAGTAAATTTTTAAAATTGGATAAATGATTATTTAAATATCCCTAATCAAGAGATTATTCAATCTTATTAATTAATATTGATGTTTTACACTTCAATAAATATCAACAATAAATGAAGGGATCATATTACAATTAAAAAATGATCTCGCCGATTATTTATGATGTTTAAAATAAAAAACTTCAATGAAGAAAATAAATTTAATATCACCAATAAATACTATATTCATATAGAAAATATGTATTTTTAATGAATAAAAATTTAAAAAATACAGTATACATAAAATTACAAATAAAAATTACTCAAATATCGTATTTAAATTTTTACAAGATAAAAGTTCACAGCACATATTTGAATAAAAGAAAAATGGGGAGTTACAAGAAGATGATAATAAGGAAAATAACACCCATGTGAAGAGTTGATTGAACCCCTCTTGTATGCCTCATGCATCTTTCTTCTTCCCAATTTAAATCTATTAGATTCTACTTATTTTTCATAAACAGCGAACATTTACTTCTCTCTATCTTCCAAAATGTAACTGAATTCATGGGTTCCCCTAATGTATTCCATGACTAAATAAAAATTCATTTTTTAGTTTTTTAAGAAACACATTATTGTTATGTTTGAACCCTGCAAAAAAACTCCATATCAATGGAAAATGGAGAGCCAAAACTAAACGAAAAGAAGAAACGATAAGGTCAATGATCCTGACCTAGTACTAGAGCCACCGAAAAACAAGAGGTGTGTGACTAGCACCACGACCATGCAGAGGGCCCACATCACACATCAAACATAGATACTCTTACTAAAAGAGCACTCGAATAGTTCAACATTCACCAAAGTCACCTAATCCAACCAAATCATCATGGACTTCCTCTAACCAAACCAAATTGGGGCCATGAACAAAGGGGCATGATAGAATAGTAATGTTGATCATGAAAATGAAGAACTATCCAAGCACAGAAACCCCCAATATCCACTGGTTTAACAAAATTATCCTAGGTTAAACCTTGATCAGCTACGGATGTGCAAAGGAGCACCCCACAGTGTGACTACCCATCAAAATGATAACTGAAGATCATGAGGACTAAAGGATTCCAACATGATGTTGAATCAGAAGTGGAATTGAACACATAATATCTGAGAAAGGAATTGAAATATAGGGCCTCATCAAACCAATACTCAAACCAAAAACATGGACGTGCAATTGGACATCAGAGGAGAATGATGCTAGAATTAAAGAACCACAGTTAACAAGTTATTAAAGTACGAGCACATCGAATTAGTCTTCACTAGACGAGTGAATGGGAGAATGGTGATTGATTTTTGTTTTTATTTTATTACATTATTATTATTAATTTAGTTATATTAAATATATTTTATATATTTTTAAAAAATCTATAATCCTTATATATCCATGGCCGCATGAGGGAAGGGTATTCTCCTTTTAGCCAAAGATACACTCAGTTTAGGTGATCCTCATCTAATGAGGCTTCATCAGGGGAAGGTGGCTTTGGTTATAGTCGACCGATGATAATGTCAGTTATAGATTCATGGCCTTCTCCAGCATCAGGGAGGGATGATCGATCATGGAAGGGTGGTATTGACTTTTTTTGGTAGTCGATACTGAGTTCTGAGAGGCTTGATGGCTCGTGCAATGGCTCGGTAATATCTGACGTTGATTTAGGATTTCCTTTATATATTATGGATTTATAACTTATAGAGTTCTCATATCTATAGAGATTTGATGATTTTTATGGTTTGTGATATGCATGGGTTCTCTCTAGTGATCAGTAGTGAGTTGGTTTCTCAACGGTGAGTGAAATTCTTCATATTGAATGTTTTTCAATGTTGGCTTCAGATTTATGGGGAAGAAGATCTACAATGGTAGCATGTTTTCTATTTGATGGAAGCTACAATGGTTGGCCTAAAGGTAGTACTATAGGATGGTTTAATTTCTTGCAGTGAGTCGAATCTGTGGTGTGTCATGAATGGATGTGGAATGAACCCAACAATGTGTAGAGGCCCTCTTCTGGTCTGTGGAAGAATGAAGGATGAGAATTGTGTGTAGTGAAACTCCCTATTGGGTGGTCCCTCCATGGGTGAGTGTGTGAGGATGATGGTTGGTAATCGTTTAATGGAAATGGGAAGAGTGATCCACCATTGAGTTCCCAATGTTCATTTATTTTGTCATCTTCTAGTAAATAGCTGTGGGCTTTCAATAAAATTTTTCTAAAACATTATAATTAAGAAAATTAAATAACAAAAATTATTAAATTTTTTTGTTTTAATACATAAGTTATATAAATTAAATAGAAAAAAACATAAATGAATAGGAAAAAATTTAAATTCAAATCATGATTATTATAATTTTACAACTAAATTGAAATTGAAACGAAAATTAAAAATATAAATGTTGATCAATTGAATAAATATAATTTAGTTAAATAAGGTGAATTAAAATAGTAAATTTAAATGATATAAATAAATTATTTGAGATCACGTGTACTCTTAATATTTTAAATATATGTTAAAAATTAATAAATCAAGACTAAAATAAAATTAAAAATTCAATTAATTTAGAAAAGACATAGTGATAAAATATTTAATTAATAAAAATATACCTGAAAAAACATAAAAATTAAAATATAATTATAATTTTAAAAATAATTATAAAATTATAATAAAATGCAATTAATCATTTTGAGATTTCATTAATACCAAAATAAATATAAAAAATCATTATTTATTTAATTAATCTATAAAACTATAAAAATGTAATTATTTGGAAATAATGTAATACTTAATTAATTAAATGATTAAAAATATAATTAAAAGAAGTTAAAATCAATTCTTTTTAAGGCCATGTCACACGTAGAAGTAATGACACTTGTTAATCAATTATGTGCAATCCTACATCAAGGAAGGACATAAATTCCAAATCCTTCTGATATAGTGAAAAATCTCAGTTCCTGACTGATGGAAACCACAAGCACCAGTATGGACTTCATCCATGTCAGTATTCGTCACCTCTAAATTATGGAATATAAGGAGACACCCATCGAATTACCACTTATAAATAAACATTATAATGACCCGGGATGTCATATAAGGTGAAATTTTTAACCCATTATCAAATTTGTCCTTTTCAACCCCAAGCCAAGTAAATGGTCCCATTTTGGATGTATTCGAGGATAAGAATCATAAAATTATTTTTATAATTATCTAATCTAGTGGTAGATTCAATATAATTAACATTTTATAAACTAAATTGGTCCAATGGAGGTACTATTCTATGTTGTGAAATGTTGATGACTATTTCTCATGATCAGGATCATACTAATCCATAGTAGCATATAATAATCCATTCAGCTCATCATTTTCTAAATTTAGGATGTGAATGAGTTTTATTTTAGAAGGGAATAATACCATCAACCCTATAAAACACTTCATTATGTGTTAATCTATCATTCATGATGGAATAATCACCATTTATATACTTAATCACAAACTCGAAGTTGCATTTGACTCTCAAGTGAGTCATAGGTGTTTGAAATATAAATCTAATCCCATAATGATGGATTAGTATTCAGTCTCATTGTTAGTAAAGCTTTTGATAGTATATTGTAGGTTACGACTTCCTTTTCTAGTTAAATATGAAGGGCTCCCAATCTGACATATTTAAGCATATGGCCTACCATCTATTTTTCAGTCAGTCTATTGAATGCTCTAGTGAAGTAAATTTCAAAAAAAATTAGTATTCATTGAATAAGATATACTCATTTGGATATTTGGTACCCATCAACACTACATTCATAATGAGATGTTCTAACATTAAATATGCTAAGGATTTCCATTTTATTTAATTCTATAGTATGAATTGGATGATTAATTGTTGTAGAATGACCGCCCATCACACCAAATGTCCACTCAATGAGGAATGATTGAGGATATATTTGATTGAGTCATTCTGATAGATCATATGGACCAAATGATTCTACATATACTATCTCATCATTTGAAAACAAAAATTCAATTCAAAAAAGTTCTTCTCAACATCTTTATACTAGGTCTAAGTGTCAAGCAAGCTAAAACTGAGATAATAATGGTTTTTCACTACCAATTTAATTTTTTAATCTATGGAAGTTCCCTAAAAACCCTTCCAACATTTTCATATATAATATTATCTCCCTTCCATCAACTTGAGGCATCAACCCTAGTGAGATCAAAAAATATTTCCTGAGGATTTTGATTGATTCTGGGTAGTTATTTTTCCACAGAAATGTGGACCCTTTTTTAATCAACCTGGTGAAGGGAAAAAACATTCCTACATTTTTTTAATGATTCGTTGAATTTAGTAAATGTTCCCCGATAATCCGCTATGTTCATTAATGTTTCTATAGGGTTACATACATGGGTTATCATTAGTTGTCCCAGGGTTAGTTTTAATGTTATGATAGAGCACTATTAAGCTGAGATATATTACTAAGGTACCAGAAAAATAGAATTTCATGTTGTTCATTTTTGACTATGTTGTCATAGTTTTCTAAATACAATTTCCAAATAATAAATGTGATCGGAACATGTCCACAATTTTACCATAAAATACTCAATTTAATAGTTGACTAATTTTTATAGGAGTGGTATGAAGATACGTTGCTTGAGATGTTGATATGTAGAACTAGTATTATTTAAACTAAAGTGAATAACCAAGTAGAATAATAATCATTTTGGAGCAATAAATTTAGTGAATTATTCTTATTAAGGGGGGATTCATAATTTTTCCTAAATACTCATCCATGAAATATAGGTCATTATAGAGAACTTTTTCATTAATGATATATTCAATAATCGGAACTGGGAAGTTAGCTTTTATATAGGTCTATTTTACATATATTAAATTGATTCTAACCTTGATCTTCTTGTTCAATTTAATAATCAGTGAAAAATAACAAAACTAATTTGGGAATTTTACTTCTCAAAAGACGATGTATTTGACAATCTTGTATGCATCCTTGTTGACCATGTATACATGAGTAGGATGTAGCCTTATGGATTCTTACTTGAAACTATGGTGATATTATGGAAATCTTATATGATGGGTATAAAAGTAGGGAACAAGAATGTGTATTTATATATAAGTATAAGAAAATAAATAATTTTACTACTCTAGAAAAGATGTATATTTTTCTTTCTCATTGATGAGCATAGTTGTGTTAATTAACATCAGTCATGTATCCTCCTTTGTAATAATATTTATCTCTTGAAGTTCACCAACTATTGTAGAAACACCTTCCATGAACACTGGAGAAGATTCCTTGAGGTCACCTTCTTCTTCCCCTTCCTATTTATTCTCATCATCCTCTTCATTTGTTTCTATGTGGGGATGGATATGAAACAAACTGAAATCCTATCGGTTATAGTGGTTTTAATTATCCTGAGATCCATCTTCTATTGGAGATATAACAACTTCCTCATATTTTGCAGAAAATTTGGAGATCCACTGATTTTATAGGGAAGAAATTGGGACATTTTCAGTTGATGTATCTCCACCAATGGAAGAATAAATGACACCTTTAGTTCCCTGATTTTCCAATAAATTTGAGGATATTATGTAGGCCAATGACTAAATCTCTGTGTAAGAGAATATTTCATTGACCAGATTAATGAGAAGCACAACTTCATAACTACAGTCATTGAATGGGTTAACGATGGTCAATTTTCGGCCATTTGGTGTGGTAATAAGAGTGATTCCACTATTTATTGTTTTTTTCTCTATATCCACTACAATATTATACTAATATATTCAGATTCATAAGACTCAAATGGATATTTAACACCATGTAACATCCATATCTACCCATTTCTGTAGTATTTGAGGCATTTGTGATATAATGAATGGATTTTCAAATGCATGTAAAATTAAGGCATTCCAAGTAAGATATTGAAATATGTATCAATTTGGAAAAATAAAAGCATAGATTTAGACCATCGGCCTCCAAATTATGAATTGATATTAATTTATCTAGAGGTATTCTGATTTGTTTAATTATTCCATTGACGTTTTTATGATTATGGGGAAGATTAAATTTAGAGTAACATAATCTATGTATTGTTTAAAATAGAATGAGGTTGACCCCTCAACCATAGTCAATGAAATATCGACATATAAAAATGTAATCCAACATTATATATATGTAAAAAATCTTGAAGTGTCCCTATAGAAAAAAATAGCTTTCCTATTTTAGGAAATTTAATACTCTATGAAATTTTATTTCATGGATCTCAAGATTATGTATATATACAACAATAACTTTTTCCTCAAAGAATTTAGGGATTAGTAATGCCCCTACATGTGCTTCTCGTAGTTTATATGAAATGTTTAGAGAAAACAAAATTAAATATTACAATGGTGTTGTGTCTAACTACTTTAGAATGAGATATTTTTCAATCATATACATATGTTTTATTATGGGGATCTACTCATTAGTAAGTACTATTTAAACTAACATGACATAGGTAATGGAGTTTTGTGGTTTCACATATGTTGATGGAATCCTTATCTATGTATTGTACCATTTTATTTTTCCAAACCATATGAGTTAATGAGACTATTACTCTAAATATACATGATATTCTAGATGGATCAGTCATGGAAGTATATTTTTGATGGTGAGTTATTTTACCTATTCTTCTTGATCTAATTGAATGGCCCATAAACATGTTTTGTATTAAGAAACAACCTAAGCAGGGATTTGGTAGAGATATTAGTTCTGACAAAGATATCATCTTCCCCTACCTCCCAGGATTGTTATAACTATACATGTAGTTTCCAATAATGGTGGAGGAATTTTATTTTTTGAGCCAAATCATCATCAGAGAAATTATCCATTATGTTAATGATGTTAATAGAACTAAAAATTAATTCTCCATCTTATTAGGATTTTTTCTGGAAGGACAATTCCCACACTACTATTTATTATGATGGTGCATATTGTTCTATTTGGTGAGGAGGCACCCATTCATGCATCACATAAAGAAATAGGTATGAGAGTGTTAATGATAGGTTTTTCTGTAGTGGGATTTCACAATCTTATGTTGGGTTTCTACACCACTAGACATGTCACTCCTTAGATGTCTATTCATTTGAGGGATTTTTAATTTAGGGAGTTTGTTGTGTCATAGATGGAGAGAAGCAAAGAATTATAAGATATTTTAACTATTATTGAAGGATATCATGAGTCTTATTTATTGGTTTTTAGTCATAAAAATAGTAAAATTATAAGCATTCTTGTTTTCAATGTCCTTAAATTCACTTTCATTCTCCGTATAAAAACACACACTACCTATGTTGGTGGTTTTACTAGCTTAATTCACCTAAAATCAACAATCCTTTTCAAGATATCATTGTATAAATTACCCTTTTATGGTGGGAGACAATTCTTGATGATATGTGTATTAATATAGGAAATCATCAAGGAAACATGTCTTATAACACTAGTACTATTGAAATTTTATCATGTTACTTTACATACCCTTTAAAAAACATGAATAAGATAATCTCAAAAGGAATAAAATTTATACATAGGGATATAAGAGTAGGAAAATTTATGTTCCATTATCTAATACTGGTGGGGATAATGCTATTGATGAATCTATTTAGGATGAGTATCATCATGATGAGGTATAGAATTTGAAGTTATAGCTACCATAAAGGACATTTTTAATAATACCACAAAAACTTCTACTCTACCTATCCATTTCCCATGATAATTCGTAACATTATGTGAGTATTTACAGGCATTTAAAATAGAATTTTACATACTCTATGATATTTTACAAGATATCATAACCCTCATGGAAACTATAATAGGATATGTTGTGTTCATATTTCATCCTGAAAATTCTCAGTGCATTATCTCCAGAATTCCTCTTGATGAAGCTGCATATTTTGGGAATAAGTCAAACTATTGGACTTATAAATTAAATATCAAAAACTCTCAGTTAATAAAATTATCTATTTTGATAGATCAATGATTGCATCCATCATCAATATAGATATGAATTGATAGAGGTGTTTTTTGGAGAATGTGTGCCTCACATTTGATTGATCTGGCAGGTAGATTAGTATACCAGATAAACGCAAATCCATATAATGTTATTATTTATAATATGAGCTTATCTACATGTTACTTTTTTTGGATCCCCATCACAGGTCCACATAGATTCATTATGTTGTTCATATTTTGTTCCACATGTCCTAAACCTTTGAATATTCAATATGTAAGAATACTAAATTTTGGCGGGGGAAGAGTTGCATCCATCCTTTTAGGGTTATTATTCTTCTCTAGTTCTTCTAGTTCAAATCATACTTCCATATATTATAATTGATTTTGTAGTGACCCTATATATTCAATTTTATAGGAGTAATGAACAACTTGGAAGGAGCGTGAATAAAGTTAATAATAGGTTGGGCCATATTTGACGTCTATTATTTTACACCTTGATGGTATCTTTCAGGGGTTGGCCTATGAGGATGTGATTAAACTAACTCTATTTTTGTAACAAATGCATATAAATCAAGATATATCAATTTCACAGGGTCTAATTATATTTGTTTTCAATGATGCATGTTGAGAAGATGTTCTATTCTGTTTTCATTACTGTGAAGAACTTTATATGTTGAGGTACATCAACTTGGATAATTTTATGAGGCTCTACATGTATAAAATATCCAGCATGGGTGTTTCCTCATATTATTTATTCATTGATATTCCTTATTCCTTCATCAATTTCTAGTTTTGAGAAACTAATTCACATAGTGTGAGGTGTTTGGCCTCTTCAAGATGTAGGTGAGATACAATCAAACCATTAACGTTTCTATTGGATGAACCTCATTAAAAATGTGGTAGTTTCGAAGATGAGGGAATAAAAAATTTCATAGAATGTATCTTGTTTTAGGTACATAGTCCATCTTCAGTGATTTTAGTGTGGATAATAGCTTTCATATATTGGGGACCTATCTTCATAGATCCATTATTGTTGCGAAAAATATCCTACAGGTTTATAAAATTTGGGAAGGGATATATTCAACCCATGGAGTTGACACTATGATGTATTAACACCCTCTATATGGAATGGATATATAAATCCAATATGGTATTTAATGTTTTATAATATTTACCAAAAAACCCTCCCAGATGGGATGAAGGATTTTTCTCCTACATCGGAGTGACCCTTGCATTATATTGACGAGTCACCACAATTTCATCATTAGGGTATTGTGTTCTCAATTCATCCACTATAGATTCTATTGATATATAATGGGAGTTTTTAGGGAATAATAAGATATTACTGTCTGGCCCTATATCATTGTAATGATATGTTGAGTGATAATAGGGTAATGATTAGAGGTATATCCAAATTACATGGTTGGATCCTGGATATGTCCATGCTAACATCCTATACATACTATCACTATATACTGAATAAAATCATGTGTGGGGTGAGTATGTAGGTATTCCCACATTTTTCAACATAAATTTTAAGGTTGGTTTCTCAATGTGATTCCATATCATTGTGTTAGTCTTGATATATACAATAATGTATTTCCATTTGATCATTCATTTCTGTTATGATTGTTTTATTGGTTCCTTTGGTACCATGTAAACTTTATTAGAATGATTCATAGGAAATGGATGTAATTTACATATTATCATAATAATACTTCATGTTTTTCAGTGGGACCCTTTTGTGGGGAAAGGCATGTGAGCATGTCCCTTGTTTTTTTAATTCCACCCTTGATGGTATTCCATGGGTGACTCTTTCTGAATGTTTTGATTTTTCTCCCATGGGGTGGTGCCTCATCATTCTAAATACATTGTGACATGTGGAATTGACAGTGGTGGATATTGGAATGAGTCCCCTAGAGAGACTTCTGTGATTTTCAGGAAGAGGTCTATGGTGACCTATGTATCATCATCCATATTATATATGTTGAATGAATTACATGATTTTATGGAAAGTCCCTCAAACTAATTTAACATTAAAACTAGTGACAATTTGTTATACACTACCACCTATTCTTTGGTGGATGAAATTTAGGGCTTCCTTCATTAGACTCATTCACATGCATCCTCTAATTTTGGGATAATACCAATGCAGTTTTACTCTTTGATTTGTGAATTTGATACACGGTGCTGAAGAATATGGGTAGAAGACATGATCCTCTAATTTAGTAGGGATACAATAATAGATGTTTAGAGTCTGGGATAGTTACAAGGTTGTCATAACCCTTCCCACGGGGCCCGAATGTGACTTCCCCAAACCTGCCTTCCATTGGCCACGGGTTGGTGACTAGAACCTGAAGGCATTTCATAAAATGGGAAGGCATTTCCTTAGACATCATTACACACTCAAAAAATTAAACTGATGTAAGAAACCAAAAAAAGTAATGTCTAACCACGATATTAATTTTTAAACACAAGAACAACAATAAATTGAAAACTGGGGGCCATAATACAAAACCTAGAAACTAAAAAGAAAGTAAAAATTTATCACATCTATGATGTAGCACTTCCTTATGGGTAGTAGATATAATTCTAAAGTTGAATAAGAGGATATGGACTGCTCCCATTACACTATGATCCACCAAGTCCCAAACCTCTATTGTTTTCCTCGGAGCGTCAAGAGTCTGCACCAGACACACATGTGCGGGCAGAGCCCGTGTAGGGGTGAGTATAACAACTCAGTAGGGGACCCAGATACCCCCAAAGGTCTCTAAAAATCCACAAATGAAAACATCAGAAGAAGTTCCACAAATGTAATATCACAATAATGATAAAAATAATGAAACAAAAAACAAATGAGACAACTCACTATAACAGTATAACATAATGGTCGCTAGGATAGGTTTTAATAGTCGTAATTCCATATCATCTTATGTATAGTCACTCTTCTGCAGACCCGTATAGGTCACTGCATGCTACCCCGTACTAGTTTCTATGGGCCAATGCGTATTGGTCTCTGGTGCAGACCCGTATTGGTCACTATTGCTGACTCATATTGGTCATCACTGCAAACTTGTATAGGTCATTGGAGCTGACCCATATTGTTCGCTGGTATAGAGGTTGGGATGATATGTCATACAAGTATATCAACCAACTTGAGAGTCTCTGATGTTGACCTGTGTTGGTTGCCCTTCCATTCAATGTCACAACCAGCCAATGGATTCATGTATGATGTACGCATGATCTTTGGAAGAATCTACTCCTCAAGCGATCAGCCATATTTCAATCGGTATGAAGTCCCTCAGAAATCATACCCAAGGAATTCTTCGTCACAGGGGTCCTAATGTGGTAGAAGATGAGTTGATCAGAAGCCCAGTCTATGAGATATGGGAAATTTTGTAAAAATATCATTGTTGGATTCATGTCTTGTAACACCACAGGTAAAAAATGAATATGACATTTTCATATTTATCCATATTTGTGAATAGAATATTAATATGACTTTAATGTGGACTCTATGCTCGATGGTGTACCCAACACGCAACAATGAGTTTCTTGGGAATCTTACGTTGCACTCTAATAATAAAATAATATTATTTTAAATGGTAGTTACCATGTAGTCGTTGTATTGGCGTGAATGGATAGAAATAAGTAATATATTATTATATATGTTTTTAAATGTTTTTACATTTATCCAATAAAAGATAAAGGCATAAAATACGGAAAGAATTCAATTTTAGGCATATATGCCCTAGTTTTCACTAAAGGTTCACTTATCGTATTTTGATGGCGAGCCGTCATTAAATATAGTTTTTTTCACTATTATACATCCTTTTGGAAAAAATAAAACTCTTCTTATGAATTGGGACATAAAAATTTACTTTGTGTAATTTTTTGGTATCATTCTGATAAAGTTCATTTTTTTAATGAATTGTGTAAAATGTTGTATTTTATTTAAAAACCTCTTTTTAATCTAATTTATTTATATTATTAGATTATCTTTTGAATTTATTTTAAAGTTAAATTACAATATATTTTTAGCATTAAATCCAATAGTGGTCGTTGGAATTATTTTCACTTTGAAATCATACTTAAACTAGTGTCAATCTTTTGATACTTATTGTTTCATAAAAACACGCAATTTGCTCTGACAGTGGGAATTAATTATTAAATTAATTAATTTGACTTATATGTTTTGAATTTTTTAAAATAGACTTCATTTTTGAATTCAGAATATCAAATATATATTAGGTTGAATTTTTGGGATTTTTCTGAAAAACTCCAATTTTTGATGAATAGTGAAACCACTAAGTTGTACTTATAAAAACTAATTTTTCCATTTAAATGAAATTTTTCCATCTTTGTGTTTTGAATTTCAAAAATCCGACATAAATGGTTGTCATTAAGAAGTAAATTGTGATTCAATGCGATAAAAATAATTTTTTGGTGAATAGTAACTTATTAAGTTTTTAATCTCGATTAGAGGTAATTACTGTAGTTTATGGTAAAAATATTGTTTTAATAATATGAAATGAACATTACACATGTCTTAACCTCATTGGATGTGTCATGGCCAACGGAGAAAACCCATGGGTCAACTTGGGGACCCCATGAAGCCACTTTGGTTGGAAAATGACATTAATAACTTTTTATTTAAAGTTAAAGTAAAAATGAGACAAACATGAACTGTTTTAGTAAAACAATTTTTACATGGGGTTATACAAATAATATTATTGACTATAAATGTTAATTTCAAAGATAAAAATATTTCCTACCTCATAGTATTTTTTTTATAATTTTTAGACATTAAATAAATTATGTTATTTATGACATCATGATGATGCAGTGATGACCTCATTATTTAACGATTTAAATTTAATGGAAAGGTAATGTAATATCTAAGACCTACACATGTCCAAAACCTATTGTATGAGTGGATTTAGAACCCTTATCACCTTATCCTTGAAAAACATCAATGCGGTACCTCTTAAATCCGAACACCATTTTAAAATAAAGTGACTTTTCATTACCTTCCAAGAGTGCCCCTCCTCTCCTCTTATAAAAGGCCCCCACCTCTACCTCCTTACCCACACTCCCAAAGCCTTTGGCTCGGCCAACCTCTTCCCGTTTTGTCTCTCCACTTCCCTCTATTACTCCTTGAAGCCTCACTTTGGTCAGAAGTTTTCCCAAGGAAGCCTTTGAGCTAAAACCAAAGGGAGTTACCCGATTTTAAGGCAATGTCTTCACTTGAGTTCTTTTGTTTTATTTTTCTTCTCCAACCCCCTAAGATCTTTTTATTCATTTCTTTTTTAACGACTCTAGTAACATAAATATACTAGTATTTTGTTATAATAAGTATTAGAGCTACAATTTCACACACCTACATCTAATGGTTAATGAACATATTGTTTCCGTGGATGGCGAATTTCGGCCTCCCGAAACGATGATTGTTCAACATTCTTTTAACACCTTAAAAGGTGGCCATTAAGATGAAACTATATTTATATATGATATATAATATGTTTATGTTTTCCTTAAGATTTGGTATTTTTAATTTTGGGCATACCATTATGGTTTCCATTATGGGTAAATGTGATATCTTCATTTAAGGAAGTGCGGACTATCGCCCCTCAAAGTGATGTGATTCGTTAATGCCATATGTGGGACGTACAAAGGATGGATTTAAAGTTTTTATATATGATGTTATACTGGAATTATAATATACCTCTCTATAATTATTATTCCATTCCATAAAAATATGAAATAGAAATGAAAGTAGCGTTAATCCGTACGTATGTCTTACTGTCTCCATGAACGGTGCATTTCATTTCTTACCTCTAAATGATTATGTAATATTATTAATACATGTATATTCTGGATATATATGAAATATATGATATCCAAATCATGAATATAATTCTGGATATAATGAACATTTGACCACACAAACAACATGTAATTGTAATAAGTTCACTTTCAACTTAAGAACCAAATATCGACAAAACAAACATTATTAACATAAATGATTACATAATGTTAATAACATGGAAATAAGTGATATAAAAGGAATAATGAACTAGAAAAAGGTTCTTAATAAATTGTAAATTAACTCAAGTTTATTATTCAGGATGTTAAAGAATGATCGAGTCAAGTCGGACCCGAGGTAAGGGATCTTACTTTTCTCTTTCTTTTTAAGTACACTCTTTTATGTCATTCCTTCTAAAGCTCATCTTTCTTGTGATTGGATGTTATTTTATATTACTATTACTGTAATTTTAATTTACATATGATGATATACCTTATTCTCTCTCATCAATCCATTTTGGAAGTTTTGTGTGGCGCCGTTAGGCTGCCGAATTTTCGTAAGAGATCTAACCTCTCTATTTCTTTTAAAGTACTCTCCTTTATGTAACTTCTTTTAAGCTCCTCTTTGTTATGTTGGGGGATGTTCTTTATATATTCCTCTTTCTGTAAACATTATTTTGATGTGATGAGAGACCCTATTTCCTCTCATCAATCCATTTTGGAAGTTTGAAGTGGCGCTGTTAGGCTGCCGAGTTTTCGTAAGAGATTTTTCATCTCACTTTTATTCCAGTGAGATTTATACTACATTTGCCACAATTTCCTTTGAGTGGTTTATGTACTGCCCATTATTACACTCCTTTTGTAATATAATTCCATTTATGGGTATTTACATATTCATTGTATGTCACTTCTTCAATGGGGTGTACTTTTCAAAAGATACCCAAGTCAGTAAGGGAACCTTTCACCCTCCTCTTTTTAAAAGAATTTGATTGTTATGTATTTTAATTCACATAATATTATTTTGGGATATGTTATTATATAGCCTTATTGATGTAAATTTTATTTCCAAGGGATGAGATTCCCTTTTTATCTCCCATCAACTCATTTTCTAAATTTTTGAAGTGACGTCGTTAGGCTGTCGAATTTTACCAAGGGAACTTTTTAACCCAATTTTGATTTCTTTGGATTCAACAAGTTGTTATTGAATATGACATCCTTTGAATATGTGTGAATGAAATTTTATAGTTTTACACTTAATATACAATTATATTGGGTGTATATATATTTGTCACACATAATTTTGAGATTGATTTATCCTTAATTTAAGGATACTTTCTTTATAAGGGATTTCATCACATTTTACATCTCTATTGAGACTTCATTGTTGTTATGCACCAATTCACTCTTATATGGTGTATGTACTGTCCTTTGAAATATTATTTCATGAATCCATTTATTCTCATGATATTATAATGTTCTTATTAAATGTTATTCCTCCATTATTGTATTCAAGTGTCTCTAATTTTGGTAAAAACCCTTTAACCAAAATATCGCTTAAAATGTTTTAATGGTTTGTTCTTATTAATAACCATGTTTTCAAAATGGTTTTAAGGATTTATTTATATGGATATTAATGGTTTAAAATGTTAAAATCTTCAAGGTGGTATGGGGCACATTAATTCAAAAATCTCTTTATTAAATGTTTTAAATGGTTTTGAAAATGGTTTTTTAATGGATTCATTATTTCAATATCCTAAAATGTTATATTGTGATTCAAATGTGGAAATGTTATATTTCCTTTATGCATGTTTTATGTGATACCTTTATGTTATGGTTCATGGGCATTGTTATGAAAACGGGTGGTTCCGTGATAAACTAAGGGCGGGTGAGACCGATATAGCTCTCCAATGCATTGGGTAATGCGAAGTAGTGAAACGTTAAGGTTTATCCGAAGATATTTAGGTAATATACTGTGATGGGTATTCCAAACGTAACCAAGACGGTTAATCCCTACGTAAGAATGTTATGAATGCCTCAAGTTACCTTTATGTCTTATGATTTCTATGATTTATTCATGGTTTGATGAGGTATGTTAAAGTGCATATGTTTTATGGGTAAAGTATGATTTCATTCTTATGTATATATGAAATAATGTTTCATTTCCATATTTTTATAACCCTTACTGATCTTTTTATGCTCATCCTATGTTTTTGAAATGATTTTCACAGGTCAAGGGAAAGGTACATTATGTGAGGATAGTGTCAAGGATGTGTCAAGAAAGAATCCATGTTTTATTTTAAATATGTTTCCGTTGATGGGAAGAATGAATATAGTCTTTTTTGTAACTACTTTGTTTAAATGTGGAATGTAATGCAAGTTTCATGATATAATTCTCTAAAACTCTAAACCTAAAAAGATCCCCAATGTGTCATCTTGTAATAACTCATGATTAAGTAAGGTTTAAGGCTGGGGCCTTATATGTCCGATATACCCTAGTTCACACATCAAACTCCTTAAAAAACCACTTAGATTATGCCTAAGTGACCGGTTCCTAAAAGGGGTCCCAATGCCACTGACGGTGTATCAAACTGACGACTGATTCGTTAGTTATGGGTTTTTATTTATTAAGGGATCGATTGGGTTTGGGGCCAGTCTAACTTAGTCAGGCCGGCCCGACCCAACGTGTCCTGGGGATACCTTACCTCACCCGAATCTAGCCCCTTCAGGGTCATCCTTGATTACTGGGTTTGGCCTATCAGGTTCGGCCACGCTGGTTCGCTGGCCCTGGCCATGGTTGGATTGACCCGCAGGGTGGGGCTCGACCCCCTGGCACTGGCACGTTGGGCCGTTGGTCCAGCCCGGCCCGCTGGGCAGGTCTGACCCGTTCAACTGACCCGTGTCTGCCCTGGTCCTCTTGAATGCGTACATCATCTCCAACTAGACTCATGGACGCATGGCAGTTTCATCAGGCTCTTGGGATGCATCCCCAATTTGTGCAATGGTCAGCCAGTTGGCTGATCAGTCTCCAACAGGAAAGGTGCGGCGTGGGGCCGCGTCGCCCCATCCTGCCACCACAAATTCCTGTAGGTGCCGCCATTCTACTGTGCGGCTGGCTAGAGCTGGCCACCTCTGTCCACCACATCGCGCGATGGCACGCCCCCTTCCCACCCCCATGGCCGATTGTTATGGGCCTCCTCCAGCCACGGTCGGCCACCACTAGCATGGTGTGCTGGTGGTTCTTTCCACCGGCCAGCGGACGAGCTATGGTGGTCTGTTCATGGTGCCGCCTATGCAAACTAGTCGACCATAGTACATCCATCACTGTGTCACCCTCTTTCTTGTGTTTCTATCAAAATCAAGGAAAGCCATCCCCAAAGAACAAAATATGAAATAAGTGGCAGAGGGTCCAAGACCTTTTCGTTCAGCCCGCACCCTCAGCGTTAACATGATAACAATAGAGAGAATATTTATCTAATATTAATGATCAAATAAACTAATTTAAATAATGTTAATACATAACCAAACATAAACCCCTACCTGGATGAGATATCTGCTCACGATTATCAGTGGAACCTCCTTCATCGTTGTCGTCGATTCGTGATTCGGGGTTTCTCGTCACCGCTTGCTGAATCTGGTCTCGTCCTCCAGGTCATTGTCGTCGTAGGACTATGCCGGAGTTTCCTTACATGAAGGAATCGTGCCAAAACCCCACCACGATATCTATTTAAATAGGAGGGGTAAATGTGAGTAACACATTGAGGAATTAATGAGGTTCATTAAATTAATTAATGAAACAATTATAATTTTCAACGGTGGAGTTACGCAGTTAAAGATTAAATCCATTAAATGGTAGGTAAATTTACCAGTCCCACCATAGCTCCTCATCCATTGGAGAGAAGGAAAATTAAATAACAATTACATGTTATTTTGTTACACTTTAAAAAATCCAAATCTATCCTTCTCTCCCGACCAACTGCGATCGATGTAAACCTTCCCTTATATGAATCCTGATGTGGTGGATTCAACGGTGCTATGAGATTTCAATTCTGAGAACTATTTCGAAAGATATAAAACATCTTCCACACATTTACTGATCGTACCAAAAAAAATTCAGAAATTCATTCCAGGCATACCGAGCCTCCGAATATCACACCGTCAATTTCTACAGACTCATAATAATCCCAAATAATTAAAAAAATTACATAGAATTTTATGGGTCTTTACAACAGAATCTCTTTTGATTGAATAGAGTTATACTAAATGTTAATGAGTATACATGAAAAACACAACAAATAAATAAATAAAAATATCATCTTAATAAACTAAAACATGGGTAATTGATTATAAAAAATTCCTTTTTTGATCAAATTAATTTTGTGAGAGAATGAAAGGGTCCTAACATGTGAGTGAAATATTTATTTTAGATAAGGATTCACACAGGGTACAACATTTCTGTTCATTTGGAAATGTCGTGTGGGATTTGAATAGAATTTATTATTATTTATAGAGAAAACATTCACATTAACACTATTTTTAATTTTCACCTCCCTTACAGGTGGCTATCAAAATGGTTTATTCATAGATCTTGAAACACCCAGTGGGTCATTTATTCATGATATTCAAAAAACCTGAGTTCTAATGCCAGGTGGACATTAGAAAACGATTCCAACAAAACAGAGGGAAATAATTTTTTTGAGAGGATGGGAGAATTGGCTCATCACACAATTTTTAAAGGAGTTGTTTCCTATTATTAGACCCCCATATAGATTTAATTCATATTCAGTAATCATTTATTAAATTAAAAACATAGATTTGTTCACCCTTATATTGAAAATAAAATGTTATCATGTTATTTTTATAGAAGCATCTATATTTATATACGGTTATTCATTAATTGATACATTTGTCTGAATCTGGTGTCCTCTATTGGTGGTACCCTTTGTATAAATATTTGATATAATTAGGTCATTTATTTTCATGATTCTATTTTTAAGCCATGTAGTGGGGTGCTTTGGATTTTATCATCACCTTAGAAAATGTGAGTTTTTTTTTGAAATTGAGATAAATAACCCAATAAGTATATAACGACCCATACTTTACATATATTTTTATTAATTCAAAATTGAAGCACACTTATTACAACATATAACAAAACTAGGAAAGGACCGTATAGGAATAGTGTCTTTAGAAACTGGGAAACATAAACAACTGGTTCATAGAGCGTCTACACTGTCTCCCATTTATTTCATCATATCTATAGTCCCTTTTGGCATATCTTACTTAATAACCTTCTTCCTGAACTAGGGAAAGAAAAAATACAAAAGGGTTAGCTGAAATTCTCATTAAGGGTATAAAAAAGAAATATCAATCACATCAAAAAAAGAACATAACATTTTGGAAATCTTACCCTACAAAATAGATCATAATTTCATAACACGGAGTGAATCATAGAAGTGAAATGTAATCCCAATAATCATAAAATAAATCATGAAACTTTGTGGCATACACACATAATCATAGATAATCATTTCTTATTAGTCAAGACTCATTTCCAAGACTATCTTAGTGAACAAAGTCCATTTCTGGACCGAGTTCATTCCTCGTTTCAGTCCTGTTTCACTGAACCGGTTTAACCTGCCATTCCGGCCATGTCTATCTCATGAGATATAAAATCAATACCCAATGCATTGGAGGGAGATATAGGTCCCACCCATCTCATAATGATACCATTAATATGTGTGTTACAAAATCATAAATCATACATCATTGCATAACCCATGTAATAAAAATGGGATTCTTAAACAACATGACATCATAAAACAATTCATATAATATAAAGGAATTCAAAAAAATAATTCCATCGCAACATAATCAAATTAATATAATAATAGGGATATAAACAGAACCCTATATTATCTTAGATGGAAAATAATTTTGATAAAACACTTAAACTCCATTCTTGAGGAAAATATCCTTTCTACTTCAAAAACATTTTCCTTTCTTAACATGTCATACAATTTTAAAATAAAAGAAGTTGATTAAAAATAAACTTGAAAAATTGTAAAGGAAGATTCTTGGAAATAATTTTTTTAAAGTCCATTCATGTCATATAAGTTAAAAAAACATTCTTCTCGTACTTTTGTCGGAAAAGTCAAAAAGTACCTCGTACGAAAAACTACAAAAGATTCCTTTCATATCTTTTACTAAAAACTCACTGAAGGGTAAAATTGGATTTAAAAAATTGTATGTGGATGGAAATAATATTACATATTGAGGAAACATGGATGTGGATGATAAAATACACCCCAGTAAATTCTGAAGTATAAACAATCTCGGATAAAAATTGAGATTGCGAGATTTTCCCTTACCTTATGTCCAATTTTCTTCGTAAGTGTCTGAACCTCCTGTATAATGATTTAAATAATGTTATTGACTTATTCCAGAATCATAATTATTTTGATGATATCATATATGGTCATATTGTTAGCTTCTTATTAGTAATATTTCATTACTACAAGTTATTCGGGTGTTTATTACTTTTTGTTCTTATGCGTGTTTTGTCGAATACATTCTTATTTTTATTTTTAGGTTATAGATACCTCATTTAAAGAATGATATTAGTGTAATATATATCATATTCATTCATTCAATTCATTTATATTATCATTATGCATTGAAGATCATGTAGAACGAGTCACATCACACCGTGGAGACGGTATTCCGTACGTACACACGAGCGATGATATCGTTCCCATGATTGTGGAATTGTATTGGATTGTATATATACTATTTAAGAATCAATATCACTTTAAAATAATCATATATAGTAATTATTTACACCATTATACCCATCCAAGTAAGGTTGTGGTAGAAAATAGATTACACCTCGGCGTGGAGACGGTATTCCATTCGTACGCACGCACGGTGATTTCGTTTTCCGTAGGATGGATAGATGGTGAAATAGGGTTGTTTCATAATTAGAATAACATATCCGTATATGAGTGGTACTGATGTTATTACTTCATAATGAAACAACTAAATAAGAATAACTGGAAGAGGAAATAAAGATGAAAGAATCAGTAACGGATATTACCTCTTCTTTGAAACGCTTCTTTGAGGCCTCCTTTTAGGGCACTACAATTGGTCTTTGAAGAAGACCAGTACCTCTAGGATGTCTCTAGGAAAGTAAAGAGAAGAAATTTTCAGGGTTTTGCCGAGATTGAAGGCTCAATGTGGTGTGATTAATAGAGGGCGGAGGTGCCTTTTTATAAGGGAGGAGAGGGGCACCTTTGAAATAACTAAAAATATTATTTTATTATAAAGTCAAATTCGATTTTTAATAGCTCCAAATTGATATATTTATAAGATAAGGTGGGTAGGGGTCCAAATCCCCTCATCTAATAGAATTTAGACAAGTTTAGGTATCAATTTTAACCATATCATTTAGATTTAACTTTAAGTTAGATAATTTAACTTTTACCATGTCTTCTTGTTTTCTTACACTATATGGTTAATAAACATACTATATCAAGCCAAACAAAACCCAAGTTGTTTATTATTAATATATATAACATTATATAAGTCATTTGGCCGAACCTTAGATTTTTAGGAATAAAATAACAATTAATAATATAATATTTGTTTTAAAAATTGTTTTATGTCAATTTTGACACTGTTTAGTAATTGATTGAAAATCATAACAGAATGATTTGTTCGATCCAAATTAATTGAATCAATACTAAAAGGTCATATTAACCTAGAAAATTAGTGGGATTCATTAAAAGTCTCAAATTACATTTATTTGGGTATTTATAACATCAATTAAGTCAATATTTCATTAATAAGATAATTACTACATCATCTTTCTGTCATAAATAAATTAAATAATTTAATGTCTAAAAATTACAAATAAAATATCATTATTTAGGAAATCCTTTTATCTTTCTAATTAATATTTATAGTCAAATGTATCTTATGTATAACCATATATTAAAAATTATATACTTATTAAACTTTGATTTTAACGATTTTAACCCTTCTTTAAATAAATAAATGTCCTAATCTAATCCAAGTGGGCCTAAATGGTCATATTTTATTACTAAGGTTGTTTTTGGTCGAATTACACTTATCCAATAGAATTATTACATGTGTTAGTGTAATAATAATAACACTTTGTTCCCTTAATTACCCTATTTACTTGTAACCGTGGTAAAAAATAGTAAAAAGTTACTATTCACCAAATATTATTTTCATCTCATTGAACCACATTTTAGTCCTTGATATTAACCGTGTGTCTCGGATTTTCGAAATTCCACTCACAGAAGCGGTAAAATTACGTTTTATGAAAAATTCGGTTTTTTTAACTACCACATAGTGGTTTCACTATTCATCAAAAATTGAAAGTTTTCAGAAAAATACCAAAATTTTACACATGGATAATTTAGATATTCTAAATCCAAAAATGAAGTCCATTTTGAAAAATAAAATTTATAAAATTTAAAAAAGTGGTTATTTTTATTCATAACGGCTAGTTTTAATAGTATTTTAATAGCATATCGTTGTTTAGTGAAACTCGGTATTGCGTACGTCGCAAGCTATTGAGGAAGGCCGATGTTGCGTGTAAAGAAAGCCAAGCTAGTGGTGTGTGTAGTGAATGATTCCTTTGATGATTTGAAAACAAAATATTTCTCATAAAATTCTCAGGCGTTACATTCTACCCCCATAAAATGAATTTCGCCCTCGAAATTTGTCACTTTGTAACAAATAGATGACGATACCTCTCCCTCATCATATCATCAAGCTCCCATGTAGCTTCTTCTAATTGGTGGTTCCTCCATAAAACTTTAACCAATCGAGTGGTCTTGTTTCTTAGGACATTTTTGCTATGATCCAGAATCTATATCGGCTTTTCTTCATTAGAAAGATCTTGCTCCAGCTGTAAAACATCTGAGATGAGTACATGTGAAGGATCAGGTATGTACTTTCTCATGAGAGATACATGGAACACATCGAGAACTTGAGAGAGATTCGGTGAAAGCGCCAACCGGTAAGCTACCTTTCCAACACGATCCATTATTTCGAAAGGACCGATATATCTAGGGCTCAACTTCCCCTTCATTCCAAATCTCATGACCCTCTTCCAGGGAGATATTTGTAAGAACACTTTATCACCCACTTGAAACTCTGAGTCTTTTCTTCGGTTGTCGGCATTACTTTTATGTCGACTCTGATCTGCTCTTATGTGTTGTTGAATAGATCGGACCTTTTTTTCCATCTCATCAACAAGATCAGGTCCTAATAGCTTTATTTCCCCAACTTCATCCCAGCAAGTTAGAGTCCTTCATTTCATTCCATAGAGAGCATCATAAAGAGCAGTCTGAATACTGGAGTGAAAGCTATTATTATAAGAAAATTCCACCAAAGGTAGGTGTTGATCCCAACCACCTTTGAAATCCATAGAGAAAGCTATCATCATATCTTCTAGAGTTTGAATTGTTCTCTCAGACTGACCGTCTCTTTGAGGATGATAAGAAGTGATTAAACTCAACTCTGTATCCAGAGTATGCTGAAGACTTCGCCAGAACTTCGAGGTAAATCTCGGATCCCGATCAGATATAATAGAAAGTGGTACACCATGCAATCTTGACACTTCCTTCACATATATCCTGGCAAGATGATACAGAGAGAAATCCTCTCTAATAGCAATGAAGTGTGCGGACTTTGTAAGACGATCAACTATGACCCAGATAGCATTATTGCCTTTGGATGTTTTAGGAAGTCCTGTGACAAATTCCATAGTGATGTTTTCCCATTTCAATTCGGGTATGGGTAATGGTTGTAACATTCCCTTAGACTTATGTCTCTCAGCTTTAACTTGCTGACAAACCAAGCATCGAAAGACAAATTCAGCAACATCTCTTTTCATGCCATCCCACCAGAAGTACTCCTTCAGGTCCCTATACATCTTTGTTCTTCTAGGATGAATAGATAATGAAGAACTATGAGCCTCATCCAGCAGCTCCTTCTTTAATTCGGGGATGGGAGGAACACAAACCGGATTCCAGAACATTATTATCCCATCACAATAAAGGTTGAATTCCAGAATATTTCTCACCTTCATTTGTAACTCTACATCTTCTTTTTGCACCTCTTTAATCTTCACATGTATAGATGGTTGAACATTCATTTGAGAAAGATATGATTTTTCCCTTTCCATTATAATTCCAAGATCCATCCTTTGTAAATCCATAAATATTAGATCTTTTGTGATCCTCATCATGGATAAACTAGCATGGTCTTGTCGACTTAATGCATCTTCCACCTTGTTTGCTTTACTAGGGTGGTAATGAATTGAGCAGTCGTAATCCTTAATCAGCTCCAACCATCTTATTTGACACATATTCAGCTCCTTTTGTGTGAAAATATACTTTAAACTTTTATAATCATTATAAATTTCACCCCTTTCTCCATAAAGATAATGCCTCCAAATATTTAATGCAAAGATTACCGCAGCTAACTCCAAATCATGAATTGGGTAATTTTGCTCATGGATTTTAAACTGTCATGAGGCATAAGCTATCACCATATTATTTTGCATAAGAACACATCCCAATACCTTCTTGGATGCATCACTGTAGATGACAAACCTTTCTCCACTACAAGGTAGTGTGAGCACAGGTGCACTGGATAACCTTCTTTTCAACTCCTTGAAATTCTCTTCACATTCCTCCATCCAAACAAACCTAACTCCTTTTCGAGTCAACCTGGTGAGTGGATTAGATAATCGTGAAAAATCATTAATTAAATGTCGATAATATCCAGCCAAACCAAGAAAACATCGGATCTCGGTTACTGTTGTTGGTATCGAACATCATTCGATAACTTCTGTTTTTGCTGGATCCATAGATATCTTCTCTTTTGAAATTATGTGACCCAAAAATGCAACCTTTTGAAGCCAAAATTCACACTTCGTAAATTTGGCATAAAGCTTCTCCTTTCTCAGGGTCTTCAATATAATTCTCAAGTGATCTTCATGTTCTTCCTTGCTCTTTGAATAGACAAGAATATCATCTATAAATACTACCACAAATTGATCAAGATAGTCTCTAAAGACTATATTCATCAGATCCATGAAGATAGAAGGGGATTTAGTAAGACCAAATGGCATCACTATAAATTCATAGTGTCCATACCTTGTACGGAAAGCCGTCTTTGGTATATCCTCCCTTTTGACCCTTAATTGATGATTCCATGAACGAAGATCAATCTTGGAAAACAATTTAGCTCTGCGTAGTTGGTCAAATAAGTCATCAATGAGTGGGAGAGGATATTTTTTCTTGATAGTGATCTTGTTATGTTCACGATAATCAATCCAGAGTCTCATTGATCCATCTTTATTCTTAACAAATAGAATAGGTGCTCCCAAAGGTGACGCACTAGGGCGTATGAATCCCTTATCAAGATTCTCTTGGAGTTGCTTCTTCAATTACTGCAACTCAATTAGCTCCATTCTATAAGGTGTCTTTGAAGTAGGCAAATCACCCGGTACGAGTTCTATTGAAAACTCAACTTCACGATTTGGTGGAATACCCAGCAATTCCTCCGAAAAGACATCATCAAACTACCGTACAATGGGAATATTATTAATCATGAGTTTCTCACCAACCATTTGAGATAAATAACCCTCATTTAGTGGAATCAAGATCCATAAGATGGAAGAAATTTCCACTGGAAGGTTATGTTCATCCTTGCATCGATATACTGTCATAGATTGATCTGTAATATGAAATGTGACTTCCCTTCTTTGGAAATTTATATGAGATCCATATAAAGAAATCCAATCCATGGCAATAATCACATCAAATTCCACTATAAGAAGGATCACAAGATTTGCAGGAAGCACTTTCCTACAAACTTCAATCGGGGAAGAATTATAAACTTTTGATGTGACTGTTGTGCCATTAGGTGTTGTCACAGCTAACTCAACATCTAATTGTTGAGGTAATACGGTGATACCCTTAGAAAAATCCTCAGAAATAAAAGAGTGGGTGGATCCAGAATCAAATAAAATATTTTATACTTTAGAGTGGATACTAAGTGTACCTTTACAACATTGTTATCGTAGTCCACATCGCTGATAGAAATTGCAGGTGACCTTCCTTTTTCTTTAGCCTTAAGATTTTGTTGATGTCTATCATCATCAATAGCCCTTGGATTAGGGCATTTATTGGCATAATGCCCCATCTCCTTGCACTTGAAACAATAAAGTGTAGTAGGTTCGTTCTTTTTATCCCTTCCTTTGTTTGCATCATTAGACATATTCTTCCCATCATTGCGGAATTCAAATGCCCGATGACCTTTCTTTCCACATTTGAAATATTTACTTGGCCCTTTAAGAAAACTCACTCCATGTTTCTTTCCACACTTTGAGCATAAGGGAAAACTCATCTTTTTTTCAGTGTGCTCTTTTGATTTTCCTTTGAATTCCATTTTCCCTTTCTTATCAAACCCATATGACTGATGGGTTACTCCAATCTCTATCTCAACTTTGAGAGCACATCAAACGATTTCCTCGTTGCTATTGAAGTCCCTTATGGCTAAGGCCCATCGAAGACTTGGTTTTAAGCCACTAAAGAATCGATCGATCTTACTCTCATGTTGGTTAATAATACCAGAAGCGTACATTGTAAGTCTTGTAAAATTTTATTCACAGGTACCAACATATTCATCATCCTTTTTCTTTAGTTAAAGAAAATCCTTCTCCATTTTTGTTCGGAGAATACGAGGGAAGTACTTATTGAAAAATAAGTTCGTGAACTCGTCCCATTCCATGGACTCAATTTAATCCCTTTGCCTCGTATTCTTAATAAGATTCCACCATTGATCAACATCTCCTTCCAAACGATACACTGCTAGGATGACTATATCATGTTCATAACATTGAAGAATTGAAAATATCTTTTCAATTGTACTAATCCATTGTTCAGCAACTAATGGATAAGTAGACCCGCTGAATGAAGGTGGACGCTATCTCATGAAGGATTCAACAGAATTTTGCTCCTTCCTTTGCTCATTTGGAAGTCCTGCATGATTCATAGCTTGAGAAAGTTGTTTGAGCATGGCTAAAAGATTATTCATTCCATCTCCCATAACGTTTGGTTTCTCAGGGGGACAATCATTGCATTTCCCGTCGCATTCCGCATTAACACGGTTCCTTCGGGTTCCAGCCATTGACTAAAACCAAGAAAAATTGTGTGAGAAACACTAATTATAATAAGAAAACCACATAATCAAGAATAAAATTTCACACTTAAGGACTTATCCTAGGTTATTCATGGTCATTTCTAAAACACTAAGATTGTTTTCTATGCTTAGAATTATCCTTAGGGTTCTTACTAACGCTTTCACATCCTAGTTTCCAAAGGTTTACTATACCTTTCATCTGATACCAACTATAACGACCCATACTTTACATACATTGTTATTACTTAAAAATTGAAGCACACTTTTTACAACATATAACAAAACTAGGAAAGGACCGTATAATTATAGTGTCTTTAGAAACTGGGAAACATAAACAACTGTTTCATAAAGCATCTACAATGTCTCCCATTTATTTCATCATATCTACAGTCCCTTTTGGCATATCATACTTAATAACCTTCTTCCTAACCTGGGGAAAGAAAACATACAAAAGGGTGAGCTCAAATGCTCAGTAAGGGTAAAAAAATAAATATCAGTCACATCAAAATAAGAACATTACATTTTGGAAATCATACCCTGCAAAAGAGATCATAATTTCATTACATGGGGTAAATCATAGAAGTGAAATGTAATCCCAATAATCATAACTTAAAACATGAAACTTTTTCTCATAAACACATAATCATAGATAATCATTTATTATTAGTCAAGACTCATTGCCAAGACTGTCTTAGTGGACAAATTCCATTTCTGAACCGAGTTCATTCCTCGTTTCAGTCGTGTTTCACTGAACCGGTTTAACCTGCCGTTCCAGCCATGTCTATCTCATGAGATATAAAATCTTTACCCAATGAATTGGAGGGAGATATAGGTCCCACCCATCTCATAATGATACCATTTATAAGTGTGCAAAAAAATCATAAATCATACATCATTGTATAACCCATGTAATAAAAATCGGATTCTTAAACAACATGACATAATAAAACAATTCATATAAGATAAAGGAATTCATACAAAAAATTCCATCACAACTTAATAAAATCAATTTAATAATAGGGATAGAAATATAACCCTATATTTTCTTAGATGGAAAATATTTTTGATAAAACACTTGAACTCCATTCTTGAGGAAAATATCCTTTATACTTCAAAAACATTTTCCTTTCATAACATTTCATAAAATTTTAAACTAAAAGAAGTTGATTAAAAAACAACTTGAAAAATTGTAAATTAAGCATCTTGGAAATAATTTTTTAAAAGGCCATTCATTCCGTATAAGTTAAAAAAACATTTTTCTCGTACTTTTGTCGGAAAAGTCAAAAAGTACCTCTTACGAAAAACAAAAAAAGATTCCTTTCATATATTTTACTAAAAACTCACCGAAGGGTAAAATTGGACTTAAACAATTTTAGGTGGATGGAAATAATATTACATATTGAGGAAACATGGATGTGGATGATAAAATACACCCCAGTAAATTCTGAAGTATAAACAATCTCCGATAAAAATTGAAATTGCGAGATTTTCCCTTACCTTAGGTCCAATTTTCTTCGTAAGTGTGTGAACCTCTTGTATAATGATTTAAATAATGTTATTGACTTATTCCAGAATCATAATTATTTTTATGATATCATATATTGTCATATTCATAGCTTCTTATTATTAATATTTCATTACTACTTGTTATTCGGGTGTTTATTACTTTTTGTTCTTATGCGTGTTTTGTCGAATAAATTATTATTTTTTTAGGTTATATATACCTCAATTCAAGAATGGTATTAGTTTAATATATATCATATTCATTCACTCAATTCATTTATATAACCATTATGCATTGAAGATCATGTAGAACGAGTCGCATCACATCATGGAGATGGTATTCCGTACGTACGCACGAGCGATGATATTGTTCCCATGATTGTGGAATTGTATTTGAGTTTATATATACTATTTCAGAATCAATATCACTTTACAATAATCATATATAGTCATTATTTACACCATTATAACCATCCATGTAAGGTGGTGGTGGAAAATAGATTACACCACGGCGTGGAGACGGTATTTCGTGCGTACGCACACGCGGTGATTTCGTTTTCTGTAGGATGGATGGATGGTGAAATAGGGTTGTTTAATAATTATAATAACATATATGTATATGAGTGATACTTATGTTATTACTTCATAATGAAACAACTACAGAAGAAGAAGTGGAAGAAGAAATAAAGATGGAAGAATCGGTAACGGACATTACCTCTTCTTTGAATCGCTTCTTTGAGACCTCATATTAGGGCACTAAAATTGGTCTTTGATGAAAACCAGGACCTCTATGATGTCTCTACGGAAGTGGAGAGAAGAAATTGGCAGTGGTTGGACGATCTTTAAGGCTCAATGTGGTGTGAGGAATAGAGGGAGGAGGTGCCTTTCTATAAGGGAGGAGAGGGGCACCTTTGGAATAACAAAAAATATTATTTTATTATAAAGTCAAATTCTGTTTTTAATAAATCCAAATTGATATATTTCTAAGATAAGGTGGGTAGGGGTCTAAATACTCTCATCCAATATAATTTAGACATGTTTAGGTATCAATTTTAACCTTATTATTTGGATTTAACTTTAAGTTAGATAATTTAACTTTTACCGTGTCCTCTTGTTTTCTTGCACTATAAGGTTAATAAACTTACTATATCAAGCCAAACGAACCCCAAGTTGTTTATTATTAATATATATAACCTTATCTAAGCCATTTTCCCGAACCTTTGATTTTTAGGAAAAAAATCACAATTAATTATATAATATTTGTTTTAAAAACTATTTTATGTCAATTTTGAAACTATTTAGTAATTTTTTTTTGTAAAAATCATAACCGAATTATTAGTTCGAACCAAATTTATTAAATCAATACTAAAATGTCATATTAAGCTAGAAAATTAGTGTAATTCCTAAAAAGTATCAAATTACATTTATTTGGGTATTTATAACATCAATTATGTCAATATTTCAGTAATAAGTTAATTACTACATCATCTTTGTGTCATAAATAAATTAAATTATTTAAGGTCTAAAAATTACAGATAAAATACCATTATGTAGGAAATATTTTTAGATTTATAATGAATATTTATAGTCGAATTTATCTTATGTATAACTCTATATTAAAAATGATATACTTATTAAACTTTGATTTTAACTATTTTAACACTTCTTTAAATAAATAAATGTTCTAATCTAATCCAAGTGGGGATAAATGGTCATATGTTATTCCTAAGGTTGTTTTTGGTCGAATTAAACTTATCCAATAGAATTATGACATGTGTTAGGGTAATAATAATATCACTTTTACCCTTAATTGCCCTATTTACTTTTAACTGTGTTAAAAAAAATTAAAAAGTTACTAATCACCAAAAATTATTTTCATCTCATTGAACCACTTTTTAGTCCTTGATATTAACCGTGTCTCTCGGATTTTCGAAATATCACTCACAGAATCGGTAAAATTATGTTTCATGAAAAATTCAGTTTTTTAACTACCACTTAGTGGTTTCACTATTCATCAAAAATTGAATGTTTTCAGAAAATTATCAAAATTTTACCCTAGGCTAATTTAGATATTCCGAATCCAAAAATGAAGTCCATTTTGAAAAATAAAATTTATAAAATTTCAAAAAGTGGTTATTACTATTCATAAAGGCTAGTTTTAATAATATTTTAATAGAATATCGTTGTTTAGTGAAACCCGGTATTGCGTACGACGCAAGCTATTGAAGAAGGTCGTGATTGCGTGTAAAGCAAGCCAAGCTAGTGTTGTGTGTAGTGAAATATTCCTTTGATGCTTTAAAAACAAAATATTTCTCATAAAAGTATCAGGTGTTACAAGGTATGTTCTACTTATCCTCACAATAGTAATTCAAATCTAGGTTGTTCAATGCCAAGTAATGTGACACATCTAAACTTTTAAAGACATGTGAGAGGTCTAGTTCATTTAGATTAACATGAAACAAGAAGGATATCCAGGCTGTAGGATCCTATCTAAGGATTGTATGGATCATATGCAAAAATATCCTAGGGGACATGGAAGTGATATTACCTCCCAAGCTGGATATGTCAGTAAAGGTAATGTGAACCAAATAATAATAGATTTAACTTTATTTACAATGTTTTAACCTTAGAGTGGCTTCATATAAATCTAATTTTGAAAGGAATAAAATCCCACATAGTTTGAAATGGTTGCGACTTAAACTGGTGGAAGACGCCCATTGTGTCTTCATTAGTAATATCTCTCATTAATGATTTTTCTAACAGGTAATATGTCTTTTAGAGAGGATATTAAAATGGTTTTGGGGATTACCCCTATCACGAGTCCCATTTTGTCATATATGGTTTGGGTTTAAACCAAATCAATTTCCCTTTAATGTTCTATTTGATTTTATTGATGGTATTATCATCAATAACATATAATCCACTGAAATTCATCCCATAATGAAAAATTTTGAGTTATAAGATCCAAAAATTCGAAAAACCTTTTTTACCATCAGAGGATGACAAAAATGATTTTAAGTTGGGGGAATTCCCTCCTAGAATGAGAAGAGGATTAATATCATGGGGATTATCTAATGAGGCAATGAATCTTCTTCTACTAGTTGATGAGCATGAAGTCATGGAGTTGAAGTATTTAAGACATACTTGGAAAAGGTGTTCCCATGTCCTCCTTGGGTTTCAAAACCTACTATTATGATATTATGAATCCATAGTCACCACCCAATTCATTTCACATTTTGAACACTAGATGCTGTCGGTTGTAATGAGAATCAATTATCACCATCCCAATGATTAATTCATTGTTAACATGATAATATATAATTGAGAACACCATAACGAACATAAATATTAGGTAGGATAAATTCTGTACTTACTATACATGTTAATATATAATTGATATCTCATTTGGTTTGTTCTATTCCCTGATAATAGATATGTTGAGGATTTGGAAGTGGTATTGGTTTGGTCCTAGACAAATAAGGGATCCATGTAAATTGGTTCAATAACATTAGTGATATGAAATGTGGATAAATGGGTGGCTCACATAGGTGAGGCATGAGAGAATAGATGGTATCTCATGTATATTGTATTTTTTTGAGTGAAAGGTTCTTTCGGCAGGGTGGAACAATATGAGATGAAGATGCATTACATATGGGTAATCTAGGTGAGTAGAAACAACTTTATATAGGATCATCCCTAGTGAAAATAAAGGGAATTTTAGAGGGTGGACAAACGAAAGATAAAGGCTCCTTTTGGGAAATGAACTATATATAAAATAACACTTCGGTGAGGCCATTCTCTATCCATTAATGGTATCCTTATGTGACATTTCATTGACATTGCTCATTTTTTGTGCTACATAATAGCCAATATACATATAAGTTTTGATTAGGGGGGATAGTCCCCCTCAAGTATATTCATGTCATAGACCTTGAGTTTCCTCAATCTATTGATGGTTAATAATTCGCCATTCTTCTATAGGCTTGGAGAACTACATGAGGGTTAAGAGTACATGGGTGCAATAAATGGGTGAACATAGATTCTAGAGGTCTTTTCATCTTTTATTCATCCAAATGATGTTACCTAGGGCATAATATATAGGTAAAACCTTGAAATATTGATAAAGGAAATAATCCACATTGTTCCACCAAGTTGGTGTCTCATGCTTGACCCTCACATTGGATATTCCTTCTAAATTCAACCATGAAGGTTGGCGATTCATGGGACTCTGGACCGGTAGGTGGGTTCCGTGGATGTTTACATGGGTGAGTTTTTTAAGAACGTTTTTCTCCTATACTCCTTGAGGCAATTCATAGTAAACCATTTCATCTCCAATTTAAAAGGGCACGTCAACAAAACACATGGTATATTACTATAGGAACATTTTAATGTGGTATGGATAGAATATACAATGGAAAAAATATCCTATATTATAAAATATTGGATGACAGAATATTAAGAACTTACATTGTCAATAAAAAAATCATCAAATATTTTATTCATTAAATATATATTCTCCCCTATTAATGTGAATATATAACTAAAATATTATTATTATCAATTTGGAAATTAATTGAAGTATATATAACCATGATTCATGAAATCAAAAGTAATATTAAAAAATTGCTATGTGTCACATGAATAAATAGTTATTATTCTATATGATGAATTATAAAAGGATATAATATGAAATATTGTGTATCATGAGGGATATAATGGTAGAGTGGAAAATTATTGGTATGAAATAATTAATGGTATATTTATATTAAAGTTAATACCTTGGGAGAGGGTTAAGATAACACTGATGAAATATAGAGTAACTCATATGAAATAATAATAGAAAAAATATATGAAATAGTGAATGAAAGGTATTATTAGGCATGTATAGTTAGTAAAATCATTATTAATTTTTATGAAATTTCAAAGGATTTTCTTCACCTCATTAATGTGTCATGGAACTCTTAAAAAATATAATTTCATTTATAGATGAGTACAAATTTATTTCAAGGAATAATATAAAATGGGTTACTATTTATCATTCTCATATTACAATATATAATGTGACCATGATTAGATAAAATATTTTGTAAAAAATAACTTATTGGTGGAATTTTTTCCACAATAGAATTATATTTTTTAAAATTTATTCTAGAACTATTTTAGTATTTGAAATCAATAATGAATTCAATCTTTGATTTAATTATAAGTGTTAGGATCTTTGTGATATTATTTTTTCATTTTTTATGTTCATAAAATATCAAAAATAATTAAATTTTTAATGACATGAGTGATTCTATAAATTTATTTTTGTGTATCATTTTAAATTCTATAACTTTTATTTCCTTACCTTTATATTGATTTACCATGTATTTTTTAGTAACACGAAGATTATTATAGAATTAAAAATTAAGATACAAAGGGTTTTCTATTAATATCATGAAAATATACATAAATTTAATTTTTAATAAATATTAAATATAATGATGATTACTGAATGAAAATATAAAACCGTGTAATTATTTTTAAGATGAGTCATGAATTTTATAGATTCTCTATCTTTTAGAAAATATATTTTTCAATATTTTTAGACAAATTATTTTAAATTACATGATTTCGTTGAGTATCATGGCATAGATTATATATTTAGACTTTATATTTATACTTGGTATTATATTATGGTAGTAATAAAACGAAATCAAAATTTATTGTTACAAGATAATTTGATTTTATGAATTTACCAATAAATTTAAAACATTCATCTTTTATATTAAATTTTACACATACAATTAATATGTGATTTCATGTGGTGATTCAGTGGAATTATTTGTTTTATTATCACTTCATATTTATATTATTTGATGATAATTCACCATTATTGTATTATTATAGTCTAAATATTATAATTATTTTCATTTTATGTTCATATAAATGGAGTTTGGTGAATGAAAAATTTTATTCCTGGATATATTCTATTGAATGAATTATTCTACCAAATAAAAAAAAATTAATGAATATGAAATAAAATAATTATATAAAAAAAATATTTCTTTATATTAAATTGTTGGATTTTCTATAAAATTTAATAAAAACCCTCAATCAAATAATATATATAGAGTCCCATAAATACAGAAATTTATGTGTAGTTTTTAGGAAACATAAAATTTATTGTTAATAGCATTTCCTGAATTGTAAGGAGTTATAATGATACTTTCATGAATTTTTTATATGTTTTCATTTATTGATAAATGTCATGATATATTTAGGCATATTTGTTTTATATTAATATGACGGATTTTCTATGTGATTATTTTCAGTTTGAGGTATATTGGAATGGAGTTTAATTTCAATGAATTTTATAGGTATAAAATATCATGATATTAGTGGTGCAATTTTTATATGATTTTTTATATTTCTAGCAGTAATTTTTGTTGTTGTTCTAACAATATTATATATTTTCTAATATAGGTATCATATTAAAATAATGTAGTAATCAAGCTAATTTTAGAGAATGATTTTTAAATATAGATTTGTTTATAATTTTTCAATATATTTACTAGATTAATTAAAAACATGATGTGACGGTAAGTAACTAAATAATAAATTCTGGTTAAGGAAAAAAATTAGCGTCTATGTAGGTATTAATGGGGTATCGATGAAAGTAATAGGTGAAGCATGAAGAGATGATTAATATTTTCACCATGATTTTTTCAGTTTTGTATAAGGAATTTGTTATAAATGATTCATTATTTATATTATATGACAATTCTACCATGTGGTATCTTATAATTGATAAAACGTAGCACATGGTTTTAAAAAATACTAATGGATCAATTTTTTGTTGTTAATTGTATATATCTTTCAACAATATAACGTAATTCATATCATCATAGTGATATATCATACACCCCAGTAAAATGAATATATTTTATAATGGAAAGTTCCCAATATTAAATGTGGTGAATATAATAGAAAAAATGAAAAAAATGAAAAAATTAATCTATTTTTAAGGAGAACACAGATATTTGGAAATATAATGAACATAATGTTACTCGATAAGTAGTTCATAGAGGATCAAAATCATTGATCTTCCAATATTATGTGATATATTTAGAGTTGTCATTTTCTATTTAATGTAAAATATTAATTTCTCTATATATTCGTATTATATTAGGTTGGGGTAATCCACATGGTGCTGATAATTAATACTAAATGATGATTCAGTGATTATATTATTTTATATCATATTCTATTTATAAAATTCATTAATAGTGGTTATAAAATATTTTTCAATTATTAATCACAATAATTGATAAATTTTTTATTGTTTACCTTTTTAATATAAGAAAATGATTTCAATATGTTGTTTTAGAACATAAAATTCATTAAAATAACTCATGTTCAATCAATTTTTCTATTGACAAAGGTTTTGAATTAATCAATGTAATTGATCATAGGGAAATTATATTTTAGTATAATTATTGTAGATAAACACTTATTATTATAATTTTATTAATATCAAATAATAATTAATATCGTTGAAAATATGGGAATAATAACTATTCTATAACTTTATTAAATTTTTATTATGAAATTTTTATTATTATATATTTCAATATTTTTAAAGAAATAAAATTATTTCCTGACATATAACATTAATTTTAAATAATACATTTCATATAGGTATCAAATATCTTATTAGGGTTGACCATGGATTAAATGTTTACGATTCCATTGATTTTAGAGATTTTAATGGTCATATATACATTTTGGAAAATTGATTCCACATTATTATTAATATTTTTTAGAATATTGTTCATCATTTCTAACCAGTTATAGGGAAGGATCAAATTTGATGACTCATTGGTTAAGCAGAAACTGAAAAATAATTTTTAATTATCCAAATATATTATATAATTTTAGATATTAGAACTTTTTTCCATTGTATATTCTTATGTCTTTCATGGGTATGGATGTTGAGTGGGTAAAAATATGTTATTCCTATATGATAATTATTTTATATTATGAATAAATTGTTAAATAATGGAGTTATTATGGACTTCATGTCATTTAAAAAAATCAAGTAGAAATTATCTAAATAAATGGAAAAAATATTATGGGTTTTTAGGATAATATTAAAATGATAAAAAATATGTCTATTTTACATTAGCATTTCAAAACTCAAAAAGGATGGAAAATGATTTGGATAGCTTCTAGCATTGATAAAAATGTAGTTTACGTAAAAATAATTTTGGTATGACTATATGGTTTTTCTTATTGTGGATAAAATAATAACGTTTTTGGAAATCCTAATAAATGATATATTAATGTGAAGGATAATGAGTAAGAATTAAATGAATCTTCATTTTTGGGAAAACCAGAAGGGATATTATATTGTGATATTGTTATTTTGCATGCATATAAGGTGTTTTATCATAATATCACATAGGGTGAATTAGAATAAAAAATTATCCATATTATAAAAATGAATGAATTTAGGAAAAGGATGATGAATAATATTGTGAAGAAGAAACAAAAATTTATTTGGGAGAATTTATTGTGAATGATTCTGAATCAAATTCTTAAATCCAATAATTTGATAAATCATAACAATTGAAAATGGTGAATTATGATTATAGGTTGAATTGATCTATCCTAGATTTCGTTGTGGAATCATAATTACTTTCTAAAACATTGTTTTCTTCCAAATTAATGTCAATACAAAATTCATAAAAAGTAATGACAATTAATTATCTATGTTTTCATAAAATCATGACCTTGTGAAATATAAAGATGATACAATTTTCACATTCATCAATTACATTACAAGAAAAATTCATTTCAAACCCAAAAAATGTCCATATTTTTATTATTTAAAACTCATCTATCAACAATATCCAAAATAATTAGTTTCACATAATTTATTTCTTAAAATAGTTGTAGTATTATATATTCATAAAAAATATATTTTTATGTTTTAGGAAAATGGACACTATAATTTCACATGAATATATTCAAATTTATAGATTCATTTTGAAGAAGGAATGAATATTTTGATGAAATGAAGTTTGGATAACATTAGTATATATGAAAATACGAATTTAAAATTAGTATGTTATTTGTAATATAAATTTTATTAACTTTTAGTTTTCACAAATACTAATTACATGTGATAGAATAATTCATGCTATTATTTTATAGAGTATTAAAAAATTTGTATAATGATACAAAAATAAAATTTCAGGAATGTAATTTTGATTATGATGAATTTGAAATATGACCATTAAAATAGTATATATTATCTAGAGTTTGTTTAATATATGAATAATTATTTTTGGAGAGTGATTTAGTGGTTATTTATGATTTTGTTAAGAATAGTGATATAAAATTATTTTAATATGATAATTTAATTGAGGTGTTTGTGTATTATGAAGTGTGTTGTCATTGGATATAAAAAATGACATCTTTTTTAGTAAATATGTGTGACATAGTGGTCTAACAAAGCTATATATTCATGAAAAAAATTAGATAAAACAACTTAATATTGGTATTATAACAAAAGAAAAAACAAAATATAATTCTCTCAAGGAATATGTGGGTTGGTTTAATGTTTATTAAATAAGAAGATGTATTAAATAAGAATATTTTTAAAAAATAAATTTCATTGCATAATCTATATTACTATACCACATTAATTATTTATTAATAATTGTACTTTTAATTAAAATTCAATGAGTTTAATTACTAATTCATAAAATTAAAACCCTATAGAAATTAAAAAATCACTAAGATTTAAATAATTATTAAATAGTGAAATATTGTGAAAAAAATCATAAAAAACCAAATCATTGATTTCAATTATTAGGATAAATTATGGTAATTTTTTAATTAAGACTCAAAATATTCACTAGTAGTGAGAATTAATTGGGTTTAGTGATTATAGTTCAACCCTAACAAAAAAATCCCTCATAATTTGATTTTCTAGATTATAATTACACTCTAAAGACTCATGATTTTTTTTTAAAACATAGAATTTATTTATCATATTAATGCATTTAAAATTTAAAAACAATTGATAATTTATAACTATATGAAGTACAAAAATCATGTGCATTCAAAATAAAACATTTATACAATTTATGATTATATTGACTAATAATGTATTACACTTCGATGTTTAGATTAGTCATCATAGAAATTTATTACATATTAAATGGTCAAAAGGGTATAACCTAATAATATTTATAATATTTATTTCCAACCCAAATATTTTAATAATAAAAGAATAAACTAAATAAAAAGAGAAAAATAGAATATAAATATATAATTTTATAATAAGAAATTAAATCTATAGTGCGAAAAATATGAATCTTTCATCATTTAGTGGATCTTTTATTAAGATATATCCATCATTTAATGAATATATATATTGTTTAAAAATTATTCTAATTTCTAATATATAAATAAATTAACTTCTAACATCATCAAAATTTCATTAATACAAAATTTATATATTGGAGGGGTGTCTAGGGTTATATGATGTTATAAGCTGAATAAAAAACTCAGTAAAATATTTTAATCCACATTTCACAATATTATTAATATTTAAATGAACGAAACTAGATATTATTTGATAAATATTGTTCTTTTTTTCAAAATAAATCCTCAATCTACTATCCATATTTTTTTAACAATCCATTTTTTAATGTAGATAATATATATTAAATTTTGTGTTGGTGTCTTGGATGATGATTCCTATGAGACATTGACTTCATGTATCATTTTATCAAAAAAAAATAATATTATATATTAATGATTCAAATAAACAATATATACCATATAGTGTAGAATAATATCATAATATTAAAATTCAAAATATGTCCCAAAAATAGTCATTTAAAAAATACAAGAGTATTGTATAATTGGAAGAAATAATTTTCATAAAATTTTCAGATTCATGATGTGTTCCATTATATTCCATAAATAAACACATTTAGGGAAATATGTGGAAAATATAACATTTAATGTAATAAATGTTTTAATATAATTGTTATTTTTCAATTCACACACACTTACACATTCCCAAGATAGGGTAAATTTATATATGAAAATCAAAATTCACCCCAAGATTAAATCTCAAAAATGTTCCGATGATCTTTTTAATGTTATAACAATCATTAAGCGTATATATAGGATAAATTAAATTTTATATTACCTTTATAAATTTAAGTTATTTTAACATTGTTTATTCTCCAATGTAGTGTGAGGAAACATTCATCATAATAAATTAATATCACACATATTATAAGTATTAAATATAAGAAATATTATGACCATCTTATAAAAAGTAAATACAAACAATAGTATTAGTAAATTCATGAATCTAGATACAAGAGATAAAAAATATGTGCTAATCTTAGTGATTTTCCAGGTAATCCACTGGAGCCTAAGATCGATGTTTTAAAATATAATCCATAAGGAGGATATTTTTCTCATATCATACAATGTATAATATACCATTCTATATAATTTAGATTCCTCCGAAAATTTATTAAAGAGTAAATAACAATACTTCATGCCACATTTATAATAAGGTCCCACAAGTCATAATTTGCAAACTTCATGGAAATATTGACCATCTTCTTTTTTCTTTTTTTCCTTTTCTTATTTTTTATATAATGGGAAGGCCATTGTAGATTATGAAAAAATAGTCTGACATGGTATTTTCTTCTGGTGATGATCAAGAGTTAAAAAAATTAATATGTTGAATAATTAAATTACCATTATCTTAAATTATTTATATATTTTGTTTGTTTTTATAATTATTATATAAATTAATTATTATTATTTATTGAAGACTTATAGATTATTTCTAAAATTTCAACTACACTACAAAATTATATAATCTTTTTCTTCATCTCATAATAAATTTTGAATAAAATCCATTCACCTGCATTTATTTTCTACTATGATAATAGAAGAAATAAAAGAGTAATAATATATAGGAAAAATTTATATTCTAATTCGAATAATTTTGTGAAATTTCATGGATAATAGGGCCTTATAATGAAATATATAATGATGGATTATCAAATATTTACCTCTATGAAAATATTATATTTCGTTTTTAGTATATAGAATTATATAATGATAAAGCAATGTTCATGATGAAAAAATACAGTATGAGTTCAATCATTATAAGAGTATAGAAGGAAAAGTATATGAATGTTTTTTTATTATGCCTATAAAGATGTGTAAAATAAATTTTTTTAGTTCTAATAAAGAATGTGTGTTAAAAATCTATCAAACACATAATATTTTTTTGAAAACTAATAATCATGAAAAAGATTCCACATCCACACCCAGTTGAGTTTTTTTACAATAAAAAAGATCAAATTTTGTTACAATTTACTCAATAATGTAAAATAAATCTGGATTTCAAATGAAGCTCTATGCTTTTTTGGGGGTCTTCTAAAAAATACACGAAACATAAAAAAAATCCTAAAGCTACTACAAAAAATGATTCCCATAACATATACATAATATGTTTCATTTTCTTCAATATTTCACAATGAAATGACATCCTCATGAAATAAATAAATCTAAAAATCCAAAAAAATTACTATTACAGATCATTTGTTGATCATTATTGATATTGGGGTCTTACAAAGGGTTGAAATCAGCTGATTCGGTGGGATGCCCCTTAAAATATGAATTTAACTAATAATATATTATGATAAATATCACTCGCATGGTCTCTTATGTTATATCCACTACACCATAAATGAAAATTTTACATAAAATATAAGGATTTAACCATATTGTATAAAACTTATCAATAATCATCTTCAGTCATGAACTATAGAAAATTATTTTTATCCCCAACGAAGACACTCTCATATATCATATATTAAAAGATCTACATTTTTCCCTGAATTTAGTCTCTTGAGTTTTCATATTATGATAATTAGATATCCATAATCTCTTGAAGTTGCATATTATTTTTATGTCCTCTTTAGGATAAATCATTTTTTTCGCATAAAATTTATGACACTCGATCTCCATAAAAATTTCGAAATCCATCCAAAAGGAAATAAAAATGGGTAAATATAATTGGTATTATTATCTAGCACAGTTTAAGTGGAATGAAATTAATTTACGTGCTTCCTTAAATTCATTATATTTTTGTACATAATTTTTTCCAATATAAACATCAAATCACAATTTAAAACATAATCTTGACCATCTTGTAGTGTGTTATGTTATTATTGTTTTTTGAACCACCTTATACATTATAATGATGAAAGAAAAAATTACATTGGAAAATTAAGAACCTTTCTTGGTGATTATAGACTTAAATAAAAAAAATATGAAAAAAATATGATCCTTGAAAAAACTCTATATAACAAGAGAATCATCAGTCCTATTGGATTTTACCTTCCTCAATTTTCTAACATAACGAATAGTGAATATAATGTAGAATAAACCCAATTATATAGTAAACAATCAAATTACATAAATTACACATACATCAAAAATATCAAACAATAATATAGGTTTTTGTGGATTATTTTGTCCTAAATAAATGGGTGAAGTATATTGTAAATGTGATCCTGGAATTCAATACACTTCAGTATTATTTAATATTTTAGACAATAAAATATATAAAATAAAACATTCCTAGATATAAATTGGGATATAATGTATCCACCTTATGAGATTATGAGAAAAATATTATAAATAGACTCAAACTCATGATTAAGAACACACATCTTATTAATCTGGTCACTAAACAGTCATTAAAGGTACAAATTAACCAAAACAAAAAACAATATAATCAATCCTATATTTTTAACATGATAGATAATTATTTATACATATATTTAAAAAAAATTAGTTTATATAAATTAATTATCATAACAATGGTGTTTTCTTGAGAGTACATATATATTATCATTCGTAAATGTGTTTGTATGTGGTAAATAGTGTATAGAGTAAACCAATATACTGTATGAGTAGTCATAAACATGTGGTCAACCAAGAATTAATCTTAAGGAATATTTTACATTATTTTTATTTCTATCTATTGAATATTGAGTACCTATGATTATTGTTTGGGTGTTTCATTTGGGTTTATCAAGAGAAATTTCAATGATATATCGTAAAAAACAAAAAATGGAGAGTAATAAATAAGAACATATATTTTGAATATAAATTATTATATATATATATTTATTTTCTATTATTGTGTAATTTTTTATATGAATCCAATATACTAAAATAATAAGTGATCGGATGTTAGAATCCCTCAAACCACTATGGTAATACATCTGTAACTAAAATGTATAAATTATCTTATATATGGTCAAATAAAATCTCACATGATGGGGGTTGAATAATTAGTGGAGTAGTGAGAAGTGTCTTCATATTATAAAATAAAACCATTCAATAATAATTAACAAGAAAACCAATATATTATTGAAGAAATAGTGGGAAGGCTATATAAATGATCATAAATCTATTATCTAGAATCAATAAAAATATATAATTTCAAACTATCAAACAATATAAACATGCAGAATATAGAAAGTGTAAAATAATGTGTACCATAGATCAATCAACCTCAATTAAATTCTGTGATTCTATGTGACCATGTGTAATGCTCATATATACTATGAAATTAATTTGTTTAAAAAAATTAAAACTATATTTTTCTCAACATATTAATTTATAATATTTCTCATGTAAAAAAATATTTATCAAATAATGATAGATATACATTAAAACCATCCAGAAATACCTCCAATAATCTCTATATTATATTATATAGGATACTCACCATGCATATATTGAAGTTAACTATAGAGTTTCAATGTTCAGATGGAATCCTTAGATAAGTAAATGTATATAACATGCATGTGAATGTAATACTCTTATAGTCATCTACCTCAATGGGAACCCATAAATAGATAGAGAATCCATTCAACAAATAATTGTTCATTGTACCCATAAGTATCTAAAGGAACCATTTAATTAATGGAAATATGAATGGTCTATAAGATTTTATTGATTCATTTTCATTTAATCTATGGACACTGGAAATATATATATATCTCTCAAGATAACTAACTTTCCATCATTATTTTTCACAATAGAGAAACATGTTTCATTTGGTAGAACATAGAAAGGTCTAAACCATTGAGATTCATATATAGAATAAATGAAAAAAATTGTGTGTAGTCATTCAAAAAAATTATTTATAACTTCTAATAGTTTGGTTTAGGTATCATTTGTGGTTTCCTAACTGGTTTAGCCACATTCTCTTAAGATAATCATATACATTGAATTGGATGGGATAATACTGGATATGTGTATTAATTTTCAAAAAAAATCCCTTATGTTGTAACTAAAATTTCTCAAACTATTTGTTTTTTATTCTGAAACTGGATTAATATCAAATGTTAATGTAATTTTCTTTTATCCTATAGCTATGAATATTTTAAATTTTAGGTAAATGGATTTTTTACCAATTTCTTGTGGGATTAGTATTATTGGAGATTCCATAAGATCCATGACATGTGAATCATATATATAAGGATCCTAATATAAATTATACAAGTTTTCAATAATTCATCATATCTATCTACAAAATAAATATGTCAAAAAAAGCAAGATTTTATGATATATTTTAATTTAAATAAATTGAATTTCCTCTATTTCTTATGATACACACAAATGCAAGTATAAATAAACGATAATATTGTTTAATATTATGATATAATAATAAAATTTGTGATATGATTTGAAATGATTTTTTTTTAATTACTAATAACGGTTTTGGATATAAAAATTATATTAATAAATAAGTAACTAATTTTTTATAACCCATTATATACTTCAATAGTAAATTTTCCAAAAAATTATTTTTTATTTATTAAAATGAGAATGTAATATATTTAATTTTATTAATTTTTAAAAAAATATAAGAAAAATACGCTTAATTTTGAAATTAGTATGTCAAACTTATGATGATGTTAAATTTTTATCATTATATTTGATGTTTGACTTTTCAATCGATTGTCAAAAATAATAATTTTTATTAGAATCTATATTTTGATTTCTATTACTTAAAATGTTTTGTTTTTTGAATGATTTCAGTGTAAAATTAGTTCATTAAAAATTTTATTTTTTCAATTCTGATGAATATAATTTATTTTATATTTAATTATTGTAGAAACACTTTTTATAATTTATATTAATTTTCTCTAAAAGACTACTTCTCATCACATTTTCGGGGTTTTATTTTAAATGAAATTATGGTAAATCCTTGAATTAAATTTGGTAAAATGGATATAGTATTTTAAATCAATATTTAAAAAATTTAATAATGAGTAAAATTCCATTCTTTTCAAGATATAAAGAAAAAAATAAAATTTTATCATCATTATAATGGATAAAATGGGTTTACTAGTTGTATCATGAAAAATATATGGGTATGTTTTCAAATTTAAATTGTCTAAATACTAATATATGGACATATGTTGACCTAATAATATCCAAAAATTGAATATATATCCATTTTGATGAATATTTATTGATTACTAAATTGTTATGTTTTAATCTTTTATGAAATTTAAGTGTGTCATGTTCATAAATTATGAATGAAAATCATTAATTTCATTACATTAAAAAACTCCAATCCTTGTACCTCAAAATAATCTAGAAAAATATCTTCTAAAATCACTCTAAATTAATTATAGTTTCTTTTTTACTTAAATTACCATTCCATGGTTCGTTAATAAATGATCTAACGGAGGCCAACTGAAGGAAAGGTATTTATCTTACCCAATGTATTTGAATTAATTTCTTTTCATATAACTTAATAATCCACGTCTTTTTATCATAAAATAATAACTCCAGTTTATATAATTTACAATCATATAATTATGATTATGTAACCACCATTGTTCAACTTATTTTTCACCAAATGAGATGTGAAAGTTCCCCATGTTCCTTTGTGTGGACTAATTATTCTACGTAATAATACAATCTATTTTACATCTATATATTTGATGGATAGTAATTGTAGTGATATTTAATTTATGATATGATATATTTAAAATAATAATTCATATATAATTGTAATAAAAATATATTCTTTATAACATTACAACCCTTTGGAATAGAATAATATTTCTCATTTGTATGTGTGGACTACCACCTCCATAAATAAATGTGATTCTTTTTTCATTTCATATTTACATGGATAATAATATGGATGGATTTAATTTTTATAAATATTTTACAAATTTGAAATAATAATGAGTATGTAAAGGTGAATTATTATTTACATTTCTTTTATTTTATCTATCATAGATTGGAAACTATTTTCATTAGTATGTATGGTATACCATCTCCATGAAATGTGTAATTTATTTTTCTATACGTTAATTTTATAGATGATAATAAATATTGATATAAATAATATATATGATACATATATACTGATAAATATTAATTATATGATAGAACCTTGTTCATATAAAAATTAATATAAATTCTATAAAACCATTTTATGAAAAACAATAATATTAACACCTGATAACAATGAAGATAAAAATAAATTATTAATAAATTGGTTCTAAAGTGATATAATGGGATAATATATGAAATTAATAGTATTTAATTAAATCTATTTTAGTATTATAATAAATTTTAATTTATTATACAAAATTTCAGTATTGTGATTCTTGCTTTTCATACATTAACATTATATCCTTTTTTGAGTACATAATACATATCACAAACTAACGCCCAAAAACCGTACTAGTAAAGTGCCTATAGAAACATGGAAACATAATAATTAATATATAATGAAAATACATTATCTCCAAATATGTTATTTATTAATATCATCATTCTTAGAAATATCGTGCATAATACATATTTTCATAACCTATTGAAATGAAACAATTTTTTTGAGCTTTATTGCTCAGTAATGGTAAAAAAGAAGATATGTAAGCATTCACATGAGAGTAAGGATATGATAATCTGAACATGTAATTTAACTATCATACAATACAAAACAAATATCATATACATGAATCAAGGAATAAAAATTAAATATTCAAAAAACATGACTCATAAGGGAATCAAGAGCATAATGCATGAATGAATTACATAGCTATAAGTATTGGAATTATAGTCGACACATAAGCATATAAAATGATTTCAACTGTAGTCAAGGAATTACTACCAGGTAAATCTTAGTACTATGGGGTTACTCCCTACACCATCTTGGTATTCATTTTTCACTCCTATAAAAATCATGGTTTTCATGGTTCACTCCCAATACCATATTAGCAAAAAAAAATTTATAGACCCAAGTTCACTACCGTTCCATTCAGGTATATATCATGAGAAATAAATCATTAAAAAAAGTAATTTTAGGGATATATAGATCCCACAAATCAAATAATTAAATCATACATATATGTCTCAAATGATTATATACAATAATATGATAACCCAATAAATTAAATGGTTATCATAGACAAATAATCATATCATAACATGTGCAAAAAGTGAGAGGTTTCCTAATAGTTTCATCAAATAATATCCCTTTAAAATAAAGAGGTTTCCAAATCATATTACCTATATAATATAAATGGGTTTCATATACATATAACCAATGGAACATAAAAGGATTTCATAAACATCATGTTATTAACAAATGAACAATCTAGAGGAAGAATATGAATATATCCTTCAGATGATTTTCCTAGGAAGACATGAGAATCAAAAAATGGAAGTAATCTTCGAAGGAATTTTTTTTAAATATCCTTCAAAAAATATTTTTTGGAAAAAATATTTTTCTTAGATTTTTTTTAAAACAAAATTCTTTTGTAAAAACGTTTTTATTGAATACATTTAAATGAATCTTGAAAAATTTTGAAGACATTTTTATTTGCAAATTGATTGAAACATTTATAATGGAATATTTGAAAATAATAATAAATTATTAACACAAGTTTCTCATTAAAATGATTATTAAATATAATATAATAACAATTTTATATTTTATTTCAAAAACATGGTTTTTGAAATGACTATATCTTTGACTGAAAAGAGTAGTGAGAGCATATTTTCTAGAAAAATATTTATTAATTATGTTATGATAAAAAGAGTTCAAAATGATAACAATATATTAAGATATGATGAATTAGTATAGGATAATAAAATTAATTATAGTAATTGAGATATGGATCATAACATTTTCAAATAGATGCATAATCTAAAAGAATATCACGTGTGTATTAGTTTTTTGTATAGACTCTTACCATTTGGTGACTCAAAAGCATACTCCCCTTGTAAAAAAATTAAATTACATTATTCTTAAAATATAATTAAAATAATTTCTTTTCGGATATAAAATTTCAATAGTTATTATATACACCATGAAAATTAATATTGGTGTATAATAAATCACGTGTCTCAAAGAATGAAAATTGATACAAAACTAACTTAGGGATTTTGTAACATTTGAATAGTAAATCCTGATGAGAGAGAGATCATAAAAATGATACATAAATATACAAATATTTGATTATATTAATCATTGTATACATAAATGGGATTCATATACACCATGTAAAGGAATTAATGTTGAATAATTTATAAGTATAATTGAAATAAAATTGACACTATAAATCCCCTTACATTATGTTTTTACTCGTGTAGTACATGTAAAATACACCTATATAATAAATAAAAGTTTATTATAAATATATTTCTGTTATATATTATTATATGAAATACAATTTATGATTTAATTACGTCATAATATTATTATTTTATAAATAAATCCTTGTTAACTTTATTCTTCTGGTGAAATCCACATTTTTTATACATATTTTCACATGTTATTTTTATTACTCTTAGATATATTCTAATTTTCTTATTTCAACAGTGTAAAAAATTATAAATATAATATATATTCAGTATAAGTGTATTAGAATAATTAAAATAATATTTTTTTTAAAAAAATTGAATACATTGTTCATGGATACAGTACTCCGTACATGAACATAAACACTGTTTCAGTTCTACTATATTATTGAATCAAAGAAAGTAAATGAAATATGTGTGTGTGTCAGTATATAATAGAATTATATTTTAATTATTATCATAAATTTATTATATAATTTTATCAAAACTATCCTTAATTAATCCATGAATAGAGTGAATGGATCATATTTCTTTAAGGAGGCTATAGTTCACCCATCCATAAATGAAGGAATCATATCTTAAAAAATAAAAATCAGACATGTAAGTTTTATATAATAAATATAGAATCAAAAATTCATTGTAAATATAATATATATAATATTAAAATAGAGTTTAAATTATATTTATCCATCATGATATGTTTTAATGGAAAAACAAACAACATCGTTTTGTGAGACTGTAGTTCACCACACAAAGGAAATGTATGTTATTTACCCATTTTATTGAATTGATTATATGTGTTACTCAAAAAAATATAATAACAACATTTAAGTATATTTGTGAAACTCTATTTATTTTATAATCATGTAGTACTAATTATTTATGGATGTTTAATTAAAATAAAAAGACAGAGCATGAGGAATGATTTCACATCTTCTTTGGGTAACCCCTTTTGCTTTGCACCAAAGGGATTACTTGGATTTCTTTCATCCAAAAGTTAGTATTAAATGATTATTTTATGGATTTTTTGATATTATTTGAGATTATCTTGGGTGTGAAAAATTTATTTATAGATGTTAACAGTATGTAGGGGTGAGTTCTTTTTAATAGTAAAGGAGGAGTGACATTCTTGTAAATTGTTTAATAGGTAATTGCACCAATTTTTTCCAAATGACATGTTGATATGATAATGAATAAAATTATATAAATGAGAGTATAGAATAAATATATTTCCATAAAATATATTTTGTATGATTTTATAGGTTATTTTGTACCTTTATTGTAAGGTTTAGTCCCTTCTTAAGATAATATTCTTCTTAAATGTTGTAATTAATTTTGATCACGTTCAACAATATTTTTTTTCCAAAAACAAGTTTAAATTATTTAATATTATATATAATGTTTATTAAAAATAATTAATACATTTTTTTATTTTATATTAACATAATATTTTGAAATTCATTCAAATTAAATCCCATAGATGGGACTACACAGCTGTGTTTTAAATTATAAATGATGAAAAGTTTTGTTTGATTTTATATAAAATTTTACAGTGATATTAATTCCAATGAAATAAATTTTATTAATTAATATATAATTGATCAATATTAAATTTAAAACCCACTTTTAACACAAGTTCACCTTATAACTAAATAAAAAGAAAAATCAGTTTTGAAATAAAATTCAATAATATTCACTATTCATAAAAAAATGAAATATCTAACAAAAACGCCAAAAATTTCCCAAATATTATTAATATTTTCCAATTCAGTAGATGATGTTTACTTTATCAAATCAAAATTACAATAGATTCATAAATCATATATAAATTGGCTTCTTTATTAAAAGGTGGTAAAATTATCTTTTAGAAGAATACATCTTTATATTTATAAAATTGGATTTATTCCAATCTTATACTTATAAAATATATTGGATGAGTTTCATAAAAATTTATAGAAGATATATTTTAAAAATATTATTGAAAAGACTAATAAAAAATTGTCTGTTTAATTTATTGAGAGAAAATTGTGTCTATACATATAAAAATGGTTTTCTTAAAAAAATAATTTCAATGTTTTCAAATATTTCATACATTCACTTATAATAACTGATAAGAAAATAATTATTTTTTTATACATATTAAAATCATATTTTCAAAACATACTTAATAATATTTATAACATCATTTCCAATAGCTTAGTGGTAACTATACTAATACTTTCATAATAAAAGTAATATTATCAACTAGTACAGTAAAAATTGACCTTGCATGTAAAACATGCAATCAATGAAACTTATTACTGTGTGTAATACAATCGAAAAATAGAATATTGTGTGGAACAATATAATATATGTGTAATGGGTATCATAGTTTTTGACTTGGTGTTGTGTATAATGAAAGACACACTTAGTGATTTCATTTAAAAAAATCTATATTCAGTTTTCTAATGAAATAAAAAGTATAAAATGAATAACTTTATTCTAAAAATTTTCAAAAAATAATACTGAGTTATAGTTAGAGCGATTTAAATGAAATTAAATGTTGAGTTACATTTATTTTGATGAGACCTATTACATATTCATCATTTTTCCCTTCATGTGTTGTATATACTTCCCTTGAATGTATTTTATGATTATATTCAAGAAACGTTTGAGGAAATTCATATACATTGACATTTCTATCTCTCATAAGGCTTTTATTTAGAAATTATCATGTAGTAAGGTTTGTACATCTAAATATGATTTTAGACATGATTTATTTAATGAACTTTTTTATGTTTGTGATGCATATATACTCTCCCATTAATGTTTTTACAAGTATTATAATTATTTTTCATAATGATTGTGATTACTATTATTTTATTTTTTATTGGGGATTATAAATCAAATATTATGAAAATGGTAAATTATTTATATTACAAAATCATTGTTTCTGATGATTTTTTATTAATAAGGATATATTGAGGACATTTTATGAACTATATATCAAGAATATCATAATTTTTTCTCAAAATATTTAGTTCTTGATATTATAGATTTTCCATGATTTTTCCTCCTTCAGGTACTCAAAATACAGCATGATTATTTTCATGGAAGACTTATGTTATTTATATTCAATGTTGAAAATTATATTTCCTTATGTCCATATGTTCTAAAATTATTTTTAATAATGTATTTAATATTCCATAATTATTTTTTAAATTCATTTTTATCCATGGGTGAATTTAAATTATTTAAGTGAATATTATTTTTATTTTTTTAATAAATTTATTTTTAACATTTTACTAATGGGTTTTTAGCAGGTCTTATATTAACATACATGACATCAATAAAATTTACCTCAACAGTAACATAAAATTATTTTATGATTACATGATATATTATTAAGGTTATTTTCAAATTAATATATTCCCCTAATATTTGTCAAATATATAAATATTAAATAATAGATTTTGAAGTAAAAATGGTATTTTCTATAATGAATATTGCAATAAATTTTTTATATACAGTTTTTATTTATGATAACATTTTAGATTTTACTTAAGAATTACTAGGTATATGATACAATTATACAATATAATTTCTTTATTTTTTTTCTTGTAATAATTTAGATTTGAAGATGATTCTGTAAAACAAATTTTTTTCGATTTCTAAATAATGTAATGATATTTTCATTATGAAAAATGTTCATTTTCCTTGGGTTATGCTATGATGAAATGATAAAATGTTATGAAATGTGTTTACTTTAAATAGAATATGTTATAATAATGTTATCCTTTTTTATCATGTTTAACACATATGTATGAAATGAATTATTTTATTTTTAGAACTATAAATATATACGCCTCCAATGTATTGGGTAAATATGGATATCTCAGGATATAATAAAGATCATAATTGGGAGTGATCCCAATTGGAAATGGATTATGTCTACTATTATAGTCTTGTGTGTAAACAACGACTAAGGATATGATGGAATGCGGAGTTAGGCCAATCAACTATGATAGTATTCATCATTTTCCTTGACTAAGAATCTTATTTTATATGATTGTTTGTATTCAAAAAATCTAATGAATTATGCTAATTTTATGCTCTCATTTATCATGTATTTAATTATTTTATTATTTATGGATTATAAACTATCAAGATCTATTCCATGATTCATGATTATGGTAAATGATTTTATGGGTATGGTTTTCAAATGTGATTCTCATCTTCTCATTACCTTTTGGACATGTCATGGTATAGTGATAATTTATATATACCTTATTTTCTGTTATTGTTAATTTATACTATCGCATTTGTAAGTTTCCATTCCCCAAAATATATAGAATATGTTTATGTATTATATATCTATATATAGTACTAGAATTTTAGAACATAGTGGCATATAATTCATATCTTTTATGAAAATGATTTTGAAAAATAAAATTATCCAAATACACTAAACCTATAAAATTATAGAATATAATGTAATGTTCCATATTGAATATATTGTATTAATATTTGATACTTATGAATAAAAATTATGTGATGTTATAGTTTGTATTAGAGAATTTTTTATTTACCATTTGAAACTAGGATTACAAATCATATGTTAGCCCTCTTAGGATAATCCTACGTATAAAATAATAGCTGGACATATGGTAATGAAAGGTCTATAATTTTACAACAAAACAACTTTATCTAGATAATAATAGTTGATTTGATTTTTTTCCACATATTTATCTATGGGTAATAACCCATTTAATGGTTGGTTGAGTATATATCAACCATTATTTTAGTGCACGGTGAGAATTCTCTTAATGAACACCTATTTTTGAAACTTCTATGTCATATTCATGGGACAAGTATAATTTTATTGACAAACCATTATAATTAATTTGAATATATGATGAACATGGATGAACTAGGTTAATATAAATGATTCATAAATTTAAAATAATATTCCATGATTTTAAAATCCTCTAAATGATTTTTATGATCAATCACTATGGTTAACGATTCTTAATGGTCATCATTACCATTTTTGGATTTCATATGGTATTAGAGATACAATGAATATATTAATTTGGTTATAGGTATTCCCAAATATTTTATTATCTTTTTTTATATTAGATATATTCATTAATTAATATCATTCAAAATAATTATGAATTTTATTTAATATTTTCAATAATTATATGTCAAATTTAAAAAAAGCAGTATTCAAATAATGATCTTGTCTCATGCTTATTGTTTTCCTCAAATTGAATATTGGGGGAGTGTGATTCCAAGAAATCACAAATTCTGAAAAAAGTTGATTTTACATATAATTTCGCATGGATGGGATTTATTTACATAATTTTGACATAGATTTTGACTTATGGGAAACCAAGTATGATATAATGACCCAAAATGTGGTCAACTATCAGTATACCAATAAAAATTAATATACAATTAATATAAAAACCATTATATAGGTCGTGATTCCTTCAATAAATGGGAGTCCATTTCATACATTCGAGGATAAATGGAAACCCGAATATATACATATTTTTTATAGTTTTTTTGATGTTTTTATATAAAACATTCAAAGGGTTTCTTCCAAATCACAATGTTTTTTTCAATAGAATTCATACCGATAGCCACACATATTTCAAAGACTCCATATAGAATAAACCAAATAGAATTTATGAAATTAGTGAATAAAATCCAAATGAATCATATGTGAGATTAATTTAGAAATGTGTGTCACTATGAGGAATACATATTTTATTTTTTATGAAGAAAAAGTGATTAATGTGACTCTATATTGATTATCAAGAATTTAATAAGATCAAAAGTATAAATAAGTACCCAATGTGATTATTGATGATTTTCTCCATAAATTATGGGTTCTAAATATAATTACATGATTGATCATTGATCTTGATATGATCATTCCAGGTGGAAATGTGAGGAAGTACCTAAGAGAAAATTATGTATGAAGTATGAACACTGTGAATTTTTTGTGAGACCATTTTTTGACTCTAATTTACATTTTATCTTCACGGAATTAATGAGTAGAGTCTTTATACGATACATAGATTATTTATTGGTAGTTTTTCTATATATAATTTTAAAATATTTGATGTATAAGGAAGATCATGATGATAAATTGAGAATTTTATTGAAGTAACTTATTAAAGAGAAGTTATATAAAAAATTTACCTTGTTTTAAGTTTTTATATAGAAAGAATTATATTTTTTATATATAATATCATGAGATGGTATATCGATGGATTTATCAATGAAAATGGTTATTTAAAATTCACAAATCCCAATCACTATGAATAAGATATGCAGTTTTATTTGATTAAAAATATATTATGCAGACTTTATGTATAATTTATAACGAATTTCTAATCCACTCACCACTTTATCATGAAAGACATCCATGTTCTTTTATAATTATGAATGTAGAGATGATTTATACATTGGAATGGAAGTTTATTCATCACACAAATTCATACACTATCATATATTATATATGTGATTATAATATATAGTGATGAAAAAAATAATTTAATGGGATACATCCTCATGAATAATAATATGGTTATTGATTATGCCTCATGAAAATTAATGGTTATTGAGAAAAATTACCAAACTCATTATTTTCAGGTTGATGCTGTATTTCTTGCATTTTAAAAATAGAGGCATTATCATTATAGAGAATTTTGTTGTATGTACACTCATCAAAAAATTTGAAATTATATATTCAGTCAAAATTATTGTAATATAAAGCAAATAATATGGTTAGAGTTTATTAATGGTTTTGGTTTTTTAACAAATTACCAACCCCAAGAAGTGAAAAAGATTATAGATGCAATTATTTGACAGGATCATACATGATTTTCAACAATTTTGGTCACCCAATATCTAATATTTCAATATTTTTGTATCTTGTATATTTGAATCTTGTTGGATAAGGGAAAATAATATAATTATGAAATATATGTTAAACAATTCATTCATGTATAGATAAAGGGGGGCCAAAAAGTTGATTTGGAGGTTCAAAACAATATGAAAAATGTTCCTGAGTTCATCCATGATGATGTTGGAATAATAAGGTTACAAAAACAAATTTTTGAGCCACCAATAGTATATAGTAATAATGAATTATAGGATGAACCAAATAGTTCATCCTTCTCTATTCATCATGAATTTACAAAGGAATATAGAGATCTAAATGTGTTTTTATATCAGGACAACATGAAAAGTAATATTAAATAGATTCTATGAATTTTTTGGTATCTCAACAAGTTAAGGATGAGTGATATAAGTTTAAGGTGATATTATATAAATATCAAATACAAAAATCAAATTAAAAAAATGAAATTATATTTTCTCAATTGTCCCCCCAAAACAAAAAATGTACATAATGTTATTTACGTTGTTATCGATAACCTTATGATGTTATTATACTTTACTACTATTATGAATATTAATCTCTTGATCAGGTTGATATAATACAAAATAATTACATGGTATGGTTTAATTGATTACCATTTTCTATTGTATCATTTATGGATTCTGTATTTACCTCAAAGTTTGGGTGAATACTTCAGTGATATATAGAATTAGTGTCATGTTTCAATACTCATTGTCATCCTCAGATAGATTTATATTATAACAGAACTAGTAATAACCCATTTGAGATGTTTTTGTATTTTTCTATGGATTTCAAATGTTGTTTGGATCAACACCATCCCATATTTGAGTTTTCTAACAAAAATATTTTTTATTCAACATTCAGATAGAACCTTATGAATAAATCCGTGGAATGAATTAACTAAACTCATCATGAATTTATTAAGTTGAAGAAACAAATACACTGGGAATTAATCAATTTTAGAAAATTATATATAATATTAAATTTATTATTGAGAATATAGAGGAATCTTGTAGTTGATAGAAATATTATTCTAAAAATTATTAGTGAACTATAGAATTTGATGTTAGAGATAGTGTATTCTTTTGAATTTATCTAGAACGAATGAAGGATACCAAACATTGATGTTAAATACTTTTAGATGAATAGTCATTGCATTATGCAAACACAAACATGAGGACCTTAATAGTTTATTTTCTTTTCAAAATTATAATATAATCACCTTTATTTAAAAAATATATTCATTGTATCCTAAAAAGACCTTACCCTTTTATAAACCTACTTATATTTTTTTTCACAATCTAGGGAAATTAAAAATAATAAATGCTGATATCAGATTGTTATTAAGGGTAAATATTGGATATTCATAATGATAATATCACTATAAAGGAAAGAGAACATGAGAAAAATATTTGAAAAATATATCTGAAATATCTATTTCAATTCTCATGGGTCATGGAATAAAGAATAAAAGATTATAAGAGATGAATCATAATATAATCAATGAGAAATAAGCATTATATCATAACATTGGAATTAAATATATAATAGTGGGATATACATATGAATAGAAACCTAATTTCCATAGTATTCAAGGATAATTTCAAAAAATATTAAAGGGAACATTATGGGAGGCTACACCTCCTAGTAAGGACACAATACCATCTATAGTGGTATCTATCTTCTCATTATGGAATGATTTCACCACCCAAACTATAATTGCTATCTATTTTCTTTCCAAATTCCATCACATCTGAAAAATTACCATATATAATAGAGTTCACTCCATTTTATTGTCGTATATATCAAATGAGATTTAAATGTTTTACCACATAATTTAAAGGGATATAGGTCTCACTAGTATTTTGTTGTAAGGTATTAACCATATTTAGTTATAACATAAACACCTTACATTGTTATAACATAAAAATTATCCTTGGTTATAACATAACAGCTATCACATAATACAAATCATACAAATTTATTCCACAATATCAAATAACATTCATTATATAATAACACATTAAATGAAAATGGGTTCATAAACATTTCATCATATCATAACCAAGGTAAAGGAGATAGGTTTCACAACCCTATCATTACATCATAATAGAATTACTCCTGAAATAGAGTTGGTTTCAAAAGAATAATGTTATGGTATAACCCTTGGAAGATAAATAATATTCATAAAAATTTTGTATAATCAAACATTTACCATTCGAAGAATGACTAATAATGGTATCCTTGATTCATATCCATAGTAAATCATAAATTATATCAATAATGAATTATTATAAAGAAATGAATTTTTAAAAACCACATGGAATATTTATTATTGAAAATAACCATGTATAGAAAATACTTTTCTAAAATATAAAAAATTTAAAAAATCATTTTTATTAAAATAAAATAGATTATTTGTAAATTAATAATTAAAAAATCATTTAAAATATATTTTAGGAAAATAAACTTTATTATTTTTTAAAAACTGTATATAAAATAATTTATTTTTAAATTACATATATTTCATAATAAACAAATGAAAATATAATGAATGATTAAAATTAAATAATAGACCTTACATCGGGAAATTATGTTATTGTCATACACATTAAAATAAAGATTCCTTTCACATTATCAATAAATGAAAAGAAGCATTTTGTAGAAAATGAAATAATGAATACTTTAAAATAATTTTATTACGATGTCAAAAAAGGTTAAATTTTATTTAAATAGATAGATTTAATGAAATTATAAAAAAAATTGAATGTTTTTTTTGAAAATGTGTTTTTTTAAATAAAAAATATTCTTAACTAAAAAGATGATTTTTATTAAATTATTTAAATTATTGAGTACAAAAAGAAAGAAAAATGGGAGTAAACATATTTTCTAATGAAATAAAAATAGAAGAATGAAATTAAAGAGTTTAATGAGATATATGTCAATAAATTTTATCATTGTAATAATAATCATAAATAATCCCAATAAATGAAGAGATTGTAACATAAAACTCAAAAAACTATTGTAACATTGAATCATTATCTTCATGTAGAAATAACATTATATAAAATAATGAAATTCATGGGGGTAAATAAATTTTTGATATTAAATGTAAAAACGGGAAGTATATACTCCTTGTAGAAGAATTGTGGTGCATAACATATCATATATCACAATGAAAGAAGATCAAGACAATATTCCCTTTTTCCACTTTGGTTTATTTTAAACTATATACCACATGAATGAAAAATCCTAAAATGAAATATTAAATCACCATAATTTTATAGATAAGAACAATAAAAAATTATTGGGTAGTAATTATTTTTCATATATGATTTAGATTATTATTTGTTTATCCCCACACATTATTAATGTTACTAAGAACACCATAATGATAATAATAATGACATGTCATATTTATAATCATCTTAAAATGTAACATCAATCATGATTTTTTAATGTTATGTACATTAAGATCATATAGAAAATAAATTATATGCACATATGATTAGTTTCTCAACCTTTCAACATTGTGGATATGAGGTAAGTACAATTTTTCTACATTTTAACTTTTCATGAAGGTTATAGTCTAGACATACAGGAATAACATTATCATATTTTAGTGGGAGAAAATGTATAAAATAAATTTATATGTTATATTTTAATAATTAAATCCATGTACATATTATCACAATTATTTAATTTATATAAAATATTTTTTTCAATATTTTCCATATTATTTTCTATTTCAAGAGTTAGGAAAAATGAATCACATCATTTAGAAAGGTGATATTTTTCCATACACATGAATTAATTTTTCATATCCCCAATATAATGGAAGGTTAAATATGTGATCAAATTATTATAGAGGTAAAATAATGTTATAAATATAATATAAATAAATTATTCACATCCTAATACACATTCATTGTTGGTGGTAATTGAAAAATTAATGAAAGTGGATCACGAGGCAGTAGTACACAACACACAAGACTGATGATTTCATAATCAATTTGATGGACGTAGAGATGGTTGTAGTTCCTGATATTTACATAAAAAATATTAGTATACATAATATAATGAGGCTATTATATTATAATGGTATTTCAATATTGTATGTAGAATTTTCATTAAATAATATAAAATTCTCGGTGAAAAATGTTAACTCACATTCAAGTAAAATTCATAGGATTGCAAATACATCCTTACTATGATGGATTTATACCAAAACTATGTTTTATATGAAAAGAGGAAGGAGTTTTATAATTTATTTAGGTAGATAGTTTATGATCCAAAATTGTATATGGTTTTACCAATATAGGATAGTGGGTAACCTTTATATGTGAGGTTAGTAGGACACTCGTAATTCAATGAAAAGATTCAATCATAATCAAATTTTTATTATGAAACGAGCTACAAGAATGGTCTATTAAAAATTTTATAATAGATATGGTCAAAAAAGTTATCATGTATGTGTTTTAAATGTTTATAGTACATTTTTAACCCTTATTTTCTTAGTTTAACCATAGTAAATCAGTCTTTACATTAACCATGGAAAAAGATTTATAATTTTTTTTACTATTTATAATGTTATATTTTTTTGAACATAGAAGATAATATAAATTATTATGATATTAGATATTTACTCCATTATTCAAAATTCAATTCAAATATGTGGGAAAATATAATTTAAATGTTAATATGTATACACAGTAAGAATGAATGGTTTTAAAGAGAAAATTTTGAAAATTTTACAAACTTTTTATATCTAAATTCAATATGAAATCGATTAAAATGACAATAATTTTAATAATTAATGTATAATTTTAAAAGTTTTTACATTAAATCAAATTTTAATAATGAAATTAATTTCTAAAAAAAATAAATGAAATGGGTTTGTTCAATTAAAATACATGTTTTTCTATATTTATCAAAAATTGAAAATTATTAAAAAAATATAACAATTTCATCCTATGATAATTTTTAAATGATGATTTAAAAAATTATTTTCTTTTTATCAATTTAATTTACTAAAACAGAATAAATTATTTTTAAAATAAGGGTGCCAAAGATGACCAACATGCATTTGTAGAATGAAAAACATATTTGAGTAGAAAATCGCATTTAATCTTATCTATTATATAAGAATAATAAATGATAAATGTAAACTATTAAAATTAATATATAATAAATAAATTTGATTAATATAATTGACAGATATTTTTGTAAATATATTAATTTAAATCACACTTGTGTGTGAAAAAAGTATACGTCCTAAAAATATTTCTATTTATTTTCAATAGGGTTTTATATTCATTTTTAATTAATTATTCATCAAAGAATTCATTGTATATAATTCTATAAAATATATTATTATAATTTATTTTATTCTATTCATAACCACCATTATAATATAAAATTGATAACGAATATGTTAAATAAAAATATGTTAATAGTATGTCATGTTTTATTTAAACCTAGTGTTTCATGTGACACAAGATAAAATAAGCATTGTGTGTAATACAAGCAAGTCACAATTTTTTCCATAACAAAAATTATATAAAATATAAAATTATTATGACAAAATAAATTTCACAATATATCTTTCTATTAAAATTTACCCCCATTAAAATGTATTACTCCCTTAAATTTTATCTTGTTAATCGAAAAATAATCCTTTGAAAATTCTATCATAGAAACCCACATCAAAAAAGGGATAATAAAAATTTCTTTTGAAAAATAGAATGTAATGTGTCATAATCAACTCTAATAAAAAAAATATTATTCTAGATAGGATAATATATAGGGGTTGTGAAAACATGGATATTGAAGAGAAAAAATAGAAAACAGAAACTATTAGATAGTGATAAAGAACATAGATCCCAAGTAAGTGGGTAATCTAGTGATGGTTAACAACCATATCATCTATAAAAAAATAGGTAGGATAATGGAAATTGATATCATAATTGGTAATGGTAATATGAGAAATTTTATTTCAAGTACATTTTTATAATATTGGGAAATTTCATTTACATATTTAATAAGAATATATAAAAATTTACTAGATTTCTATCTTTAAATTTCTAGGTCATAATATCATCCACTGGTTGAACCTTGACTAAATTTCAATTCATGTATTACTATAAGAGATGGGTTTTTAGGTTTAGAGGAATAAATTAAACATCAAAAAGATTTATAATTAATTACTTTAATATTTAGTTACAAAAAATTACACTTGTTATATAATATATAGAAATCATATTATAGTAATTTTATAAAATAATCCCAAAAGGAATCCGAGTAGGTCATGGTTGTTGTGTTGTATTCCCTCCTAGGCCCCCTCGGATGGGGAGGGAGGAAAAAAAGTAATTCTATTTTATTCCCCTCAAACGGCCCTTCTTTTTCCCGTTTTACAGATGTTTCTTCCATTCCATTCTTTCCCAAATTCGAAGTGAGACATAAAGTCCAGTCCTTTTTGAATGGAGATCTTTCTATTCCAATTTCTTCTCTAGAGCTCAGGGAATCCTCAGTGCAGCTAGACCTTAAGCTGGTTTCTCATTTTGGGACGAATTGGCCCTTCATTGATGCCTTCGATAGGTTTGTCTTCTTTTCATGGAAATTGAAGGATCGAGCGGTTTTTGGTCTTCAAGATTCTATGAATATTTTTTATTTTATTTTCAAACTAGGAAGATCTGAGTAATGCTTGGGATAATTCTCCATGAGTCATGGATTTTTTCTCTTATATCGCTTTCAGTGGTCCTTCGAATTTGACATATTACACAACTCTCCGGTTATGATGATTAAGATTTATCTCCCCAGTCACCCATTAACATTATATAATCTAATTATTCTTCAGATGATTGGTTGAATGATGGATCGATACCATTGTTCTGATGCCTGTACTTACTTGTTTTTCCATCCGATTTTGCCAGGAATTTGTGTTGAAGTTGATGTCTCAAAGTGTACATTGGAGTTCATAATGATCGAGGTTGAAAGAGAACTAGACTGGCACGAGAATGTATGCTATGATTCATGAGTTATGTTCTATATAGGCTGTAATTTCTTGGGTCATGAAGTTAATAATTTTCATAGAATCTCTTATCATATTCCTCAGAGATATTCCACTAAGGATCTATGGGATACTTATTCTGTTGTAGCATGCATGGCCTCAGAGATAGATCGGTTAGACACTGGATCTATAGGAATTTCTTCTGTCATATATGAAGAAATTGAATTGTTGATGGTATTGTTAAGAGGTGATAATGTTTTGGGTTGCATGGTGAGATGTGTGGGTATATACCAAAGTTGTTGGAGGCCATTGGAAAACACTAATATCTAGGTGTGGAGGCCCCTCACAATCAAGCTATTTTTTCATAGTGCGACCATACTGTTTCTAGTATTTATAGCAGACTAAAATCTCTTTTGGGTGTTGGATGTTCTTATGAGGTAACATGTGCTGATGGAAGTGTCGGGGTCAGCAAGACTTCCGGAATTGAGTAGGAGAAAAAATCTTGTCTTGAGGAGATGGAGAAACTCTTGAATGCGGAGATAGTAAGGAAACTAGATTCAATTTTACCTTGTGGTGCCATTGTGAATGATGTAGTTGTAGACACCTATTTTAAAATTCAATACATGGGTCATGGATTTGTCCAACCATATTTTCCAAACATGGCAGTGCAGGTCATGTGGGCTCAAAATTCTTATGCTGACATGGTTAAAACTGTAGGAAAAATAAAAAATTTTCAGAACTACTTTTATGATTTCGGTGAAGAAGAATGTCATATTTATTGCGAAGGAATAGAGATAGATCATACACAAGGATAGGACCCTTATATGGTATGGGGGATACCCATGATGAGGAACATCTAGTCCCAGACACATCTGTTGAGCCTATATAAGTGGGACATGTAGTGGAATACTTAATATCCTCTTCAAGGAAGGGAAATAATATATTTATTGATTCATAATTCTTTATCAAGCATAACCAGATGATGAGATGGAGAAAAACAACTCTAATGTCCCTAGGCCTCTTATTATGAGGCAAAAAAGTAAGGGTAAATCACACCAATGGGTATTAATAATTCAAACAATAATTACATGAGCAAGAGTAAAGGATCTGACAAGCATGTGGATGGTAGGAAAATAGGTGGCACACATGACATCGTCGGATGTCCAAAAAACCTATGGCTATTTTAAGGGTAGTTGATTAGCAGGTATAATGAAAAATTTAATCCAAGGAGGTGATGTCGGCAATGGAGGATTCTCTTCAGTAGCCTATGAAAGGGCATTTTTTCAGTTGGTAGTGCTTGGGGGATATTTATTTAGATAAAAATATAGTTCTACTAATGCACTCAGGTAAGGAAATAATAGAGGAATTATCGATGATTAAAGCGACAAGGGATGAAATTGATCATATGATTAGTAGATTTATCCATGTGGAAGGTACCGAGAATCAAGGAAAGTGGATTAAAAATCAAGACTGTATATTTTTTAGAGTATTCAACATGGGGAAAATTAGCAAATAAGGGGACATGAATGTATAGGAGTACCTGACAAATTGTTATGAAGCACTCCTTGAAGATGATCCAGACTCCCAGGTATATTATTTTCCCTGGAAACTGACTAAGGAATTTGACTCCAATCATCTCAATATGTTGTTTAACTAGTCAGTAGTCTCTTTTGATGTTGGATCTGCTGAACTGTGAGTGTTCTCTCATTCCCCCCGAAAAGTGTTGGAAAATAAAACAAATTAAATATGTATGGTAACAAAATACTCTCTGAAAACATGTCCAATTCTTGACATTAACTTTTCCAAAAATATTTTACACGATAACCCCTTAAAATTGAAAATATCTAATAAAGGTGACTTATATTTTGAAAACAAAAAATTATCATTAATCCCCTAAATTTCAAAATGTACTTCATGATTTTCAAATACCAATCATGTTAATGCATTCATTATGTATTCCCTTGAAACATGGTAATAACCTCAATTACCATTGAACATCAACTAAAACATGAATTATTCACCATTTCTAGAATAAAAATAGATATTATTAAATATATTCCATAAATCCAATAAATTTTTAAAAAGATAATGATTACATAAACCACATGGTCAACTAATCCGTAATATGTTCTAATGTCAGCAATATTATCCAATTTAAATTATCTATATCAATCATATCATTATCCAAGAAAAACCTATTTTATAAACATTCGAGACTTATCATGTGACACATTGCATTAATCTATATAACTATCTTCAATTATATCTATTTTATATTCCATTAGTACACATTAACATATTCATTATGCTCCTTAATAATAAACTATTATGGAATAATCCATTGATGTTTTATGACTATAATAACCAAAATGAAAATGACAATAATAAAACTCCTGGAATCCAAATAATGAAATAAATAAATCATCACTGTTAATTCATACACTACTAACCATTGTTCATCATCCTATTCAATATCACATCTTTCTTTCATATGTCATTTTTTCCTCATTATATTCATTACTATAACGATTAATTTTAAAACCATGTTAAATTTTATCCTGATATTTTACATTAGGGAATAAATTTTCATAAGTCCAATACATTCCACATTTAAATTAATCAACCATTAATGATTCCTCTTGTAGACTACTATTCTCATAAATTATTTTTATATAATATTTAATTATTCCTTTTTGTTGCTAATTTTATTTACTTCTTTTCCAAACTCAAAACATCTTCTTATTTCATTGAGATGTTCCATTGTGTTATTTTTTGCATCATAATTAAATATTGGAAACATCATATTCATTCCTCAACGGTCTCTAATAACCATCCTCTCTATGAAAACTATACATATTTTTTATTGGGGAGACTGATACATCTTTAAGTTGGATGTTGTTAATCATGTTTCATGATAGCTGGTCAGGTTTAATCCAAACATAACTTACTCTAGTCATCATCGAAATTTTCATCTCATCATAAAATTAACCTTCAAATTCAAATTTAAACCTATTTCTTCTCATTACATCTATTGATTAAAACCAAAAAATCATGGTGTGGGAAATTTTAATCATAATGGGAAACCTAGTAATTATGATGATTAATTATAGGTTTTCTTAATAATGAAAAATTGTTTTCTATTTATGACACCAAAGGATTATCCTCATTCATTCATAGTCATCATATATTTTAATCTATCCAGATGGTTCATATGGATTTTTAGATTTCCAATTTATATTCCCCAACATTGTCGGAGAATGTGTTTCAATTACCCTGTAATAGGTGGCGACTATGTCTATCTCAATGTTACCTTTTTTGATTTATTACATATAGGTATATATCTTTCATAGCCAAATCAACTTATAGTATCCAAATATAGATTAAATTTATTGAAATCCACTCTCTCAATCCTTTACCACAAATACATGTCATTTTCCAATACATTAAGTCATCCTTATTCTTATCCTTTGACATGTCCTTAGAGATCTCACTATGGTTCCCATCCTAGTTTCCAAAGTATAACCAATACTATTTTATGATACTAATAATAGAGTACCCAGGTTATCATAAGTTGATATTATGTATTGTGATATAAATATTCATTATATTTCAAAAACACATTCCATAGGACCATAATAGTTGTATCAATTATGAAAATTATAACAAATTCTTCTTAACTCACAAACAATATACAATGTCTCCCATAAAGATATTACCATTTCAAAATCATAACTTAAAACCAATTCCATTATCATGGAGAATAGAAATATAATAAAGGGTGGCCTTAGAAGTTATGTAAGGGTAATCAAGGGATACGGTAATTATAAAATGATCACAATGATATGATACCATGAGAATATCTTTTGAAAATCATACCCTGTAAATGAATGATCATAATCATGAGTCATGAAATATATTTTGGATGTTCATAAGACATGAATATCAAGATTATAAAATAATATGATACCTAAGAGAAAAAAATTATTTTAATACATAGAATTGATACATACACATAAGCATAGAAATTTAATTCCTTAGTAGTTAAGGATTATTCCCAAAACATATACTAGTATTGTATGAGGGTGAACCACTGAGTTGGAAAACCCCAACATTATTTTTGGAATCCCTTCCCTTATAGATGAACACATTCACTCAGAAAATCATCATAGTAGTCACGATTCACTCCCAAGACCCTCTATGTGGATAAAGTCTCTTCATAAAACGAGTTCATCCCAATTCCATTCCTATATATTTTATGAGATATAAATTATTACCCCATTCATTAGAGTGATATAAAGTTCCCTCCTCAGATTGGTTATAATGTAACCACAATCCTTGGTTATAATGTATCCACTAGCCTTGTTTATAACATACAAAGAATCATTGGTTATAATTTAAACACCATAAATTTTTTAAAATCACACTTTTGTATGCCAAAAGATCATAAAACATTCATCATATCACAAACCATGAAATATATAGCGTTTTATTAAAATTTAGTCATATAATAACATATGGAAAAGTGACAGGATTTATGACCGTTTAATTATTTTATTGTAGTATAATTTGTGAAAACACATGTGTCCCAAAAGTGTTCTTTATTGGTAGTACCCATATATGATAAATGGGGGTTGTAAATATATTTTCATCATAATTTTAAACCCTTCATATAATTATTAAGAATAGAATACATTTATCATATATCTAGTAATGAATAAATTATATCCAAGGATACCATTGTATATGGAGAAGGATTTTGAATGATTAGTGGGAATAATTCTTATAAAATATAAAAATTATGTAAATGTAATATTTTAAATCCTAAACCTTTTGAAAAAAAATTTCCTATTTAAATAATAATGAAAACATATAATAGAAAGTTTAAAAACTAATTGAAAACATTTCTTGAGGAAAATATACTATATAATTAAATAACAATTTTTAAAAAATAATAAATTTTGAGATCTATTATATTTGAAAATAACGATGAAAAATTAAAAATGTACCATAAATAAAAATAATTGACATTAGGGTGGGAAATTATTTTCATTCCATACATTTAAATATAACAGTTACTTTAAAATTTTTTATATAATCCAATATGGGATATTTTTAGAAAACAATAGAATGATTCATTTCCAATTTTGTTAATTAAAATAGGGATAATTTTTTATAATATAATTATTTATTGAAATGTTATATAAAAATTTTTTTTAGAAAACATTTTTTTGGATGAAAAAGTATTTTCATCATAAACAAATCATTTTCTAAAAATTTTTCTTTTCAATCAGTTGAAAACATAATGATAAGACAAATATTGTAAAGTAGGTTTTCTCATGAAATAACCATAGGAGAATTAATTTTATATTTTTATTGAGATAAAAATTGTTATATTTCTTCATTGGATGCATTACCAAAAACAAATCATCATAAACTATAGGAGTGTGACATAAGAATCTCACAACATTGGTAATATTGAAACATAAGATCCATGAAGGAAACATATTAAATGAAACATATGAAATCATGAGTATAAATAAATTAATGATATCTCATGTCAAAATAGTTTATATCTAAACCTTAGAAAATAATACATGTTCATAACATAACATATATCTCAATGAAAGAAAACTGAGAAAAAAACACCTTTCTGCTTTTGTAACTTTTGACCTCTAAACCACATAAAATATACAACCTAAAATGGATATGTAAATACTGATAATTTTAATAATTATAATCATAATATAAATTTATATGAATTATATACTCCATATAAACTAAATATGTTGAGAATATTTCATGTGTCCCATATAAGTAAGAAGTGAGACGAAAATCCCTTACATTAGGACTCAAATTAATTTTTACATGTTTAAACCGAATGTATAATAAGTATATTATTATTATAATCCTATTTGAAAACCATAATAATATATATATTTTTCCTTATTCAATTTAATTATGATCAATAATAACACATTTCTAATCTATTTTTTTGAAATCATGTTTTAGGTAATAACCACTTTTTTTCATATATGTTTTCTTTTTTTATTTTCGGACCTCCTATAATGATAATTATACTATAAAATATAGATTAATAATCCTAAAATTATTTTCCTATTACTAAATCAAAATATATATTTCTGAAAAATAATTATATATGTTTTTTAAATTGAATTACCTTGCAATCATGGAGACAGTAGGCCATACATAAACATGTGCAATGTTTTAATTCCAAAATAATACCTAGGGAAAGGATAAGGTAATATTTTAACTTTTAAAAATTATCATAATATCATGAATTATTTATTATTTATTAAAATATAGTTATTCATATAATCTATGTGGTTTGTTGATGCAATTTTAGGGTTATATCACTTTGTGATGGTGGTAGTCCGTACATACCTGAATAATGTTAACATATTTTTGTGAGTGAAATGATAAGAAATAAAATGATATATAATATTATCATAATGAAAAATATGAAATTAATTTCATTTTAATTTAATTTATATAAAATATATTAATGATTTTCCCTTTCTATTTTCTATATAAACTGTTGGTCAAAATGAATTACATTTCCATATGACTTCATATTTCATTTTACACAGAAATGATGTTATTATATCACCTAATGAATAAAATGTATAACATATATATATTTTATATAATAAATATTAATATATAATTTTGTTATAAATGTTATTTTAATACTTTATATGCATCATCATACTCAACCCAGAGTGATGGTAATTGAGAAACGAATGATATCAATTTGCAAGGTGGTTTAACAATATTACAAAGAAAAAATTGTAACTCATTTGATAGAATTGTAGATGATTATAAGTCATGAAATTAAAATAAAAATTACCAATTAAATTTTATATAATGAATTTATTATATCATGATGCTATTAGATTAATAGTATGAGGTGGAGGGAGAAATAAAATAAAAATGTTCAATGAAGAATGTTGCATGTTTTTTGAGTAAACATCAATGGTTTGAACCATGTGCCTTCCAAGGATAAATTTCACCAAAAATAAATCATCCGGGATTAAAATTTTAATTTCTTAATGTTATTATGGTCGGTATATTTTTTATTCAAATTGGTGATAATGTGTGAATAATGGAGGGGAGGGTGTGACCTTTCATAATTAAGGTTAGTTATGAACTTGTAATATTTTAAATAGATTTAATCATACCCACATTTTTATCATACCAAAATAATCCTAAATGGTAAATTCATGAAATAAATAACATATAGTTATGTCTATAAAATGGGTTTGTATTTGTTTTTAGGTCATTGTTAACCATTATATACTTAGTTTACTACCTGGTAAATCAGTATTTAACTGAACTACTATTATTACATTTTATTATTTCCACCATTTATTTTGGTAAAAAAATATCTAAAACATATTATAGATTATAACTTATTATAATTCAAAATATGGAAAAAAAAATTTCCAAAATAAATTAACTAAATTGGATAAAAATAATTTAAAATTTACCCGACATGCATTATGATAACATGCGTTTTCCAGGATAAAATTTTCAAAAGTTTACATAGGTTTTATATATATTTTGTATTAAATATTGAATAAAATTTCTTAAATTAAAGTAATGCATGTTTAATTGAACAAATATTACATTAAAACCAATGAAAATTATAATTTATCTTTACAAATAAATTAAACAATGAAAATGTTTTCAGTTAATTTTTAGTTTTTTATTAATATATAATTTATTAATTTTTAAAAAAATATAAAAGAATAACTTTATGATTATTTTTATGATAAAATTTATTGTTTTTTCAATTAATTTTCAATATTTGTTTAATATTAATTTTAAAATAATTTCACCAATGTTGACAAAATATTTGTTTAAAAATATAAAATTTTCATTGTAAAATTTGATTTATTCTAATATCTTGTATATAAACTAGATCATATGAATTATAAAAATTATATTGAATTTATAATATTAAAATTTAACTAATATAATTCATCCAAAATTATTTTTTATTTCATTAAATTAACTTATAATTTTCTGTTAAGAAATAATATTTCAGAAAAGATTTTTTTTTCAAAATTTTTTAATTATTATTTATAATTTTTTCTACTGAATAATTCAATATATATACATGTGTAAACAATATATTTATAATGTATGTAGTATTATTAATACATTAAGATATAATGGGTATGTGATAACTATAATATTGAATAATAATTTTTAATAATATGTCATATTTCATTTGAAAAGTGACTCATGTAATGTAAGTGAAGATCAATGTTTCACGTAACACCAGGAAATGTAAATGTTGAATGTAATGAAAAATATTGAAATGATTAATTTAATTTAAAAAATATATTTGACAAAAAATCTGTAGTTTCATTCAACATTGAAGAATTTTTTAAGAATTAGAAATAAAAGAAAGGCAATCCATTTGTATATTGTACTCTTTTAGATTCTTTACCAAGTGTGGATGTTAACTTATCACTTGAACATATGTTAATCAAATGTAATATTCAGGATTTTTCCCATGTATATCTCCTATGAAATTACATATAGAATCGTTCACATGTACTAAAATCTTTGTTCTTGTTATTAGATAATGATTTTTTCTATGAAAAAAATATCAACATTATGGATTATAGAGAAAATTTTCGACAGAATTGGACTAATCATATAGCCAATGTACTCTAGAAGAATCATAAATTTAAAGATGAAATATGGGAAAGTGTGGATGTAGTGAAATAGGGATATCCACATATTTTATATTTTAGTGATATAATTTGAATGGGGTGAGTAATTTTATCAGGGATATAGAATGTAATACCCTAATAGGTTATAATATAATTCCCTATAAAAATTTAATTTCATCGATAATGTGTGACCCTAGAAAACCAGAGTGTAGATGAATTGTAATATATTATTACATTATGAAATATATTTAAAATTGTTAATATGAATATGAATAAAAAAATTAATAACATTATTCGTAATGGTATAAGATAAATTAAATATATTGATAAATTGGTTCTCATTTTTTTGAAAAGTCATTATATGCTTCTAAACAACACTTTTCCCCAAAAATAGTTTTCAGTTATTTTTATGTGAATATAGTATAATTTATTATTTTCCCATTTTAATAAATGTATTTAAAAATGTTACTTTTTTAAAAAAATTATCATGTCAAAAAATATTGGAGTTAAAGTTTGACAATTTATTGAAAATCTTTTCCCCTAAATAGTGAAAGTTGCTAATTTTTATTTATATATTCATTTTTTGTTTCAATAATTCAAAAAGTTAATTTTTTCATTAATAATTGTTAGTAATATAATTAAGGATAGTATATTTAATACCATGTGTGATATTGATATAAAACTAACTTATTCCAAGGAATGCATTTTTTTAGAGTACTACATTTGGTTTATTTTTTCAGGTGATTTTTTATTAAATTTCAAACATTTTTATGGATTATATTTGATAAAATATATTTTATATTTTGAATCATAATTTTGATATTTTTTAATCGGTCCATATTCATTTTTAGTCTTCATTAATATTAAAAATAATAAAAAATTCACTACGGTAAAGGTCAAAACATGTTTACCATGGGGGTAAGCTAAAAAATAAGGGAAATATTTTAATTAAAATTCTATAAAATATATATTGTAGACTTATATATACATAATCATATACAGTTGTAAAATATATAGATATTTGGATGCATTTTTCTTGATTGTGACTTAATGATATTATTGTAAAGACCTGTAAATTTCAAGGGAATTTTTTTTCTTAATTTTCTTTGGAATTTTACAAGAGCGCAGTTTCTGACGGCACTTGATTCCGAGGCCCGGTGTGCCTGGAATAATTTTACGATGTTTGGCTCAGGTACGTTCAGTGAACGACCGAGCGGGTTTTTCTAACATTTGAACCGGTGCCCTGAATCGAATTCTGAGGGCACCGATGAAATTACAGCGCCGGTATTCGCTTAGAAACACCTCTTCCGGAGTTGCGTTTTCTCGGGTGTGGTTTTTAATTTTCGGGCTTAAAGTTAAGAAATAAAATAATTTTTCGATAACTTTATTTTATTTCACTTAAGCCACTTGGAAGCCACATTAAGCCACTTAAAAGAGGCTTAAACTGAGTTGATCCAGATAGGATGCTATCCAAAAAATATCTTACCCCCTCGGTAGGATATTTGTGAGGTGGGGCCCGCACGAGCCCCTCTGTTTCTTTCCGCTAAGTAAAGCACCCGCGAAAACTCGTCATTATGAAAGTCAACTGACATGTTTTCTTAATTTCTTAACAGACCATTTAATTGGGCGGTTTATTTCGTAAATTAAACGAGTTGTTTCTTTCGTTGAATTAATTCAACGAATTGATGGGTCGTTACTTACCCTTTTCGTGTGTTGGAAAAATAATAAAATAAGACCAATCAGTCTTTTGAAAGTTTCCGCGTTGAGTGGTTTTGAAAGAATCCTTGTATCTTCTTTCTCCTTCGCGAAGAACGCGAAGAACGCGAAGAATGCCGTCATCCTCAGAAATCGACGATGCACTAATCCGAGACATTCTTCCCCACCCCAATCTCTGATCACCATCCGTTTGAGGTGAGTGATTTCGGGTTTCTTCTAAATGTTCTTTGTGGTTTAAAACGAAACACGGATATAATTATTTTATATTTAAAATCTGTTGTTTCTTGGTCCGTCGAGTTCGTCGACGCTATGCCAGATTCTGCGACGACGCGACGCCCTTCCGCGACGATGCGACGATCTCCACCTTCCGCGACGAGCAATTCCGCGAAGAACGCTCGCGAGCGACGACTACGAGGTAGGGATTTTATTTTTGGAAGTAACCCTTTTTTTATTATTCCCGTAAATGTTTCATTAAAATGTTAAAGAACCGGATATGTGAACAATTTTAAATTTATTTAAATTTTTTTTCCTGTGTGGAATAAAAATTATCCCGTTGTTTATATCTAACGCTGAGGGTGCGGGCCAAACGAACACAGCCCGACGACCCTCCTTCGTTCTTCATTATTGTGCGGATTGACGGGCAACGACGGAACGTGCCGCAACAGAGTTTTGATGATTCCGCAGTGAAGAACGAGTCTCGGGAGGAGCAACGGCGCAGACGAGAAGAAAATCGGGCCACCGGAGCGACTCCGGCGGCCCGCGGAAGCCGGCGGCGGCGCGGGTTGCCGGCACGGTGGCGCCGGCGCCCGGAGGCGGTGGCGCCCGACACGCCGCCGGACGAGACCGCCGCGGCACCGGCTGCGGCGGCGGCGCTCGCGGGACACGGCTGAAGCTGCTTCCGGCCACCAGGGAGGCACCCCGCGGGTGTCGCGGGGGTGTCACGTAGGGGGGGGGGGGGGGCGGCTCCCCCCCGCGTCACTCGGGACGCGGCTTTAGTCGCGTCCGGCTATCTGGCCGACACCCCGCGGGTGCCGCGGGGGTGTCACGCGGGGCGGCAGCTCCCCCCGCGTTGGCCGCTCGGCCGAGCCAGGCCGGGCTGCCCGAGCCAGACTGGTCCGACCGGGTCAGACCGGGTTCGGCCGACCCCGGGCGGGGTGGGTGGGGGGGGGGGGGGGTCGGGCCGAGTCGGCCCGGGCCGGGACCCCCCATCTTCGGACGGTTTTTGTTCAAATGGTCGTATCTTGAGATACGGGCCTCCAAATGATTCACCGTCAGAGGAAACACGATCTTTGGATCGAGATGGTCGTTTCGGTATATCGCACTCAAGGTTTCGGAGTACTTTGAGTTCGGCCGGGTTGGTTCGTACACGAAACCGACCGGGCCCTCGGAGCGGAAACGCTCATATCTTGAGCTACGAACGTCCGATTGACGTACCATCAGCTTTTTTATTTTCCTCTAAGTGAGACGGATCTTTTGGCACACTCCGCCCGAGGTTTGGATGCAGGTGGATTACGGTCGGGTTGGTTTTTCCTTAAAACCTAACCGGGCCCCTGGGACGAAAAAGCCAATAACTCTCAGACCGGGCGTCTGATCGACGTGCCCTCTGCGACGTTGGGTTCCTGTTGACGATACAGAACTTTTGGATACATCAACTTCGGAATTTGTGTCAGTTGATGTATCAGCCTCTCGGCTCGTGGAGCATACCCTCCCGAATGAGCTTGCTGTGTGTGGGAACCCTAGTGCTGGATGCGAGTGCTACTTCGCCAACGGCGACCGTGCAGAGATCCTCAGTGGACTGCGGCGACGACCGTGCAGAGATCCTCAGTGGACTGCGCCGACGACTGTGCAGAGATCCTCAGTGGACTGCGACGACTAAAACACTTAGCGATCCTACGTGGATCAGTGCCACAAGTCCTGTGTTGGCGCGATCGTGTGTGGGTCTGATCCTGTGTGGGTCAGCGCTCAGCGGTTCTGTGTGAGCCAGCGCCTACAGGTCCTTTGTGGGCCCGATCATAGGTGGGTCATTGCGGGGGTTAGTTACCTATCGATCCTTCGTGGGTCTGACGACATAGATGGATCAGTGATCATCTTTATCGTCATCCAAAAAAGTATACCTATGTGAGCTGAATCTTGTGTTACTCTCCTTTGTGGATTGTGTTGAGCTATCCTGTGTGGATTTACTGTTTACTCTCCTTTGTGGATTGTGTTGATCTATCCTGTGTGGATTTAGTTTTTACTCTCCTTTGTGGATTGTGTTGAGCTATCCTGTGTGGGTATACGTTTTTCTTTCCTGTGTGGACTGGGTTGTGCTTGGGCTCGGACGTTGGAGCCGAACGAGAATTGATGACTTAGGTATATGTATGGGCATATACCTAAGCCATGTCAGATGTTACTTCATGACTGTATCTTTCCTTTGTGGATTATCCTTTTTGGATTTCAGGAGACCTTCGGGGGTCTCGGGGTCTCTACTGAGTAGCTCATACTCACCCCTGCATGGGTTGTGCCCGCACTTCGTGGTGTTGGTTGCAGACGACGGGTAGCGCTGATCGTGGTGGAGGCGTGCGGAGCAGGACGGTACCTGGATGTGGACCACTAGGCAGGACGTACTCAGAGCAGTTAGGTGGACCTGAGGAGCAGTGGAGGCTATCTATACCCACCCTTCAGGTGGGACTTCTAGAGGACGGCTCGACGCTGCGACTTTTCCTTTCAGTTGTTGTTTTTCCTTTCAGTTGTACTTTACAGTTGGGCTTGTATTTCCGTCCGCTTTTACTTTCAGCACAGCTTGTACAGTTTTTACTTAGTGTTTACTTTTCCACTTGCTTACTCTATGGTGCTTGTTTACTTTTCAAAGGAAATGCCTTCCCTTTTTGTTGGGATTTACGCCTTGGTGCTAGTCGCCAGCCCCTGGCCTATGGAAGGCGGGCTTGGGGTAGTCACAGCACGGGCCCCGAGGACGGGTCGTGACAAATTGGTATCAAAGACGGTTGGTTCTACCGCAGACTCTGATCTTTCTTCTATGTGAAACAATAGTGTTTAGTATATTGAGTGTGATTATCAGTCCAGGGAGTCCAGTGTTTGTGCGGCGGCCGACGTATCCATACAATAGGACCCAGACTTCTGATTTCCGACTTGATGCACGAAAACATTGATTGCATGTGTGTTTCAAGTTTTCAATGTGATTACATGTGTCAGTTCACCAGGTAAACTGTTCTGAACGTGGCACACTTGTTTTCTTTTCAGGATGGCCCGATGACATCAGCCAGCTAGGGGTCCGAGAGTAGAGCGCGACGATAGCCCGCCGAGTGACGGGGCATCGGTATAGGGCCCGTTGAAAGCAGAGGCACCGGCGGTACCTTTACCCGCCGAGTCCCCGATGCTTCCAGCACTAGCAGCTGACGATGCACGACGCCTCAGATATCTGCACGAGTTCCAGCGCCAGAGACCACCCAGGATCCATGGGGAGACGGACCCCCAGGCAGCTGAGGACTGGCTGGAGGCGGTCGTCCGAGTTTTCAGGCTAGTGAGGACACCATCAGACCTCATGGTGATAATCGTGGCGAGCCTACTGCACGCAGAAGCAGGGAGATTATGGATCTTGATGCTCCAGGTACACGTTAGGCCTCCCTCATATGGACGGACTTTGAGAGCCTCTTCCACTCAGAGTTCGTCCCGGACACCCTCCGTGCGGTGCGCATTCAGGAGCTTCTTCTACTGCGGCAGGGTAGCTTGACGGTCACCCAGTACGCGGCGAGGTTCACTGACCTTTCTTGCTACTCGACAGACATGGTATGGGACCCATTCTTCCGGGCCCAGACCTTCGAGCAGGGCTTGAGACATGAGATCAGGGCATCACTGATCTCCCTCAATATCCCGACCCAGGAAGGAGTGTTGGAGCGAGCCCTTCTGGTCGAGAGCTTTCTGGCTAAGTCTACAGTGAGACCTACCGCAGGGCGGTAGGTAGCAGAGTCTTCGGCAGCTGGTAGAAGACAATATGACTCAGGGATCCAGGCAGACCAGGCCTTCCGGCAGATGACCTCAGGACAGTGGCTCAGCATTGCGGGGCACACAGCGCGGAGCCAGCCTTCCGAGAGGCAGGCAGTGCTACTCGTGCGGCAGGCAGGGCCACATGGATCGTGACTGCCTGACCCGCCATACCGAGGAGCAGCAGACGGTGGAGGGGCCACCCAGGCAGAGGCAGAGGGTCGACTGTGGCGGTCCGCAGAGAGGAGGCGGATGAGGCAGGGGAGCTGGCTGAGTAGCAGGTTGTGGGCGATGCGTTGAGGCTCTCCCACCACCACCACCAGGAGGTCCACCCCGACCACAGGGAGCTGGAAGGCAGAGACAGGCACAGCTCCAAACAGCAGAGGCCTACGACCACGGCACGCCAGAGATGATTCGAGGTACAATCTGTGTCTATTCCACCCTTTCTGCAGTTCTTATAGACACATAAGCGAGTCACTATTTCATATCCACTTCCCTTGTTCGGAGCTCGGAGATTCCGACAGAGCCGTTGGCTCGATCCTTACGGCTAGAGACTCCTACGAGAGCAGACTCGACGATTACGCACTGGTGCTGGCAGTGTGAGCATACTCTAGGAGGCGAGATCTTCGGCTGTGATCTTCTTGTAGCGGCGTCGAGGCCTTACGACGTCATCTTGGGAATGAATTGGTTATCTACGGTCCGTGCACAAATTTACTGCATTTGGCACAAGGTGCGATGTGTGCGCACCGACGGGAGAAGGTTCACCTTCACCGGTGAGAAGGGAGCCATTGTAGCATAGGATGGACTTCTGCAGAGGAGAGGACAGCCCATCACTCATCAGATGGCTAGCCTCATCCTTGGAGCAGTGGACGTGCAGAGTCCTAGTTTTCCTGCAGTGGTGGATCAGTATGCGGACGTCTTCCCCGACGACGTTCCAGGGCTACCTCCTCGCAGAGAGGTAGACTTTTACATTGATCTGTATCCCGGGACATCCCCGATATCCACTCTAGCATATCGGATGGCACCCGCTGAGCATCGAGAGCTACGGGTACAGTTGGAGGACTTGGAGGGCAAGGGGTTCATCTGACCCGGTGTTTCACCCTGGGCTTCCCCGATATTGTTCGCCAAGAAGGCGGATGGGAGCTTGCGACTGTGTGTCGATAATCGTCGCCTGAACCAGGTGACAGTGAGGAAAAAGTATTCGCTACCGAGGATTGATGACCTATTCGATCAGCTCAAGGGAGAATGGTGGTTCTCGAAGATAGACCTCAGGTCAGGCTATCATCAGCTCAGAGTTCGAGATGAGGACGTGCAGAAGACGGCCTTCAGTTGTCGGTATGGCCACTATGAGTTGTTGGTTATGCCTTTCGGCGTAACCAACGCTCCAGTAGTGTTCATGAGCCTCATGAACATGATCTTCCAGCCATACCTCGATCAATTTCTCGTGGTCTTCATCGACGACATTTTGGTGTACTCAAAGACGGAGGAGGAGCACGCCTACCACCTGCAGGTTGTACTAGACACACTCCGAGAGCACCAGCATTATGGAAAGCTCTCGAAGTGCCAGTTCTGGTTACGTGAGGTCCACTTCTTGGGGCACATCATTTCTAAGGCAGGAGTTGCAGTGGATCTCGCGGTGATCGAGGCAGTGCTATCTTGTGAGCCACCCAAGAGCGTGACAGAGTTGCGGAGTTTCTTGGGCCTAGTCGGATACTATCGGAGATTTGTGTCGGACATCGCCAAGGTTGCGGCCCCACTCTCAGCGTTGACGAAGAAGGGGAAACCCTTCGTGTGGTCAGACAGATGTCAGCAGAGCTTCCAGAAGCTGAGGCAGAGGTAGACCAGTGCAACTATCTTGAGGTTGCCTGAGGAGGGAGTTGGATACGTAGTCTACTGCGATGCATCAGAGACCGGACTCGGGTGTGTCCTGATATAGGAGCGGGCCGTGATTGCCTATGGATCACGTCATTTGAGGCCAAATGAGAAGAACTATGCTACCCACGACCTAGAGTTAGCAGCAGTGGTCTTCGATCTGAAGACTTGGCGGCACTATTTGATGGGAGAGCGCTTTACAGTTTTTTCTGACCATTAGAGTCTCAGGTACATCTTCTCTCAAAAGGACCTGAACCTGAGACAGCGGCGATTGCTCGAGTTCCTCCAGGACTATGAATTTGAGATAGTCTATACTCCTGGGAAGGGGAACGTGGTAGTCGAGGCCCTCAGCCGGAGGACGGGAATCCAGCTACTTGAGGAGGCGACAGAGCAGCTAGCCGCCTTGCAGATATCATTCATGGATAGAGACGGTGCAGCCTTCCTTCAGTCTCTCACAGTCTCTTCTCCACTTTTATAGCGGGTCAGAGAGGCTCAACGTGGGGATGCTGACTGTGAGACACGGCGTGCATAGATATCCTCGGGACAGGCACCTGATGGTTTCTCCCTTGGAGCAGAGCACAACGTCCTTTTCAAAGGACTTACCTTTGTACCAGTCCCTTTACGAGAGGAGGTGCTGAGAGAGTTTCACACTTCTCCTTTGGCAGTACATCCTGGAGTGTCGAAGATGTACCAGGATCTCAGACGACAGCACTAGTTGCCGGGCATGAAGAAGGCTGTGGCAGAGTTCGTTTAACGGTGCCTCACCTGCCAGCAGGTGAAGGCAGAGCATCAGGTACCAGCAGTCTTGGTACAACCCTTGGAGGTCCCGAATTGGAAGTGGGACGAGATATCTATGGAATTTGTGACTGTACTTCCACGCACTTCGAGAGGTCACGACTCTATTTGGGTGATTGTTGACCGACTCACCAAGTCGGCACACTTCTTACCCATCCTAGAGCAGGGCTCAGTGGAGAGCTTGGGGCGTCTCTACGTTCAGGAGATTGTACGGCTTCACGGTGTGCCATCGACTATCGTCTCGGATCCGGATGCTCGCTTTACTTCCTGGCTTTGGAAGTGGTTGCATGAGGCATTCGGGACGCTACTACATCTGAGCACCGCCTTTCACCCTCAGACGGATGGTCAGACGGAGAGGACCATTCAGACTCTCGAGGACATGCTCCACGCATGTGTCCTCGTCTTTGGTCGCAGCTGGGAGGACCACCTACCCTTTGTGGAGTTCGCGTACAACAACAGATACCACTCCACCATCGGGATAGCACCCTACGAGGCGTTGTACGGCAGGCCTTGTATATCTCCTTTGTGCTGGACAGACCCTGGGGAGTCAGCACTTGTGGGACCAGAGATGGTCCGTGCCACGACAGAGAAGTTCCAGGTCATCCAGGAGCGGATGAGGACAGCACAGAGCTGGCAGAAGTCATATGCTGACAGGAGGCGGAGGCCACTAGAGTTCGAGGATGGCGAGCACGTCTTCTTGCGGGTCTCACCTCGACGTGGGTTGCGAAGATTTGGCCGAGGCGGAAAGTTGTCTCCACGCTTCATCGGGCCTTTTTAGGTCCTCAGCATGATTGGCAAGGTGGCTTATCGCCTGGCTCTACCACCTCAGTTGCACCGGGTGCATGGCGTCTTCCACTTATCTCAGCTGAGGAGATATGTGCACGACCCGACACACATCATTGACCATGGGGAGATAGACGCGGATGATGGGGAGACTTTTGCGGAGGTCCCGGTGGAGATAGAGGATCGACAAGAGCGGGTCCTACGTGGGCGATCGATTCCTCTTGTGCGCATCAGATGGCAGCACGGGAACCTCCAGGAGAGCGCAAGGGAGCGGGAGGCTTAGATGCGTGCTCAGTACCCACATTTGTTTCCCTAGTTTATGATGTATCTTTACGGGTATGTAAAGCCCTGAGGTGGGAGTAATGTAAAGACCCGTAAATTTCAAGGAAATTTTTATCCTTAATTTTCTTTGAAATTTTACAAGAGCGCAGTTTCTGACGGCACCTGATTCCGAGGCCCGGTGTGCCCGGAATCATTTTCCGAAGTTTGGCTCGGGTACGTTCAGTGAACGGACGAGCGAGTTTTTCTAACTTTTGAACCGGTGCCCGGAATCGAATTCTGAGGGCACCGATGAAATCGCAGCGCCGGTATTCGCTTATAAACGCCTCTTCCAGAGTTGCATTTTCTCGGGTGTGGTTTTTAATTTTTGGGCTTAAAGTTATGAAATAAAATAATTTTTCGACAACATTATTTTATTTCACTTAAGCCACTTGGAAGCCACTTGAAGCCACTTAAAAGCGGCTTAAACTGAGTTGATCCAAATAGGATGCTATCCAGAAAATATCCTACCCCCTCGGTAGGATATTTGTGAGGTGGGGCCCACACGAGCCCCGCCGTTTCTTTCCGCTAAGTAACGCACCCGCGAAAACCCGTCATTATGAAAGTCAACTGACGCGTTTTCTTAATTTATTAACAGACCATTTAATTGGGAGGTTTATTTCATAAATTAAATGAGTTGTTTCTATCGTTGAATTAATTCAACGAATTGATGGGTCGTTACTTACCCTTTTCATGTGATGGCATAATAATAAAATAAGACCAACCAGTCTTTTGAATGTTTGCGCGTTGAAGGGATTTGACAGAATCCTTGTATCTTCTTTCTCCTTCGCGAAGAACGCGAAGAACGCGAAGAACGTGAAGAACGCGAAGAACGACGTCATCCACGGAAATCGACGACGCACTAATCCGAGACATTCTTCCCCGCCCCGATCTCCGATCACCAACCGTTTGAGGTGAGTGATTTCGTGTTTCTTCTAAAAGTACTTTGTGGTTTAAAACGAAACACGGATTTAATTATTTTATAATTAAAATTTGTTGTTTCTTGGTCCATCGAGTTCGTCGAAGCTACGCCGAATTCTGCGACGACGTGATGCCCTTCCACGACGATGCGACGATCTCCACCTTCCGCGACGATCAATTCCGCGAAGAACGCTCTCGAGCGACGACTACGAGGTAGGGATTTTATTTTTGGAAGTACCCCTTTTTTATTATTAGCGTAAATGCTTCTTTAAAAAGTTAAAGAACCGGATTTGTGAACAATTTTAAATTTATTAAAACTGTTGTTTCCTGTGTGGAATAAAAATTCTCTCGTTGTTTATATCTAACGCGGAGGATGCGGGCCAAACGTGCCGGGCCCGACGACCCTCCGTTGTTCTTCGTTCTTGTGCGGATTGATGGGCGACAATGGAGCATGCCGCAACGAATGTTTGATGATTCCGTTTTGAAGAACGGAGACACCCCGCAGGTGTCGCGGGGGTGTCACGCAGGGGGAGGCGGCTCCCCCCCCCCCCCCGTGTCACTCGGGACGCGGCTTCAGCCGCGTCCGGCTGTCTGGAGAACACCCCGCGGATGCCGCGGGGGTGTCACGTGGGGCGGCGGCTCCCCCTGTGTCGGCCGCTCGGTCGCTCAGCCGAGCCGGGCCAGGCTAGCCCAGCCAGACCGGTCCGACTGGGTCGGACCGGGTTCGGCCGACCCAGGGGGGGGGGGGGGTCGGCCCGAGCCCGGATCCCCCGTCTTCGGACAGTTTTCGTTCAAATGGTTGTATCTTGAGCTACGGGCCTCCAAACGACTCTCCGTCAGCGGAAACACGATCCTTGGATCGAGACGGTCGTTTCGGTATATCGCACTCAAGGTTTCTTAGAACAATGAGTTCGGCCGGGTTGGTTCGTACACGAAACCAACCGGGCCCTCAGAGCGGAAACGCTCATATCTTGAGCTACGGACGTCTGATTGGCGTGCCATCAGCTTTGTTTTTTTCCTCTAAGTGAGATGGATCTTTTGACACACTCTGTATGAGATTTGGACGCAGGTGGAGTACGGTCGGGTTGGTTTTGCCTTAAAAACCAACAGGGCCCCTAGGACGAAAAAGCCAATAACTCTCAGACCGGGCGTCCGATCGACGCGCCGTCTGCGACGTTGAGTTCCTGTTGACGATACGGAACTTTTGGATACATCAATATCAGAATTTGTTTCATTTGATGTATCAGCCTCTCAGCTCGTGAAATGGACCCTGACGAACGAGCTTTCTGTGTGCGGGAACCCTAGTGCTGGCTGCGACTTCTACTTCGACAGCGACGACCGTGCAGAGATCCTCAGTGCACTGTGGCGATGACCGTGCAGAGATCCTCAGTGGACTGCGCCGTCGACTGAGCAGAGATTCTCAGTGGACTGCGACGACTACATCACTCAGCGATCCTACGTGGATCAGTGCTACAGGTCCTGTGTGGGTCCAATCCTGTGTGGGTCAATGCTCAGCGGTTTTGTGTGAGCCTGCACCTACAGGTCCTGTGTGGGCCCGATCCTGTGTGGGTCATTGCAGGGGTTAGTTACCTATCGATCCTTCGTGGGTCCGACGACTTAGATGGATCAGTGATCATCTTTATCGTCATCCGAAGATGTATACCTGTGTGGGATGAATCTTGTGTTACTCTTCTTTATGGATTGTGTTGAGCTATCCTATGGGGATTTACTGTTTACTCTCCTTTGTGGATTGTGTTGATCTATCCTGTGTGGATTTACTGTTTACTCTCCTTTGTGGATTGTGTTGAGCTATCCTGTGTGGGTATACGTTTTGCTTTCCTGTGTGGACTGGGTTGTGCTTGGGCTTGGACATTGGAGCCGAACGGGAATTGATGACTTAGGTATATGTATGGGCATATACCTAAGCCGTGTCAGAGCAGGACAGTACCTGGAGGTGGACCACTAGGCGGGACGTACTCGGAGCGGTCATGTGGACCTGAGGAGCAGTGGAGGCTATCTGTACCCACCCTTCAGGTGGGACTTGCAGAGGACGGCTCGACGCTGCGGCTTTTCCTTTCATTTGCTGTTTTTCCTTTCAGTTGTACTTTACAGTTGGGCTTGTATTTCCGGCCCCTTTTACTTTCAGCACAGCTTGTACAGTTTTTACTTAGTGTTTACTTTTCCGCTTTCTTACTCTGTGGTTCTTGTTTACTTTTAAAAGGCAATGCCTTCCCTTTTTGTTGGGATTTACGCCTTGGTTCTAGTCGCCAGCCCCTGGCCTATGGAAGGCGGGCTTGGGGTTGTCACGGCACGGGCCCCGAGGACGGGTCGTGAAAATAATAATCCTTTAAGATATTCTAATTATTTTTACTTCCACCCCTCTAAAATGACACCCCAAGATTACCTTATTTACATAAAATTGAGCCAATATATTTCTTTCCAATCATATACAATTCACTCTTAATCTTTATTATCTTTGAATTTTTTGTTTTATTCATCTTACCTAATCCCTTTTGGTTTATTTATTTTTTTACACAACCCAAATATGATGTATTTATCCTAAAATAAAATATTAAACATAATTAGTGTATTTAAATATTATTATTATTATGTAACCACCATGATTTACACATTTTTCCATTAAATTTTAATCAAAAGAATCAATTGTGTGTCTGTTTGGACTCCCACCTCCATGAAATAGTACAATTCATTTTCCATCACTAAATTTCACTAATGATTATTTTGATTGTTGAAAATATTAAATATTATATTTATAAAATAACTATATTTTTTAATTTATAATACCACTTCTACCTTCTTAATATATCTTTAATTGGATAAAAATAAAGTTAGTCTTTCATTTATGTTGATTAGCACCTCCGTGAAGCGATTTGATTAACTTTTCATTGATAATTTACATGAATTGTAATTATGATATATTTAATGATTATATATGATACATATTATATAATAATTTTTCTATAAATATAGATTTTTATTTACCACTCTTTGGATCCAAGCGTTGAAAAGTGGAAACAACACTAGTGCATATGTACGTCCTACCATCTCCATGATTTTTGGAATTTATTTTATTATCAGTAAATTTTATGTATGATTGAATATATATATTGAATATATATGATATTTAAATACTGAAAAATATTATAAAGAGTATGTAACCATGATCAATATACAAGAACCAGAACTACCCAACCAAAATTCTCATGAAAAACTAAATAGTTAGCACTCAGAAAAAACGATTTTAACATTGAATTATTTATATATTTTTATTGAAACGTTACATGTGTAAGAAATATGATACTATAATTTTAAAACTAAATCATTTTATTTATTATATATATTTAAATTTATTATATAGTAGGTTAGATCTCTTTGAAAGCATTCCATTTTTGATGTATAGGTATATCTAATATCATTTTTATTTCTGTGATACATATGTCATAGTCACAACATATATTCTTTTTGTTGTTTATATAGTATCCATGAATGTAATTTAGAATGATTATCAATAAAATTATGGATATTTCAAATTCATATAATGATCTCTCATTCATGTTATTCTGATTTAATAATTATCAAATTGATATGGATTATTTATCTTAAGACAGTTTTTTTGATATGGTTTATGTTATGCACCTATTTATGTTCACTACTCCATTGTAGGGACCCATTGAAAATTTACATAATTAATTTTTTTATTTTCATTATATATAAAGTTTCATTTGATGTTATTATTTTATGGGGATTATTATTCAAAATTTACCATTGTGGTACCAGTTTTATGTAATATTCTCATTATTTATTGGGATTGTATATGAATTTTTTTGATGGTGAGATTTTATGAAAAAAATATCAAAATTACATGAAATTTTATTCTTTACTAGTTATTTTTATAGATTACATGTTTTGCATTCTTTTTCTTTAGTATTTGTACATAATAGATTGTAAGAATATTTTTAAGGAAAACTAAACTTACTTCTCTATTTGGTTGAAAAAATAATTTCTTCCATATAACTGTTTTAAAAAAACATCACAAATGTTTTAAATATCTATCTATGTTATTTAATATTTCATTACCCCTAGTTGAAATTTTATAAAAATTTTTAATTAGATTATTTTATTTATTTTTAAAATGGTGTAAATTTTTTTTTGAGAAGGTAAAATAAATATTTATTTTATCATCCATAGAGTAAACATAATTTCTGGCATTCCAAACCAATCAATGATTTAAATATTCCTGTATATTTTTCAAAGGTTCCTACCAAGAAAAAATATTCCTTTCATAATTAAAACATACATAAATTAAATAATGCATCTCAACGTTAAATGTTTTTTTTTCATCCACAAAATTTCCATGGGTCATTTAATGGAATTTTTCCTCAATGATAACATCATTGATAACACTTATGATATACTACTTATATGATCAAATAATACCATAAAAAATTATTATTTTGATATCTTATTGTGATGATGTGATTTAGAATATTCTATTTAACCTATTTGATACAAATTTTTTAATTATAACATGATAAAACCTTTTTAAAACAAAATTATTATCTAGGGTTATGATATGATGAAATAATGAAATTTCTATTTAACCCATTTTCGATCCATGAGTTATGATATGTTGATATTTTGAATGATTTATAATCTTATTTAAGAAAGGTGTATGGAATTCATTATGTGATGGGTGGGAATAGATTACATATCGTTCTAATGAATTGGTTAAAGATGGATATGTCATTAGATATTAAAGATTTGGATGGGAATTTCAACAAGTGGGGAAAGTTACGTTGTCCAATATAATAATCTTGATAATTAAATTTTCATAAAGATAATAATGAATTTATATTGAACCCAATTCACTATGATAGTTTTAGTAGAGATCCTTGACCAATGAAATGATTTTATATGGCCATGTGTTAACCACAAAATTATGTTGTTTCAATATTTTTCCCTCTAGGATCATGTTATTTAATTATTTTATGATTTATGTCTTGTGAACTATAATTATTTATTCCACGAGTGAATATTATGATCTTTGATATATGGTGTATGGGTTTTAAATTTTATTCTCATTTTATCATACCCTTATGCTCATTTTCTTCTTTAGTGATATTTTATTTTTCCCTTGTTTACCCTTGTGGTTCATATATGCTCTCTGTTTTATAAGATTCTATTTCCCATGTTATAAGGAAATTATTTAAGTATGATTTACATTTGAGGAGTGATAAATTTGAAAAAATTATTTTTAGGTGATGTAGATCTATTATAAAATAGTATATTATGTACTTTTGTTTCCATGGACACTAATCCTATATGATTCTTGAATAGATATTAAATTTACTAATTAAATATTTGTCTAATAATATGTGAATTTTTTATACAAAATTTTTTCTATAATATTATTTTCATAAAAATTAATTACATTCCTATAACCTAGATAATAAAAAAAACAAATACTGGAATTTTCATATGAAATATGTGTGGAAGCTTTTTTAGAAATCAATCCATCCCCAATATGGAAAATATCAATAAGCATTGGATGACACACATCTAGAAAAGAGAATATTTTCTTGTAAAATCTAAAATTATATATGTATTTTTATACATAAATATATAATAGTAGATGAAAACAATCATTTCCTCAAGGAAAAAGTCCATGTGTGATGGGAAGAATGCAGCCACAAGGTGGAAGTTTGCTTTCCAGACCTTCTTCATCCCTCCTTCAGATCATTTTCTTCTCTTGTGGATATAGATGAGAATTATCTCGGTGCTCAATACTCTTTAAAGGGCTGGGATCCAGATTGCCTCGACCTGCCCTATTTGTTTTGTTATTGTGGAATCAACTGATCATATCTTTTTGTCTTGTTCTTTGATCTGCAGGCTATGGAAGTATATTCTGGACATTAAAGGGTACTGTTTGGACTTGGGATTGCTTGAGGGCCTTCTTTCTTCAGCAGTTACTGCCTGATGCAGTGAGGAGGTCTGGAATATTCTCATGGTTTTTGTTTCAATAAATATTGGGTTCATTTGGAAGGCTATAAAAGGTAAGGGTTTTGAGGATATCAAGCCAATATTCTAGTATGGTGTGGGGGTGATTCATAGGGTAGTTTGCACATCCTCCATAGTGCAAGTTGGATGTATGCATAATGGGATGAATGATCTTGTTATTTTGAATAATTTTTGTATTGCTGGCAAGGCACAAAAACCACTGGTGATGAAGTTAATAAGATTGATCCCTCCTATTCCATCTTTGGTGAAGGTCAATGTTGATGGGGCATCTTTAGGCGCACTAGGGACTTCAGGCATTGGTGGTGTCTTCCGTACCTATCAGGGCATCATTAAGGGATGATTTTATCATTATTCTGGTCAGGGCTCTTACATTGAGGATGTGATTTGGGCTATGATTAAAGATATCAGATATGCAGTTACTTATGGTTGGTGATTCCTATGTCTTGAATCGGACTCAATGGTGGCTATTGATATCCTTTGCAGATGGTTGAGGAATGTCCCATGGATGATGTCGCCTTCTTGGATTGAGTTTCTCCATCTCCTTGATGGTATAGTTTTTTATGTTACTCATTCTTATAGGGAGGCCAATTAGGTTTGTTGATGCTTTGTCAGAGAAGGCTATTGTGGAATCCAGTTCAGAATAGTCTTATATGGCTTTTGATTGTTGTGTTCCTTTTGTTGAGGCAGATGCATGTAGAAAGTCTTTTACTAGTCTTTTTAAACCACCCTTTTGATGTTCTGATTGTGTCTTTTATTTTTTAATAAGATTTTGTACAAGTGGGTATGCCACGCTAATGGACCTTTTGAGTAAATATTTAAGGTAAGTTAAATTGGAATTGTTTAAGTAAATAAAGGAAAAAATGTCAAAAAACTATGGGGATTTTTTTTATTTTTATAAAATAAAAAATAGTTTTCTATAAATTTTTTTAAAAAAATATATGTGGTGGTGAAATAAATAAGAATATAAAACATCAATTATTTAGTAATCATCAAAAATTTAAATAGATTTCATTGATTTATAACGTCATAAATGATCCAAATCTAAACCCTATTTAAATTGACACAACCCGTAAGATGAAATGAATAAATAATTAGGATAATATAGAAACATAAAATAATATCAACATGACTTAATTTAAATTTCAAGGATAAATTAGGTTTTGTGTTTAATTAAAGAAAATATTATCATTGGAATTGAGATTGAATTGCGTTTATGTATTAGAAATAACCATTTAATATCAATCGCTTCAGATTTTGTTATTTGAATTACAATTTCATTCAAATAACTCACAATTTTAATAAATCATATATTTAATGTTTATCATTGAATTATTTTAATTTTAAAAAAATATTATTAGTTAAATTAAATATGAATTATAGTGACTTAATAGATTTAAAAAAATCATTTAAAAAGGTTGGAATTATATCAACTATTAATATGATACTCTTCTTTTGGTGTTGCAATCATTATAGACATGACTTTAATATGTAGCTATATATAAAGGATATTCTGAAATCATGTAACTAATATTGTTTTAGTTTAGCATAAGAACTATCATATACATATTATAACATTATTTCTAAAATATAATGTCAGAAAACACAACGCAAAATTTAGAGGTCTAACGTCTTTGATAGACTAGTTAATAAATATATTAACATAAATATAAAATAAATAATATTTATTTTTATCTCAATAAAATAATCTAAAATCCCTTAAATCTTCTTTCACTGCATATGTTACCCTAGACAAAGACATTGGTGAATAAATAAGTTATAACTCTTATAATGAGATTTATATTATTAAATAATTATGATAAAAAATATTTTTAAGCAAAATGAAGATCTTAATAATTTAAAATGGAATGATGTATCTTCCCCTGAAAGAATAGAACTAATATGGTGACATCATGGGATAATTAAATGCCATTAATATTTATATAAAATTAAACATATCATCATAATTTTATGTATACTCTCACAACTATGAATGCTTAAAAAATTTCCTAGATTCTCATCCATTTCACCATACATGGTATCTCATGAGATATAAGCATTGAATAACGCATTGTGGGGGGATTATAATTACAATATCATCATTCCCATTCAAAATATGTATATTTATATGTATTATATATATATATAACATCTTTAATAGAAAATAATATTAATACATTTTTCCTCTAAATAAAATTATTTAAATAAAAAATTCATCATTCCAAAAAAATAATATTATATATATATTACAGAAATATAATATACTAAATTTAGTATTAGAAAACAATTTCATAAATCTTTTACTAACTAAGGATCCTAGAATACAATATTTACAATTATCATCCATAATAAAATCATACTTTAGATGATAAACATGACAATAGTAATGTCATATTTTACATTCATTGGTTAAAAAATGAGTAGTAATCCACAAAAACATTTATGAAAAAAATAATTTAGAGTAAGGAGAATACGGAAACCACTCTTAAAAGTGTCAAAATTATAATGAAAAGGGGTGTGAAAAGAAAAGAGGATATTTTTCTTGATAAGGAAATATCCATAAAAGTATTTTTTATTTGGGAATAATTTTTTTATAAGTTTAGTAGATAAATTAATGTTTTCATCATCATCCTAGATGTGTTGTAGATGGAGTATAATATTTAGAATCTTGTATTAAATAAAAATATTTATAAAATAATTATATTTAATATATATATATATATTGTAATTAAAATGTCTGAGTCTTCATATATGTATATAATTATTATAGAATGAATATATTAAGTGAATATTGTATTTATTTTACTTTTTTATGAATATAATTAATAAAAAAATGGGTTTAAATAAAATATATCTACTTTTTTCTAAAAGAATTTTTAATTATAAACTTTTTACTACATTTTCATTTTATAGTTTTAAATTAATTGTTCAACATTTATGAAATTTTTGTAGTGTTAAGTAAAAACATATCAAATCAAAAAAAGAAAAAAGGGACAGCTCGATCAACCTTAATATAGTAGAATATTGAACCACAATGGGATATTGTTAGAGTATATCATGAGAAGGAAGGGGTTAGATGATTTCAATCCAGAGGGAATTGTTGATGAAAAGCATCCATTAGAGAACTTGAGTGAGTTCCTGTATGGGTGAGCATATGCAAGGAGGCACAAACCATAATCCAAGTGTGTGTAGTGTTATTTTAGGATAGAAAACCATTTTACTTGAATTGAGTATTTCATGAAGTAGTAAATCAAAAATGTATGTACTCAACTGAGATGATATATATTGCTGGATGATAAATGTTTGTTATTAATCACCCATTTAAAAAAATGCATAAATAAAGAGCATATTTTGATCTATTTTATATAGGACTTCTAATAAAAAATAGTTTTTTTGTCATTAATTTTACATAAGACGTAAACTTTGGTTATCTTCATATTACACCTCTAACACAGCCTCCTCCTCAATCATAAATGCTTTTTATATAGGTGTCCAAGCTATATGAAAATGGATTTTCCATGTATAATTTATTTCATTATTTTTTTTGTAATGTCACTAATAATACAATCCCATTAAATTGAATGGAAAAATGTCCTTGGAGAATTAGAGAGATAACAGAACAACTTCAAATAAAGATATAAAATATTTATTTAAAATAGATGAAAAATAAAATAAAATTAAATTATTCATCTAATAAATCTTGGAATTATCTGGGTACTTATATAAGAAATGGTGAGATATAAATCCTATTATGTGAATAATTAAATCATAACATAATATAATGAAATATATGGGAGTCCATAGTCATAACATGGTGACATAAAAAGTTCTAAATCATAAATTTTTACAACAAATCATGGTGTAAGATGATAAAATCAAGGAACTATTAGGCATATGAAAACGACATAATCAATTACATCATTAACATAATCTTAGGCAGCCTAGTAAATAATCATAACATAGTGTTCCTATGATAAACTCTAATGAAAAATAAATTGTAAATCATGAGATAGAAAAGCATTACCACATCCATTGGAGGGTTATATTTTTAGAAATATTTTTGTGCCACATATATCATATGAAATAATAATTCTATTAATCAGTTTTAATTCCATTTTTTTATAGTGTCGGTTTGAAAATTGGATGTACAAAATTCGTGAATGATATGTATGTCTAGGTAAATACCCACAATTAAAAATGGGGACGGATATTCACTATTAAAATGTTGGGAATGGAAAATGATATGATTGTATATATAGGATTTCTTGTGCATAATATGTTACATAGGCAGTATTAAAAATATTGAAATTAGGTATTCCATTTAATAGAAATTATTTAGACTATAAATAAGATATGTAGACACATATGCCAATATGAAATATTAGAAATAAAGAAACGCAATACAAAAAGCATGTTTGAATTAATATGAGGTGGAGAGATTACATTCCTTGATACAGTTATTCTAAATTCTTGGGAGGAGATTATAAAGATAATAAGAAGTCTATGGAATGGATTCAAAGTGGTAGAGGGGGAGTAAATTTGATCTCAATGATTTTTTTGAGACGAGGAATGGTTGGTAAGGTGGGTATTTATAGTGATGGATAGGGGAATCCAAAATTAAATTTTAATAATAATATGTGGAATATATTTGAAAAAATAATTAAAAGAACAAGCCTTACATGGGATTTTCACATAGTTTCTACAAAATATGATTTTTTTTTCTAATATTTTACAATACTATGAACCTAACTAACTAAAATAACACTAGGGATGATGTATAAGTGAGTGATATGAATATAGAATTGATTCAAAATACATATAATAAAAAATATGTTATTATGGATTAATTAAGGTCTTATAAAAATAATAAAATAATTAAAAATAACATTATTTTAAATTTCAGCATAAATTTTGTTATGGATACTCATTATATTATATATTATATCACTTTTTATCCTTTATAATGTCATAAAAATACCATATATTTATATAAAATGTAATTTATCTTTAAAAATTCATCTCTCTCCGAAATTTATGATAAATTAAACTTGGGATATTTTTGATGGGCCGAATTTAAAAATACATTTATCTAAATTTTTGAATTTTAAATTTTAAATCAAAATCCATGTTTATTGATGAATTATAGTTGTTATGATTATAAAATTTTTTGGGTCTATATAAGATTAATGTATACTTAATTAAATAATATAAAAATTTATATATAAATAATTAATCAGTAATAATAATACTTCCCAAAAACAATGTTATTTTAAATTTTTATTAACTTATTATAATGTTGTATCAATTAAAATTATATATCTCTCATAAATACAATGTTGGTACCCTCATAAAAATATCATTTTTCTAAAATAAATTTAATATATAAAAATTTACTAATAAAAATCGATAAATAGAGTCATTATTTAATTTAAATGAAAACTAATAATTTCATGATATTATGGGTTTTTTACATATCACATTATTACATGTGCATACACATTACATGTAAGGTGTGTGATGTTAAAATTTTTAAGTGGTGGTTCAGGGATCATTTTTTGGGATGTGATCTCGATAATCATGAACTTCACCCTCAACTATTTTGCTAATGCTTTATTTTTTGGACATGGATTGGTCTTGGACAAGGGTAAGTCATAGTGATTCTATATGACTTTAAAAATCCAATATATGGGAACCATATGGTATAATTATACTATTTAATTAAATATATTCTTTCAACAAATTCAATTGGATTTCACTATAACCACTTAATATAAATTAATCATAATGGTCATCATTCAAAAAACTCAAAATAAATGGTCATGATCCATAAGTTTATTTTATATCTGATAGAATATATGATATAATCTCCAACAAAAAAAACAATTGTATTTTTTTCATTTAACTTAATTAATTAAAAAATGATTTATTAATTCAATTGTGAAATACATTTATAACATTTAGGTGATTACATTCTTCCTCCTACAACAATTTCCACCAATAAATTTAAATTCATATACTAAAAATGAAGGTAAATATATTTCATCGCCTCTTCAAATATCCATGTTTATTTAGTAAACATATTGTTTGGACACAAAAATTTGACTAGTTCGGTTTTCTTTTTTAAAATGGAATTTTATCTACAATATAGAATATTCACTTGAAATTCATTATATAAATAATCATTAATTAAGGGTAAATGATTTTTATTTAGAACAAGTGAGTGGTTTTTTATGTAATTCATTTTAATGGATACGTTGTATTAAACAAGTTCTAGGTATGGGTTAGGTAGCAGTGATACTTGAAAAGAAACGAATCCTTTGGAATCCAAGATCTAAATGGGATTGATGTATCATTTAATAATAATTTATTATTCCCAAAAATCATGACATTGTTCTATGAGAATATATGATAGAGCACATTATATATGATCTCAAACTATTTTTCTCAAAATGATTGTATGAATAATGTTACTAAAGAATTTTGTGGATTTTATACATAAATTAATAGTTTTAACTTCTCTATCATGTAATGGATACGAGCCTTTCTAATCATCGTTCACTCCCCAACTTCATCCCATCATATAAAAGTATAAAACTTATTCCTATTTAGATCTTCATAAGGTTATATTTTAATGGTACAATAGAGGTTATTTTTGTTTGAGGACTCCACCAAGAAAAGGTGTTGATCCGAACAACATTGTAATTCCATTGAACATAATCTCAAAAAAAATTCTCTTTTTTGAATAGTTCTCTTAGATTAGTCATCCAACTGAGGGTGAACAAAAGTTTTGGATATTATCTTTATTATCAATTTATTTTGAAATAATCTCTATATCTTCAAGTTAATCCATGGATCTTGATCAAATACAATGAGTAATGACATTCTATATAGTTATTACACATCTATTATATATATCCTAGTGAGTTTTTCAATGTTGAAATAATCCTGGATTGCAATTAAATGTGTTGAATTTGAATGTTAGTCTAATACCACACAGATGGTGTTACTATGTTTATATGTCAACAAAATTCTTATTTTTTTCCCATATCATTACTAGTAAGGGAATTAGTTATATCATACCATTATATTTAATTAATCCAAACATTACATGTTTTCATATGAAGTATCACGATATAAATTATGCAATATCCCTATTTATGTTATCCCACCAACTTTTTTCATCAAATATACAAACATCTAAGTGATTCATGAATGAATAGGTAAAATTGAGCTATTCTCACCATCTAGATGATCCTTCTTTTGTTTATGTTTTTACTGGATTAATATCCTGGTTTTAAAAAAATAGAACTCCATCTTTAGATAAGTTGAAGTATAGAGCATTTGTTATATTTTCTTGTAGCACTGCATAATATTTCTTGGAATACATGATTCTATTATGAATGGATGGTTAAGAAATTAATTGAAAATGGTTGGGTGAAGATAATATTAGAATTTACCTGACAATCATTCTCATGTCCAATAAGATTGTATCCCTAAAAATTTTCACATTATATTATGTTATGGGTTCCCTTATACTAAAATGACTAACCACCATATTCAACTTCTAAGTATGGTAATTTATTAAAGAATAATAATCATTCAATAGCTATAACAACTTTCGTTGGTGAATATTGAAAACTTTATTTTGAATATATACGAGGGGATTTAATAATCTATACATTTTTCACACATTTTACTATAGTGATAATATTTCAAAATTTTCATTATATAGATCAATGTATCCAATTATATAACATTTTTTAGTACTATTCATGGATATATTTATTATTGGATGAAAATAATATGTCTTTTTCATCTTTCACGAGTACACAATTGAAGCCCAATTTAGATGCATCACTTCATCTCATGAATCCCACCCCACTTGTCATAAATTTATGAATAAGGGTAGTTATTTTTCTTCTATTTATATCTTTAATAATCATTTCTTATTAATATTTATTGAAAAAACATCGCTCCCTTTTTAGTTAACTTGGTTGTGAGATTGAAAATATTGATTTGTTTATCAAATATCAAAATTGGTACCTATATAATAAAATGAAATAATGGATTTCTGTCAAAAATGTCAGTTTATCAATTAATTCGATGACTACTAATTTTTTAATCCATAAATACATCATCACTGGTGATCAAAATTATTTGGTATTTTACATTATGTATCAAAAAATCTCATTTACTACAAATTTCATAAAACATTTTCTTTCTAAAGTTCTTCAATATAGAAATAAAATTCCCCTAATATTCCATTGTTTTTTTTGGATTAGACAATAATATGATCTAGAACGACTTCATTTTTTGAGGATATGTATACATAATTTTTAAATCAATTCAATGATAATATAGAAGGTATTTATAAAATATAAATTGAATCACTGTGAACCAAATGTACATATCACTTGTATGAAAAGTATTCATGGGGATATTTTTATCCTTCACCATTAATTCATAATATCTCCTCTAATGATGTACCTTTGATAATTACTTATATCCATATATCGATCAAAGAAGATATGAATCTAGGGAAGGGGATACATTTTCGTTATCATGATATTATTGAGAACAATGTAATTAATGAAAAGCAACTAATAAGTGAATTTATTGTATTCATTTTTAATATTAAAATATAATTACTTTTATGATTTAATTATTAATGTAATCATATTTCAATTATGTTCTTGCTATATTCTATTTGAATAACAATATTATGAAAATTGGGTAAAATTATATAAAATAATAATCATTTATATCAATATAATTCTTTCCATGTATGTGGAATATAGTGGATCACATTGATGAAAAAATATAAAGGAAAATAGAAAATCACGTCTTATGGGGTTGAAAATGTACTTTACGTGTCATGTAATCAATACACGTCAAGTTCCAATGAATCTCATAAATGAACTATTTCCCATGGAGTAAAAGAATTAAACATAAAGTGAAGTTTACAATTTTCATGGAATGAAACATGTGTTTCACTTTATAAAACATATAATGTATGCTCCAAAACATTACATTCATTGATTTCGATATAGGTTGTGGGCGCTTTCTATGTCATGTAATCACTACACAACATGTAAAAGATGCAATAGATCGAAATCAGATAATTTGATAAATCTCGATGATTTTACCGATTTTATAAAGAATTAACCATTTATGACTACTTTTTTATCCTCTTTATTGTCATTCAATACCACACAATCCCTTTTGGAGCATATAAGTAGTTTTACATGCTACTGTTATGAGAGGGATTCAAGAGATTAATTCTTTGAATGAGAAGCTATGTTGTACATAGTCCTCACCAATTGTATATATATTTTGTTTATTAGTTAATTTTATATATTCCACCTATTATTCTCTCATTACATGTTTGAGTGGATAAACCCACCTTGATATATGATTGTGTACATGAATGAGGATGGTGGCATTGAATTTATTTCAATTTCAGTGTTCATTTATTTTGGATTTTCAAAATTTATTTAAAAACTCTTTTATTTCATTATTTTATATTTTTAATGATCATTTTAATTTGAATTTAAAGCAAATTTTATGTACCACATAATTGGTTACCCTGAATCGTGGCAGGATAATTTTCTCATTCATGGAAAATGGGTTTAATAGCTATATCATAAAAATTGGATTCAGAAAAACCATCAATTACTTTCATGAAGAGAAATAGGGGATTGTGAGATCTAGGAGGTGATACCAGGACTATTAGATCTTCCTCATATTGACTCTGACAAAAAACATGGATTAATCAATTTGTTTTATAAAATCCATTTTCACCCAAACCCTAAAACTAAAAAACCTAATAATGACATCAAATATGATTTCAATAAAATAAATCATCAATCATTATTTTCATTATTAAAATATATTAAACAAATACAATTCTTCACCTCTTAAATCAATAAAACTAATTCACAATATTTTTTGATTCTATATAAAACATTCCTAATATTATATTTTATTTAATTGTGTATCATAGTTTTAGTTTTTATAAATTGGATATTTTTATTAAACCCATATAATAATTATGATTCCCTATAGGAATGTAATAACATGAACCATTGTCGGTAATGGTTACAATATAGTAATTAGTTTTCTCTATTTATTAATTTTATTTTATTTCATAATTAAAAATTCATTTTTTACCCTCGGTGTTTCATGATTATACATTCAAGATTTAAAATATTAATTCATGACCAAAACACGCACCGAAAAGAAAAAGTGATTTTTGACATTAATTTTGATGATGAGAAAATTTTGAGATATAATAGAAATATGGCCTTGGAAGGTGAAAAAACAATCCAACATTCTATGGTTATTAATGATATATTTCAATATGGATACTCACTAATGTAGGAAATTATTGAATACAATATTAAAATCGACCTTCTTAGCTCCTCTATAGCTAAAAACCACATTGAGATCAATTTTACATAATTTCTATGATCTCAAACAACAAGTAATTTAGTATATTTATACATAAAAATCTAGGATACGTTCTCAAACTCTATAATGAATTACATTTCTAGAATGTTTTTTGAGATGTGGTAAGATTCCATCTTTTCTGAATTTCATTACGTAAGCGATCTAAGGATTGGATCCAAATCCTGCATTCATATTCCATCAATACAGGGGATTTGTTTTCTTGGATCATGAATATCTACTACTTTCCACCTTCCTAGTAAATGTACATACGGTTACATATTCTAAACATTTCACAATCTGATGATGAATCCCAAAATTATTATATCGAAAAATATAATGATTTTCCATTAATATTCATACAAAATGGTATTGATATATAGATGTTAATACAAACCATATAAAAATGTTTTCCATAGGAAAATAGGTCAATTCATGATTCTAAAGTTGATGGATCAATTATTAGTATGTTTTTATAAGTGAGCTTCAACATGTTGGGTGAAATGGTGAGAAATAGTATCTAGTGGAAAAGAGAAAATACATAACAGAAAGGCATTCCCACATTCTAATATAATTATAGGATGGTAGAATAGATATAATAATTGACAAAAAAATAATTACATAATGATGGGAAAACATCATGACCCCACTGGTATGTGTATATAATATGAATTCTATGCAATTTATAGTCATTTAAATAAATTAAAAGGTAATACGAAAAAAATAGTAAGGAAAAGGATATAAAAATGTCCATAATGGTAACAAAATCAAGAAACCCAAAGGACCACTCTGAAAGTATAGTTACATACATAAGAAGCGAGGCTAAAAACATTGATCACCTCAAATAGGATTATACTAACAGAATAAAGAGAATAACCAATTAAAAAAATGGCCACACTGAGGGATCTAGAGAATAAAGTATACCAAATGTTATACCATCATGATGAGACAAAATGAGGAGTATAAACAAGATTCTATGGTTTTTAACTACATGGATATTTATATGATATACTACTTATAAGTGGGAAGAATACACAAGGAAGTGGTATATAATTTAAAAGAGAAAATGAGATGAAAAAAGAGAAAATGATGTTTAAAATCCCATGGAACATATAGTTGAAGAATATGAAGAAGAACCACCATAATAACCCAAAGGCCATACTTTCCTTAAATATTAGTGAATGTGATGAAAAAGTTATAGAAAGTTAAATATTGTAAATAAATTAAAAAATATCATATTAAAATTCCTTTTGAAAAGGATATCATGAACATTATAACATTTAAAAAAATGCATTAATTTTATTAAAACCATTCCAATCACATGAGGGTGTTCAGCTGTAGTATCTAATAACCTACCTAAGAAGTAATATGATCCTAGTGTATTTTTTATTTCCATAATTATCCATGTTGGTAAATGTGGAAAATATTTTTGTGAATTAGTATTATGTTTCAATAACATGTTATACATGACAGTAAATATTTTAGTATTATAAGTCCAAAAAACCTAGATATTAAACATATAATTAGAATACTCAAAAATAAAATACCTAATAAGAGTGATTGAGTAAATTCTAATCATATTTTAATAGATTATCCTTTATATAGACTAATTAGTGCTATATATGGAAGAGGAGTGATAGCCACACATTATAGGGAGGCAATTTTAAGACACTAGGCTTGCATTGATCCGTGTACAAAAAAGGATAACATTTTCTATGAGTTTTCTATGACAAAATAATATTCAACACGCACTAGGGAATGTAAAAAGGTGATATATATGTGGACAATGAGTTATGGGAAGGAAAAATTCACTTTGTTAAGGGTGACACTGAACATAATGTGGTACACAATATAGATGTTATTGTGAAAGATGATTAATAATTAATGAATAAAGAGAATATGATGACTAATATCACTAACACAAAATGATACACTACATCCAACACATTTAATAACGAGCAACTATAATGCCTAGACCCAAGAGGCCCAATGTCGATTAATTAATTTAGTACATTGAAATTATTAAAAGGAATCAAATCCTAAAGAAACAACCAATTTAGAAATTCTGGTAAGCCATATTACATACATGGTACCCACATTTCAATAGGAAAATAGAACATAAATATTATACATAAAAAATAAAATAAATAGAATCCTTGAAAATCATTCAAATGAATATTCATTATATCCTAGGGAAAGGAAATATATTAAGTGTGATATCATATTATTAGTATGAGTAACTGAATTGTATTAAATAATTAATTGAGGAGATCAAATCAATATGTAATGTTAGATATCTGATAACACATTCTATTCAAATATCTAGACAAGGAATAACAACTATGGAAATGAAAATAATTGAAACACATGGAATTTAATCACTGAAATGGGAAAGAAATGAATCATAGATACATTGAATGAAAATATCATCTATAAATAATAACTAAAATAATTTTAATTATAAAATATTGTACATCACGTATCTAACATAAGTACTACTACTATCATGACCTTTCACAATATGGTTTTTGTAGATGGGTAGAAACCCATATATTCTACTTGGAAAATAATTCAATGGTTTAGTCTCCAACTGATTTTGTCTCATGACACTGTAGAAGCATCCAAGTGATTTCATTAACAAGTATCCAAACCATTTATAACATGTTTAAATTTGTCCTCATATATTGAATAATTAATTTATAAATATATTTTTAAATCAATGTGTCCCATAACACTTCGAAATATTTGAATCAAAAGGCACATAAATATAAATAATTATAAAATAAACATTTTATACCATGAATATAATTAGATTAATGACATGATATATCAAAAGGGGAAGTAGAAAAACTATAAAAATACTTATTTAGTGAATATGAAATTTATCTCGCAGATGTATAAAATTAGATGAAAATCTATTACCTCACACATTAGTTTTAGTCATTAATGAGTTAACCCCTTGATTAATGATTTAAATCATGTTATTAATTTATATAAAAAACATATTAATATTTATGATATCTTATAAGATATTTTTATGTTATGTTATCAAACTTCTCTTAATAATCATTCAACGTTTTTACTATTTTGTGTGTTGATTACCTAGTTTCTCGAGTAAATATCAACATGTAATTTGATTCTCCAGTAACATAGATCATGATTTAAACATATAAATAATTAAAATAAATAAATAAATATCATAAATTTTAAATATATATATAATTATAATTATCCATACAATTTGGAGATAGGAAATGAAATTCATCGTTCCTAGGGACGATATGACGTATGTACATACAAACCATAGATTCCGTTATTTTTCATATTAAAAGAATAAAAAATTATATATATGTATATTGTACTTAAATTATCATATAAATACCTCATATATATCACATAAGTTTATTAAAACCATCCATTAAATGTTCCATGTATAATGCGAATGAATCACATCCCTTTGAGGATGAGGTAGTCAACACTTCCACAAACGATGTTATCATATTTATATAAAATGGAAAGAATTATGATATGATTTATAAAATAATTAAATAAGTATGAAGAAAATATAAGTATATTATATATCATAATAAATAGTTTTCTCAACACAATGACCTATATTGGGTGGTGGTATGGAAAAAACGACATCATTTTGTGAGGTGGAAGTTCTTCATACATAAACTGTATAATCATCACCCATTTTATAAAAGTGTGTGTAGGTGTTTGTCGAATCCATAAAATAATTACATTGTAGTACAATTATAATACTTGTGATATTATATATGAATTGAATATTATAAATTAAGCTGTGGGCGACCTAATAAAACTAAAACGATATTTGAATGATGTTACCTCGTTTTTAGGTAACTCATTTTTCTTTATAAAAAAATACCTCATTGGATGGAATTCTATAAAATGGGAGGAATCCAGGATGAGTGAAGTGATGCAGAGGAAATATTCAGTTAGGGTTTGGCCAATATAGAAGTCTCAATGTGGTGTGAGAAAATGAGGGAGTTGGAATCCATTTATAAGTGATGTAAAATGTACTTTTGGAAACTCTCATAATAATAACATTATATAAATTTATATTCAATTAAAAATGGTAAAAAGTTATATATTAATTAGTTAAGATGAATATGTGAATAATAATTCTAAAAAATTAGTTTTAGACATGTTTAGGCCAAATTATTAGATTTATTTTTTACATAACAATTATTTAAAACCTTTAAATAATACAATGACATGGTGACTTTTTTAATATTTAATGGTTAATATAGTAAATATAAAAATCCAAAAAAACAATAAATGAGTAATGTATGACATCTTCAATATTATATCCATAATTTTTATGAAGATTATATTTTTAGTAATTTTATATCTTTTAATAAAATATTATCTATTTTAAATTATCATTAAAGTTCATTTTGAAACTATTAATTTATATAGTTTTCTTAAAATATCAATACAGATGATAAATTAAAAATAAATCCTTAAATACATAACCAATATATATAGGTTATATATAAATATTTTTTATCACATTAGTTATATATAATTATATTTATTTTTATATTTTTATATCATTTATTTGATATTTCTTATAATTAGACAGTTACTACATTATAGCTATGAAAAAGTTTAATTTAATTATGTATTCTATAAAAATTCAAAATTCAAAATCATTATAAAAAAATATATTTCCAAATAATATTTATAGTTTAATATATTGCCTATATATCCCCATATTAAAAATATTTCCGTTGTTAAAAAAATTATTTGAAAAAATTGAATTTTCTATGAATATAATATTATAAATGTCATACTCTCATCCATGTGGCATAAAAAAGTTATATATTTCATTAAAAAGATTATTTAGGTCGAAAAAATCATCCATTAAAATTATGTGAAAATTTAGGGTAATTTTTTAGTCATAATAATATAATTTTTACCCATAATTACCTAATTTAGCTTAAACCATATTATTTAATCAATTAAAAAATTTACTACTCATATTACCCTAAATAAAAGAAACCTATTTACATAATTTGGACCCACAGATTCAAAACATGGAATCAATTTTACAAAATTCAAAACATAGAATATTCAGTAATTAATTTAAAACTGATCCCTTTGAAGGAATGATAAAATGAGTTATTAATGTGAAACCTTATAAACTATTATAGTGTTTTTATATCAATACTCAATATAAAATTGATTCAAAAAATCTATATCATTTTAAATGATTAAAAAATGATCAATTAATAATTTAAAACTATATAAAATTACAATTTTACAAGATAAAATAATTAGAATAAAAATTTTGTTTCCAATTATAAATCATTATTTTATCACTATTTATTAAAACATGAAACTTATAGTCAATATAAAAAAATAAAACAAATTAATTTTTATATTATTATTTAAAATTAGCTGTAAATTATTTCAAATAGAATTTATAAAATTTTCAAAAACCATATTTAAAACAACCATTCTATAAAATGGTGGTAAAAATATTTTTTAATACATATTTTATGCGTGAAATAAGATTTTTTCTTATATCTTTTCATGAAAAAAGAGTATAAATATTAAAAATTATATTAAATAATATATAAAATGTTATTTGTTAATTTTATTGGTATAAAACACAGTGGTGACAATTTAAAAAGTTTTTATTAAGGAATTTTTTAGTATATTAAATTGATTTTTATATTTATTTAAAATTAATTGGTAACCAGTGATTTTAATAATATATTTTAATAATTTAGATATTCATATTAATAACCAATAATATAAAGGGTATGATACAATTTCATTTTCTGTAGTTATATATATAGTTTATCTAGGATTGTTTAAGAGATTTTTTTCATGCAATGTATGCTACAGAATGGATTAAATCCTTAAAGATACATACGTTAAATATTAGGGTTTCAAATTCTACACTTACTAATTGAATTGTGTCCTTTAAATTTTATATTTCTTTAAAAAATAAAACATGATACTTGAAAATTACATTGTGAAAAACCCACATCAAAAATATTATTATTAAAAAATTCCTATAATAAGAGGGAAAATGGAAATGTGAAAGACACTAAAAAATTAGTATTTAAAATATGAAATAACTAGTGGTGATAAAAAACATTGACATGGGAGAAAAATATTAATATCATGTTTTTATGGAGAGTGATATAGTACATGGTCATTAAAATGTTATCAATCGTAAAATAGAAAATCCTGTCACTAGTTAAAGAACCATTGATTTCATATTACGAAAAGTAATTGGATAGCATTATTTTTAAATTCCTTCCAAAATTTGATGGATTATTATACTTTCAGGATAAATCATTGAATAAAACATACATGATTTCTTTCTATGTCATAGTGACATATGATTTCTGTCATTTGATCAATTTTAACTTTATTTCTTAAATCTGAAGATTCATATTAAAGATGAATATTTATACATAAAGAATAATTGAGGAAATGTGCAAAAGTAATTAATTTTTCTTCTAAATATTATTGAAACCTAAATGTTTATCTCATTATATCCAAAAAAATAAATCACAATTTAAACAGAGACAACAATATCTGAAATTTAACTTAATCAATTATATCTTTAAAACTCATCCAAAATAATTTTGTTCAAATTTACAATCTAAAATGGTCTCTAAATTTCCAAAATCAATATAAAAATTATCGTATAAAAACAATTTAATGTTGATATTATTATCAAATTCAGAATATCTTAATAACTTAATCATTTTAAAAACTAAATGAAAACATTCAATCTTCTATATTCTTAATAAAGTATAATTAAAATACCATCCTTATATATCTCGTGAGTATTATAACCATTGAACAATTAATTAAATAATTATCGTATATGAATACTCATAAACATTAGAAATTATAATTTTATCATAAACCATTAATTGTGCTTCACCATATTATTCATTAATACCCCATTCATTTGTTTTTTCTTTTTTATTCTCTTTATCATTATAAGTATAACAAATAATTTTATAACCCTTTTTCTTCTAGAAATAGAATAAAAACAGTTTAAAAAGTGAAAGACACTAATCATAGATATATAATCATGAAGAATAATATATAAGATATATAAATCATGAAATGTTCTTCTCAATATATTTGTTCATATGTTTATCCTAGATTATAAAATGTATTTCAAAATCTATAGTATAATATGATATACAGAGAATTTTCATAAAATTCAGGTATATGGTTTTTTTCCATAATATCTTTTTCTTCTAAATATTGTTTCCAAGCTTATCATTGTGCTTATGTTCATCAAAACTATGACGACCCCACCCAAAATCTTGGAGACGGTGAATTGCATTATTAATTTTGAATGATTACAAGGAATCACATCCTGGCGAACCAAATAGTTTAGAATTTTTAGAAAAATGTATTACATATACAATACACATAAAAAATTGGGAAAAATTATTAAATACATGATATGTAATAAAATAAAATAAACAACATCCATGAAATTCAGTCAATGGAATATTATTCAAAAACTATAAAAAGAATACATAATAATGTGACATAAAATTATCAATAAATTTATGAAAATAGGTATACATTTTTAATTTAAGAGTATAAATCAACACAGAATTATAAATAACTGATAACACATGACATTCAAATAACTAGACAAGGATTAATAAATATGGAATGGAAAATTAAAGAAACAAAATCCATTTAAATAATGAATTAATAAAGAAATGAATCTATAGATTTGTCTATGAAAAATCAAATGGATAAATAATAATTAAAATTAATGAAATTCTTAATTATTGGATTCCATGTATCTGGAACATAAACCACTACCATCAAGGCCTTTTACAAAATTGTAAATTTCTACAGGCTAGAACCTGTATATTCATCAAGGAAAGAAAATTGAAGGTTTTTTCTCTTATTTATTTCATATCATGATACTAATGATGGATCATGGTGATTTCATTATCGGGTCTCAAGCTGTGTCATACATGTCTAATGTCATATCTTGAATAACTGACTTATAAAAATATTTTTAAATCAATGCATTCCATATGACTTCTAAATATTAGAATTAGAAGCCCCATGAAAGTAAATAATTTTAAAATGAAACCTTCAATTCTGTGATTATAATTACACTCATGATATGAAAAATCAAATGGAGTAGTATATACAACACACAAAGTTTGTAAGTGGTGAATATGAAATTTATCTCACCTATGTCAAAAATGACATTACAATCTCTAATATAACACTTCCTTCTTTATTTTGATTTGATTTAAACTCATTTATATCTCTTTAAATATTGTTATTAATGTATATTATAATCTATTCCATATTTATGAAATCATATGTAATTTTATTATATTATTTTATCACTCTTATGTTAATAATATTTCATAATTTTCACTAATTCATGTGTTAATTGCCTAGTTTTTTGAGTATGTATTGATTAGTTATTTGTTGTTAATATTAATAAGATCTGGATTTAATCATCTATTAAATGTAAAAATTTATTTAAATGAAATATATAATATGTATATATATATATTTATAATAATCAATAAAATTTGTAGACAGAAAATGAAATGTAGGGTTAATGGAGATGATAAGTCATACGTATGCATGAACGCTGCATTTATTTCACTGTCATATTAAAATAATTAAAATTTAATTATATATATGTATATTAAGATTTTTTTATCAAATATATTTCATAAATATAACATAGGTTTATTATATATATACTTTATAAAATCTATGTATAGTGTGAATGAATCACATCGCTTTGAGGAGGCGGTAGTCCACCCCTCCTGAAATGATGTTATCATATTTACCAAAATGGTAAATCTTAAAGGTATAGGTAATTTAATAATTCATGATCTATTTATAAAACATAAATTTCGTATAAATCATATAAAAATATTATTTCCATCATAATTACCAACCATAATAGGTGTAAATGAAAAAAAAACTACATTTTTTCATGAGGCTGTAGTTCTCTTTACACGAATGGTAAATTTATTACCCATTTAATGGAAGTGTGTGTAGCTATAGGCCACAAAATAACATAATAAAATATCAATTTATATAATAATTATTTTAAATAATAATAATATAATAATAATAAATTATGGAGTTGGGAAAAAAATAAAACTAAAGAGACTATTGAAGAATATTGCCTCGTTTTTGGTAACTTCTTTCGGTTTATACCAGAAGACCACATTGGTTGGATTTATTCCCAATGTGAGGATTTTGGGGTTTGAGGATGGAATTCGGAAGCTTGTTTGGGTATGTTATGGAAAAAATAGAAGGCACAAGGTGAGTAAAAAATAAAGAGGTTCCCTTTTTTAATTTATGTGTGTTGTACTTTTAGAAACTCTCAAAATATTAAATTAATGATGATTAGTTTTATTATATAAATTTATAAAAAGTGTATTTTTAGAATATAAGAATTTTAAGGCTCTAAATACTCAAATAAATTATTTTTAGACAAGATTAGGTATGATCATTACCCTTATATTTTATCTTTAACCCTTAGTTAAAACCGTTTACTATTAACATGAGAACTTGGATATTTAATGTATAAAGGTAAATATAGTTACTATAAAATACAAAAACAACCATAAATGATTAATATAAAAAATATTAATCATTACTCCAATATTTTGGTTTATTTTTTTCATTTAATAAATTTTTATTTATTTTAAAATAACAGTAATATCAATTTACTAAAATTCATTTGTTGAATTTTGAAATAAATATCAATACAAAAGATAACTCTGAAAAAAACTTTAATACATTCATAGTATGTATATTTTATTTATAAAATTAGTATGTGATAGTACTTATATGAAATTATATTTATTTTAATAATTTTTATATCATGTATTTGATATTTTCATTAATTAAACAATAAATTAATCTTTATAGTGAAAGCCTTTATTTAATTTTATTTATTATCTAAAATTTATAAATAAATTTTCATGATAAAAAAATACAATTTATATTTAAAAATAATAGTTATACTCAAACATATCCCCAAAATTACACATATTAAAAATATTTTACTTTTTTTATTGAAAAAATTGGATTTTATTTGAATATAATATTAGAAATGACATACTCTCACCAAGCTATACACCAATGAATATGATTTTAGTTGATCTATAATTTTGGTAAAAACATGCTCTTCTAATGAACTTAAGATACGTTTTAGGGTAATTTAATAGTATTTAAAATATTTTTTATACACAGAATTACCTAATTTTCCCTTTAACCATGATAATTTAAGTAGTACTAAATTTAATATTCATATTTTGAATAACAAAAGAAAATAATTTTTATCTTTTTTGAACATTTTTCTAAACATAGAATAATATATTCCAAAATTCAATTTAAATTAGTTTCATTAATTAATTTAATATTATTCATATTGGTGTAATTAGAAAATTTGTTATTAAAGTGAAAGCATATTAATTATTCTAAATTTTTTATGTCCTTATTGAATGTGAAATTTATTTTAAAGACCTATATTATATTACCTAATAATTAATTGGTCAAATTATCATTTAAAAATAACTAAAAATATAATATAATATTATTAATTATTTATAAGGGAAAACAATTTTTTATTCAATTTTAATATTTTATCACATTTCATCAAAACATGAAATTTATCATAAAAGTACCAGAATTTAAATCAATGGAAAATAATATAAAATTATTTAAAATAATGCGCATATTTGTTTCAAATATATTCTCTGAATGTTTCAAAAAATAATTAAAACAAGTGAACCATCAAAATGAGGCAAAACTCACTTTTTATTAAAATACATATTTTATGAGTATAATTGGATTTCATATTATATTTTTTTAAAACCCCACTTATGATGAGTTTTGAACATTTTATTGAATTTATTATATATATATATCTATATTTAATTAATATAATTTGTTATTTGTGATTTTTTTATTTTATTATTATAAATCTCACATATGTGCATTTAAATATTTTCTACAAAAACATTTTCGTTATATTAAATTGTTTTTGATATTTATTTATAATTAATTGTTATCTAGTTAATTAAAAATATATATTTTAATAGGTTAGTTAATAATATTTATGACTACCAATTTAATGTATATGAGATAATTTCATTTTAAATAAAAATATAATTAATATATTTTGGCTCGTTTAAGATCATTGTTTGGTGGAACATACGATATTAATGTGATTAAATTTATATAGATACATACCATAATGTATTGTTGTGTTAAAAAAATATGTATGTATAGTACATGACCAGCCATTTAGTTCATCAGGATTAAGAATAAAATAGTAGATTAGTCTGATGGTGAACACGAAAATACTACAATCTGGATGAATTAATCTTTTTTTAGAGGATGGATCTGGGATGAACTATGATGATGAAAGGAAACTAAGAACATCCATGGTCCCTAATAAGGTAAGAAATTCAATCATTCGATACATTATTTGAAGCTGAAGGAGGTATGGTCGAGCTGAAGATGGTAAAATAAATATCTTCTAAGAGGATACTAGTGTTTCTTCTTTATTTTTCATTATAAATAATTTAAGCATGGATTATTGCACATAAAATATTTCAAATTTCAAAGATAATGGTTACTGATTTAAATTTTTATTATTTAATTTGGTGTACCATCAAAATCAAATCTATTACTAAGATATCGGAATCATAATAATAGGCTACAGTACTAGCTTATGTCATGAAACGATACATGAGTAACATTAACAAATAAATTCAGAAAAACATTTAAAAGGTCATTAATAATTTCAATTCATAAATTTTTTCCTATATTTTTCATATTTTATAATTTTAAAAATTTTAAATTCATAATTAATGCCTCATATTTGATACCTCTTTTAAACTACCAAACAAGGAGAAATAAACTACATTTCAAAATTTCAATGAAATGAATAAAAAATTCATTATCAATAAATTAGATTGATATAAATGGGGAAATTAATTAGTAGAGATTGGAATGTGGATTGTGATTTTAAAGATCATGATTTAGGTTAGAATGTTGATTTTGGTAAATAAAATTCATCTTTTATATAGAATTTATTTGAATTTACTATTTTTTTATTAATTAATCTAATTATTATTATTCATTTTCATTAGTTATTTTACAAATCAGTTGATCTCATTCATAAAATAACCTATCTGAAAATATTTTACATTGTTTCTATAATATATTTCTTATGAAACGTAGTACTATTTTCATCATGAACATTATTTTCATCATATAATAAGAATTAGTGAAAATAAAGATCACTAATATAATTATGACATCATTTTCAAGACCCTATCCAAAGACCCGCCATACATTAATCTACTTTTAAGAATATGTTAACCATGAATAGAATTTCTTTGGAAGATTCGAGTTAATTTACAAATTTATTCATTCTCTCCATGCTATATATATTTTTCCACATTATCAAAAATATTATTTAGGGATATGGATACTTGGGGAAGGGATGAATAATTAATAATAAATGTGGGTGTAAATTCCATGGGTTTCAAAAATTCACATTCATTTAATATATTTCACACTATCTAAAAATAAAACAAATAATAACAACATGATAATGGCTAAAGAAATTAAAAAATCATCATTTCATGATTGATGATATTATTATAACTGTTATAAATATTGTCATATAGAGATCATTTGATATTTAGTGGTGGTTGTGATAATTTTAATTAGCATAAAATATCAATAAAAATATGAAAGAATTTGTTTTAATAAAATAGTATATTTCATTTGTTTCATTTCATGAAATTATGATCATGAACTTAGATACTCAGAGAAGAGGAGACATTCATTAAGATATTTCTGATTATCATGAAATGTTTATTAGAGAAAAATAATATGTTTTCCTTACATTATTTACCTCATTTATCTTCATAACCAAAGATTCATAGGCATTTTATCATAAACAGGGAAACATTCAGGATTATCTGTGATTATGTCATCACACATTAGAGATGATAGATCCCTTTCAAATGTAAGTTAATTTACATGATAATTAGTTTTGTTCTACACACTATTTATTCCATACTTGATGATGATAAAAAAACCATGTGTTATAAATTTAAAAATTATTTCTTATTAAAAAATAGAAAAAAACATTGATGATTGAAAATGATTGGTTATTTCAAAATTGGAAATGTAAATTACACGGTTGATTTTAATTCATTGAAAATGATGTGATGATAAATTTTTATATGTGATACTAAATCAATTATCCTTCAATTTGATCATTTTTTAATGACATCGATTTTAAATCATTGTGTATTTATTGTCCAATGTAGTATGTTGTGATTACTTTATTGAGGACAATAATGAATTCAAGTGGGTGTTGCTTGATAAGTTAATTTATTGTATACATGGTTGGTAATATAATATATTTATTTCGATGTTCTAATAAATAATTCATTCATATTTCCATTTTTTGTTTCTCATATTTATCCAGAAGAATGTGCTTACGAAAACTACGTGAGAGTATATAAGATGATAAATAATTCTATGAAAAAATGTCCTTCCACAAAAAGATGATAATAAAGAATTTTGGGAGTACAAAAATCAATACCATGAAGAAAAGATTTTTTCTGTTTGAATCTAACATTATATTATATGTAATAATTAAGCACCATAAACCAGTGATATTCATGAGATAACTATAATCCCTGATGTTGTGGAATTCGGGGTTAATAGAATTTTACATGTTTCCCAGCATGACACATTTCACATATCATAAAACATGTGAAGTGTGCCCAGAAACTCTACAATATATTAATTTGATAAATTTGGTGTATGATTTACATGGAATTTAATCACTACATGGTGTGTAATTTTCATGAGTAACCAAAACCAACAACATATTATGTATATTGAATATTTTACCTATTTTATGACTCAAGAACCACCTATGACTACATTTTGACCATACCTGATTTCATTAAATGTTGTTTGAGACTATATGGTGCATATAAACATAGGGCTAAGCTACTGTTGTGAGAGTTATCCAGGAGACCAAATATTACAGTGATATGTTTTAAGGTGTGGGGTTTTCCCCAATTTGAAGTCCATTTTCATTATTTTTTTTAATTTAATTTATTCCTCCCCCCTTCTTCAATCAACATTTGTATGAGTCGGTAAAACCATATTGTTCTAGGGTTATATAGGCATTTGGGATATTGTAATTGGATTAATTCAAAATAAATATTGATTTATTTTTTATTATTGTTTGTTATTTAATAAATTTAATATATGAGTATTTAAATTTTATCAAGAACCACATTAATTAAATATAGAAAATTATTTATAAATTGGAAAGTTTTTAAAATTATATCAAGGAATGACAATTTTAGTATTTTGGGGAACCTTGTTGAAAATTGATATGGGGACAAAATTTATTAAACAAAACCATATATGACTATTGTGTGGAAAATATGGCATTGTGACATAATGAAGGGTATAACATGACTATAATAACTTCCTCCTATCTTTTTGTTAGAAAAATGGATTAATTAATTATTTTTATAAAAATAATTTTACATGAACCCAAAAACATCAAAATCACATACTATCTTACAAATATGATATTAGCACAATCGATATGATTTCAAATTTTTTTAATGATATACTGAGACCATTCCTAGAAAATAAAGATCCCTTTATTAAAAAAGTACTTACACCTTTCTAAATGTAGAAAATTTACATTGATCCCTCCTCATAATGGAAAAAAGATAATTAGGCACGTTTTCTCCATAGTGAAAATCAGAGCCACTAACACCTTTGTTGGAAAGACCAAACATTAAAATCATATAATATCTAAATTAAATTAACATATCTCAGTATATTAAAATTATGTTTTAATCTAAAAAATAACATTTTATTAATTTAATTTAAAATAAAAATTTTATTAATTAATTATTTTAATTTTTTATTATATAAAATATATCCATACCTCAAAACCCCACTAAAGGGTTATACCAATCTGATTTTATATTATTATTTCTCAAAATCATTCAAAAGAATATAATAATTTAACACCTAAATTAACCAAATAAATAAAAATTTTTGAGGGCTTGATTAAACTAATTCATAATCATTGTGGGTTTGACCTCAATTTTTACTAATACTATATTTTAATTAATTGAGTATCATAATTTGAGTATTTATAAAAATTTTATTTTCATTAGACCAGTAGAAAAATAATGATTCCTGATGGGAATATGATGAATGTTTAACCATATTTCCTTAATGAAATTAACTGGTTCACCCCATGGTGAATCATTTGGGTAGATAAAACATTTAATCTAAATTATAATTTATTTTATTCTTCAGATCATCATGTTTAGAAGAAAACATTATACATTGAGATAGGAAATTATTAAATCTAAATTTAAATGTTTCAGTAAGAACTCAAAATATTGGTTAAAAGGAAGATCATTCATATTTTTGGGTAAAACATCTATGAATTATCAATAACTTGACATGTAATCAAGGAAGTTTTTTCCTATAATCTTAATAATTTGTGCAATATATAATTTATGAAAAAGAAATAACATTTATACAGGAGAGATGATTCCAAAATATATTCATCCTCATAAATCACATTTATATAATTAGAGGGAAAGATTTTATAATGGGGTAGATTTTCTTCTCTCGACTATTTCTGTTAGCTCAATACAAGAAATCAAATATATACTCAGAATAGAACCATATTCCTCTAATGGATGTATTATAATAGAATTTGAATAATTGTACCCCTAAATATTGATAAGTATAAGTTATATAATAATGATTCAATAATTGACTACTTTTCCATATTCATTAATAACTCAACTTCTGTATTTCGAGGTGGAGATTCATTATTTATTTGAATCATTCATTATATGATTGAATGTGTGAAACAGTACTGAAATAGTTTTTTTACCATCCTTCAATTGTTATATAGCATAATTTTACCACTATTATTAGTATCATCTTTTTTTATTCTAATGTAATTAACATTACCTTTCTCTGTATTCTATATTCATTTTTTTCGTTAGTTGTCATTGACAACCCATTTATAATTTTATTAATTCACATAGAGTTCTTATTCCATGAAATAAAAAAATAAAAATATGATGATGATTTATTGAAGAATTACAATATTTCATAACATTGGTGTGTTTCTCCTACAATTATTCTCCGTATAGGTTATCTTATTTCTCATACATAATGCATATTTATTTCCCCTTCAGGAACATTTTAGGGTGTCAATTACTATATTTTTTACATGTGTGATGTTTGACTATCTGGACCCCATCATATTTCTCTACCATTCTTCTTGAATTAATATAAATTATCTACATCAAATGAATAGACCTAGGAGAATCTTAATATTATATTGTCCTCGATTTTATCATTAAGGGAAAAAAAATTACTTCTTTGTAGTCGTTAAATTACCAAAACAAAAATATTTCCATAGAGGTAGATTTTTCATACCATCGAAGAGGTAAATTTACATTAATGATAAACTAAAATTTCAGTGGTATATAATTTTTTCATGTAACGTTCACCATGTATTCCCCAATGGATTCATCATTCTTTTTGGAGGCCAAGGATATCCCTCTACATCATTAGTCAAAGAGTGTGATAAAAATAATTTTCAAAATAAAATTTCCCAAAATTATCCCCACACCATTTCTTCATCTAATAAGAATCATTCTAATTTTTTATTAATGAACACCATTTATCATCTTCTCCATCCATTAAATAAGTAAAAAACATTCCATTCTCAATTTTAGCGCATTAAAGTATAGAATATATTATTTCTTTAGAGTTGATACATTTTTTGTGATTAATAAATTCCAATATCTCATGGATGTTAGAGGTAATTATAACATAATAGTATCGATTTAAACATTCCCTTTTTCGGTAGATATAGTTGATCCTCTTTAATCATGATTTCATTCAAAACATGAGTTAATTGTGAGATTATTTTTAAAAAAATTTCAACATTTACTTCTATCAGTTTGGGAATCTCATTTGGGTAGTCTACACATTGCCCGACATATTGGTTGTTGACTATATTAGGCCTATTTTTCATATCATGTAGATGCATTTGGCTTATAAATAGATAATTCTACATAATAACATATTTCATTAATTTTAATAACATGTTATATGATTATGGGTTATGTGCATGGTTGTACAATTTAAAATAATTATGAATACATTTAGTTGAATATCATTGAGTGTAAACGGGTATGGAAATTCACTAGAAAATTTTTATTTTGAAATAAATATGATAATTTTATCATCATATTGAGTGTACCAAAGGATTCATCGATGTGTTTAATAAGATTTTAATATGTTATCTCATAGCACGAAAATAATAATAATAGTAAAAATTTATGTGTAAAAACATTTTCTAACATAAATAATTAGAAATAAAATACCATAATACAATTAATGGTCTTGAATAAATAAGAGGAGGATAAGATACATTACATTGAGTGGATGCTTCTCAAAGCATGAGAGGTTATTCTAAAGAAAATTAGAATACCCAGGGAGAGATTTAGATATGGGTAGGGTGTGTAAAATCACACTAAATGGATTTTTATTAAATAATAAAGTCATATGATGATGGTATTTATAGAAAAAGATATGGGAATTGTTAATTTATTTCTAAACATACGTTTTGAAATATGTTTGATTAACTAAATTAATAAAAATCATAGGTTTATTTCCAATGGTTTTACATATAGGGAATTTTTTTGAATAATTTTAAAATTCTAATAACTGAAATCATTTTAATAATTCCAATGGTTGTGTGGAATTGATCCATGTTTATAATTAATTTATTTTAAAACCTTATAATATAATATCAGCTTTCAAGGATTCATTAAGGGTTTATAAAATTCATCAAATTAACTATATGCCCATGTTTTTTAAAGGGGATACATAATTTTGGCTATATTTACTTGTCATTATACTTATTAAAACACTTTTTGGATTTTATAATGTCTTGATACATGATGTATATTAATAATGTATTTAATATTTATCCAAAAATATAACAATATTAGAAAAAAATCACCATTTAAAAAATTTTATAGAGGATATCATAAATGTTATTTATTTTATCAAAATTATTCTTTAATATTAGAAGTTTTTTTTTTCTATGAAAATGAATATTTTTTGAAAAATCACTGTTTTTATGATGATAACAATTTTCATAACCTTATAAATACTTCATTAGACATTATTAAATATTATTATCATATATAATTAAAAATTATTTTTCAATAAAAAATATTTCAAGTAATCATGTTAATTAAGAAATCATGAAATGAGAAACCTATATTATTAATTGAAATTATATATTTCTCAATAAATCTATATGGGATTCTTTATATGAAGATAAATCTTTTATAGAACTCATTAATAATTATTAATTATATAATAGAGGAAAGTTTAATGTATTCATTATTTTGAATTAATGAAAATATAAAAATACACTTTATTATGGTATTGGTACATAAACCATAATTACAGCAGCATAATCCCAAATAGTATGGTTTGTAATTGTGACACTTTCTTGGGATGATTCGGAAAACAAGTTTTGGGTATTTATCTGGATAATCTTGAGAATCTCTTATAAATATCCTCACTCATGCTTCAACAATTGAATATCAACTTGGTATTGTTCAAGGAAAAATCCTAGTGATGTTATGTCCCTCAATATATCTAATAAACGGTATTATTATTATTTTATCCTACGGATTTATGACATTACTTCATTAATCTGAAACAATTAAATTTTATCATAATCCTTAATATATACAAATCAAATAAGTCACCAGTAAATGGATATATTATTAATGATAATCATGTTTATAATATTTTTAAATTTATAAATATGAAACATATAATTGTCTAACATAACCAATTTATTCAATGTTTTTTCTATAATTTCATTACATAATAAGACATTTCTTTATTTTGAAGAAAATTTCATTTATAATTGTTTAGGTCATTACAGGATAAATTTTTCCATCTTTATGACTATATTATTGTACATTGTAATGAATATATATATATATATATATATATATATATATATATATAATTTATCGATGTATATATTATATATTGATTATATGTCTTCAATCACATCACTTAAAACCACATAAATGGTTTTCTCTAAATTAAGGATAATGATACATGTTTAAAATATATTGATATGAAAAAATCTATATAGAATCATAATAATGATTATATTTCTCAATTCATATGTACTATTTTATTCATCACATATTCATTGTTTGGCAATATTAATAGTGATATAATATATGAATTTATATATTTTTTATTGATTAGATATATCTATTTATTGCAATAGTTAAAAATAATAATTTTTACTATATCATTATCTGGGGTTATCATGAAAATATCATATTTCATAGGGATTTTTCCTTCGATCTTCAAGAATAAAAAAAATATTAAGATGGAAAATCTAGTTCTATTTTTATATTTTAACAATCAATGTGAACTGATATAGTATTTCATTATTCATAATAAATATTATGAATAAGAAATACACTATGTACTATGAGACATTAACGTTGTTTTCATTGAAATCATTATAATATTACGTTTTCAATAAATCCAATACACATATATGATATAATAATCCAGGTGTTATTAAAGGAGATAGTAATATTCCATTTCTTTAAAAACCAATAATATATTTGAAATAAATGGATTCCCCATTTATGGGTAGATTTTCATACTATGTAGTATCCACTCACATTGGGTATAGTTATAATACCTATTTCATTTTTCTCAAAAATTTTATTGTAGTGAAAGATAATTTACATGGTTTTTTATCTAGATTTTGATTTTTATTAATGGTACAATGGAAGTGAATGATAATATATTTTTATTTTTAAAACCCTTTCCATTTATGGAAAAATAATTTAGGAAAACTAATATTTAATAGATTCAAAAATATTTTTTTAGAAGTGATATATATTTTCAAAAGATACTGAAATCCTATTTTTAAAAGATATTGTGTTATGAAATTCAATTTTAAAGGTTTTCAAATTTCATGAAATTATTTTATAGTATATATATTATTATTTAATGTTTGAAATTTACTTTCAATTATATAAATGTCAATCACGATTATTTTTAGGGACAAAATATATTTATCAATTACATTACTTAAGGGTCAACAAAATATTTTTTTATGTTTACATTTCCATGAGTTATTTATGTGTTCTTATTAGAAATGATTAAATTATTTCTAAGATTTATTGATTTTGTCATATATTAATGGATTTATGTTTAGTATGAAATAAAATATTTTCAAATATGTTTATAGATAATTTATATAAGAAAATAACTCAATATTATTTATAACCCCTTACTGAACCATTTTCCTTACCACATAATTTGTTTCCCTTCCAGAGGAAATGATGATGAAACCCTTGATAAGTTCAGAGATTTAGAATATCTAATTTCACTATTTTTTATATTTTATTTCATATTTCATAAGGTTTTCATGTTTCTATCCACTTCTTAATGTTTACTAAAAGGACTGATAATTGGTGATTTTATACCATGTATCTTATGAAAATTTAATAATGTTGACAACAACTGTTGGATAATATATTTGGGTTTGTTACATGATAAGTAAGAAATATATTTAAGAAAACCCATGAAAAAGTAATGGGTAACATAATATTATCTTACAAAAAAACAAATGGAATTTTATAAATTTTTAATGAGTGAAGGGATTAAATAATTTTGTGGATTTTCCTAAATTATTAAAGAAATTATATTATTTGAAAATAAATTTTATGTAAATTGGAGTTAAAACAGAATGGAGAGGAATTTTTATAAAAAAACCATTTATGTATAGTTTTACGAAAAAAGGTAATGAGTCTTCCAAGACTTTAAATGCATAATAATTTCTATGAAATAACGAATTTACCCAAATTTTATTACATAAGAATATAGGTTTATTAAAATCTATATAACATTGAAAAATTTATATGGAGTGTTACATGGAAATAAAAAATAAATTAATAGATTCACTTTAAATGGTTTCTCTTAAAAGATGCAATTCAAGAGTGAAATTGGATAGTACCTATTATCCCAAACAATGAATAAAAAGTATAAAACTTATGTATATGGGGAATATATATATATATGTAATATTTAATATGTACATGATAAGTGGATAGTGAGTAATTAAGAAAAATACTGAAATGTGGAAACCAAAAGTAATGAGGGTGGTTCAGATGATCCATTACCTTAGGTTTCAAATTTCATGTTATATGAATCTAATCTAATGATGAATAAAATTAATTTCAATAAATAAATATTCAAAAACATTATCATGTATATTATATTTTTAAAGTCTATTTACTTTAATAATTTATTCATTTACTATATTGTATTTTCAAAATTTTCATCATGGGATTATTTCATTGATTTGTTCCAAATATTATTTTGTATGATGATCATCGTAAAAGGATATATAAATTAGTTACATAATCTATAATTGTTCAAATTAAAATATTTTTTATCATTATTATATAAAAAAATTATATATCTAATTATATGACCTAAATTGACCGAAATTATAAAGGTTGTTATGATATGCTGGTTTTGGCCGTTAAAAATTACTACTACCATTGACATCAAAATATGTGTTATTTAATTACAAAGATAAATTTAAATCATCATTATTTCATAACACGTAATATATTTACTCAGGTATATATTTCATACAAATATATATGTAATGTTATCATGAAAATCGAAACATGTATTCCACTGAGGTAGTGAACTGATCATAATACCAGTGAAACATTCATTATAGAGTGGGTGGGTGAACCAAGATAATAGTTTTTCAATGCTAATAATAATAAATAAAAATTCAAATTATATTTTTTCATTATATTATAATGTTTAACATATATTTGGTTGATTTATATCAATAAATAAAATTATGATAATTCGGTTGAGATTATTAACCATTCCTTTGAATAACCACTCTTAGGCTGCACCATAAGTCTCATTAGTTTGGTATTTTAGTGATACCAAGAATTATATGATTTTTGGAGTGTTATTTTGGATATTGTTAGAAATTTTAATGGATCTAAATATATGACTATTTTGGGAGATTCATGTTTATGAAGGGTGGTATCAATAAGTGGAATGAATGGGTATTCGAATGTAAAAAGGTTTTTTTATCATTAAAGAGAACTAAATTTTAATATTAGTGATTCCCAATAACTTGATTTTATTATAAAAAAATTTTATGGGATATTTTACACTATAATCATACCATAACTTTATGTAGTGTTTCAATAAATAATTTAAAAAAATATATACAAATAATAATTTTACTACAAAAAAATAACTTATGTCCCTAAATTTTATATTTATGTCTATCAGTTCTAAATATCATTACTAAATGAAACATTTTAGTCCATAATAATAAATTAAGTCATACTTTTATATTCATCACATCTTGAAATTAATCATATTCTTAAGAATTATATATTAAATATTCATCCAAATATCATATTTATTAAAAAAAATATCACAAATTAATCCTAATCTAGATTAAAAGTTAATATTCAAAAAATGGAATCTATTTTATAAATATTTTTATATATAATAATTTATTTTTTAAATAAATATAATTCTATTATTAAAGGATAATTTTTATGACAACATTATACTTCTATCCCTTTTAAAAATTACATATAATTTCATAAAGATATAAAATAAATTAACATTCTTTTTAGTTAAAAAAATTGATTAAAATGTATTTTACATCCTGAAAATATATTTCTATTAAATAAGAAATATAAATTTTAGGCTAAATAAAAGTATCCATTTTTAATAAAAAATTATTTCATCAAATATACCCCATTTATTTTATAATATTATGATCTAAATTTATTATATGATACATTAAAATATAATATAATAAAATTAATGTTTTTAATCATATATTCCAAAATACGAAACATTTGTTTATTCTAATGGGGAATCCAATTTATAATTTCTTAGGGCAATATATTCTTCTCCCCTTGAGCAATTTTACCCCTAAAATTTCATTTCATACTATAAAATTAATACAAATAGTGGTAATTATTTAACATTTCTTCCTCAGGATTCTATATTCCATCATCAAACTCATAGTTCTAGACAAATACATTACATGTTAAGTTGTCTTGTTGGGTAGAAAATTTCCCATATGACAAATGATCTTTCTCAAAATTTTATTTGAAAAAACGATCATTCTCTAAATATACCACCTCTAAATTCAGTATATTTTAGTGATTTAGTATGTTCTTCCTCTAGAAATATATTTGGAAAACTTCTTTTTCTTGAGATATGTTTGATGTGAATATTAGTTTATAGAAAAAAACTATTGTTTGATAATTAATCCAAAAGGGGGAAATTTATTTTAAAAATATATATACAATCTTTTAAACTTAATGAAGCTTTTCCATCAAGATATATAAATGAATATTTAACCTCTACCCAAAATCTCAAAACATCATCGATGATTATCATAATAACTCTTCTTTAAATTGATGAAACCATGATTTATTATTGAATGGATTGGAAATTCACTCCCATTTCTTTATCATGTTTAGGTACCAATATCCTGAATTCACAAACTTCATTTAAGAATATACATGTTCTATATTTATTCCTAGAGAGGGATTGAAAATGAAAAATCTAAATACACATGTGGGAGATATTTTTATATAAGGACTTGACTAGAGTAATTTTTTCTTCTTAGTTCCCTTTGATGTCTACAAAGTAGGCTATGAATATACACTCTAGTGCCTAGAAGTTTCGTTCATATTTTTCAATCTATTAGGCGGTGATAGGTCACACATAACATCAAGTCTATGCCTATACAATTTTGGTGATTTTTATAGATTTTTATAAAGAATCTATGATATCAAACAAATATATATATTGGCAGCATTCTATTCAACCTCAAAACTTCCCTTACGAATAACATTGATAAGTTATCAAGTGATAAGTCATATTTAATATATATTAATTGTTTAGTCTTTGTATGTTGTTACACCACTTCCCATTTAATGATTTTTCATTTTGTTTTATAAATAATTCCAACAAAAAAATATATACCAATGTTCTCCCACAATAAAGTAGGTGATCATAAAATTTTTAACATCCCATTGTACTTTTACATTTATACCATTACTTGTTGACATGTCATGGCCATTAATGTATATTATTGAATTTACATATAAATATTGTCCCCAAAAAATACTTGTAGATATATATATATATATATATTCTCTCTGGATGGGGGGAGTAATTTTATCAATGAGAATCACATAATATCTCATTCATTAAGTTTCTCTCATATGGTGCATGTAGTTCTATCCCAAATTCCAAAAAACCTTATTCATCGATGTTTAAATATAAGTCATTCCCATTTATTAGATTTTCTTCCATTTTGCATCTCAATATCAACCACTTAATATTTTACATAGTTATTTTTAATGGGTAATTGAATATTAATTTCATCATGGAATGATTATATACCTTCATTTATTATCCCCATGAATATCATTTACATAAATAAAAACAAGAAATCTATATGAATCCTTATAATAGAGGATTTAACTACAACATTTCAATTTAGAGATTCATTAACATTATCCAAATTCCCATAATGTTAATGAAAAATGTAGTCATAGTCCTTGATCATATTTATTCTCCTTCATTGGTGTATGTTGATATACATATTTATTAATATTAAATCAACCCTTTTATTCTATGTATATAGGTAAATCTCCTCGTAATAGTGATATTTCCACAAAATATATAATGTGACAATAGCTAAAACCAACTATATATAATATATAATACAATTATGCTAATGTATCATCTATTTTCATGATCTATAGGCTATAAATATACCATTTTTCTGTGTACAGAAGATAATCCCATAATTAAAATGTTACTTAAGATAACAAATAATTCCCCATTGGTGGGTAGTGTGAGTATAGGTATAGTGATAAGACTCTTACTCATCATTGTGATTATCTATTATCATTCATCAATCCATAAAAAAGTAATTCACTTCCATATTATATTTTTAGTGGGATTGAAACTTTTAATAAGTACTTAATATAAGGTCAATAGTACCCAAGTAATATAATTAATCTATAGATATGTCTTGCATATTTTGGTTTGGGTTACCCCTTCACTAGTATATTATTAAAACTATCCATACATATCACATTTATTGTGGTTAAATCCCAATGAATATTTATCATTTTTTGTCAATGACTCATATTGAATATACATTACACATAAATTCTCCTTTCTCAACATCTCTATCATAGTAACCATTTGATCCTCACGTGAATCCATAATTTTTGTAATATATAAGAATATAATCTATAAATACTATCATAAATATTTTTATAAAATAACTAATGACTCTACTCATATATAATATAAATATGAAGGTTTTTTACTAAGCTGGAATGGAGTTAAAATGAACTCATATTTTCCATTCATTTTTCAATAAGAGTTTTGGGAATATAAACCTTCACCATCTTTAACATATTACATAAAAATTGATATTAATTTTAATAGACATACATTGATCCATATAGTTGACAATAAAATTCATCAATCTATGGAACATGATTCTTGTACATTTTCAATATTTATGTGAGTTAATTTTAATCAATATATATGCACATTGACCCATCCATAATAATGAATAAGATCATAGACAGACCCCATGGTGAAGAACATGGAATATAAAACCGTGATCAATATTCACTTATAGAATATTATTTATTATTACAATTTAATGGGGTCAATTATATATTATTTAATGGATAAGGAAGGTACGCTATTTATAATTTCAATTGATAACTGCATCCTCTCAGTTATAAGAAATAACAGTAAACTCCTCAATGAATACCTTTGTATAGTCCCTCATAATGGGAATTTCATAAATGTTGAACCTCTCCATTACATGAATAATTTTAATGTGATATGTTTTTTCATGATGAAGCTATATCCATTAATGAAAATATATTTCCAATGGTCATTCCTCCTCCTCCCTACACTTATATAGAATCATATGATGGTTTAGGATATGGAATGTTGTTTACATATCTTGATTGTTTATGTAGGCTCCATATGAGGACAACCAATTCAAGCCTAGTATATCATTGATTTCAAATAAGAGGGGATTACATGGTTTTTAGTGATATTTAGTCAATACATAATAAATGTGAAGAAGCTTCATGCTTGAGATGAAGAAAATTCCCAATTGTTGTTTTCACTGATAACTGAATATCCTTGTTTTGAGATAGTGTTTAAATATTTTTAATTAACATTGTTAATATTAATGACTGAGTGGAAAGTAAATCATATAGTATGTTTTCCATACATGAATGAATAATAATTGAACCATTAACCACATAATTTTCATGATCCAACTCATTATTCATTATTGAATAAGCTCATTATTTTTTCATTTTACACTGAGGTCATTTTAATAATATATCTTCATGAAAACCATGTTTTATTAAATTTACCACTATACATTTCATATTACATATTCTAAAAATATAACACCATATTATGATGATTGAACATAATCTTATTTTCATTCATCAAATTTGTGGGATTATTCATCCCCCATTAATATTCACTAGAAATATCCCCTCCATTATATACTAAAATAATATAATTTTTCCAATGAAAAAAATTTATTAGGGGATTCATTAGAAATTCATAATAAGTGGGAAGCTATATCATCTTATCACTATGAGATTCTTCCATTTAACCTCTAAAAAACACCTCTTTCTTTTTTTATCACCATTTCTATGAGATTGTGATGAATCACCAATCCACATCTTGACTTTAAGATCACAATTGAATATTACCATTTAGATATCAGTGTCTCAAATAACAATGTATTTTAAAATACATAGTTATATTACACTAAATAAGTATCCAATGTTATATTTATTGGGTATATGAAAAATTAATAGGCATATTGTGTTTGGGGTATTATATTTTCAGCATAATATATAATAGATTCTTATTTGTATCATTAGTCTAATGAATTTTATATCTATTTTAAGATTAAATGTGTGTGCAATATATTTATTGAATTTTTTTTCAGAATACTCCCCATTTAATGGAATTAATTTCCCCATAATGCTTTTTTTATTATTGTTGTCTCCCACTAGTCAGATTCACTATATAGGTGATATAGAGGCAAGGTGAATTTCTATTACACTGAGAACATGAGAATGGGGACTCTATTTTCAATATAATTAATTTATTATTTTTTTACTAAGTAGCTAGTAGATATTTTAAAATTAATAATCTTTTTTATCATAAATTACATAAGAAAATCATGCCCTTTATTTAGATAATGGAGTTGTTCCATGAGATTTACATTATTAATCAAAATATGTGTTTTTTGAAAAATATAATCCATGAATTTCTCTACTCAAACTCAAATCATGTTAAATATCTTAGTTATGAAATCATCAAATTTTAAAACATAATCATCATTGATATTATACTTTTATATTTATATTAATCAATTAAAATTACATGTAATTTGGGACTAGAATAATAAAATTAATAACCATATAAAAGGAAATATATAAAAATACAATTAGTATATAAAAAACCTTGTATTCTATATCTAATGAATTTATTGGTTTCAATATATGTTATCCATCATTGTTTTCATATTAAATTATATAAACGAACTCGTTAAATATATATATAATAAATCATTAAATTTTATAACATTTTTTTGACTTCTAGGTTTTGATAATGGTTTCTTTGTTAACGTAGAACCCAATATTATTAATTCAAGAAAAATAATCACTGGATTCCATTAAAAACATACCCTTTTTTAATCCTATATGAAATTATAATTCATAACCTAAGAAATTATAACATAATAATTGGGGAGATCAGATTATCTGTAATTTTTATTGAAAGAGATATATAAGAATATTTTGAAAATTAGGATATAATAATATCAGGATAACATTTGAAAACCATTTATTGAATATGAAATATCATAATCTTAAGAAATGTACTATTTATTAGTAGTCCAAAACACAAGAATCATAATATAATTAAATAAATCGATCTACGAGATCATAGCTTTGGCATTAGAAATTCATTTTTAACAAACACACATTCATAGAAAATAATTTTTACTGAAGTCAAGGATCATTTTAAAAACATATAATGGAAATATATGGGATGCTACACCTCTTAAGTGGGACACACTACCAAACCTATTGGAATTCATTTCCTTAATTGGTAATGTGTTCACTTCCAAAACCAACATAGTAGTCAGGGTTCACTCTAAAGACTATCATATTGAACTATGTACATTATTAAACTGATTTCACTCCCCATTTAAATCCTTTAAATATCATGATAAATTAATATTTACCCACTACATTAGAGAGAGATATATGTCTCACTATTCCATGGGTATAACATTACGACCAAACATAGTAATAACATAATAATCATAACATAATTAATATCTTAATTTTGTTTTCCAAAATATATTAAAATGATCATCTTATAATAACACATAAAATGAAAAGGTATTACAAAAATTTAATCATATCATTACCTATGGAAAAGTGAAATGTTTCATAATAATTTAATCTTCTAATAATATCATATAACATGAAATGTATAAGATTTAATAATATTTATATCTTGTTATAACCTAAAAAAGTGTCTCAGGTTTCATAATCATCTTTTCATTAGAAACAAACACCATTCAGAGAAATAATAATAATTGAATCCTTTGCTCATATCATGAATAAAGAGTAAATTATATCAAAGGATATCATATTATATAGAGAATGATTTTGAAATATCACATAGAACATTAATTAAGGAATATTACCCTTAATCTAAACTCAATTCCTAAAACCTAAAACATTTTTAGATTCATTTTATTTGAAAATAACATAGAAAACATGTAATTTTTTTAATGAATCATTTAAAATAGTTCTTGAATTAAAAATTCATTCTGATTTGAAAAAAATTAAAAACAAGACATTTTAAAAAATATTTTTATTTGTATCTAAATATCAAAATGTGAAAATGAATATTTAAAGATATAATTTTTCAATGTATTTTGAGAATTTAATAAATTTTATGTACATTAAATTGAATATTCCATTGACATATTCAGTAATGGACAAATAAGTGTTTTTTAGGACATTACATGAGGATTCCATCCATATTTTTTTAAAAAAAAATTAAATGAAGGATAAAAATATATTTTATAAATAGTATGGTTATAGTAAATACAATTATTATTTTTATAGAAAACATGTTTTAGTAAGAATTTATATTTCTGGCCAAAGATATAAATAATGTTGATTATTATTAAAAAATATTCTTTGTTAATTGAAAAATGAAATAGTGGAAAATTAGTAATATTACATTAAAATATCAATAATAAAAATTGTATATGAAAACTCTTGAGTTTCCTGAGAGATTGATCATAATATTTTATCATCATAATAATAAATAATCACGATAAATTATGAGATTGTAAAACATAATCTTTACAACATTGGTAACATATTATCACAAAGACAATAAAATAATAACATAAAATAGAACAGAAAATATACTTAGGATAATTAAATTATTTATTTTACAAGTGAATGGGGATATATATAAACCATTTAAATGAATATAGGTGCATACCAAAACATATAGCTCCATGAAGGAAATGTAGACACATATCATTTATCAAGTTGTCATTTTTTACCCATAAAACATGTTGTATAGAAAGCATCAAATAGATATATAGAACCCAAAAATGATTATAATAGGAATAATAATTTATATTCATGGTATGTATATATAAACCACATAAACTAATTATATGGTGAATATGGAATGTTTCTCATAGAGGTGAAAATTGAGTCATAAATACCTTACATTAATTATTGACATTTGTCGTATAAATTAATAACCATTGTATAATATATATTTTTATTTTACATATATTTCATTGAGTTTTTTATATATTTCATACCGTATATGGTTATCTTTTCACCATTAATTACTTATTTATTAACAATTACATGTAAATTTTTCGTTTTAGACAATGATATCATTGTTTTTCATATATGATTTGATTTTATATATTTGTGGTGCTATTAATTTTATCAAGGTTCCATAGTCTCCAAAAATAAAACCATTATAAAAATTTCATATGAATTTATTAGATATGTATTCATAGTAATCCATAAAATATAGAGTTATCTAATGAAATAAAATATTTATGGAGATAATAGTCTATATATATGCACGATTGTTGTTAAAATTTTACAATTTCATTGAAAGAAAATAAATTTAAAAGACATATTATCATTATAAAATCATTTAAATTTTATATATTTCACACATTTTCATTAAAACAGTCCATCAGCCTATTCTTGTAATGTGTGAATGAATCACATCACTTCGCGAGTGGATAGTCTATTGTTCATATAAGAAACATAATTATATTACCATAAAATTGAAATAATTAATGTATGCGTTATATGATAATTCTATAATAATAAAAACATATCTAATATAATATATAAACAACATATCCAACATTATTCCCATTTGTGATAGGTGATAATGGAATAATGATGTCTATATGTTCATGAGGTTGTAGTCCACCGTACAAATGAATACTGATTTCATAACCAATTTAATGGAAGTGGTAATGGTTTTAGGTTATTAAATTAACAGAGAAAGATATCAGTAAATTTAATATATTTTTGGTTATTTTTTTATAATGGTATTTAATAATTGATGGATTTGGATGACGAAAAAAAATATCATTTATGAATGTTAACTTTTATTCAACTCTAATCCATTGTATTTCACTAGAAATAAATTTTTTATTCGATTTATATAAAAAACACGGATTATATGATTATTGGATGGATTTTTGATGTTATTTTTACTCTTAATGGATTAATAAAAATGGGTTTCTAGTAAATAGAAGAGGGGTGATGGGTGACCTTTTATAAGTTGGAGAGAGACAGAATTGGTAATTTTGAAAAGAATTGAGTGCTCCAATGCCTTCTCATATTTATAAATGGTCACATATATATATATATACATATATATTCCATAGAGTATTTAATTTTATAATTGATTTTTATTACCCCATCTATTACTAATTCCATTTTAATGTTATGTTTTGTGTAACAATATTATTTTTTTATATATGTTTTGATTGGTTATATTTTTTCTAGTTTCTTTGATCATGGTTACATCATCTCCATAAATATTATAATAATAGAAATATCACATATATTTATTATATAGTTATTTAAAATAATTCATACAATTTAGTGATATAAAATGAAATACACCATTCTTAGAGATGGTAGGTCGTATACACAAATAAATATAGTTTTCATTTTTTGTAGTTAATAAAGAATGAAATTAAATATATGAATTACTTGTATAGATTAAATTAATATTTATATTTTTCATATATCTTCATTAAAAATATTCTTTATTTCTTCCATGTAATGCATGAATAAATTACATTCCTATATTACGTGGTAGTACACTATACACATGGGAAACATTTTCGTATTCCCAAAAATAGAAATAATGATGATATGTGTGATATAATAATGAAAAAATAATAATATCATAAATATAATTTATAACCATTAAATCCATCGTTATGTTTTACAGTGAGAGGTGCTGATAGAAAAAAATTACAGTGGAACATGAGGTGGTATTCCACCATACACATGAATGTTGATATTAATTACCATTTTATAGAAGTTGAGATGGTTGAAGGGAATTAAAAAATATGAAAAAAAATCATTATATTTAATATACTAATTCTGTTATATCATTGTGGTATATTAATAATTCATGGATGCTATGTAAAGAATAAATCAAAACCACACATTGATGAACACTAGCTTTTCATTGGGTATAATTCATATATTATTTCTAAAATAATTCATTGGTAGGATATATATTAAAATTATGGATTCAAGTATTATGGTATGTATTTTGGGAATTTATTTGGGATGATATTGGTCAATCCAAGAGTTTTTTAAGGCATAATGAAGTGATGGGAGTCTGTTTCATTTTATTTTTTTGGTTGTTGAAAGACCATCTATTTTTGAAAATAATTGATTTATACAAATATTAACATATGTATCAATGGAAAAAACTTTACAATTATAGTCTATCATACAGGAAAACAACCAAAATTCATTTTAAACATGATTTATCTTGCAAGAAATAATAAATTCTATATTTTGTGCAACACAACAAATGATTTTTGTTGCATGTAGTGAAACCAAAATAAATTTTATTTTTAATCCAATATAAAATTATTGTTTCATGTTATGGAAAATAAGAAAAGAATATAATTATTTTAATTTTCTTGAAAATTTCCTTGGTGTTTCATATTTATTGTATATGTTTCCCATATATCATCCACTTGTGGATATTAACTTGATTTTATAAAAAAAATGTTGTTATGTTGGTCATAAAAAATGGCCATGTTAGTTACACCCATTTTTTATATAATTTCATATATTATGTGTCTTTATCATTATAGTATATTAAAATCTATAAACCTCAATGTATGTTCAAAACTTTCTAAATTTATAAATGATGTGTTGTTATTGTATTTGGGGAGGAAAATTTACTATGATAATTGATTTTGTAATATAAATAATATAATTACTAATTTATATTTCGATAATATTAATAATTTCTTAAAAATTATTTTTAATAATTTAACACATTACCAAAACCATCCATGAATGATAATGCTGATAAATGAAACACATTTTCCATGGAGGCAGTGAACTGACTATAACATAGGTGAAATTTTCATTATACAATGGATCAGTGAGAGGTAGATAGTAGTCATTTCCTAAAAAATTAAAATTAATCATTATAATTATACAGATTTCATTATATTAGTGTTTTTAGAAAAAATCATAAAGATGTATAAGAATAAAATTATTTAGGAGAATTATTTTGAGAATATTACATATTCCTTTGAATGTTCAGTCAGATGACATGACTTAAAGCTAATTAGATTGGTATTTCTGTGATACAAATATAAAATGTTAGAATGTTATTCTATAAAATTTTTAGTCTTTTTTAATATAAATAACATAATGATTTAGGAGAGATGAGGTTTTTAAGGGTGGTATTTATAATGGAATAAGGGTAGTGTTTTAGATTTCAATATTCATTATTTTATCCCATAGAAAAACAAAATTTGATATGTTTTTATTTAGTGTAAATTATATGGTTTTTTAACCAAAAAAATATGTTAATTCTTCAGTAATATAATTCCATTACATGATGACATCATTTAACCACAAAATTAAATGTAATGATCCAAAATTTATTTTTCATTAGAATAAAATATAACATAGGTACGCAAATTTTATGTATATTTTTAAAAATTGAAAATATTTATTAATAATGAATATTTACTTCCCTTAAATCCATTTTTAGTTAATAATATGGTTTCAATAAATTTTATGTAATTTATATATATGAAGTGATAAATTCATAAATCTATTGGTATTAGAAAGAAATATGTCTTTACTCCATAAACAAATATAATATTTTTATAAAAAAATAGAAATTTTTTCTCTCTTAAATTAATAATTATGAATCATGAAATAAAATTTATACTATAAAAATAATTTTATATTTATTATATATTAATTTTTTATAAATTTTTAAAAAATATAAAAATAATAATTATTTGGATATGAAAAAATTTCTGATGGTCAAAAATATTTACATGCGAATTCCTAAAATTATATGATCAAATAACTATAATATATTGAAATAATTTTACTCAAATAAATATTATTTCAAAACCATAAGATATATTTTATTTAAAATAATAAAAAGCCTTTTTACCAAAAAATACAATTATTATTTATTTGTAATGAATATTATTATTTTTAAAACTATTATTTTAATTTATTCTATTATAAATGTCTTATATAAACCCATAATAAACTAGTATGAAAATATTCATGTGTTTTATACTATATTCAAAAATATGGAAATTGTGTTAATTCCAAATGGGAATTCCATTTATGATTATTTTGTTTGATACATTTATAAACTAATTATTTTAATTAAGGAATAGGACAATTGAATAAAACAATTGAAATAGATAATTTGTGACATGAAATTAAATCAAAAACATGAAGAAGAAGAAAAAGAACATTTCCCTTTAATTCTATGTTAAATGTGTAGATACATCTTCACTTATACCCTCAGTATCAAAATATATTTCCACCCCAATAAAAATAATAAAAATAAAAATTTATATTGTGTAGAAGTGGATAAGGTTATAACAGATTAAAAATTTGAATGAAAAATTCAGATAAATATTTTAATACAAAATACCTTCAAATTCTTATGTCTAAAAAATTTGATAGACACATCATTAGAAAATATGATGTTCCCAAAATGATATAATCTATTTTCATTCCAAATTTTATCCCAATTTAAGAACAATAGTCTTTGAAACCTCAAATATGGGGAATTAGTGTCCATGTCAGTGAGTCTAGTCCAACATTGACTTCATGGTCCATTTTATCCTCCCAAATATAATATATTACATGGTGGTATAAATTAAAATATTATCATATAGAGAAGAGAACACTACCATTTTATTTCTTGTCAAAAATAGGGAAAAAATAGTACTGTATAAAATACTATATTGTAATATAAGGTGTTGAAACAAAAAAAATTCATCAAATTTTCAAATGAATGAACTAATCCCATGTTTTATGCAAAAAAATATATTAATAATAATATAGAGAAAATATTTCATATGACATAAAAAAATTCAAATAATATATTGTTTATAATATATTTTGACATAGAAATTCTAGTTTCATTTATTTTTTATTAGTAAGAATAAATTATCAAAATCTCTGGTTAAAAAACTATTCAATTCTCTTGTATCATGCTATAATTTAAAAAAATTCAGGTTTCATGTATTAGTATAGATATTGAAAATTGATTTTGTATTTTTATTTTAAAATCCAAAAATTTTACATGATGTTTGAATAATATTTTAGACCTCTCACTTGGTTATGCTGAAATAAATATAATTCGAGTTCTATGATTTGGTACGGTCAATGAGTGTGAGGGAATCAATGATCCAATTTCTTTTTAATTTTACATATATTAAAAAATAATAACATAATCCTATTAGTTTGTGCATTATAACATAAACTGAATTTTTTATATAGTAGAAGGAATAACATGCAATTAGTTTTAAAATGATAGTCTTTCACATTAGAGTCTAATCAATGCTATGATTGGTTAAACCTCATTAATCATATATTCTACAATAAAAATGAAAGTGGTTACCATATAAATATTCTTGATCACATCAAACTAGATTAAAAAATAATAATATCTGGGTCTAAATAGATTAAAATAAATTTCTATTACTATTATAATAATATTTAAACCACAATGAGATGGTTTGATTCAGTAATTTTGGTTGCATATATAATTGTTGATAAAGATCTCTTGACTCAGTAATCTATAGAAAATATATCTATATATAATCACTTATTAATGAACATATACATTTGATAATCATTAATAGATCAATATATATGTATTAATATCTATTATTCTTTAATAATTAGCTTTTTCATCAACACATTGAATGTTAAGAACATCATTTCATCAAATTACTCTGAGAACTCCCGGTTTCAGTGTATTTGTTATCTCATTTTGATATATTAAATTATTATATTCCCAATTCATGAATCAAATCCATATTCAATATAAAAATATAACATATTCATATAATATAACATAAATATTTAGAATATTATATTTGTATTTATAAATGGAATGATATTTGAATCAATGTGGAAGGGGATATTTATATTCAATATATAGCAGATTTTCTAGTTTTATTTCTCTTAATTTCCTATTTTCAAAATACTGATCAATTTCACCATTAAATATCCAAATGTATCATGTAATTACCATCCTTTAGTAGGTATAAAAAAATTATTTTATTTCTATTTGTTCTTCCACATTTTCATGGAATTACGCATCAAGAGATAGATATTTTTCTACTAATGAGGGCTTCATATTCATCTTTAAATAGAATCTCAAACTGACCCATGATATGAATAATTCTACCTTGGATCTCATTTTAGATTACAATTTAATTTAATATGTGTTTTATTTTAATCCTTAATGAACAACACTTACATCATCTCTTTTAACCCATTCATCAAAATTCATAATTCTAGAAATCTCAAAAATGTTAATTAAAATTTTATTTTTTCCATAAAACTATGTAAGTATTATGAAGTCCAACATGATTTCATGAAATTTACCAAATTTTAATATATGATAAGATATTTTTTTTGTATTTGAAATTATTATGAATATATTTTCATATTTATTCAACATTTCATAATATATATAAGTCTAATAAACTAAACTCAATGAATTGAAGAGTTGAAAAAATTTATAAAAAGTTTTTATAATATAATAGAAAGTATTTCTGACTAATATTAACATAGAGAATCATCTTAGGGACTCAAATTTGTCATAGAATGTCAAAATAGGTTATTCTAAACATATGATAAAGTCATATGATGTCAGAAAAAATCCTTATAAAATATTATGTTGAAACATTTTCTTAACAAAATGAAACAATTACTATAAAACTCCATAATAGTCTTATGAAGAATTAATTTGAAATTTTTAACATTGAAATATAATCCTCACCATTTTATTGAATTTTTTATAAATAAACTCATATCATATCAAAAAATTATTCATAACATCAAATAATCATACAATAGAATCAATATACCTTTATCATGTTATTGAGTTGATATGAATCAGAAGAACAATTGGATGGTTTCACCATATTTCTAGACAATATTTTACAATTTAAATCTATGATAATAATTTTACACAATTTCTTACTTATTCTATTAACATAATAAATATATTTAATACAGCTTCTACATCCTCTAAAACATGTATTTTTTTCTTTAAAATCCAATATTGAAATCATCACAATTGAGTGTTTTTGTCCTAAATCATTTCCAAACTCTTTTTCAAGTTAAAGCACTAATTTTATTTCATTATTTTGAAAAAATAGTATCTTCATATTAGATATTAAATTCTTAATAATATTTATATCAAATATAACTTCATCCTATTAAATACATTTAGGTTTATCAGTCTCACCCAATTTATTGGTTTTTAATAAGAAATCTCTTTCAAAAGTACTCAGTTTCTTTACAAATTCATTTTTATCATCTACCACTTATTAGTATGAAATTAAAAGCACATTATGAGTATCACTTCTAATCTCATATTTTTTCTTCTTCCTCGAATTTAAAAAATGATTTCTTCTCCTACATTATATTTAGGGTGATAACCTAATCCAAATTATTGTTTGAAGAATACAACAACATGTTTCTTATCTATGATCTATTAGTTATGAGCTCTATATATATTAAGGGTAAAATATATATAGAAAAAGAGATTTCATAATATTATACATAGATATTATGCATTGAAATATTTATCATGTTATATATATATATATATATATTAAATTTCCACATTATGGGTTTGAAAAATTATACTCATCCAAAAATTTCAACATCAACTCATCATAAACAAATACATATGAAATTTCAACTATAATATATAAAACACTACCAAAACCCACCCCATCCCAATGTATTTTCATATATATTAATTTTCACCCCCATTTTTTAACATATAAAATTAATAATTTAAATGTGTGATTTTAACATCACATCCAGTGTCCAATATGTGTGGTTTACATTCTATTTTTCAAAGAAATAACCCTTATTTATTTACATGATTCTCGGGTAATATACCTATGAATAGATAAGAACATTTCCCTTTAATTTTAACTATATTAAAAAACCATAATGTTTACTTATTTTTTTAATAAGGGATTCCTTCTATATCCTACTCCTCTTTTAAGTGAGCAGTTAATTTAAAATCATGTTTTTAAAAATAATAGAAATAATGGAATAAGGAGGAACATCCGAATTCCAAAGTAATAACATAAATACAGAGAGTTTCATCTCAACACATGTTTATAATAATTTTCAATATTTTTAAATGGTGTATTCCATAAACTTAAAGTCCTATCATTTTCCATTATAGGATAAATGTAAATATTGTTCCCTTTAATTATTATCTTCTGATAAGTTGTCTTTGTTAAATCACCCATTAAGGAAAATTTATTACTTTATTCCATAATCATATTTTTCTTCAATTATTCTTGAATAGATAAGATGATTATCTTATCATTCATACCATGATAAATCAATCTTTATCATCGATAAAAATACTATTAATATGTTGGGTAATCAAAATTTTATATATTCTATTTTCTTTCAATAACTATAATGTTAAATATATTTTTTCCATTTTTAACAATAATTTAATTATTCATTTTCTATATGTATAGAATGTTTCAATGTTGTTTGACAAATATTTATGAAGTAATTTTTAACATGTACATATTTATTATGTTCCACATTTGATGTCTCAGTCGCCTCATAAAAACAACGATTTTATTTTTTCACCTTATATATTCACCCCCCTTTCACACAATAAGTTTTTATTATACATAGATATTTTCTCCATTCAAAAATATTATGAAATTGTTGATAACATCTACTAAATATATCTTTTAAAAATTGACATATTTTATAATATTGTAAACTATATGAATTTTTTGACAAAAAATTATTTCATTGAAAATATGTTATCATCATATCAATGTAACCCCCCTTGGTTCATTAATATTACTTTTTAATTAAATATTACACTCGACATCATATTATTGTTTTCCAGACACATTATATAACTAATAATATTCACACACCTTATATCACCAGCAATACTACTCACACCATGAACTCCTATATTGATACCGAATTTTTCTTAAAAACAATTTTTACTATATTTTTTATAATGAAGATTATATTTTCTTATATGGATGTTGTCAAATTAAGATATGTTTCCTTTACTTTTATGTTAAAGGGGATTTCAGATTGGTTTTTTTCTAAATTAGTTCAATATAGATTTTAAGTCATGAAATATTATATATAGTATGGTATCATTAAAATCTAATATGAATGGAAATAACCTATCTCTTTGGATACTTTTTTCAGAATATTGTGATAAATCCCCATTTAAATCAACTAACTCATTGATTTATTATATTTTATTCTTAAGATAATTTTTTATATCAAGACTATATAATTCTAACATGGATAATTTGGTTTTCTCTAATTGAAATTTTTTTCATAGCCACTCACCATTTTATCTTGTAAATATACTGTAATATTGTATTTCTTGATCAAATGAATTTATTTTGCTTCACTATTAACATTTACACTATTTCATTCAGTAATATTTTATTCCTGTTTTTTAGTATCCACTTCTCCTCCTTGTTCTTTTTTTTCAACTAAGGACATTCTATTTCATTTTTTAACATATATTCCTGCCCTATTAGTTTATCTTAAACATATTCAATTATATTGGAATCAAATTATATTTCAACATGATCTACATAATTAGAAAACCTCCAAAAAAATTTCTTCCATTTGGATTCTCGATGACGAGTCAACTTGTTGTATTTTATGAATAGGGTTTCTTTTTTTATAAGAGGCTTTATTCTTTGCTGCACTATATTTAGCTGATTATATTGAGATTATACCCCATTTATTATTCTCATGATTCTCATTTTATTAATATTATTCATGATTTTCATCCATATTATTTGGAATATATACATAACAATTTCTAATTTCAATTAAATCTATAACATCATAGTGGGGTTTTTTCCTATAATTATTCTCTTAAGTAACTTAAAATTACTTTATAAAAGAGATATAAATTTATTAATGTATTTTTTACCTACCTATATATTTTAATAAATTGACTCTTTTTCTTCATTATCCTAGAAATATTGATTCTATAGGTACATAAAAGTTATCTTATTCATAACCATCTGTTTGAAATATGGAATTTGTCACATATTAAAGGAAATGAATATATTATGGAATTCATCTAGTTGAATATTCTCTCGATATTATTAATATGAAATATTTGGTTCAATCCTATTTGAAATATTTCTCATGTATTCTTCATAGTTATTCAATCAGACATTTTTTTCTAGAAATCCACAAATAGTTATGATAATTGCAATTATTTTAGTGAAATTGTGATCACTTCAGTTTATCATTGACCATTTCATCCTCAAAACTACTCATATAAATTTATATATTTTTATCAATGAATCTAATATTGGTTTCAAAGCTTCTATTCAATTTATTCAGAATTCCCTTGGTTGTTAGAAGCCCCATGATTTTTTTATATACCATTTCTTGAATGAGTAAAAAAATTGAATTTTGTGAATCTCCATTAACTTACATATATAATTTATCATAAAATTGTATATAGAAATCCATAAAATGTGAGGAAAACATTAAATTATTGTATCTTTATCTTCAATGATAGGCTATAAAATATTTATCATTATATTATTCATAAAACTATCACAATTCATTAAATCAAATTCAGGGAATTACCTATTGTTGATAGATTTCATATTATTCAACCTCAACAAAATTATATTTCTCATAACCACACATTTATTTTTTAGATAGTAAGTATATTATAACATATTTTTTTACATATTTTGGTATCAAAGTGAAATTTTAGTCTTTAAAACGATTTATTATTCCTTCAAGACATAGATTCATGATTTCAAATTAATGTGGTTAAACTATGAATCATCATAATCCCATAAATATTATGTCACACTATTTTCCTATTAAATCCCATTTGGAAATAATAAATTCTCCCTGTAGGTACAAACAAATAAACCCATATTAAAATTTATAATTTCCATTATCATGGATACTTTTTTATAATTGAAGTATATTTTCTTCTATAACCATCTAGCTCAATAAAATGAATGGTCTAAATAATTTATTAACTTTGATGTCTGATATTCATGATCAGACAAATTTTCATTTATTTATCTCTAAAAATGATTTCTAATCATGTTAATCCCCAATCAACCAAGTACATGGGAACATCAAATTTTATCAATGCACAATGAGATCTCCTAGTTTTGGAATCCTTCATCCTTAACATTAATATCACTGATTATCAATTTCTCATTTTTCAACACTTATCCTTCATAATTATTTTTTGAATTCTTATTTATTCAATATTTTGTGAATATGAAGAATATTTTATCCATATTGGAAATATGGAAACTTTATTAAATCTCAGCGGTTGGTGATTTTCACATTAAAATAAGAAGATATTTTTCAAATTGAGATATCAGATAGTCATATTTAAATAACTCTATCTCAATGTAAATTTAAATATCTCTTTTAAATATGTTATTTATTCTATTAATGTGATTTGAAAACTTTATTTCAATCTAATAATTTTGATTCTTAAACATTTACACTGAAGTAAACATTATTGCATGGAACCATATTTTATGGTGATGTCTTCCTATTCATCCTTTCAATAAATCACCTCATGAATCATAATCTCAGGATTAATCTATTGACCACCCCATGCATTACAATTGACCTGAATAATATTTAAATTAAAATCATTTAAGACTTTTTCCAGAGTTTATTATTTTAATCATTTCTTTCGAATTAATAATTTCGAAAATATAAAATATTTTGGAAAATAAATTAATTTCTCATAGGACATAGTAATATTTTTATGTTACCTATGATTTATTCTTTTTTTCATATTTTAATTCTAATGATGATATTTTATATTAAATTAAATGTCTTAGTAAGTCATTATTAAACAATTAATTTAAAAATTAAATTATCTCTTGATATCTTCTATGATGTTTTCTCATTGTACTATTTGGTCGACCAAATATCATATAAAGTGGTAATAAATTCATAATGTGTCTATATATGTCTTACGTACTAAGATAGATGTCTTATAAACAATAAAATTATATTCTATTATCACTTATGATTCTTCCAAACATATTTAAATGTCAAAACAAGTAATAAAAAAACTTTTAAACTATGATTAATGAAATTTTCTAGGTTTTGAGTCATATATTCCTTTAAAATTACGTAGATTCATAAAAAGTATGAAAAAAAATCAATACGTGAGGAAATTTCCTTCCAAATTCCCTTCAAATGTAAAATTATCAATTAAAATCCTCTCAAAAAATTCTTATATACATTGAAACAACTCATAATGAAATCCAAATATATTTATTATATTATTTAGCATCATTGAATAAGAACAACCTTTAGATGGTTTCTCCTATGATATTGTCTAATTCAATATAGTTAATCACTTCTCTCCAATCATCCCAATATCGAGGTTCTAATATTCCCCTCAAAACTATTGTTATAAATTTTTATACATCCAACAATACATTCAATTATATTTTAAAAAACCCAGCATCAAAATAATCAAATTTATTTGTGTTTTTCCTAGAACCTATCTAGCCATATTTGTAAATTTTTTTAGTAATTTTAATACAATATTTAGAATAGGCACAAGATTCACATTATATGTTGACATTAAAAAATGATGTTGATAAAAAATTCAACATAATCATCACAAATCCATTTATGTTATTCAATAATTAATCTTATGAGGTCATTATGGAATGTTATATTAGTGTATGTGACACTTATTTTAGGCATGAATTATAATATAAAATAATATTTCCAAATTAATATAAAAACCCAAAAAAAATAATTTGATTTAGATTCCTATATTTCAGTTGGAATGATATTTATGGTAAATGAATTTTAAAATAAATAATAGAAATTTCTAAATTAGTATACATTTTTTATTTTATATATAATTAGAAAAGTTAGTTTTGATTTATTTTCATAAATATTATGAGTTGAAAACATGATATCATGAGATTATTGAATGACTATTTACATTTCTAAATTATTTGTTTTATTAATCATGATGTTTTCACTATGAACATATTTTATTTTACATATATTCATTTGTATGAATTTAGCTATTATAATTATTTTTTTTATTTAAATCCATTAAGAGAAATCAATAATCTTATACTCCTATGGATAGAATAATACATACCCAAATCATTCCATATATCAATTTTATAATATGATAAAATTATCAATATGATTATGACTATGAAGAAATAAAAATAACTACTAATTTTTCATGTAATTTTGATGTACCCATTATAATTAAGTCACAAAACATGAGTATTGTATTGAAACAGTAATCATTGACACTATGTTAATATTTTTCACATCCCTAATAAGGAACATATCATTATATTAAGTAAATAATATTTCATGTATTTTATGTGGATGGAATATTTTATTAAGAAATTAAACCATCTCTCAAATAACATAATGCCTTATTTTTTACCTTAAAAGCTATAAATAATAAATTACTCTCTAATTATGTCTTATAATTCTTAATTTTTTGTGGATTAATCTGACCTACATGTCAAAATTTTACAACAAACATCTACAAATATATGGGTAATTAAAAAACCAATTATACTTACATTGTTTTTATTGTGAACAACTAAAATGGTTATATAATTTTTTCACATAATTTCTCAATACAGATGGATTAATGAATCCATGGAACTATAAAAATATGAATAATGATTTTGAAGATTTAACTATAATTGGACCAGATAGCATCCACTTTTAAAATCAACAATCACTATAAAATATTGATATGAATATATATTCATTTATTGATTATTATAATAACTTATATAACAATAAATATGATAACATATTCTATTTTTACTTTTATTAAAAATAATTATAAAACCAATATACTAGTTCCATCATATATAACACATCCTTTAATCCATTAAGGACTTTATTCCATCTATTTAATATAAATTATTTAGACCATGGATATATATATTTTGGGGATTATAATTGTTTTATAAAATATGTTTTATAATAATTTTCAAACTCAAAAACTCATTGGATACGATTAAATAACTATAATAATAGTCTACATTTTTTTATTTTGTGTTGGTGGTTAAATGATGAAAATTAATAGTAAAGCATCATTATTATGCAGGGGTTGTGTCATAATTTATAAAGAAGGTTCCTGATATGATGTCAACCCGTTTATTAATATACGAATTGAACATATATTTTGAATATGATAACAAATGATCCCAATGATATATGATATTAAAAACCCCATTTATGTACTCGATTTGATATTTGATGTTTTTTTATGGAAGGATTAGGGATGTTTTCATTTTTTTCAATACACATAATCATTATCAATAACAATAGATAATTATGATATATTCTAATAAATATATAGAGTGAAGAAAATTTTAGTACTAGGTGGATGAGAATACATGAAACAATAACTTCAGATGTGATGCATAATAGACTTTTAGAGTGGAGCTTTATAGTAGTGAATGGAACACCCATTATAGTAATTATTATAATATCATTACAATCATACTAAACTAATATAAAAATATTTATTATGTTGTTATTGCTGACACGCATAATAATGTTTTGTAATTGATGTTGGAAGTGCACTATGTGAAGTTAAACTAAAGATTATATATTCTTTTTTACAATTGGACTTGATTATAGAAATATTATTAATAATGGGTAATGTTTTTTAAGGAATAATAATTATTTATAAATAAAAAAATCTAACTATGAAGTTTTGTAGTTATGTTTAATAATTTTTATTATTATAATGAATGTTAATGAACATACTTATATAGAAATTGTGTTATATAATAATGAAATTTATCAATACTTAATGAGAACATGGAATGTGGTTTTATTAGATTGTGTAGTATTTTAATATTGTAGTACATAATTGATAGAAGATACATTATATTTTTTCAATTTCAATTTCAATTTTTGTGATATAATCATTATTTGAATAATTTTTGATATAAAAATTCTTATTTAAAAAGAATCATATAATATATATTATTTTAAATACAAGGATTATTATTTTATATGATTATTCTGATTTTAATCACTATAAACTATTAAAAATGATTCATTGGTGTTTATTTATTTTAATGATTAGAAGACATTTATTTAGTTATTTATTTGAAATTAAATAAAAATAAAAATAAAAATAATATCATTGATTTTTGTTATGATATTCTATGTTTCATTGTGATTATATTTCCAAAATATTTTAATGGTTACATGATTTCTATATTATAAATGAATTTGGGGATTTTTATTAAGAAATATTTAATTGATGTATAGTTTATTATTTAAAGAATAAGATGTATTTATGTAAAATATATTTGATATATTATAAACCATTATAAAGGATTCCTAGGTAGGACCCTGTAATACCCTGAGTGGGGAGGGATGAATCAATGTGTCAAAATTTTCTTTTAAAACCAATTATCCTGTTCCCATAGTTGTAGTAACACGTTAAACCAATATTACTGATGAGAACAATGAGAAAACAACCACAAGAAAAGAGACCACACAACACTTTTACATGGTTCACCACTAAGGGCTACGTACAAGGAGCATACACTGACAGGTTTCTAGTTGTAATATCCCAAGGTTTTCTAAAAATAAATTGAAAATGCTTGAAATTTTGTTTAAGGTATATATTTATAAGTATCCTTTAAACATAATTTTATTTCTTCTATGTTTTGAATTTCAAGAAACTGTCATCTACAATTGTGTTTAGTATGTTATTTAGAGTCTGATGGAACAAACTTGTTTTTTAGGTGAATAGTAACATGCCCTTATGAATAGTAATATGAATAGTAATATGACCTCATGAATAGTAAATAATAATAATTTTTTATTTTCCCATGGCAATAGGATAATGGGATCTTAATTAATTTTCCAATGTCACATAAAACTAATTGCACTTCAATTTTGTTATTTTTCGAATTAACTGTGACCTTATTTAAAAATTAAATTAATAATATTTAGAAAATTATTTTTGACAAATGGAGTTCATTTTTGAATTATTCACATCGAAAAATGGTTGGGGTAAATTTTTGGTATTTTTCTGAAACTCTTGAATTTTCGGTGAATAGTGAAATACGGTAAAATACCGTATAATCAATTTATCAGTAAAAATGCACTATTTATGAAATCATAAGTGATGCAAGGCCACTTGCTTAGAAATAACATGATATTATCACTATTTAGGGCCACTTGTTTTGAGATTATTGATAGTCTTGATAAAAATATTATAATAATAATTAAAATAATCTAAAATACCTCCCCTCCTCCACTATAAATACCACCCTCACTCCCCTCTTCCTATCACACCTCTCAAGCCTTGAGCATTGTCTAATTTTTGACAAATTCCCTCCCCAATCTTCTTCTCCACGTCCTAGAGCTGATGGTCTCACCAAAAGTCCAAAATCAAAGCCCTTAAGAAGGATCTCAAGGAGAAGAGATCAAGAGGTAAACAACCTCTTTCATTTCCATTCTTTCCTTCCATTTTATGTTATTCTCTTCCTTTCCCTTTTGTCTTTTTTGGGATATTTCATTTAATATTTCCCCTTACTGTCCAAATTTTGTATGAATGATGAGATATTCCATTCCTCTCATCAATCTTATTTTTATGAAATTTTAAGAGACGTCGTTAGGCTGCCGAATTTTTGTAAGAAATTTCTCATGTTTTCTTCATTTCAAGATTCCCTTCTCTTCGTTCTTCACCCATGTCACGACCCGTCCTCGGGGCCCGTGCCGTGAATACCCCAAGCCCGCCTTCCATAGGCCAGGGGCTGGCGACTAGCACCAAGGCGTAAATTCCCGGTAAACAGGGAAGGCATTGCCTTTATAAGTAACAACCACCACAGAGTCAGCAAGCAGAAAGTAACTACAGAGTGCAGAAAAGTAAAGGGGTCCGGAAATACAAGCCCAACTGTAAAGTACAACTGAAAAGTAAAGTACATCAACTGATGAAAAGATGGCGGCCTCGTGTTGTCCACTGGAAATCCCACCTGAAGGGTGGGTACAGATAGCCTCCAGGCTCCTCGGGTCCCACGTCCGCTCCGAGCACGTCCCGCCCAGTGGTCCACCTCCAGGTACCGTCCTGCTCCACGCCCCAACCGCGATCAGCGCTGTCCGTCGTCTGCATCCAACACAACAAGGTGCGGGCATAGCCCGTGCAGGGGTGAGTATAAGCTACTCAGTAAGGACCCCGAGACCCCCAAAGGTCTCCCGAAATCCACAAAGGATATAACACAAACGAAAAATGCAATCACGAAGTAACATCTGACTCGACTTAGGTATATGCCCATACATATACCTAAGTCCCCAATTCTAGCTCTGCTCACGAGCTCAAGAACAAGTCAATCCACAAAGGAAAGCAAGACTCAAATCCACAAGGAGAGTAAACAGTAAATCCATAAAGGATAGTTCAACACAATCCACAAAGGGGAGTAACATAAGATTCAGCTCAACCAGGTATACTTTTTCAGATGACGTCAAAGATGATCACTGATCCATCTAAGTCGTCGGACCCACGAAGGATCGATAGGTACTAACCCCCGCAAAGACCCACGTAGGATCGGGCTCACACAGAACCTGTAGGCAGTGGCTCACACAGAACCGGTAGTAAGGACCCACATAGGATCGGGCTCACACAGAACCTGTAGCACTGATCCACGTAGGATCGCTGAGTGCAGTAGTCGACGCAGTCCACTGAGGATCTCTGCACAGTCGTCGCCGCAGTCCACGGAGGATCTCTGCTCTGCCGTCGTCGCAGTCCACGGAGGATCTCTGTTCTGCCGTCGTCGCAGTCCACGGAGGATCTCTGCTCTGTCGTCGAAGTCACAGCCAGCGCTAGGGTTCCCGCACTTAGCGAGCTCGTTTAGGAGGGTCCGCTCCACGAGCCGAGAGGCTGATACATCAACTGACACGTAGTCCGAAGTTGATGTATCCAAAAGTTCCGTATCGACAACAGGATCTCAACGCAACAGACGGCGCGTCAATCGGACGCCCGGTCTGAGAGTTATTGGCATTTTCGTCCCAGGGGCCCGGTTGGTTTTTAGGGAAAAACCAACCCGACCGTACTCCGCCCGTATCCGATCCTCGGGCAGAGTATGCCAAAAGTTCCGTCTCACTTAGAGGAAACTATCACAGCTGACGGTACGTCGATCGGACGTCCGTAGCTCAAGTTATGAGGGTTTCCGCTCCGAGGGCCCGGTTGGTTTCGTGTACGAACCAACCCGGCCGAACCCAAAGTCTTCCGAAACCTTGAGTGTAATATACCGAAACGACCGCCTCGATCCAAGGATCGCGTAGCCGCTGACGGTTCGTCAATCGGAGGTCCCAGGCCCAAGATATGGGCGAAAGACCGAAGAGGGCCCGAAACGGGGGTTCTGGGCCCGGGGCGACCCGGCCCGAACCCCCCCTGGGTCGGCCGCACCGGGTCGGCCCGAACCGGGCGGCCCATCCCGGCCCGACCCGGCTAGGCCGGGTCCAGTCCGGCCTGGGCGCGGCCCGGCCGACCGGACCGGCCGGCTCGGCTTCGGCCGAGCGGCCGAGTGAGCCGCCGCGGGTTTGACCCGCGGCTTTGGAGAAACGCGGCCTGCGCGGGCCGCGTGCTGGGTGGCCGGACCGCGGACGCGGTCTGGCGGTTCGCCGCCGCCGCGGTTCGGCCGCGGCGGACTCCTCCGGCGGCGCGCCGGACGCCGCCGCCTCCTTCCGCGGGCCGCCGGAGTTGCTCCGGTGGCCCGTTTTGCCTCCCGTCTGCGCCGTTGCTCCTCCCGGGGGCCGATCTTTACTGCGGGATCAACGGATCGCCCTTGCCGCACGGTTCGTCGTCATCCGCCAGATCCGCACAAAAAAGGGAAGATCGGCGGAGGGTTGCCGGGTCTTGTTTGTTAGATCCGCACCCTCCGCGTTAGTCATAAACATCATCGGGAGGAAAAGCAAATAATCAACAACAATTTTAAATAAATTAAAATTGTTTGAAGATCAGGTTCTTTACTTTAAAAGAAATAAAATCACGGGAAAAGAAAATATTTCAATCAACCCTTACCTTGTCGTCGTCGTCGGACGAGAGGTCGTCGTGGAATCGCTCGTCGCGGATGAAGGAGATCGTCGCGTCGTCGCGGTATCCGGCGTCGCGTCGCCAATCTCCGGATCAAGAACAAATGGATTTAATTAATTAAATCCGTTGCCATGAAATTTAAAAAAAGGGAGAATTTAAACGATCTGATTCTCACCTTAGTTGCCGAACGAGGATCGGCCGCGGAAGAAGAGGCGTCGCCGAAGAACGTCGCGGGTAAAGCTCGTCGACGTCGCAGATCTCGGTGTGCGTCGTCGAATTCCGGTCGCCGGCGTTCTTCGCATTCTTCGCGTTCTTCGCGGGGAGGGTGGAGGTTCAGAGGAATTGCACAATGATAGCAATACTCAAAAATAGACAAGTTTTTCTATTTTATTATTTTGTCAACAAACGCAAAACGCGTAAGTAACGACCCATTAAATTCGTTGAATTAATTCAACGAATGAAACAGCCCATTTAATTCACGAAATAAACCGCCCAATTAAATGGTCTGTTAAGAAATTAATGAAAACGCGTCGGTTGACTTTTCAGTTACTTTGATGGGTTTTCGCGGGTGCGTTATTTAGCGAAAGAAACGGCGGGGCTCGTGCGGGCCCCACCTCACAAATATCCTACCAAGGGGGTAGGATATTTCTGGATAGCATCCTATCCAGTTCAACACAGTTCAAGCCGTCTTTAAGTGGCTTCAAGTGGCTTCCAAGCAGCTTAAGTGAAATAAAATAAAGTTGTCGCACAAACTTTATTTTATTTCTGACTTAAAGCCCCAAAATTTAAAAACCATGCCTCAGCAAACGCAACTCCGGAAGAGGCGTTTCTAAGCAAATACCGGCGCTGCGATTTCATCGGTGCCCTCAGAATTCGATTCCGGGCACCGGTTCAAAAGATAGAAAAACCGGCTCATCCGTTCACTGAACGTACCCGAGCCAAACTTCGGAAATTGATTCCGGGCACACCGGGCCTCGGAATCAGGTGCCGTCTGAAGCTGCGCTCTTGTAAAATTCCAAGGAAAATTAAGAAAAAAATTTCCTTGAAATTTGCGGGTCTTTACATTACTCCCACCTCAGGGCTTTACGTCCCCGTAAAGATACATCAAAAACTAGGGGAACAAATGGGGGTACTGAGCACGCATTTGAGCCTCCCGCTCCCAAGTGCTCTCCTGGAGGTTCCCGTGCTGCCATCTGACGCGCACAAGAGGAATCGACCGCCCACGTAGGACCCGCTCCTATCGATCCTCGATCTCCACTGGGACCTCCGCAAAAGTCGCCCCATCGTCCACGTCCAGCTCCCCAAAGTCGATGATGTGCGTCGGGTCGTGCACGTATCTCCTCAGCTGAGACACGTGGAAGACGTCGTGCACTCGGTGCAACTGAGGTGGTAGAGTCAGGCGATAAGCCACCTCTCCTATCCTGCTGAGGACCTGGAAAGGCCCGATGAAGCGTGTAGACAACTTGCCGCCTCGGCCAAATCTCCGTAAACCACGTCGAGGTGAGACACGCAAAAAGACGTGGTCGCCATCCTCGAACTTCAGTGGCCTCCGCCTCCTGTCATCATATGACTTCTGCCGGATCTGAGCTGTCCTCATCCTCTCCTGGATGATCTGGACCTTCTCTGTCGTGGCTCGGACCATCTCTGGTCCCACGAGTGCTGACTCCCTAGGGTCTGTCCAGCACAACGGTGATCTGCAGGGTCTTCCGTACAACGCCTCGTATGGTGCCATCCCGATGGTGGAGTGGTAGCTGTTGTTGTATGCGAACTCCACCAAGGGTAGGTGGTCCTCCCAGCTGCGACCAAAGTCGAGAACACATGCACGGAGCATGTCCTCGAGTGTCTGTATGGTCCTCTCCGTCTGACCATCCGTCTGAGGGTGGAAGGCTGTGCTCAGATGGAGCCGCGTCCCGAACGCCTCCTGCAACCCCTTCCAAAGCCGGGAAGTGAAACGAGCATCTCGATCGGAGACGATAGACGATGGCACACCGTGAAGTCGTACGATCTCCTGGACGTAAAGACGTCCCAAGCTCTCCACTGAGCCCTACTCTCTGCTGGGTAAGAAGTGTGCCGACTTGGTGAGTCGGTCGACAATCACCCAAATGGAGTCGTGACCTCGGGAAGTGCGTGGAAGTCCAGTCACGAAGTCCATAGATATGACATCCCACTTCCACTCCGGGACCTCCAAGGGATGTACCAAGCCTGCTGGTACCTGATGCTATGCCTTCACCTGCTGGCAGGTGAGGCATCGTGAAACGAACTCTGCCACAGCTTTCTTCATGCCCGGCCACCAGTGCTGTCGCCTGAGATCCTGGTACATCTTCGCCACTCCGGGATGCACCGCCAAGGGAGAAGTGTGAAACTCTCTCAACACCTCCTCTCGTACAGCGACTGGTACGAAGGCACGTCCTCTGAAAAGGATGTCGTGCTCTGCTCCAAGGGAGAAACCATCAGGCGCCTGACCTAAGGATATCAGTGCACGCCGGGTCTCACAGTCAGCGTCCCCACGCTGAGCCTCTCTGACCCGCTGTAGAAGTGGAGGAGAGACTATGAGAGACTGAAGAAAGGCTGCTCCGTCTCTATCCACGAAAGATATCTGTAAGGAGGCTAGCTGATCCGTCGCCTCCTCAAGTAGCTGAATGCCCGTCCTCCTGCTGAGGGCATCGGCTACCACGTTCCCCTTCCCAGGAGTATAGACTATCTCAAAGTCATAGTCCTGGAGGAACTCAAGCCATCTCCGCTGTCTCAGGTTCAGGTCCTTCTGAGAGAAGATATACCTGAGACTCTGGTGGTCAGAAAAGACTATGAAGCGCTCGCCCATCAGATAGTGCCGCCAAGTCTTCAGAGCGATGACCACTGCTGCCAACTCCAGGTCATGAGTGGCGTAGTTCTGCTCATGCGGCCTCAACTGACGTGATCCGTAGGAGATCACGGCCCGCTCCTGCATCAGGACGCACCCGAGTCCAGTCCCTGATGCATCGCAGTAAACTACGTATCCAACTCCCTCCTCAGGCAACCTCAAGATAGGTGCGCTAGTCAATCTCTGTCTCAGCTCCTGGAAGCTCTGCTGACATCTGTCTGACCACACGAAGGGTTTCCCCTTCTTCTTCAACGCTGAGAGTGGTGCCGCCACTCTGGAGAAGTCTGGCACGAATCTCCGATAGTATCCGGCTAGGCCCAAGAAGCTCCGCACCTCTGTCACGCTCCTGGGTGGCTCCCAAGCTAGTACTGCCTCGATCTTCGTGGGATCCACTGCAACTCCCGCCTCAGAGATGACGTGCCCCAAGAAATGGACCTCACGTAACCAGAACTGGCACTTTGAGAGCTTTCCATAGAGCTGGTGCTCTCGGAGCGTGTCTAGCACAACTCGCAGGTGGTAGGCATGCTCCTCCTCAGTCGTCGAGTATACCAAAATGTCGTCAATGAAGACCACGACAAATCGGTCGAGGTATGGCTGGAAGATCCTGTTCATGATTCTCATGAACACTGCTGGAGCATTGGTTACGCCGAACGGCATAACCAAGAACTCATAATGGCCATACCGACACCTGAAGGCCGTCTTCTGCACGTCCTCGTCTCGAACTCTGAGCTGATGATAGCCTGACCGGAGGTCTATCTTCGAGAACCACCGCGCTCCCTTGAGCTGATCGAAGAGGTCATCAATCCGTGGCAGCAGATACTTGTTCCTCACTGTCACCTGGTTCAGGCGACGATAGTCGACACACAGTCACAAGCTCCCGTCCGCCTTCTTGGCGAACAAAACCGGGGAAGCCCAGGGTGAAACACTGGGTCGGATAAACCCCTTGCTCTGCAAGTCCTCCAACTGTACCCGCAGCTCCCGAAGCTCGGCGGGGGCCATACGATATGCTGGAGTAGATATCGGGGCTGTCCCAGGGTACAAGTCAATGTAAAAGTCTACCTCTCTACGAGGAGGTAGCCCTCGAACGTCGTCGGGAAAGACGTCCACGTACTGGTCCACCACTGCAGGAAAAACTGGACTCCGCACATCCACTGCTCCTAGGATGAGGCTAGCCAACTGATGAGAGATGGGCTGCACTCCCCTCCGCGGAAGTCCATCCTGTGCTGCAAAGGTTCCCTTCTCGCCGGTGAAGGTAAACCTGCTCCCGTCGGTGCGAACACATCGCACCTTGCGCCTAAAACAGTCGATCTGGGCATGAACCGTGGATAGCCAATCCATGCCCAAGATGACGTCGTAAGGCCTCGACGCCGCTACAATGAGATCCCAGCCGAAGCTCTCGCCTCCTAGAGTAAGCTCACACTGCCGGCACCAGTGCGTAATCGTCGAGTCTTCTCCCGTAGGAGTCTCTATCCGTAAGGATCGAGCCAACGGCTCAGTCGGAATCTCCGAGCTCCGAACAAGGGTAGAGGCTATGAAAGACTGACTCGCTCCTGTGTCTATAAGTACTGCAGCAAGGGTGGAATAGACACAGATCGTACCTCGAATCATCTCTGGCATGTCGGGGTCGTAGGCCTCCACTGCCTGGAGCTGGGCCTGTCCCTGCCCGCCAGCTCCCTGTGGTCGAGGTGGCCCTCCTGGTGGTGGTGGGGGTAGAGCCTGGAAGCGTCGCCCACCACCCACTGCTCGGCCAGCTCCTCTGCCTCGTCCGCCTCCTCCCTGCGGACCGCCACGGTCGACCCTCTGCCTCTGCCTGGGTGGCCCCTCCACCATCTGCTGCTCCTCTGATCGGCGAGTCGGGCAGTCACGAGCCATGTGACCCTGCCCGCCGCAGGAGTAGCACAGCCTGCCTCTCGGAAGGCTGGCACTCCGCTGTGTGCCTCGCACTGCTGAGACGGTGTCCTGAGGCCGTCTGTGTGGGGGTCTGGTCTGCCTGGACCCGAGAGTCATCCGTCGGCTACCTGCTGCCGAAGACTCAGCTACCTGCCGCCCTGCGCTAGGTCTCGCCGCTGAAGAAGGCTCTGCCAGGAAGCTCTCGATCAGGAGGGTTCGCTCCAGCACTCCCGCCTGGGTCGGAATGCTGAGGGAGATCAGCGACGCCCGAATCTCCTGTCGCAAGCCCTGCTCGAAGGTCCGGGCCCGGAAGAAGGGGTCCCGTACCATGTCGGTCGAGTAGCGAGATAGGTCAGTGAACCTCGCCGCGTACTGAGCGACCGTCATGCTGCCCTGGCGCAGTTGGAGAAGCTCCTGGATGCGCACCGCTCGGAGGGTGGCCGGGACGAACTCAGAGCGGAAGAGGCTCTCGAAGTCCGCCCAGAGCAAGGATGCCTCATCGTGAACCTGGAGCATCAAGCTCCACCATCGTCCTGTTGCCGCCTGCAGGAGGCTCGCCGCGAGAATCACCATGAGATCCGCTGGTGTCCTCACTAGCCTAAAGATCCGTACCACCGCCTCTAGCCAGTCCTCGGCGGCCTGGGGGTCTGCCTCACCGCGAAACCTGGGCGGTCGCTGGCTCTGAAACTCATGCAGTGCCCTGAGGCGACGTGCATCGTCAGCGTCTGGTACTGGAAGCATCGGTGGCTCGGCGGGTAAGGCTACCGCCGGTGCCACTGCTGGCAAAGGGCCCTGCACCGAGGCCTCGTCGCTCGGTGGGCTGCCGTCGCGCCCTACACTCGGAACCCTAGCTGGCTGTCGTCGCGGGGCCATCCTGAAAAGGAGAACAAGAGCACCACAGTCAGAACAGTATACCTGGTGAGCTGGCACAAGTAATCACAAGGAAAACTTGAGACTTTCATGAAGCAGATCAGTATACCCGGTGAGCTGACACAAGTAATCACAAAGAAGACTTGAAACACACACGCAATCAATGTTTTCATGCATTAAGTCGGAAATCAGGAGTCAGGGTCCTGGTGTACGGATACGTCGGCCGCCGCACCAACACTGGGCTCCCTGAACTGATAACCACACTCAATACACTAAACACTATTGCTTCATATAGAAAGAAAAGACGATCAGAGTTTGCGGTAGAACCGACCACCTCTGATACCAATTTGTCACGACCCGTCCTCGGGGCCCGTGCCGTGACTACCCGAAGCCCGCCTTCCATAGGCCAGGGGCTGGCGACTAGCACCAAGGCGTAAATTCCCGGTAAACAGGGAAGGCATTGCCTTTATAAGTAACAACCACCACAGAGTCAGCAAGCGGAAAGTAACTACAGAGTGCAGAAAAGTAAAGGGGGCCGGAAATACAAGCCCAACTGTAAAGTACAACTGAAAAGTAAAGTACAGCAACTGAAGAAAAGATGGCGGCCTCGTGTCGTCCACTGGAAATCTCACCTGAAGGGTGGGTACAGATAGCCTCCAGGCTCCTCGGGTCCCACGTCCGCTCCGAGCACGTCCCGCCCAGTGGTCCACCTCCAGGTACCGTCCTGCTCCACGCCCCAACCGCGATCAGCGCTGTCCATCGTCTGCATCCAACACAACAAGGTGCGGGCATAGCCCGTGCAGGGGTGAGTATAAGCTACTCAGTAAGGACCCCGAGACCCCCGAAGGTCTCCCGAAATCCACAAAGGATATAGCACAAAAGAAAGATGCAATCACGAAGTAACATCTGACTCAACTTACGTATATGCCCATACATATACCTAAGTCCCCAATTCTAGCTCTTCTCACGAGCTCAAGAACAACTCAATCCACAAAGGAAAGCAAGACTCAAATCCACAAGGAGAGTAAACAGTAAATCCACAAAGGATAGTTCAACACAATCCACAAAGGGGAGTAACATAAGATTCAGCTCAACCAGGTATACTTTTTCAGATGACGTCAAAGATGATCACTGATCCATCTAAGTCGTCGGACCCACGAAGGATCGATATGTACTAACCCCCGCAAAGACCCACGTAGGATCGGGCTCACACAGAACCTGTAGGCAGTGGCTCACACAGAACCGGTAGTAAGGACCCACATAGGATCGGGCTCACACAGAACCTGTAGCACTGATCCACGTAGGATCGCTGAGTGCAGTAGTCGACGCAGTCCACTGAGGATCTCTGCACAGTCGTCTCCGCAGTCCACGGAGGATCTCTGCTCTGCCGTCGTCGCAGTCCACGGAGGATCTCTGCTCTGCCGTCGTCGCAGTCCACGGAGGATCTCTGCTCTGTCGTCGAAGTCACAGCCAGTGCTAGGGTTCCCGCACTTAGCGAGCTCGTTTAGGAGGGTCCGCTCCACGAGCCGAGAGGCTGATACATCAACTGACACGTAGTCCGAAGTTGATGTATCCAAAAGTTCCGTATCGACAACAGGATCTCAACGCAACAGACGGCGCGTCAATCGGACGCCCGGTCTGAGAGTTATTGGCATTTTCGTCCCAGGGGCCCGGTTGGTTTTTAGGGAAAAACCAACCCGACCGTACTCCGCCTGTATCCGATCCTCGGGCGGAGTATGCCAAAAGTTCCGTCTCACTTAGAGGAAACTATCACAGCTGACGGTACGTCGATCGGACGTCCGTAGCTCAAGTTATGAGCGTTTCCGCTCCGAGGGCCCGGTTGGTTTCGTGTACGAACCAACCCGGCCGAACCCAAAGTTTTCCGAAACCTTGAGTGTAATATACCGAAACGACCGTCTCGATCCAAGGATCGCGTAGCCGCTGACGGTTCGTCAATCGGAGGTCCCAGGCCCAAGATATGGGCGAAACACCAAAGAGGGCCCGAAACGGGGGTTCTGGGCCCGAGGCGACCCGGCCCGAACCCCCCCTGGGTCGGCCGAACCGGGTCGGCCCGACCCGGCCGCCGGACCGGCCGGCTCGGCTTCGGCCGAGCGGCCGAGTGAGCCGCCGCGGGTTTGACCCACGGCTTTGGAGAAACGCGGCCCGCGAGGGCCGCGTGCTGGGTGGCCGGACCGCGGACGCGGTCCGGCGGTTCGCCGCCGCCGCGGCTCGGCCGCGGCGGACTCCTCCGGCGGCGCGCCAGGCGCCGCCGCCACCTTCCGCGGGCCGCCGGAGTTGCTCCGGTGGCCCGTTTTGCCTCCCGTCTGCGCCGTTGCTCCTCCCGGGGGCCGATCTTTACTGCGGGATCAACAGATCGCCCTTGCCGCACGGTTCGTCGTCGTCCGCCAGATCCGCACAAAAAAGGGAAGATCGACGGAGGGTTGCCGGGTCTTGTTTGTTAGATCCGCACCCTCCGCGTTAGTCATAAACATCATCGGGAGGAAAAGCAAATAATCAACAACAATTTTAAATAAATTAAAATTGTTCGAAGATCAGGTTCTTTACTTTAAAAGAAATAAAATCACGGGAAAGGAAAATATTTCAATCAACCCTTACCTTGTCGTCGTCGTCGGACGAGAGGTCGTCGCGGAATCGCTCATCGCAGATGAAGGAGATCGTCGCGTCGTCGCGGTATCCGGCGTCGCGTCGCCAATCTCCGGATCAAGAACAAACGGATTTAATTAATTAAATCCGTTGCCATGAAATTTAAAAAAAGGGAGAATTTAAACGATCTGATTCTCACCTTAGTTGCCGAACGAGGATCGGCCGCGGAAGAAGAGGCGTCACCGAAGAACGTCGCGGGTAAAGCTCGTCGACGTCGCAGATCTCGGTGTGCGTCGTCGAATTCCGGTCGCCGGCGTTCTTCGCGTTCTTCGCGTTCTTCGCGTTCTTCGCGTTCTTCGCGGGGAGGGTGGAGGTTCAGAGAAATTTCACAACGATAGCAATCCTCAAAAATAGACAAGTTTGTCTATTTTATTATTTTGTCAACAAACGCAAAACGCGTAAGTAAAGACCCATTAAATTCGTTGAATTAATTCAACGAATGAAACAACCCATTTAATTCAAGAAATAAACCGCCCAATTAAATGGTCTGTTAAGAAATTAAAGAAAACGCGTCGGTTGACTTTTCAGTTACTTTGACGGGTTTTCGCGGGTGCGTTACTTAGCGAAAGAAACGGCGGGGCTCGTGCGGGCCCCACCTCACAAATATCCTACCAAGGGGGTAGGATATTTCTGGATAGCATCCTATCCAGTTCAACACAGTTCAAGCCGTCTTTAAGTGGCTTCAAGTGGCTTCCAAGCAGCTTAAGTGAAATAAAATAAAGTTGTCGCAGAAACTTTATTTTATTTCTGACTTAAAGCCCCAAAATTTAAAAACCACGCCTGAGCAAACGCAACTCCGGAAGAGGCGTTTCTAAGCAAATACCGGCGCTGCGATTTCATCGGTGTCCTCAGAATTCGATTCCGGGCACCGGTTCAAAAGATAGAAAAACCCGCTCGTCCGTTCACTGAACGTACCCGAGCCAAATTTCGGAAATTGATTCCGGGCACACCGGGCCTCGGAATCAGGTGCCGTCTGAAGCTGCGCTCTTGTAAAATTCCAAGGAAAATTAAGAAAAAAATTTCCTTGAAATTTGCGGGTCTTTACAACCCACTCTTATCCAAGAGGCATGAAATCTCCAGAATCATGTATATTCTGGATTTTTTCATGTTTATGGAAAATTACAAATCATTATTCCTCTCCTCTCTCACTTATTTAAAGAATCAAAAAACATTGTCCATTTGTGTCGAATTACCGATATCATGGACGATGTATTTTTAATTTCCATTAATTATTCAAGTCTGGTCATGAAACCATTTATATGGTTGAACAAGGTTATAATATATGTTTTATGACTCATGTAAGGTACTGGAATTCTTTTGTACTCATGATTCAAATTCATTAGACTAAATGAAGTTGTAATTATCAAGGAACCACTTAAATGATCTAAACGAACATAATTAATGTTTTCACTTATAAATCATCATCATATAAAGCATCAAAGTGATAAATGGTATCATTTATGGTACTTTAAATATGTAAATACTACTCCATTCCAATTCTGGACTTTCACTTCCAATCAACAAGAACGATTCATCATGAACCGATTGTGAAAATCACAAAAGAAGTCACCCAAAATAATGCAAGGAACCAAATACTAACAAATAAGGGATGAAATGAGGTTATGAAATGAACATATAAGATGTTATAAACATGAACGTGTCTCTGTAAAATACTAATAACACCCTTTTGACCATTATACAGGAGGTTTAAACAATTATGAAGTAAGACAAGCCCAAGGTAAGGGAATTCTTAACCCGATTTCCATTCTTTGGGTTAACCTTATACTTTATAATTTATGTGTTATTTAAATTGTTTGTGTGATGGGTTCTTTTTATATTATGTTTAATTATGTGTATTTACAGAGTATATACATATTCCATCCATTCAATTAAGTCTCACTTCAAGTATATGATGTTTATAAGGGACTTTTCTTCTAAAATCCTTTTTTAAAATTCTGTTTTATAAGATTCAAAGGCAATGTTTTTATGCTATTGTTTATGTTGTATGATTATTTTTTGGTTATTAGGCATTGTTTATGATGAAGTGTGGGACCTATATTTACCTCCAATGCATTGGGTATGATTAAGTTGGAGGTCGGCCGTATGGTTACTCCAAGTGTAACTGCGATGGTTACACAAAGTATGGTAGCCGTGAGGGTTACAAATTTTAAGGTAGCCAAGATGGTTATAAGATTATGTAAGTAATTCCCCAATATACCTCTATGATTATAATTATGTTTTTTTGGATCTTGTTTAAATCTCATGTTACACAAAGTATGATTTTATGGGTGTAAAGCATGTATTTTGAAAATGTTTTCATACGTCATGTGTATTCATGGACTAATGTGATTTTTCTTTCTTTTTCATACCTTACTGAGCTTTTGTGCTCATCCCAAGTTTTTAAATGATTTTTAACAGGTTAATGGATGAATAATACAAGGAAGGAAGACATGTTAAATGTTGAATAATTGTCAAGGAGTCTTGTTTTATGTTTTAATGTTTTATATTCTGAGGAAAATTGAAACTGATTTTATGGTATCCACTATGTAACAATGTGTAATGTTATGAATGTTTTGTCTTAATTCTATAAAGCTCTAAACTTGAAAAGATCCTAAATGTATAATGAAGTGTTTTCTTTAATAAATTCAAGATTATGTATGAAATTAGTTCGGGTCCTTATAGTTGGTATCAGTGGTCGGTTTAGATAACTTTAGGGATTATGAGTTCTTGTGAGACACGTGATTAGTCCCTATATCTATTATTTCAGTTAAATCCTTGTTTTATAACTTTTTTTTTCAGGTCAAGTAAATTCGGTTACGAATGGAATGAGAAGGATCTCAAACGACATTCCTATCTCTTCCTGATGACATGCTTGCAATAATTATTGCAAAGTCATCTTCGGATGATTGTGAAACTTTTTCTAGCATACAACTCACTTGCAAGCAGTTTTTTGAGATATCAAACACCTCCTCTATACCTCGTTATCATCATGGATCATGGGTTGTTTTTAGACAAATACTATTTTCAAAATATTCACATAATTTCATGAAAGGTAAATATTATCAAGGTATTTTCAAATATTTTACCTTATCACAAGAATTTGAAGCATATTATGATTTTAAAAATGGTTGTGAGGAAGGAGACCATTGTGCAACCTATTTATATTTGCTTTTAAACTATAGTCTCACATCACATACTTATGGTATTTTAAAAGGTCCAATAATAGAAATTTTCAACTCAATTTCGGTCTGACTATTTTATAGAAATCATGTTTTATCAGATGTTATGGAATTATATGTCATACATGATTATTTTCCAATACTGTTTTTCTGTGAACACCCATATGACCCATGTTGTACGAGGTGTATTTGGATGGAGGAAGCAAGTGATTTTGAAGGATCTCTAAATCATTGTTGTAATGCATGGGACTTCTACCTACGTGAACAAGATGACGATGAAACCGAGTGGACACCTTGATCAAGGTACCCTTAGTTGTTTAATAAGTAAATAAAATTGCGAGGACACAATTTCAAGAAGGTGGGGATAATGTAACCTTCCAAGGTTTTCTAAAAATAAATTGAAAATTCTTGAAATTTTGTTTAAGGTATATATTTATAAGTATCCTTTAAACATTATTTTATTTCTTCTATGTTTTGAATTTCAAGAAACTGTCATCTACAATTGTGTTCAGTATGTTATTTAGAGTCTGATGGAACAAACTTATTTTTTTGGTGAATAGTAACATGCCCTTATGAATAGTAATATGAATAGTAATATCACCTCATGAATAGTAAATAATATTATTATTTTATTTTTCCATGGCAATAGGATTATGGGATCTTAATTAATTTTCCAATGTCACATATAACTAATTGCACTTCAATTTTGTTATTTTTCGAATTAACTGTGACCTTATTTAAAAATTAAATTAATAATATTTAGAAAATTATTTTTGAAAAATGGAGTTCATTTTTGAATTCTTCACATCGAAAAATGGTTGGGGTAAATTTTTGATATTTTTCTGAAACTCTTGAATTTTCGGGGAATAGTGAAATACGGTAAAATACCGTATAATCAATTTATCAGTAAAAATGCACTATTTATGACATAATAAGTGATGCAAGCCCACTTGCTTCGAAATCACATGATATTATCACTATTTATGGCTACTTGTTTTGAGATTATTCATATTCTTGATAAAAATATTATAATACTAATTAAAATAATCTAAAATACCTCCCCTCCTCCACTATAAATACCACCCTCACTCCCCTCTTCCTCTCACACCTCTCAAGCCTTGAGCTTTGTCTAATTTCTGCAAAATTCACTCACCAATCTTCTTCTCCACGTCCTAGAGCTTCTGGTCTCACCAAAAGGCCAAAATAAAAGCCCTTAAGAAGGATATCAAGGAGAAGAGATCAAGAGGTAAACATCCTCTTTCATTTCCATTCTTTCCTTCCATTTTATGTTATTCTTTTCCTTTCCCTTTTGTCTTTTGTTGGGATATTTCATTTAATATTTCCCCTTAATGTACAAATTTTGTATGAATGATGAGATATTCCATTCCTCTCATCAATCTTATTTTTATGAAATTTTAAGAGACGCCGTTAGGCTGCCGAATTTTTGTAAGAAATTTCCCATGTTTTCTTCATTTCAAGATTCCCTTCTCTTCGTTCTTCACCCACTCTTATCCAAGAGGCATGAAATCTCTAGAATCATGTATATTATGGATGTTTTCTTGTTTATGGAAAATTACAAATCATTATTCCTCTCCTCTCTCACTTATTTAAAGAATCAAAAAACATTGTCCATTTGTGTCGAATTACCGATATCGTGGACGATGTATTTTCAATTTCCATTAATTATTTCATGTCTGGTCATGAAAACATTTATATGGTTGAACCAGGTTATAATATATGTTTTATGACTCATATAAGGTTCTGGAATTCTTTTGTACTCATGATTCAAATTTATTAGACTAAATGAGGTTGTAATTATCAAGGATCCACTTAAATGATCTAAACGAACATAATTAATGTTTTAACTTATAAATCAACATTATATAAAGAATTAAAGTGATAAATGGTATCATTTATGGTACTGTAAATATGTAAATACTACTCCATTACAATTCTGTAGTTTCACTTCCAATCAACAAGAACGATTCATCATGAACCGATTGTGAAAATCACAAAAGAACTCACCCAAAATAATGCAAGGAACCAAATACTAACGAATAAGTGATGAAATGAGGTTATGAAATGAACATATAAGATGTTATAAACATGAACATGCTTCTTTAAAATAATAATAACACCCTTTTTACCATTATACAGGAGGTTTAAACAATTTTGAAGTAAGACAAGCCCAATGTAAGGGAATTCTTAACCCGATTTCCATTCTTTGGGTTAACCTTCTACTTTATAATTTATGTGCTCTTTAAATTGTTTGTGTGATGGTTTATGTTTATATTATGTTTAATTATGTGTATTTATATAGTATATACATATTCCATCCACTCAATTAAGTCTCACTTCAATTATATGATGTTTATAAGGGACTTTTCTTCTAAAATCCTTTTTTAAAATTCTGTTTTATAAGATTCAAAGGCAATGTTTTTATGCTATTGTTTATGTTGTATGATTATGTTTTGGTTATTGGGAATTATTTATGATGAAGGGTGGGACCTATATTTCCATCTAATGCATTGGGTATGATTAAGTTGGAGGTCGGCCGTATGGTTACTCCAAGTGTAACTGCGATGGTTACACAAAGTAAGGTAGCCGTGAGGGTTACAAATTTTAAGGTAGCCAAGATGGTTACAAGATTATGTAAGTAATTCCCCAATATACCTCTATGATTATAATTATTTTTGTGTGGTTCTTGTGTAAATATCATGTTACACAAAGTATGATTTTATGGGTGTAAATCATGTATTTTGAAAATGTTTTCATACGTCATGCGTATTCATGGACTAATGTGATTTTTTCTTCTTTTTCATACCTTACTGAGATTTTGTGCTCATCCCAAGTTTTTAAATGATTTTTTACAGGTTAATGGATGAATAATACAAGGAAGGAAGACATGTTAAATGTTGAAGAATTGTCAAGGAGTCTTGTTTTAAGTTTTAATGTTTTATATTCTGAGGAAAATGCAATCTGATTTTATGGTATCCACTATGTAACAATGTGTAATGTTATGAATGTTTTGTCTTAATTATCTAAAGCTCTAAACTTGAAAAGATCCTAAATGTACAATGAAGTGTTTTCTTGAATAAATTCATGATTATGTATGAAATAAGTTCGGGTCCTTATACTAGTTGTACCAAATTCCACTAAAATTCACTAGTTGTGGATTACAATTTTCAGATACAGTCACTCTATCCCAAGCACACTGCCTTTATAAATGATCAGGGATACCTCACTGCTTCCCTCAGGTCACTCCGGTTGACTACCCTTGGCTCACTGCATTTGGTGAAGTCACTCTCAGATTGTAGATGTGATGGTATCCTCAAAATATTTTCATTGATGTCATTGCCTCTACTGAACACGAGACTCTTCTTTCATCAATATCCTAAATTGATACAACTGAAAGCACTGAACCACTAAACCAGATATTTGGAACATTCAAATAGGTTACACTAATGATTGCATGCAACACCTACCCTTTGTTCGCAAGATCTCACATTTCCGCACAATATTTAATTTTCACATGGAAAATAATTGGCGCAAAACCCCATTTACGCGCAACGTTCACTTTTTCATGTTGCCTCCCCTTTTACATGCAGCCTCAACTTTTATGCACATCATCGGCTTTTTCGGGCAACATCAACTTTTACATGCAGCATCTACGTTTTTTCAAAACATAAAATTTTTTATGCCACTCCTTTTTTGAATAAGATTTAGGTGCCTCATAACTAAAATCTTATAAATTTATTTAACATTATTGAATGAGGGGGTCACCTCTTATTTCTAGGCATCACTGACCCCCGCATGCAAAACCCACCGTGTCGTGCAAAAATATCATTCTGCACGGAATCCATTTTCACGCAAAAAACATTTTTCATGCACACATCAAGATTTTTCACATGCCTCATGCCTTTTACATTATTGCGTATTCTGATCCCGAAACTCCTTTTGCGTGAGAAAACAAACCTACATTCACTATTTTATGAAAACCCAATTTATTGTGAAAGACTTGTTTTTCATGCACCACTTCAATATTTTTCACAACTCATGCCTTAACCATTTTTCGGTGATCAGATCGTGAAACATCTCTTGTGCGCAAGTTTCCAACACAACTACGGTTTTGCACACAATTTCCTTTTTCAAGCACACAATTTCAAATTTCTTTATTTTCAGGCCCAAAAATTTTTCAAACACGGGGAAATGATTCCCCATTCAAAACAATTTTCGTCTTGAAATATATGAACAAATTATTGTTAACATTATGAACATACAATGAGGATTGAAAAAAAACCAAACCATACTCCAATTCATGCATAGAACGTCCATGGTTTCAACAATCTGTCCATTTGGTTTTGTTGGAAATCACCAAATAAATTCAATAGAACACAAACCACATGAAAATATAAAATGCGTGAATCAACTTTCCCAACACTCTATGACTAAGTGAGAAATTCTCGGTGTACAAATCAAGAGGGGAATTGTGAATGGGGATACTGTGTTTTGGAATTTTTAAGGATAGCCAAGATATTCTCTTACTGTGTCACCGAAGCATTATATGCCTTGAATCAATTCCTTCTCTTTTGAATTCCTTCTCCTTCTATCTTTGAATTATCAGCGTGTCACAGAAGTAATAAAACATGCCATGAATTTACTCATTGTCCCCCATTGAAAATAAATCCAAAGAATATCATTTATTCATTGAATAGGTGAAAACACCCCAGGATAGTGTCTCCCATATAAACTTACCTCACATCCATAAACAGCTGAAAACAGTTAACATAACTGTGGAGAGGGGTACTTTGGGACCTAATTATCCATTGGGAGGTTGATAAACCCTATGGTTCAATAGATGTTTCTCAAACACAAACATTTACAGTGGCTTGGTTAGGATATCATCCCCTTGCTCATCAATTCCCACATGATCCATTTTAATCACGCCTTTTTCATCCTTTTCCTTGATAATGTGATATATGATTTCAATATGTTTTATATGATAGTACTGAACAAGGTTCTTTGTAAGATCAATTGCGCTATTCTTATAACAGTAAATCACCATTTTTTCACCTCATTACCAATATCTATTAGTTGTTGCTTTGTCTATAGCAGTTGAGTTCATTCTTTTGTATCTTATATATACTTGGCTTCAGGAGTACAATGATAACTAATTTATTGTTTCTTGCTCAACCATCCAACACATTTATTCCCAATATAGAATGCTCCACCACTGGTGTACTTTCTGTCCACTACATCACCCACCCAGTCAGCATCAGAAAATTCTGATAATTCATTGTCCCTTCCTATTGTAAAGTATAACCCAAAATTATGAGTACCTTGAATGTACCTCATGATTATTTTTACTGCCGCCATATGTTCCTCCTTTGGATTACTCGGAAAGTATGCCTCTAGACATGTTGCAAAGACAATATCTATCCTTGTCATTGTCCGGTACAGTAGGCTCCCAATGATCCTCCTGTACATGGTGGGATCTACAGAGGTCCCATCCTCATGCATTACAAGTTTGGTTTGAACTACAATTGGAGTTGTCATTGGTTTAGATTCATTCATATTAAAAATTTTAGTACATATATTTCATAGTTTTCCTATGATATGAAAGTTTAAACATTCATTTGAGTCGCCTACAACCCTATGAAATATGTGAGCTCCTTAATCATTGATTGTTAAAAATATGATTTCATATGATTGGAAAATTCATCCAATGATTTATTCCTATGGCCACCAAATATAATGTCATCAACGTAAACTAGAACCATGAACTGATCTTTTAGAGAATTCATCACATTGTGTTTGTGATAAACTCCTCCTCTTTTAATTTCTATCTTCTTGAGATAAGAATCATGTCATGAATACCATGCTCGTGGTGCCTATTTCAAACCATAGAGGGACTTCCTTAGTTTACAAAACATTATTTCATCCATAAAAAGAAGAAAACTCACTATTTGTTCAATGTATAATTATTCTTCGAGAAAAACACTCAAAAATGTTGTCTTGGTATCCATTTGATAAACGTTATATCCTCTTTGGATATCTATAGCATGAAAAAGACAGATTGAATTCTGTCTAGCCACTATGAAAAATTTTCTTCAACATCGACACCTTTAATATAAGAATATCCTTTACATACCAGTAGTTCATAGTTTTTGACAACACCTCTATTCTCATAAAACATGCTCTTGAAAATACACTTTGTAAAAATCACATTATGACCTTATGGACGCATGATTAGATCCCAGGTCTAATTCTTGTCAATATGATCTAACTAATCATTCTTGGAATTCACCCATGATTCCTCCTTTGAATTTTTTTTCAAATTAGGATAGATCCACTATAGATAAGAATGAATATTTTGAATTACTCCTCATTAACCTCATTTGTGTGGGTTTATTCTAATCCCTAATGATTTCAGATTGATCAATTTTGGCTCTTCGATTCCTCCTCTAAGGTTTAATTTAATTTTTTCCAACTATGGTTTCAACATCAGATTCTTCTTCAATTTCAACATCATGATGTTACTATTAAGTGTTTTGCACACCTTCCTCTATTTCTGTATTTGTATTTATTCCATGTTCACATTCTTCCTCATCATTTATATCAATACCATAGGAATTATTTGATGCATTTGGATTTTTCTCTTCAATGATCTTAATATCATTTCATTCCACAATACTCCCCCATAATTTATTAAAACTCTTGTATACTTTTTTGTTTATGGGATATCTAAGAAATATACCTTTATATGCATTGTCACCAAACATACCTTGATTTCTTTCTTTACTTCGGATAACAGATTATCATCTGAAAACAGAAAGGTATTTAAAACAAGGCTTCCTTCCATGCCACAATTAATAAGGTGTCTTCATCTCACCCATATACAACCCTGTTTGATTTTGAATTTGAACTATATCTTGAACAACTTTTTTCTAATAATGACGATAGATACCACTCTCAATCAGTATAGTACTAGAAATTTTGTTGACTTGTCAATTTTGATGCTCAACGACCCCATTTTGTTGCAGAGTTCAAACAACAACTACCTCATGTGATATTATATGTTTTTTCAGGTAGTTCTAAAACTCAATGGATGTGTATTCCCCTCCATTATTAGATCATAGGACATTGACTGTCTATCCTGTATCATTCTCGGCAATATGGCGATAATTTTACATGAAATCATGTAACTTCTGCTTCCTACGAATTTACAATACAAAAACCATTCTACTGTGATCATAAAAAAAGATTGATGTACCTCTCTCCATGAGTTCTGACAACATTTATCATGCCAGATACGTCTGTGTGGGTGAGATCAAGAAGTTATGATGCCCTTTTTTTCTTTAGTCACTATGAATTACATTCTATCTTCCCCCTTATGCAAGCATCACACGTATTTTTTCATTCATGATTCAGAATAGAGATATCCATGAAAATCTTAATCTTCGATATCTTTTCCATGTCTTATTGGTTATTAGGCCCTAGCCTTTGATTACACAGGTTGTTTTCTTCTTCAACATAAGAATAGCAAGAGTTATCTTTACTGTCAACCTGATATAAGTTTCCATCTGTTCTATAGATTTTTATAAAATAATTCCATGTTTTTGATTTTATAGAGCATCCATTTTTATTGAATGTTATTATGAGCCCTGAGTCATAAAGTTGACTCACATTGAGGAGATTGGGGCGTAGACCGTCTACATAAGGAACTTCAGTCTTCATCTGCTCTCCATTGGCCCGAGTAGTATTTCTACTACCTTTAATCTTCAAAGCACCATAATTACCAAACCTCACTGTTCCATCATCCTTTTTTTTACTTTTCTTCAAAAGGTCAGAATTTTATATCATATGTGATGAGCATCCACTATCATGAATCCAGGTGCTGCTGATTTTTGTAGCATTCATGGCTACTTCTACAAGATTGGATTTCTCAATTTCTTTCATTTCATTACCTGAGATATTGGATTGAGTGTAGGACACTGATGGACATATAATTCTTTCCTCCACATAATCTGATTCTTCCTTCCCATACCCATCTTCCAGATGAGAAAAACTGAATGTGAGAACAACATCATCAGGAGGGTTAGTATCGACCCGTCTCTGGTAGTTGTATGAATAGATACTTTCATACCTCTTCCTACAATAAATAGATTTCTAGAAAAAGATATAAAAATGAAAATAGTGCCCATATAAACGATTTTTTATATATGATATAAGTTTGGAAATCATTCTATTTTGTGGAAGTCTCAGATCTTCTCCATTCATATAGTTCTATGTATCTTAACAATATGACATGGTATGGCCCAGATAACAACAGAACTGACACTTCTTGAAGTGAAATGTCGTCTCACTTATATTTCCCCTCATTCCATCATCTTTGGGTAAATTTTTAGACTACCTTTCATTTATGAACATTGAGGATAATATTCATTTCCTCTTTTAGTTTTGATTGATGTTTTCTTTTTCAAAACATCATGATATTTTTCACCATGTACAACTTTTATCTTATTTTTATTTTTTCTCTCTTCCCTTCCAACAGTTGATATCTCAATTTTAAAACGGATTCCACTCTTTCCTATAAAAGAGGGTCTTTGATCACTCAATATTTTTTCAACCCCATCTGACCCACACATGGTTATTACTATTAATTATGAATTTGAGAATATTTCGGAATGAATTTTCTTTTTACCCTCATTTCTGGTTGATTGACATTAAAGTTTACACCTTTGAGTTAAAAATTATTTCTCAAGACCCTCAATAGTCTTGGACTTATCTTCTAGTAAGTATGTATGGTCATTTATGACCTTTGATTGTTTTTCAATTATATGCTTTAGTTCCCCAACATCATTTGTGCATTAAAGGATTGAAGATTGAACTCTCACTAGTCCTTCTTGTCATTCAATTTCATCTTTAACTTATCAATATATTCAAAATATCCTTCAACCATTTCATTCCACTTATTTTATTTGTTACATTTATTCTCAAGCTTGTAAAATGCATCATTAATTTAAACCCGGGATCACCATTATGAGTCATCTGATTTTCTCTTCCATTATTTATCAAGGGTTTTGACTTTTCAATAATTGCCACCATGGATGCATGGATTATAGTTTTAAAATCTGGTTCTTCTACATTATAGAATTCAATATCATCATATTTCTCTTCGCACTCAAAAGTCTTCTTATGTACTTTTCTTCTAGATTTGAACTCTCCCATTTTGAAAAAGCTTCTCTGAGGCTTCTCAATGTCTTCTTCTTCACTCTCTTCACCACTGACCATTCTTTGGCACCGAGATGAAATGTTCCCAACTCTTCCAAAATGAAAACATGCCAAAGGTAAATTACCTTTAAATTTACCATTTCCCTTCTTTCAGCTTCTTTAAAATAAGATAAAGAATTTGTTTTCCTCATTATATTCACCACCACTATCATCGGAAAATTTTAGTATGTCTATGGATTTTAAATCCATTTCCTTACTAACATGAGTTATATCACCTTTGGGTTTGACTCTCATCTCATATAACACGAGACTACTTATCAGAAAATAGAAAGATAGTTTAGATAGATCACTTTCTTCATAGGATGACACCATTGCATTGTACATAGGAGGAAGTCTTATGAATATTTTTTTTACAATATCAATGTATTTGACTTCCTCTCCATGATCTTGAATTTCTCCCACTACTTCAATGACTTGATTGAAGAATGAATCCCCATTCTCTTCAGGATAAATCTTTAGATCATCAAAACTGTTGTGCATGACATTATGTTTTTCCCCATTCACTTTTATTTCTCTATCACAAGTATTTTCATGTTTATCCCACATAGACATTTCTGAGGTGCAACATATCACCTTTAGATAGATCTGATCAGAAAGAGTCATATTGATAGCATTCTGATCTTTATCATATGCATCCAGAACATTCTTGTCTATATCAATCATATCAAGCCCTATCAGAAGAGTAATTTGTATTCCTTATACCGTAGAAAAGAGGATTTACATTCCAAGGGATCATAAATGAGATCTCATTATGTTATTCCAAATCTGAAAATTACTTCCATCGAAGAGAGGGATTCCCCTAAAATCGACCACATTCTCCATAATGGAAAAGAGAAGATCTAACACCAGTACCCTTTACCCTCTAATACCACTTATAGGTCCCAGAGACACCATGAGATCAGAGGGGTGAATTATGGTTTCATTTATTTCTTTTAAAATCATTTATGTAGTTCCCATGGTGGTAGGAACTCATTAATACTATAAGACTGATGGGAACTGAAACAAAACAACCACAAGAAAAAAGACCACGGATCACTTTTACTTGGTTCACCACTAAGGTCAACATCATAGGATAATATGACAACAGGTTTCCGGTCAAACCTAATTCCACTAAACTTCACTAGTTGTTCCTTAAAATGTTCGGGTAATGTCACTCAATCCCAGGCACACATACTTTACAAATTCTTAGGGATAGCTCACTGCATCCCTTGGGTCACTCCCTTTGAATCCCCTTCACTCACTGCCTTTGGTGATGTCAAACCCAGTTTATAGATATGAATGTCTCTTCAATATATTTGCATTGAAGTAATTGCCTTTACTCATCATGAGACTCTTCTTTCATCGATGTCCTAAATGGAAGCACATTAAATCACTGAACCTCTTAACTGAATATTCAGAATGTGAAAACAAGTTACACTGATGATTTTGTGAAACACCTACCCTCTCCTTGCATGATATCACTTTTTTGTGTAATATTTAATTTTCATGTGGAAAATATTTCATGCAACAACCCCCTTTACACACAACCATCAATTTTATGTGCAGCCTCCACTTTTCTGCACATCCTCAACTTTTATGTTCAACTTTGATTTTTTCGCGCAACATCTACTTTTATTCACAGCGTCTACATTTTCATGAAACATAAACTTTTCAACGCAACTCCCTTATTTCACAAGGTTTACGCACATTATAACTCATATCCTCTTTATGTCTTCTACCATATCTAATAATGGAGGTCTCCCCTTATATATTGGGGTCACTGATCCCCGCGGGCAAAACCCACCGTGTTGCGCAAAACTGTTATTCTGCATGCAATCTTATTTCTCACATGAACCATTTTTCACACACATATCTAGATTTTTCACTCAATTCATGCCTTGCCAATTTTTCATCATTCTAATCTCGAAACCCCTTGTTTGAAGGGAAGACCAACCTACATTCACCATTGAGTGAAAAACCAATTTATCGTGCAATCCAAGTTTTTCGCGCACCACTCCAATATTTCCTGCAGCTTTTTCCTTTTCCATTTTCAGAGATCTGATCCCAGAACATTTCTTGCACACATGTTTCCAACTCACCTACCCTTTTATCTACATGAACTGTATGAAGACTTTACTGGAAAACATTCTGAACATACAATTAGGATTGCCAATAGATAAAAACCATACTCCAATTGATGAATAGAACGACCATGGTTCCAACGTCTAATAGTTCTTGATATATAATGATACAATGATAAAATCATTGATGGATATCAATGGAGTAATTTTGTGATGTAATAACCATAATTAAACTAAAATGGTTCTCTAAGAAGGTTGGTTAAGAAGCCTAAAAAATGAATCCATGTATGCCAAGGGTTTTCGAATATAAGCGAGGGCCTAGGGTTCGATAGTGGGGAGAATATTACATTATACCAGAGTGGGAAAAAATTATAAATAGATAAGTATCATACAAAGTGATAAAAAATATATAGTGAAGGTATAAAATAAACTAAAATAGAACATTCTATAATAATAAATGAAATAATATAAAGCCCATAAATCTATGCCATACAGACATACTTGTCACCCACTACAATGACCCTACAGATACATGAGTATAAAATAAAATGAACTATATTATGAATCTCTACTACTAACATCAAGACAGACCACCGACCCGATAACTAGACACTATTGAATTGAACCAGCCCAATTAGAATAAACCACATGAGTATATCCCTTAAATCAAGCCACTCTAGGCCTCAACCATATCCACCATGCAACTATTCTCAACCTGAAAAGATGAAATAAAGCATAAACATTCAATATGTTTCATGATCATGGGTGAGAAATAATCTCAATATAAAACCCCAATGATGAAACTATAAAATATTATTCTAATAGATCATGTAATTTTTTATGCTCATCCTAGAAAAGAAACCGATAAAAAGAAATATAAAACAAACAAATATGAAATGATAGATGAACCATGGTTATGTAATCCAAGTAAACTAAGCAAGTTCCACCAAGGTTTTCCATAATAATTTTCCTATACATGTATAGTCCCATAGCTATACATATATATAAATATGTATATTCATGGTTTATGTAAATGAAATAACATAAAACAATATTTTTTGATCATAGGGTTTTTAATCTCAATCTCATAGAAATCATGTACAAGGGTGTCACGACCTGTCCCATGTGGCTTGTACCATGAATACCCCAATCCCAGCTAACATAGGCTAGGGGTTGAAGACTAGCACCATAAAGACATTTCTCTAAAAGGGGAGGCATTGCCTCAAATCTTGTACACATAGATAGATAGGGAACACTGAGCACAAGTATAACACAATAGAAGAAGAATGGTACAACAACACGTAAAAACCTCAACTGAGTGTAAAATTTTGTACTGAAATTAAAAGGGGCTAGAATACAAGCCCGACTAAAATGGAATTACTTGTAAAAAGGAAATATAGCTACTATAGTCAGCCGCCAAGAATCTTACCTATAGTGTAGGTACATCTCATCACTACGACTCTCCACATCAACTAGTCATCTCTGCACACCATCATGTCTTGGCACCCAAGTCTCGGTCAAAGCTACTAATTGTTTTTTATAGACACAACATGGTGCCAGAGAAGCCCGTTCATGGGTGAGTATAACAATACCCAGTAGGGACCCAGAGACCTATAAAGGTCTCTCAGAATTCCACAAAGGAAAAACCACAATGTATGATATAAATAACCATGAATATGTTAAAGAATTATCTCAAATAATGTATATTACATAAAAAATAGGAATATAGATGATATGTCACAAAGCTAGATCATCTTATTATTTCAAGAGGATTTAGCTGATACACTGCACAGGGTCACAAGGGTTGCTGACCCATAGAGGATTTCTAGGTGATGATCCACAAATGATCTCTAGGTGTTATCCCACATATGATTTCTAGGTGTTGACCAATAGAGGATCTCTAGGTGTTGACTCACACATGGTCTCTAGGTGATGGCTCGTGTAGGATCGCTAGGTTCTCACCCACACTGGATGACTAGGTGCTGACCCACACATGATCGTTATGTGATGAATCACCCATGACCTATAGGTGATGACCCACATAGGATCACTAGGTGCTGACCCACAAATGATCATTAGCTTCTGACCCACACATGATCAATAGGTGTTGATCCACAAAGGATCGTTGTTCTTTATTCATTTCACATCCAGCCACTGGATTCCCAAACATAGTATGCTTGATTCTGAGATAATCATCTCCTCATGCCATTGGTCATATTTAAACCGTCAACAAGTCCCAAAAATAATTAACCTAATGAAAATCCATGTCATAAGGGTTTCAACGCAATAGATAGCGCATCAATCAGACTCACGGTCTGTATGTTATAGCAATTGTAGTGTCAGGGGCTTGGTTGGATTTGAGTCTGCTTGAACCCAGCCATACAACAACATTCTCCAAAACCATGTTATGTATCTCAAAATAAATTCACGTTCCACTGGTTATTAGCGACATAGACGGTTCTTCAAAAGGATGTATATTTAGGAGATATAGGTATTTAATCAAAATAGGGTTGTAAGTGGGTCAGGGTCCGGTCTGACCCAGTCGGATAGTCCGTACATGGCCCACTGGTCCTGACCCGGTTTAGATGGGCCTGACCCAAAGAGGAATAGCCTACATGCTTGGCCCACTGGCCATGGACTCATCCCATTAGGCCGCAGGATCGGACCGACCCCCAGCTAGGCATGACCCGCCAGGCCGGAGAATAGCCTAGCCTGCCGGCCAGGTGCGGGGGTCTGCTCCCCTCTCGAACGACTCAGCCATTCGGGACATCAATACAGCGGTTCCCATTGGTGTCGCTCCACCTGGCCAGTCCACTAGACAGGTCACCTACGGATGTTGTGGAATGTAGTTTTTCCCTCCTCCATGGCTCTATGTCGCGACCCTCTTTTGTGGCGCGCCTCTATAGCACGTCACCTCGCTCTAATGTGGCTGGTGCTTGCTGGCCACAACCTTCATCCAACATGGAGCCATTGGACGATGCCTCCTTTAGCCACTGCCTCCTTTAGTCACCAGCGCTGCTGCACCAGTGATGCTTCTACGGGCCACCGGTGATACTCCATTTGTCCAATTTATTTCTCGTATGTTCCTACTGGACTCCCATCATGGAACATATAATGTGTGGCCCTCGGTTTTACCTTGCCTCCAAATTTTCTGGTCACCCACAATGCATTCAAACAATATCTGTATTAGAGGTAGTTCCAGGCCCTGTCCATTCGGCCCGGGCCCTCCATGCTTTCATTATATCATGGAAGCAATTCAATCATCAGCAAGAGTAGAGTAATTATAAAACCCTGTGAATAAAACACCTATCTCAAACATGTTAGTAGATGATGTAGATGTGGAAGACGGTTCGACATTTGTAGTTCACTCTTTAGAGTTTGTCAAACTCCAGATTGAATCCTCTATGGCATAGAAGATTCATTCTATGTTGGAGGATGTCATCACTATCACGTCATCAGACATTTACCTCATTAGTGAATAATAAGAATTCCAAATCATTTTTTAAATAGATTAATAGAGGAGATTAACTCACCGCACAATTAATGAGGTTCATTAATGAATTCAATTGATGAACCCATTAATATCTCAAGGGTGTATTTACATAAGCATGTGTAACCAACCATTAAATGTTTTGACAAACCAATGGTCCCGCCACCATCGCTCATCAGTTACAACGGAAGAAATAAAATAAATCATTGAGTTATTTATTTGGTAAAGTCCAAAAATTATGTTTTTTTGTCTAACCCTTATCGGTCGATGTTAAGCTTCACCTAAGAAAATCTCAATGCAGCGAATTCAACCATGACCTAATATTTTAAATCCGAGAACCTATTGAAAAGATTGAAATCAATACCTACACATTTACTAAACATAATTCAAAAAAATTCAAAAGTTATTAGAAGTCATCCTTGACGTGCGTCGGTTGAGGTTAGGCATTTAATAAGGGGAAAATGCCCTCACGATCTCAATGATAATCTCAAATATCCAATCTGAGTTACTGTTGAAGATTTATATAATTTAATAATAAAATAATTGTTACATAATTAATTTATTTATGGCCAAAAACTAACTTCCACTATTTGTCTGTTCTGACCAATGTTAAGATCTACCTAAGGAAAGCATAACCTCATGAGTTCAGCAGTGGACTCATATTTCTAATCTGAGTCACCATTCGTGAGTTATAAGAAATTAAAATATAAAATAATTTTATTTAATAATTTTATTTATTGTTATTCCATTTATGGGTTTTCACACTGGAGTCCAACATCGACTAAACATCAGTAGTGCATAGGGTAAACCCTCCATCATAAATGCAACAATGCCCACAGATTTATATCCTGGGCACCCATTTAAGAGTTATTTTATTTTTCTAAGAAAACTACTCACACACGCTATATATAGAGTTACATTTTTTGACGGATCATTGTGGGAACTACGGGCCTCAGAATCATGCACCTTCAATTTTTGCTGTCATGGAATAATTCCATATAATTAATAAAATAATATGGAATTCCTGGGTCTTTACATTCTCCCCACCTTAGGTATTTACGTCCTCAAAAGATAAAAAATTAAAATCAAATAAGTGGGATACAAATCCTGAATTTGAGTTGCCCTCTCCCATGTGATCTCTTGGAGGTTCTTATGCTGCAACCGAACTCACGATAGAGGAATCAACCATCCACAGAGGACCCGCTCCTATCGATCCTCAATCACTACTGTGAACTCTACAATTGTTTCCCCATCATCAATGTACTGATCACCCAAGTCTATGATGTGCGATCGATCATGAACATATCTCTTCAGTTGCATCATGTGGAAGTGATTATGCACCTGATGCATCTATGGATGAAGAGCTAGGAGGTATGCCACCTCACCAACTCTACATAGAAACTAAAAAGGTCCAACGAACCTTGTAGATAAATTTCCGCAACAATGTAATCTCTTTAGTACTCATTGTTGTGAGACCCGAACGTAACCATGATCACCCTCCTCAAACTCCAATGGTCTCCGTCTTCTATTGGCATTAGACTATTTCCTTCTCTGTGTGTGCCTCATCCGCTCCTGGATGATCTGCACCTTCTCGGTGGTAGTCGTACCGACTCTGGACCAAAAACGGTTGACTCCCCAGGTTCAGTCCATCATAGAGGTGATCTTCATGGTCACCTATACAAGGCCTAAAATGGTTTCATGCCAACAATGGAGTAATATATATTGATGTATGAAAACTTCACCATTGATATTTTGTCCTCATATTTATAACAAAAATCAATGAAAATCATGAAGCATGTACTCTTAGGTATGTATGGTGTGCTTTGTATGACCATCTATATTGGGGTAAAATCTATGCTCAATCGTGTTGGAACCTGATGATCATCTTTAACATGATGATAAGAGAGGAATCGTGAAACAAAATCTTCTAATTCATTATTTATCCCTAACAACCAATACTGATGATAGAGGTCCTGGTACATCATTGCCACCCCAAGATATAATGCCAATGGGTATACACATAATTCCTTCAATGCCTCCTCTTCTAACATCACTTGAACCATGGTGTGTACTTTTAAAATGGTGACATGAAACCCACATTGAAGAAATATTTCATGAAAATGCCCTGAGGATTTATAATCATGTTGAGTATCACTATCAACGTCCCAAATTTTTGCCTTTTTAACTCACTTAAACAATGGATGAGTGACTATAATAGAGTGAAGGTAAGCTTCTCCATCACTATCCACAAAGGATAACTACAACGCAGATAGTTTCTATATCTCCCCACTCAGCAACTGTAAAGCAGACAATCTATTGAGTACATCTACCACCACATTCTCATTCCTAGGAGTATAGAGAACATCAATGTCATAGTCCCGGAGGAACTCCATCCATCATCGTTGTCTCAACTTCCGAAAAATCTACAATCAACTTTAAATACATGCGAAAGGCTACCACATTTAAATGATTGATGTGCCCATCAATCCTTTGGTAGTTGGTACTCTATCTTCACTACCACATGGATAAGGCGACAGTAGTCCACACATAACCTCGAACACTGGGTCTTACTAAACCCTACCTATGAATGTCCTCCACTAATGCCACCTTTTTTGATGCTCTATGAAATCCCTCTAATATACGGATGCTGATATCGGTGCCATCTTAGGGTGTAGAACGATACATATCCCCCCAATTGAATGGTAATTCTGGAAACATCTTTTGAATGAATCAGCCTGCACGCTGCCACTACTATTCAGAACTAAAAACTCAAAACATCTGTTTCCATGATGGTATGGTTTTCTTACTCAAGAGTGATTGGTTGCAACCTCATATGCTCAAGTTTATCCTGTGTTGCATGTGTTTCCTTTTTTTCACCGACCAAAAAAACACAATTCTAATGCTAATGATATACAATATACATTTTTCCTAAATCTATCAATCTGAGCATGAACTATGGATGATTATTCAATACCTAGACTAACGTCATATGTCCTCGATGCTAGAACATATAAGTTCCAACCGAAACATCCGCCTCCAAGGTCAGATCACATCATCAGCATATGTGTTATTATTAAGTCTCATCCCAATGTTTTCTCGTGACATATGGTTTAATTCAATGGTTTAGCAAGAATCTCTATGTTTTGAAAATGATTTGTGATAAGAAGGATTGATTATTACCTATGTCTATTGAAAATACTGCTAGTAGTAGACACAGAATGTTCCATGAGCCATTCATGGTGACATTGGGTCACACATTTTAACCACATGTAGCTACTCCCTTCCCATGTTCTCTAGTTCCCTGATCCTAGTGGGGACCACATTGTGATGCTGGTTGTAAAATGTCAAAATGTATAACACCTCATACTACACTCCAAGCTCTTCTTCTACATCTATAGCCTAACAGATTTATCTGTCCCTATCACATTCTCTTCCAAACAACATTTAAACATACAGGTCTCTAAGATTGACATTGGTTTCCTACTTTCTGACTGCCGACATTCACCAGATGTATCTGCTCATCTAAATAATTTTCAACAACAAAGGTTCTATCTAGCACCCTAACACAAGTTGGAATGCATATACTAATAGTTATAGCTCAGATGTCCCTATGAACATTTCACTTGGAGGTCCAATCCCTAAAGAATTGGCCATTTTGTATTAATAAAGTACCAATAATGGTCGGTATTCCTCAATGAATAGTAAACTACTGATATGTAATCCTACCGAAGCTGTAGAAGCTCATGGGAACACAAACCCCAAAGCTATTTTTGGAAATAGTCTCCCTTTTATGAGGAAGGTTCTCATGATCTATCAATGAAAAAATTCACCTCTTCGTAATATAAGGACAATCTAAACCCTGTCATCGCCCTGTTGAGCCAAACATAATGCTCGCTGCTAGGACTGGCATATGATAAAATGGGGCCTTGGTTAGATGGAAGATCAGTCACCACCTTAAGCTAGTCCATAGCATCCTCTGAGTCGGGCTCACCTCAGATCCTGGGGGTATCTCTCACTAAAACTCGTGTAAGGCTCTGAGCCTTCATGTGTCCTCTACCAGAAGAACCAGTGGTAATTGCTGATCATCAGGTAGTGGAATTGCTGGGTCACCTCCCGAAGGTACCATATTGGGAAATATTACTTATATTGAAGCTTCATCACACACTTGACCATCCTCATGGTCCAACATTGGAATCCTCACTGGCTGTCTGCATGGAGGAATCTCTAAAGGGAATCAAGATGAACCACGATCAATAAGGGATACATGGTGAGCTTACTCAAAAGAGATCAATATAAAAAATTAATTTTTCAAAAACACACCCAATCTGTGTTTTAGTGTATCGAGTCATAAATCAGTACTTAGGGTCCTGGTGTATGGATACGTAGACCGCTACACAAACATAGGACTCCCCAAATTAAAAATCACACTCGAAACACTTAAAACTATTTCCCCATTTAAAAGATCAGAGTCTTAGTTCTTCTGTATGACCAACTCCATTGATACAACTTTGTCACTACCCGTCCCCTGAGGCTCATGCACTATCAACCCCAAGCCCATCTTCTATAGGACAGGGGTTGGAGACTAGAACTGGAAAGGAATATCTTTAAAAAGGGAACTCATTTACTCAAAACCTATACACAATGATACATGACACATTACACACAATTATAACACAATTGAAAAAAGAAAGGTACAACCACAACTAAAAACCTCAACTGAGAGTAATAGTATGTACTGAAAGTACAAGGTTCCAGAATACAAGCCTAACTGAAATGGAATTATAGGTATAAATGAAAAATACTTATAAGGTCACCCACCAATAATCATACATTAACGGTCAGTAAAACTCGTCATTGAGGCTCTCCATGTGAACCAGTCACCTCCATACACCATCTAGTCATGGATCCCAAGTCTCAGTCTCAGTTGCCCATCATCTGCACCAGACACAATAAGGTTCAAGAGAAGCTCATGCAGGGGTGTTAATAACAATACCCTGTAGGGATCTCGAGACCCCTGAAGGTCCCACAGAATTACACAATGGAAACACCACCAAGAATGATCTCAATCACAAATCACAAATAAAAGACTCAACTCCATCCAGGTATATAACTTAAATAACATGAATACAGATGACTAGTCACAAAGGTAGATCCTCTTATTCTGTCGGGATGATTTTTCTGCTAGACCGCACAAGTTATATTGAGGTGCCAACCCACAAAATATTAATAGGTTCTTCCCCACACATGATGGCTAGGTGCTGACTAGAAAAGGATTCCTAGGTGATGACCTAGGGAGGATTGCTAGGTGTTGAACCACACATGATCCCTAGTTGGTGACCCACGAAGGATTTCTAGTAGATGACCCAAACATGATAAATAGGTGCTGACCCACAACGGACTGATAGGTTCTTCCCACACATGATCTCTAGGAGTTGACCCACATAGGATCAATTGGTGTTGAACCACACAACATCACTAGGTGCTGACCCATAGTGTATCATTATTCATTCATCACGTCACAACCAACCACTAGATTCCCTCAGTTAGTAAACATTATTCTGGTAGAATATACCCCCCAATCCATTAGATGTATTCCAACCACCACAAAGTCCCATGAAGAATCAGCCCAATGATCCTCCATGTCATAACAGTTCTTACAAATTCGACGAAGCTTCAATCGAATGCCTGGTCTATAAGTTATAGGAATTTTAGTTCCAGGGGCCCGGTTGGATTAGAGTCCCATCCATCCTGGTCATACTCCATCATTCTTGAAAACCCATGTGGAATATCTCAAATGTACAGCCTCATTATAACGGTTTTGGCTCTGCAGACATTTCAACAAATGGATGCCTGGTTTAGGAGATATATCCTTTTAATCTAAACTGGGACATAAGTTGGTTGTGGTCCGGTCCGACCCTATCTGACAGACACAATATGGTCTACTGGTTCCATCCTATAGGTCCAGGGCTTATCTTGGTTTATATGGTCCCTTACCGAAGGGGGATGGTCCACGGGCTCAGCCCGCAGGGCTGTGGGCTCAGCCCGCTGGCCTTGTTCTTAGCCTGTTGTGTTGTGGGACCAGCTCGGCCCCCCAGACCGCAGAACCACTCAGCCCCACTTGTTGGGAGTGGGAGTCTACACCTCTCCCAAATGTCATGACCCTTTGGTTCTTCAATGAAGTAGTACTAGTTGGTGCCACTCCACCTGCCCAGTCCACTAGACATGTCACATGTGGAACCTGCGAACAACAGGTTCGACCTCCACTACAGCTCGAAGCAGCAAAATTCCTCTACGGAGCACTTCTGTAGTGCGCCGCCCAACTCCCACATGGTTAGACCTGGACATCCTCCGCCTTAGTCCATTTTGGCGTTATCAGGTTCCACCTCCTTCTCGCAGGTGGCAGTTTCCCTCCGCTGTCTTCTTCGGTCACCAATGTTGCTTCTACAGGCCACCTGTGAAGATCAGGTGGTCCGATCTCTTTCCCATCTGTGCATATGGGACTTTCGGGATTCCATGTACACTGTGCAGCCATCGATTTCACCTTGCCGCATAATTTTCTGGTATCACACAATGAACGCAACCAATACCGTGATCTTTGGAGGTTTCATGCCATGTTTGTTTGTCCCACGCCCTCCGCGTAAGAATTATAAGATGGAATAAATTCAATAATGAATAAGAGTATAATATTTATAAAACTCATTGAATAAATCCCCTACCTCAAACACATTTATAGATGGTGCAGATGAAGAAGATGGGCTTCCATTTGTAGCGTGTCTGTTGTTATTCATCGAAATCTGGATTGAATCTTCTAAGGAATCGAAGCTATGTTCTACATTGGATAAAGTCATTTTTGGCACTTCATCAGAGGTTCCTCTAATTACTGCAGAAGTTATAAACCTAATAATATTTTTAAATATATGAATAGAGGAGTTTAACTCACCACACAATTAATGATGTTCATTAATCAATTCAATTAATGAAGCCATAATATTCTGATAGTGCGGTTACCCAAGAAAGTGTAATCATAAATTAAATTTTCTTACAACCCATTGGTCCCGCCCATGTTTCTCATCAGTTACAGTGAAGGAAATAAAATAACTCATTGAGTTATTTTATTATTATTTTTTAATGTCCAAAAAGTTAAATTTTTTCATCCGACCCTTCCCTGTCGATGTAAAGCATCACCTAAGAGAACCACAGTGCTGTAAAGTCAACAATGCCCTTGGATTTTTAATGCAAGCACTGATTAAAAAGAAATAAATCATCATTACCACGTTTATTGAACATACCTCAACAAATGTTTAAAAATTATTAAAAATAACCCTTGACAAATTCCAACTAAGGAAAGACTTTTCCAAAGGGGAACACACCCTCACGAGCTCAACGGTACTCTCGTGTATTCAATCTGAGTTACTGTTTATGAGTTATAGAAATTAACAATAAATTATTCTTTACTAAATTATATTATTTATGGAAAAAAAATAACTTCCACTATTGACTAGAGATGGACTATGTTAGGATCTGTTTAGGGAAATCATACCCTCACAAGTTCAGCAGTGGTCTCAGATTTTTAATCCGAGTCACCATTTGTGAGTTATATGAATTTGAAAAAAAATCATTTTATTCAACTATTTTATTTATCATTATACCATTTATGGGTTTTCTCACTGGATGCATGTTCCGACTTAACTGAAGTCACAGCTAGGGTAAATCCACCATCTTGAACGCAACAGTGCCCTTATATTTTTAACCAAGTAAACTATTAAATAGTTATTATACTTTTCCAGAAAAACATCTCCCGCACGTTATTTAATGATTTTTATTTTTTGACGGATCATTTCGGGCACACTGGGTCTCAGAATCATGTGTCATCAATTTTCACAGTCTCCAAATAATACCATATAATTAAAAATAATTTAAATCGAATTTCCAGGTCTTTTCAAAGGGAATTGATATGGTGGTCATGTAACTCTTTCCATTGTCATTAATTAGATCTCTGGTTCTGTAATACTAGTCAATATATTCCGACATTGTACAATGTTAGAAATTTCTTTGAAAAATATATGTAACAAAAGGATGTTACTCATTAAAAAAAAAGGTTCACCTGTAATAGCCTTCAATAAATGTATAGTAGGATTCCTAGGAGGTTCAAATAGAAACCAAAAAATGGAATCTAAGTAAGACACTATGCTACTCAGTCCTCATAAATCTATAATAATTCTTTATCCATAGTTACTGAACATTATACAGTCATGAAATTTGAAACACAAATCATCCCTATGGGTTTTTCCCTCATTAAATATATAATGATAACCCATCAGTGAGATTCTATTCCCTCCCCTATAGTCTCAAACAATAGAGATCATAATCAATTATATCATCCTGAAGAGCATAATCATTCATAGTATCAAATAATGTGAGATTCTACGCCCAACACCATGTTCATGTAACAGATATGGGAGATAATAATCATCCATATCCAATAGGATAGTGGAATTAACTACTAGTATGACCAGGTAGTGGATTTCGTAATCATCCTAATCAAATTAAAACCTAGAAGATTAGAATAATCCACGTCACTTGGGAGAGACAGATCTCCCATGAATATCATTACAAGGGACTCTGTGCCCATATATCATTATCTCGGGCTCATAAGTCCTATATCACGAAGCACCTATGGACATCCCAACAATATAATAATCAAATATATAGGCTCAACATCCATATCCCCAATTTTACTTCTTGTTATACAAATAACATATGAAAAAATGCGGCTTAGAAGATAGATCCTAAGAATGATCATTTGAGAATCCCAAAGTGAGGGAAATATAGTTCGTGTCAGGTTCAACAACCACAAACTAGGAATAACCTCTTGTAATCATTGATTTATATGAAAACAAACATGTGAAATTACAAGAAAACATGTGAGGCTGGATGAACCCTTAAGCACAATACCAATTCCACATTCCCATGGGCTTACAAGTTTATAAAGAGTTCTATGTTGACACTCAATACCATCTATACCAAAACTAGACATTCTAACATAGGTTTGTAAAAATATTAGGGCACCCACAAATTCACAAAATTCATAACAATAAAGGGGAATCCTACATAATATCCTCAATTTAAACAGATATGTTAATGCATCCAACCCATGACCCCTATATGAAAATGTAAATGAGGAATACTAAATGAGAACCCTTGGAAATAATAAGGATGTATTCCAATAATACAACAGATCATCTGGGTTGATACATAATAAAAATAAACCTACAATGGATCTTAAGAACAACTAATCTATCAATATCTTAGGAAAGAAGAAAACATCCCACGGGGGGAGACGTACTAAAGGGAAAGGTTGAAAAAGAAATAGAATAGAGAGATAGATCATGGATCATCTCAGTTCAATATCATAAACTAGGTTTATCAGAACACCCATCATATCACTATCATTCATTTATTCGTTATGAGACTACTGGCTTATATTACTAGAAGAAGAGCCCCATCACAAAAACCGACCCAAATTGACACATAATAGTCTTTAAAACATTAGAAGAGATTCAAAATCATTACATATATAAAGATATACTTATAATGGACTGAAAATTTTCCAAATAAAAATTCATTTAATAATTTTAAGAATACAAAAAATAGGGTTGAATAGGGTACATACAAAATAGGTATCCCTAAGAACATGACGTGTTCTCCCAAATCCCCACCTATGCATGTACTCTGGTAGGGCATGGAATGTAAATTACCAATTAGGTAGTGTGTTTGATGGGTATATGAATTATAAATAAAAATGAGGTATCTTAATGTTCCCCCCACATGGTTTGGCCATGTATTATCTCGGTTGTGTACTTCTACACTATGTGAAACCCACACAAGGTATTTCCATGTAACAAGGAATGTGCTCCATACAGAGGCAACCTGGTCAGGTAATCAGCTACATGTTCAACTATGAGTACATGGAATGTGTACCCCTTACATATTTTATAAATCAAAAAATTCATATTCCCAAAAATGGAATGACACATGATGTTTATCCCATGAACTACACACAATGTTGATGCGGTTTCCTGAATGGAAATTCCCTTATTCACCACGAAACTCCCATTTTCACCCTCAAAGAAGTAGATCAACCCTTAAGGGGTTATAAACCTGAATAACAGGTAATTAATAATATAATATTGAAAATCTATGGGTATTTTCATTAAATGTAAAAAATGAACTAGCATTGTGTGGAATCCGCTAAAGCATTCCCCATTTACGCGATCCATGGTTGCCAAATTAGGATTTGGTGCATCATGAGGTCCATGGTGATACCATTATCCCTCTAACCATCATTTTACCAAAACCTGTCCCGTTTCTTATACTAGTAGAATTATGAAGTAGTTCCTTAGGGGGGCATGAATGAGAAGATAGAGTAGAAAGGACAAAAATAAAAAATAAAATAATGAAGAGGATGAAGAATAAAAAGGAAATAAAATAAAATCAGGGCTCATCCAGCCCCAACACCCATACTAAGTTTATTCCCTAACAAGAATAAAGACCCTATTCTTGACTCATTGACTAATATATAATATTTTTCATATTCTATCTTCATAATAGATATGAAATAAAAAAAGTGTGTATAAATTAAGAAATAATTAACTAAAAATTAATTATTACACTATAATTTGAATGTATCAGAGTAATTCTAAAATCATATCCTTGGTTAAATACACTATTAAGACACAAAAATAGGGGTCATAAAAATTATTTAAGCTAATAATCTAGGGTATAATAACTATTTCCCCATTAAATATTTTAATTTGGAAAAATTCAAATTTATACAGAAAACATGAGTCCAAAAATAGTACCTTACAATACCCCCTCCCCAAAAAACCATCTCTTCCCTAAGACACATATTGGTAAGACTAAAAACAACGATCTTCAACTTATCATCTATATAACTAATCTATTTGGACTATCAAATGATGAGTCTTATAAAATAAACAACATTATCCAACACCATAGATAGTTACCTATGACCAATCATGTACTCCTCAGCATCGGAATATCATTATTATATTATTAAACCAATGACCAAGAACAATATATCTATGTAGTTCCAAATTAAAATATGACACATGGGACACCACCATGACATGGAAAATTGTGAAGTCCTTACCATAATTCTTGAATATACCTCTACTTGAGTTCCACCTCAACTATTTACATCCTCTACCAGGAAAGAACATTTGAAAATAAAAGATTCTCAGTGATGGGAAAACACTATCATAGTATATCCAAGATAATTTCATGATAAATCATGAGCATATAAAATCATCAGTACACTAATAATCGACCAAATATCATGTAAATATCTCTCAGGTCTATGATCACGTAAAAACCTGACAAACATGCCTTTAACCAACAACTGAAACCATGACTACAGAAAATTCTTGTCCAAGTCCAACACGGGTCAATAATTTCAATTTATCATATTTATTCATAATGATACCTCTACTATAGAAAAAAATTATCTATAAAACTAAAACTACTACTAAAAAACACACATATAAAGTCTTGAAATCATCATTCATTAACTAGAACATGATCACTCATCGATTAATGAAAACACGTGAAACCTACACATACCTTGATCACCCAAATCATACTCTAGTGAGTAATCATTTATATGTTTAATATAATTTTTCCACAAGAGATGTGATTTTCATTTATCCACAAGCTCCCTTGGAACTCGTCTTCAAAATAGATCACCTCACGTATATAACTATTTTATTCTAGGATCACCCATCACCTGTAATTATTCCATTCAAGAGTGTCTACTCGTACTCTAACCGCAATAGAAATAATGGAAATAGTGGTTGACTAGGCCACGAACCTGAAAAGTCCTACCAATTAAATCACGCAATGATACCAAATAACCCACATTATTTTTTACAAAGATGACGGAATCAACATTCCTATATTGATAAACCTGAGAACTAATCGTCATTCATTTTTCAAATCAGTGTATAATGAAACTCACTTAATGAAAAGGTACTAGAAAATAGTGTCCATATTCTATAATGGGGTTCTAATAATAAAAATGATCATTAAACTATATGTTTTTGAATCAAAACTAAATACCTCTAGGTATCCCCTATCCCTACATATCTTTTCTCAGAACTATTAAATATGTTATAACCACCTATAACAAAAAACCCATCCTCTCTGGAGAAGTTAAAGTCTCAATGACCTACGAGGGTCAAAATATATAACATGGATTACATGGGCCAGATACACAACAATAATCATTATAAAAAACATCTTCCGGGTGGTCAAGATATAAATGAATAAGGGAAGCTAAACAGACACTCACCATGAATTTGTAAACTATAATACCTACTCGAGGTCATGTTCGCAAGAAAGGTCATATTATCCACCGACATCGTACACATCCATATGACTAAATAAATGAAACCTGAGAAATGGAATCAAGGAATGGTTAAAAATAATGGAATCACATGTCATATTGACCAATAAGGGTCATTGCACCTTTCATAAAAGATAATTGAGTCATCAGCCTCATAATAAAACCCCAAAACATGGATCTTCAAAAACATCCATAATAATGAAATATATTTAAATATATATGTATGTAGTCCCGATTTAATAGGCCTCAGCTGTTAGTAAAATCACATAGCCACATTCTATATGATGTTCATATTATATGCTTTATATGATGTATAAGAAACCTATTTCCATTGTCGGACATGAGTCAAAATTGAAACCTAGCGACTTTACAATGGTAGAAGAGCTATAGATCCCAAGTAAATAACTACATCCAAAAAATGTGAATCTCTTGATTAAAAAAATCGTATAGAACTATAACTTTTCTGATTATAAAAAAAATATCATACCATTGGAAACATGTAATTCTTATAGGATCAAGTATTTTCAATGCACCTGATCGATGTCCATGAGTGATTCCAACACATTCCAAATACTCATTCTTACCACATCTTAAATAGTAAATACCCTTTTAAGGACACCTATGATATTTCTTTCTAACATCCTGACATATATTCCACTGAAACGGTGCTTCGAGATGGTGGATTATGAGGCCTTAAAAATACCTCCCCACATACAAGATTTTGATGACTGGCTGTGTGGGTCCAGAGTGTGATAATGGGGTGAAAATTCTCTAATATAAGAGTGAAAAAATAGTGTTAATAGCTAAGTATCATACGAAGATGTAAATAACTGATTTTGTAACAAGTAAATAAACTACAATATAATTTGTTATGATAATGAAAGAAATTATATAAAATCTCGATTAATTTTTCTATAGATTCAAACTAGTCACCCACTAGTTTGACCATACAGATATAGGAGTACAGAAGATTGTAATACAAAGTACATGGATCTACTACTAACAATGATCCACACCACATTTAATGTCTCTAGAAACTACTCAATCACAATAGACATAGTACAATAACACATATAATTATCACTACTTGATCATGCTGCTCTGGGCCTTAGCCCTACGCACCATGCCACTATGCACAACATGAAGTGCAAAAAAAGGCCAACACATCCATTGAGGTGCACATGAAAAACAAAGATCTCAAGACACCACCCTAAGGATGAACTTATAAAATATTCTATCAATATTTCATTCAATGAAATATTCTCATCCTAGCTGAGACCCATATAGAATGAAATATAAAACTAAAAAATGTGAAACCGTAGTCGAGCCTTGGGTACGTAATTCTAGTCAAATCGGAATGTGGCACCATGGATGTCTATATTTATATGTGTATACATGTATTGTTTCATAAATATACATATATAAATAGATTTGAACATTCATGAGTAAATTGAATAAAAAAAATACTAAACCAATAACATTCAATCCTTTTGTCCCTTATTCACATCACTTGAGAATATAGTGCAAGGGTATTGAGTTGGATGTCATGTCCCTCATGTCATGTATCATTATGTAGATCTGTAGGTATATAATTCCAATTAGAATTTACCTAATTTAGACAACACCAAAAATGTATCTGAGAAAGAAACACCTCCACATGTGGGTTCTCACTTTAAGTATCGGTTCACCTGTACTCACCTCAAATTACATTAATGAATTATTCGAGTGAAGTAAATTTAGAGATCATATAAATAGACACATAGTTAGATTTGATGATGCTCAGTCCATCTAAATCCATTACAATGTATGTTCATTGTGTATCGGTTGGTAGGTGGCCATGAAATTTGGAACTTCGATAATCCCTATGGTTCTGAACCATATTTGATATGTAAGGAGATATAACTGGTGAGATTACATGCCCACAAGAAGAGTCTCTAATAATGGGGATCATAATCATCACTATCATCAAGAATAGTGTAATAATTATTCATATAAAATGATGTGAGACCCCATCCCCAACACAATAGTTAAGTTACCAACTAGAGATAACATAATCATCCCTATCCCTTGGGGACAGGAATCATCTATGCATATAACCAGATTGAGGAGAGCATAATCATCATAATCACATATCAAATATATGAGAGAAGAACCATCCACATCCCTTAGGTAATCAGAATGATCCAAAATTAACATTATTAGTTATCTCATGCCCATATAACATAATATCAAGGTCAATAGTAGGATATAAGGAAGAACCTATGGAAATCCAAAAAATATTATAATTGAATATACATGCACAATAGCCAGATCATATGTAGTACCTATGAAAACTAAAAAATCATATAATGAAGCATGTATTATAATCTGAATTCAACGAAAACATGTTGGGAATCCAAAAGCGAATGAAAGATGGATCATTTAATGATCAAAAAACACATTCTAGTAATCACCTCTAACTATCATCATCGCTTTAATAATAAACATGTTAAAGTATAAACAAATGAATATGGGGGTATGAATGCATAAAACTGAATAATATTTCCATATTCCAATGGTATTATATGTTCATAATAAGTTATATAGGGAAAACGACTTCTATATTGACCCAATCATTAATTAATAACTTAATGCTGGTAAAATATCAGGGCTCCCACTAGGTCCCTCTTGTCAAAACAAATATGATGTATCCTACCTGGGGTCCACAAGGTAAACACAAAATTGAAGGATTCCTTCTCTGGATCAATTGAGGCATTGGGAAAGAATAAATTATATATAATAACCCTTGGTATAATCATGAATATATATGCATCCTACAAGGTATCCTACATGTCATAAATATAAAAAAGAGGAATCATATAAGGGATCCTCAGAAAAACTAATCTCTTTTCATCCTAAGCTAGAAAGACACATGCCACATGGGAGAAGTCCTAAACAGAATGGATTCAAAGGAATTTCTTAAGAGAGATATATCATGGCTAGTCTTAGATCATGGTCTCAAATATAGTTGTCCAGAAAACCACACCTAATAATTTCATTCAAGTCCCTCTCAGCAAAATATTGAACTTAACTATTGGAGGAAGAACTTATCTACTATGAAACCAATTAAAATTACAATTAGGAGTCCATAGAACACTATAAGGGTTTCAATATCATAATCTATGGAAAAATTCTCATAGTTGACTCTTATTATGTCCAAATCAATCTAGGAAAAAATTAAAGGAAAACCCTGAAGTGGGATGAAAAAGGGGTAGTATATAGTGTGTCTCCCTGAGGACATGATGTGCACTCCCAAATCCCCACATGGGATTGTAATCTAAATAGTCTTTTCATCGAAAAAATTATCTACACAATGAGTAAGAAAGATACATAGTGTGACCCTACACGAGGTACCATCCCATGTCCCTCAAATAGCCTAGATGTGTATTGGACAGGTCGTGCATTCTACATGACATGTGACCCAAACTAGCTACGGTTCTGTACTATACACAACATGTTCCCATTACAAGGAAAACATCACCAGATACTCGACTTCATGACTGAGTAACAATAAATTGTGTGTTTAACCCATACAAATACTGTACTTCTAGAAGTCCATCATCCCAAAAAGGAATAATAAATGATGGGTTTTCCCTGAATCACATGATGTGTAGATGGATTTAGCGAATAAAAAACTATAGTCACCATAAACACCTATTTCACCTAGAATGTTATAGATCAAACCTCATGTGGTCCTAATCTATTGTAATTGGGATTAAATATATAACTAAAAAATATTCCATTATTTACTATGAAACATAAGAAATGTATATGTTTGGGAGGAATGTGTTGAAGCACCACCCATATCCACATTCTACGGCTGTTGCACAATGATCTAGTGCATCCAATTCTATGCTACGACAGCCTTATCCCTATAACATTCTTTAACTATCCCCTCTCCATTTTACTCTCTCAATCACATGAAAAAAGAGATCAATTGTGGGAATACGTAATAATCCATAGAAGAAAGGAAGAAAAGAAAAAAAATTCAATGAAGAAAAATGGAAAATAAAGAAAATCTGGGGGCCCAGCTAGCACTAGTGCCTTACTAGAGATTATGAACCACCTTGGAAAAAGTCACCATTCTAGACTCAACGTCTGAAAAAGATTTTTAATCTAAAACTCCGTTCAAAAGATATGGTCAACAAACCTGTGCGAATAAATTTATATTTAATTTATTAAATATTATAATTTAATTATTCCACTGAATTTTTTAACTTCTCATGTTTTTTCTATATTTTAATATTATAGTAAAATCCTATTATAGGGTTAATAAAGTGGTCATAAAGATTATTCAAGATAATATGATAAGGTAAAATTACCATTTTACACTTTAAAAGAATTTGATTGTAAAAATTACATGTTTTTCTCAAAACATTTTTTTGAAAAAACATGGGACCATTTAATTATTTATAATGAAATGATGATATTATATATCAAAAAATAGAAAATACAATAAAAAATTCTCTTAGATAAATGAATATCCAAAGTATTTTTCGAATTTAGTTCTTCAGGTCATTATTTTTTATTAATAATAACACACTTGTGTCTGTAAATAGAAAGAGAATATAATTAGATTGTATATTTTTAAAAAAATTCATTAAAAAATGTCTCCAACAGTTTTAGAGTGATGATATGTGACTATATTTGAGAGTGGATTATCTGTAAATATAAGGACTTCAAGAAAACTACATGGTTATGATGAATTGATGTTATGTTAAATGAATTATTAAAATATTGCTGTGAAAATATTTCATTATAACGATTCGTGGACCTCATCCACCCCATTGTTATAATATTTAGGGAATAATTGAATAAATTATACTATATACATAGGTTTTTTTTATTTTAAACTAGATTTATAGCCATGTCAAATTATGATGTATCTTCAGTGTTTTCATATTTATCATTATATAGATATTTTCAATATGGTAGGATTAATTGAATTAATTCAATATAAGAAATATATATTTTCAATTTATGAAAAACTATAAATATGTCAAATAAAAAAATCCACTCCACTTTGTGATTCTCAGTTGGAATATTGGGAATATAATTTTATAAAAAATAATTAATGTTAAACCTAACATTGGATGGTTTTTTAAATAAAATATTTATTAATATTGAATATTCTGTGTTCTATTATAGATACTTCGTAAATAATTATAGATAATCAAATGTTATATATTGTGTAAAAATATATCATTTAATGGGATCATTATATCATTCATAAGAATTGTAAATAATTGTAAATTCTTTCCATAGGATTATAAATACTCAGTAATAACATCATTAGGATTACACTATATGAATGTTTATATATAGAGAAGTCCATAATTAAGAAAATAAAAAATATGGTCTCAAGTTGAACTAATAATTTCATGAAATTCTATAAAATATATGGTATCAAATTATTATTGGATTTAATACTGATAAATACATTATTTTGATTATTTCTAATGATTATAATTTATGTTCCTATGTTATGGACATAATATATAATATGTAAAAAATGTCTCTAGACTTATTTTGATCCAAGATGAAAGACAGTAACCTTTATAATCTTCTACAAATGAGCTGACGATACTATCAATTGATGAGGGTTAATCTTGATCAATAATGATATTTTTTACCAGAATCATATACATGTGTTCATTTTGTTAATTTCATATAAAACTAAACTAGTAAAAATATATCAATCAGATTATTTCAATTTATTTACAACATTTATATACATACAATGTAATAACTAAAAATATAATAATTGGAAAAATATTTTCATGTCTAAAATAGAAGATATTATGAAAGGTTAAACATCATCCCATCTATGTTATCTATGTATTTTCTTCACACCAATGGATACACCGATGAGGGACCCCATAATTTACCAAAAAATAAAAATATAGAGACACATATTCATAAGAAATAATGATAACTATTTATCATAATAATAGATATTTTTAAGAAATTACCACATCTATTTAATGAAAATAAATAAAAATAAAATAACACCTTTATAAAAACATTAGACACACTATATTCTTATGATTAAATATAAACTTTTAAAATCATAATATAGTCAATGAATAATATAATCTTGTTTTTATTATAAGTATTAAGACCTCAATAGGTACTTTTTATGAGATTATAGAACCATAAACCAAGTTCCTCATACAATAACAAATCTAAATTCTTGAATTATATTAGTCTATATCCATATAAAATTGTATGAATGTATCAATTTCCATATACAACTACATGTAGTTGACTAAGTAGAGTGGCATAATAAAATCATGGGAATCCCATAATGGAACTAGTTAGAGTCACAATTTGAATAGTTGGTAGAGATAGAGTGTGATCATGACTATGATGGAAAATGGTGGAGGTGTTTCCCCATAATCTATATTTGACATGTCTAATAGACCCTACAACACCGAATGTATTTATAATTAATTATTAGAAATCAAAAATTGAATTTATGTATTTGAAATGAAAATGTGTTTGAATGTCTTTAAAATTATCAAATATAATGAAAATAAACCAATTAAAAATGTGAATTTCTTAACAAATCACTCTTCAAATATAGTTCACCTTGTAAATTTTCAGCTTAAAACAAAAAAACCTATGAAAAATTTTTATTTCAAAAAGGATAGACCATAGATTGAAATGAGCCCTAAGGAAAACCCAATTGAGTATCCAAAAAAAATTATTATATTATATAATAAATCATAAAAACTCATTAATTCAAGTAAATCACAACTTTATTCCTGAAGTTATAATATAATAAAAACATCAACTATTATTTATAATTTATAACTATGAAATCGATGAAAATAATATTATTTTTCATTAAAATCATATATATATATACATATATATTATCACCAAGTGTACTTTTCTCTACATGGAATTGAATTTATACTATTTAAATCAATGTATCCACCAAGATAAGAGAAAAATTACAAAAATAATATTCATATCATGAAATAATTGTTTCTATTTAATATATATGAAACAAATTTAAATCATGTGATTCAAAAATATTGTATCAATTTACATAAGAGGTAAAAAACACACTACCTCTTGATTAAAATATAATCTCAAAAAACAGAGATATATAAAACAATATAACCAGGATATAATAACATGTAATCCATACATATAGAAGAACATAACCTACATTATTAATGAACAATATTTTTACAGGGTCCTATCCTCATTGTTATCAAAGGGAGATTATTCAGGTATTTCAAAAATAAAATCAATATGTATGGGGTCAGCCTTGATCCTTTGATTATTTCATGTTTAGAATCCATCAATAAAATTGACTATTTTTGTATCTTATGGTGAATAATTAAAATATAATATCAAGATTTTAAAACATCATACAATATTTTTTTGTCCTCTGTTCTGTTGGTTTAGTTTCCATGGAGGGGTTGAATTAAACTCTTTAAAATTTTAAAGATTACAAATCAGAGTTTAAAATAATATCCTTTTGGAAATACAAATTAATAGTAATATCAGTATTTTAAAAGTAGTTAGGATCAATGATATCCAATTTCTACTCCAAACACTCTCAAAATAGGGGTATGGAAAGCACTATATAATTGAACTAACTTCTAAAGTGAGTTAAAATCCATGAAAATATCTTTTTTTCACTCTTTGAGCCCCAAAACCTATCATTCGATTTCTTTTTGAGGAGGAACAAACCAGAACCTTTATTTTCAAGTTGTGGAAGAACCAACCATGACTTTATCTAATCCAAGGCAGAACTAAAACCCCAACCTCTATCTTGTAATTATATACACGATGCTCGTTTTGAATGAGAGGTATAACCAATCACTATGGTATCGATTTTGTTTGAAAAAATATAAACCAAAGAGTGAACACATGTGAAAAAGATTAAGAGTTATATCTGTATAGAAACAAGAACTATAGTGAGATTATTAATTTCAAGGAATGAGGGGAAAAATCAAAAAAAATTATTACAATGAAGTCTAACTGGGAGTTTTTTGTGGTGATTGTTAAAAGGTGTAACAAAGAATAGTTTTAGTATCCTACAAAGTTCCTATGATTTCCACACAGAAATTGATTTTTAAAAACTCATTATATAGAGATAATCAATGTATTGAAATCATAAAAATTATAATTTTAGAAATCTACATTGTACATTATCTTTTCCCAAGAATCCTCACTGTTCTCCCTCAATGCTATTGAACTATTTAAATGTTGAGATAATCATTGATAATATATAAAACGTAAAAAAAATATCTAAAAAATCCTTATAAAATTCAACATTATAAAATATTTTCTGAAAATAGTCACTATTAAATTAATTTAGATAATCCATTAAAGAAATGAAAAAAAATTCACATTTCAACTACATCAATTTTGAAACAAAAAAATTCCATGAAACCAGTGTAAATATAAAAAATGTTATATATCTCGGTATTGTAATTTAATTCTCTATAAAATAATATAAAAAATATTTCTGAAAATATATTTAATTTATAATTATATTATATTTAAAATAAAAAATAAATCAAGAATATCAAATATATTCTAAATTAATATGCAACAAGATAATAATAATAAATCATATTTATAAGAAAAAATATGGATTCATAATACTAGCATATGTGTTTTCAAAATATTGTATAAATTATGGTTATGCCAAAAAATTTATACTAAGTGAAATTATTCTTTTCCAAATATTATAATTTTTGAGACTCATTGAAATGTGTTATACTTTTAGTTCAGTCTGTATGACATTGCAATATGTGTACAATGTTTTAGACCCTCAATATTTTCTACAGTTGTACAACTCAAAAAAAAAGAAAAAGTTTTATTTATTAAGACCATATGAATATGACATATGAATTTAAATTTCATTTATGTAATTTACCAGTGACAAAAAATACATTTCAAATTGCATTCAAAATTCAAAAATTACATTTATAGATCCAATACTAATTTATACATTGGAAATTTTTTAAACATTATGGATTTTAATATTACAACAACACATTTCATTGGATATATGGATTTATATTTATAAATTTTATAAATCCAATATAAATTCATAAATATAGAACATTAACAATTTTTTTAAATATCACAGGATTTCTAGAATAAATAAATTAAATATGAATATTAATCAAAAATAATAAACGATAAAATAATTACAGAAGAAATTATGTTTACATAAAAAGAAAGTGATTCTTTTAGAAACTATAATTATCCAATTATAAAAAATTTAATATGTGATTCATATCATAACTAAAAAATATGTGGATTTTTTTTCTAAAATAAAAACATAAGAGGAATAAAGAATGTGATGATTAACTAAAAAATATTGTTTGAAAATATATAGATCAATCATTTTTTATATTTATGAAGTGAATATATAAAAACCAATTTTAGAAGAAATAATTTCAAAACCATTAAATTATCATATTATAATAAATTGAAATGGTAAGGATCTACTCAAGGATATCCCATTTCTTGATAAATATAAAAGAAAAGTATATTTTCAAATATATCTTCCAATTTTTTTTGTTTTAAGAAAATTAATAAAATTTAATTAAAACATATCTCCCCCTTTTTATACTAGTTTTTTCAATCCCATAACAATCCTTACGCTTTTTTGGAAACCTAAAATGTTCAATTATTTTACCATATATCAGACTATATTTCATATTTAAAATAACTCCCCCAATTTTAATGTATCACAAAAATTTATTCCAATGTAATTAAAAGTAGATATTTATGTGAGGACATAAAATCCTTTAAAATAACTAATAATTGAATATTTTTACCCCTTATTCACATATATAATGAGAAAATTTTAAAAAATTATATTGTATAATTTAGTGATAACGTACCATAAAAAATTAATTTCAAACATTAATCATCCATGAAAACATATTAACATATTCAAATAAATATAGAAAATTTTATAACAATGATTAAACGTGTATGTTTACTAGTTAATTAAAAATATTATCCGGTATACAAATAAAAACCAAATTCAAAAAGAAACATTTAAAATTTTCTAAAAGCTAGAATCTTGTTAAAATAATGATTAAAATATAGAAATTAAGTTTAAATGATTGAGAATTATTATGGGGAGTTGATTATAGAATTTAATAATGAGTAAAAACACTATGTAGATACATACTAAATCAATTATAAATTCATATATATTTATCTCAAATTTACATATTTTACTTCCATCCTAGGAACTGAAAATATTATTTTCTCAAATATATAAAATTATTATTATTCTATAAATATATCTATTAATTTATTATAACAAGAACATATTCATAATAAATTTTACCTTTCCAATATTGTATTTAATAAAATTATGTCATCATTCTATGTATTTTGTTCATTTGTGATACAATGGATTATTATATATTGAAATTTTTTAGAAATTTTCATTTATAAATATAAATTATCAAAATAATGTTCAAATTTAAATAATCCTTTCAAAATATCTAAAGACAGACCCCATCAAATTCTATAAAAATTTAATCTTCTTATATAGTAGATAAAGTAACTGTTTTTTATTTCATAGAAAAACAATTGACAAATATTTTCATAAAATCTCCAAATTCAACATATTATTTTTCAATATATTTTACCACCACCAATATTAGACACTATATAAATATTTTATGTTAAGTTAGAATAAAATAAATCTTCATCATTATTTTTATGTATAAAATCAACATGGATAGCCAAATGAGATCAAAAAATTAATCAATTTATTATTTGATTGTTTGAGTCAATATTTCAAATAAATATATCTAAATGGTAATATATATAGGTTTTCATTTATTTTTCATGATAATGAGTATCTCCATATACATTTTAATTTATATTTCAAGATTTAAATTATCCAAAATTAAAATCTTAAAAATCTTAGTCATGTTAGTTGAATATGTAATGTCCTCGTTTTTAGTAACTATTTTTAGTGTATGTTATAAAAATGTAATTTGAAAAATTAAAATTTTAAATATTAAAATTTTACCACAAAATGAAGAATAGGTTCTATATCAAGATAAACATGTTTTCCCCATATGATTGATGTTCTGTGATAGTTATGTAAATGTAAACCTTAATTTTCAAGGGACACATTATGGTAAATACCTATTGTAAAAGGGTAAGCCTAGGTTTGTAATGGTTTCATAAAGGTAACATTTATTTTTCAAGGATTTATATAGGTGAACCTAAGCACTTTATAAGGGTAAAATAGAGTGTATGACCCCTGTAAATTTAAAAATCAGTACCCTTATGTTATGTATTTAATCTATATAAGGGTAAAACCATGTTACCCATATACAACACCCTTTTTTTAGTCTAGGAAATTTGTTAATTTTTTTCACATTTTAATTATCCATATTGAATTGAAATAAAAATTTAATGATCTGAAAAGCATAAAATCATGGGATATAATTACTTTTGACGGGGTAAATTAATAATTCTTATTCTTGAATTGTTAAATTAACTACATTCATGAATCTCATACAATATGATATAAATTATAATTATAATTTTTTATTTTTTAAACTATGAACCAAAATGCCTAGATATAGTTTTAAAATAATTGGATAATTTTTTTCTAAGATATTAGATAAGATATTTGGTTTCAGAAGTAAATAACTCCATAATACATGACCTACAAATTTCTTCATCAACCAGTCCGAGATTTTATTGTTTTTCTAGATATGGTGGAACTCTCTCTCTCTCTCTCTAACATTAAATAGTGAATTTTTAAAGGATAATTTTTATTTTGGGTTATAAGTTTTAACCTGTCCTTGTTTCATAAATTATTTTTGAATTTAACAATCATAATATTTCATTAAAATGATAAATAATTATTAAATTATAATAATATAAATATATGTAATGATAATAAATAATTTACATGCTTATCTATGGGTAATTAGGATGTGATTAAATATCATCACATTTTAATTTTAAAATAATTCATTGAGAAATAAATTATTTGAATATTATATGGGTTTAAATGATAACAAGGATATCTTCTAAAATAAAATGATTAATTTTATTTTTTTGGAATTTTGTGCCATTTTGAAATAATATAGCTGGGATAGGTTCATTGAATCCATGATAAGTGGTTTAAACAAATTAAAACATAATTGTGAATTATTTTAGGATTCCTAGGCTGAACATTTAATTTCATGATGAAAATATTGAGTTTGTAAAATCCTTACCACATATGGGTCTTTTAAATGATGTTGTCATGATTTGATGAATTTTTCATAAAATAGAGTCATGATAAATGTCACATGTGTGTGTGATTACACCATTATACCCACCATTGATAAGTTTTTGGATTTATTATCCTCTTGAATAATAGTCATGATTCTATTTGGAATTTATTAGTTTTATTAAATTTATATAAAAACCAAACAAATAAACTTTTTTATAAATAAAAACCCAAAAATGTTAATATAAGAATAGTTTGGATAAATTATATATAATAAAATAATTTTTTTCCTTTTATAGTTTAGATTTTCATATTTTTGATAAAATACTATATAAATTCAAAAGGGTCCTATATTTCTCTATTGATGGATTCACCATGAGGACTTATTGTTTAATCTAATCACTCCATTCAATTAATTATCCTTCATTATTTTTTCTTCTATACCAATTGATGATGAGTGTGACATTTTTTCTTAATTTAAACTTATATGTGTGACATTTTTACTTACTTTAAACTTATATGTGTTTCTACTATAGTTTTTTTAGGATTCCTTACATGGTATCTTCCTCAAGTTACTTTTTCATCATGCCATGCATCTGACAAAATTTTTAAACTCATTCTCATATCACTGCCATTATATTACCTATCATTAAAAATAATTTGCTATTTTCATGTCCTCATGATTCTAAGGTGTTATATACCATGTGTCATAGAATTGTTTCATCATGGTATTTGGTCAGTTTAGATTACATCCTAATTCATCTATTTTAACTCTAACTATACTACATCCCCTCTCTAGAGAGATATGTTTTTCAGATCATTATAGAATAATGTAGAATTGTCTAAATTTTTACCCCTACCATATCAAAAAATTTAGATAGTCCCTTTATGGTGATATTGATTAAAATTTTACACTGTTGTTTGGTTTTTAGGTAATTCACCCATCAATTAGTCCTACAACATGATGATTGAATTCATGATGGAATGAATTATTACATAAGGGAAGGAAATCAAATAATGTTTATACAATTGTGTTAATATATGAATGAAAATGAATGAGTATTTATTCCAGTTTAATGAAATTTCATTGTAATGGTTTTTAGTAATGTTGTTTTTTATATTTAAAAAACTTATCCTCTATTTTTTCTGTTTTGTGATAGTATGGATATAGTCAGTGGGATGATGTATCATTTTAGGTTGTAATATTTTTTTTAAATTTTATTTATTTTATTAAATTGGATATAATGGGAAACTTTTTCATTGGTGTATTTTAGTCTATATATTTTGAGGGGGAAATATAGATTTTGTGGCCTTTAAAATTGAAGGGTTTTATTGTTCTTTGGTTTTGAGTTTTCAATTGTTCAATGGAATTATTTTTCCAACATTTTATATAAAGGCTTGTTTGTTTTGACATTATATTTTCGCATATAAATCATATATCCTATATTATACTTTTCTTGTGCATATATCTGTATAGTGGAAAAATTATTTTTGGATTGGTGAATTTATTCTAGTAACAACATTATTAATATTATGATGGTGTATCATCTTTGGTTTATGAGGTATTTGTAGTGTTTTGGATCATGAATGGAATTGAATAAGAGTTTATGGAAACAAAATATGGTCATTGGTTATATTTGAGGAATTCTAGATCAAATATTCAATTAGCGGTGTTTTCATATTGTTTTATTTAGTTATTCTTATTTTGGTGAATGAGTTTTTGTCCATCAACAATGGAATTGTATATTTTTTCCTGTAAACCATTGTGTGAAACTTTCATAATAAATCAAATGTAATATATATATTCATGATATTTTACAATTAATAGATAATAAATATAATAAATATTTATATATATTTATTGATAGTGTTAAATAATATTACAGTTTACCTAAAATAAAAAATTCTATTCTGTTGATGTTTATTGAAATAAAATTTTAATTAGGGTTGGATTATGGATTAGTTAAATGCAGTATGATAATAAAAAATTAAAATATATGTTTTTATAATTATTCATGGTTAATTTTAGATGGTGAAATTCAGTATGGTACCTGAACCAATTCAAAAACTATAAGGATCTATTTAATTCACCCCAAAATCTAAACAATTTAAAGAAAACACCCAATTTGATTTTGTTTTTTTAGATTTGGTTTTGTTTATTATTTCCATCCCTACATCCTATAATGTTTTTCAAATAATTTTGGTCTTAAACCACTAGGATTCCCTATATTCATATCATTTTAATGTAATAATATCTTCATGGTTCCTAGGTTTAATTGGGAAATGAATCTTGATGTTGTTTCCTCACTATTCTTTATTAGTTTGGATTCCACCACTATGAAACACATTTAGTCCTAACTATCTTGAGTCCCAAATACAATTATATCTATTTGTGTACTGTGTCTAGTCTCATATCCAATAAAACATTTCACTAAATTTTACCCCTAGATATATCTGACACTTTATATTTTCACATCAGAGAGATTTCGATTTAAAGTTCACATTATTTATGGGTTTGAAGGATGTTAAACCTTCAATTAGTATTTTTTATTGATATTTAGATTCTTAATGGTTTCAATTTCTACATATATATATAAAATATAACATTTTATTACCATGTGTGTCACATGATTTAGTAACTTGAAGTAATAAGTTTTCAAGTTCACTAGAGCTTTATTGGAATTTCAGTTAGGGTTTTGGTTTAATAGATTTGGAAAATCATACCTATATTGTTTCTGTTGTGTGAAAGTAATGATATAGTGACCAAGATGATATTCTTTTAATAGGTTGTGGAATAATTTTTTAATTTATTTTATATTATATGGTTTTTTTTGGGTTTCTTGAACTTTGGTTACTTTCAATCCATTAATTCATTCAAAAAATTTCTAGACGATGTTTTCTTTGGTGTAACATGGATTTATTATTAAAATTTTTAGGGTCTCAATTGGTTAAATAACATTACATTTATTTTTCTTATTTATAATTATCTATTATTTGTATTTTCCTTTTTTAACATTAAAAAAATATATCTTTTGTTTTAAGTGTCTAGTTCATCTATTTTGGTCATTGTAATGTTGTATTTTTCTTGGTATATTAAATCCATCGGTGTCCTACTATAAATAATGTTCTGTTATTTCCTTTTCATAATGAGGCTTTTTTAATGTATTATATTTAAAAAAAATTGACATTTCATGTGAAAAAAATATATTTATTCCATTTGAAAATGTAATTCTAAATAAAATTGTTATTTAATGGTTTTTTAATATAGTTTACATTGCCTATTTTTATTTAGGTGATGTTTTTAGTATATCAATTATCTTTTTCTTTATATATTATTCCCACTAAACAACAAATTGAATCATTGATAAAAAAATACATATCTGTATGTTATTTTAAAATGATTGGAAAATAATTTAATTGTAATTTTTCATAATCATCGACATATTGAGACACTATTACCATTGAAATTCCTTAAAAATAAAATATTTACTAAAGGATTGTGATTGTAAATATAATTTCATATAGTTTTTGGATAATAGAATTTAAGCATGGGGGTTATATTATATAAAAATAATAAATTATTATTTTTTAAACAGGTTTTGTTTAGTTTTATGTGTGCCGAATAGATTGTAGCCTAAACAATATTGAGAAAAACATAATTTTATTCAATTCACACAAAAAATTAATATTCGCGAAAAAACCACTTTTTATGTTTGTATTGGATTGGTTAATGTTTTAGTTCAGTTTAATTATTTTTTCCACATATTTTCCCTACCTTTTGGATTAACTTATTATGGTCTTGAAACATTGGGATTCATTATCTTGATAGACTTGTTTATGTTTCGTATACTCATGGTTCTCTTATTTGATATAACATTTTCACTTGGAGGTGGTATATACCAGGTCATGGATGGAACAAAAACCATATGAATGTAGTGCTTATGGTTTTAACCATCTTGTGTTCCATCCCTGGTGATTTCTATTTGTGTTATTTATTGATTATCAAACAAAAGTATATCATTGAATCAATGTTTCCCTTCAAAAGTCTATATTTAAATATTTTATCGTTATTTTATTTTGGAGTTATAGATATTAATGTATGTGGTTCCAATGTTTGTATTTACATTGATCATTGTTGTAACCTGATGGTTGGATTCATTCTTGAATAAAATAATCTATAAAGGTATCAGATATCATAATTTATCAGAACATATGTCATGGGAAAAACCAACCATAATGAGTAAGTATGTAAGTTCATTATTCATTTCTTTATATGGGATGTGATGATTTGGTTATATAGATTAAAAAGTGTGAACCTACATTTTTTATATTGCATGGAATCAAGGAGCAGGTGGATAGAATGGTTTTCCTTTATAATGTTATTTAATATTTTTATTGAAATTATTATCTCGTTTATGGGATATTATATATTGTGTTTCTTGATATCTGTTTTCATTCAGTGTTTATATTCTATTATAGAAATAATTTTGTTTTTGTCTTTCAAAGATAAGGGATTTATAGTTCTATAGTTGTAGGTTTTCCATGGAATAATAGAATTGTTTTTAATGGACATCAGTATAGGGGTTGGTATTTTGTAGGGTCATATTTTAAATTAATATTTATCTATTTTACATTTGATGTTCCTGGTGTATATTCTTATTTTGTTGAAGAATTGTTTTCTGGATTTATGTATTGATGTAAATGGGGACCTACTACAACTAACGATATTGTGTTAGATTTGTTTTATGAGGTTATTAACATAATAGTATATATTGAATAAAACTGATGGCGAGTTAATTCGAATAATATTTGGTTAATAAATCCCTTTTTTGAAAACTACATTGATTTTTTATTTTGTGTTGTTTTATAATAGTTTACATTGGGTTTTCCCATTTTTTTTTTAATATAGTTATTCAGTCAGTGTCCTTTGGTTTGTACATGGTTCCAACTAAACCATAATGTGAATCAGTTATAACCCAAAAAATATATGAAAAAAATTCAGGATATTTTATAATTATTAGATAATATTTCTAATTGATTTTTTACATAATTATTGACAAAATGACATAATATTACCCATGATCATCCATCCAAATAAAATTTTTTATTAAATGTGATTAAAAATTAAATGTAATATATTGTTTGTATTATGGAATCAAATCATTTTTTGGGTTAAAATTAATATAATTTTTTAGAATCATTTTTGGTGATATTTAAAATGTGATGTTTGAATCATGAAATGGAGAAAACTGAAAACCATAAGAATCTTTTTGGTTTAAAAATCCCAAACAAAGAGAAAAAACACTATTTTTTATGTTTGCTTAATTTTTTTATTAGTTCATTTTCAGATATTCCTTTTCAGACCCCTAGTTCATAATATTGCTAATTTGTTCTTGAAATGATTTATATATATTATGGCATTGCATATCCCATTGATTATTTCTTCATGAATCAATATGAACAAGTTGATTAGTATATGTAATATTCTCCCATTTAGGTGGAAAGTGATGATGTAATTATGTTAATAGACTATGGCACATTTTATGGTGTGTGTTCGATCAAGGAAAAGTATATAGACGTAGGAATAGACCATACAAGGGAGTTTAGTATCCATCGTATACATAATTTTATGATATATTTCCTTATAGTGGTGATTTTCATATCAAAACTCATTATTCATTTCAATTGGGATATTCCATTATCTAAGGATTACAACAACCGTTGGGGTGGGTGTGTGATGTTCCCATTAATCACCATTATAAGGGTAATAAATTTTTAATTCCACAATGTCATAAAAGATAGATTGGATTGATAGTTATGGTGTTATAAATGATATTGGGAATGGTGGAACCTATTGTTTCATGTTGTGATAGACGTTGAAATTCTTATCGACATTGTTCTGGAGAATGTGGGGTTAGGGTTCATGGTTTCATTGTTAGTGTTAGACGACTCCACACATGTACGTGTGTATGTTTAATTATGAATTTACATTATATCATCACAAAAACTATTAAATATTTATTGTGAACATGTTTTAAGGATGTATTTTTGGGGGTCCACTCGGATTATACTCACACCCAACATGGGAAACATGATATGCATGAATATATCAAGGTCAAGGACATAGGTAAGGGAAGAGTCTCGGAAAATAGGATCTGGGAGATGGAGAATAGTAATTTGATGTTTTATTTGGATAGAATTTGGATGGAATATTTTTTTTATGTACATATATTTATTAGTCATACTCTTTTTGATCTGATACTTAGAGTTTTGTTAGTTATTATTTTGTATATTTTATGATACTTATCCTTCCATTTTTTATAGGTTTATTTATTTATTCTAATTTTTAAATATATGGATGTATTTTTTGGATCCATTATTCATACATAGGATACAATCCAATTATTTATATCACACAAACCCTCACTAATAGTCAAAAACTGCTTTTTGTATGGGGAGTTTCACATGAGGATATGTAGAACTCTAGCTCATGCTTGGTGATTCTGGATGATATATTATCAAATGTTATCAAAGTGATGAGTTTTATTTTTCATTTTCATTACCTATGTTTTTTGGGTATGGATTAATGCAGAATACACTATGTGGGAGGTTTATAGGAGAGTTATATGTGTTCAGGGACAATGCATGTGTAGTAGACCATCAAGTTACAATTAATGATATTATGGTTATCGATTTCTCTATTGCTGTTTTATTTTGGTTCTATTATATTTCTTATAGTTAATGATTATAAAATTATTTCATGTCCATTAGTCATGAATATCCATGTATGATAACATGTCATATATGAGCCAATTTTTTTCATTGTATTTAATTTCTTAAATTATTTATTTGAATCATGTGCATGTTTGACATATATTTGATTCTTAAATATCATTGAATTTGCATTAGTTTAATTAAAATTAGCATTGTTTTTTATATATGTATATGATTTTTACTACCATCTATGTATGAATCACTTGAATTGTTATATATGTTGATCTAGGTGGGATATAACTTTTTTATGGGTATCCTCTTAGGAAAAAAATTGTGTGATCCCATAGAATAATTTGGATATATTTTTATCAAATTGATTTAGATATCTTAAATAATATTTTTCCATTTCAAAAATACTACAATACAGATGTTTTATGGGACCAAATGAAAAGGTGTCCTAGGATTCTCTCATTGAGGAAAACATTCTAGTTCCTCAAAAAGATGTGTAGGATAATTTACCAAAGTATAATCTTATATCAACTCTAGTGATTCTGGTTGTAGATCCATTTCATCTTCTAAATTATTGAGTTGTTATTATTTATGGTGGAAGAATTCATAAGACAATGTCCGATCAAGCATGGTACATCATTCATTGGCATTTTCTAGCCATTCAAGGTACATGGAGATTATATGGTTTAGAAGACTCAATAAAAATCATTGAGATCATTTTGTATTCGTTCTAGACTACTATGAAGGGGGGGATTAGTTCTTATGACCTTGATCTTCCATGGACCATCCAGAATATGGTTGAATAGCATGAAATGGGATGAAAATTGAGAGGATAATACTTGGGTTACATTCATGGAGTAGTTCAATGACTAATATTTTGGTGATATAATAAAGATGCAACATGCTGAAGAACTCATGGAGTTATCACATATATATATGTCTATATCGATATATTTTGTTATTTTCACATAAATATGAAAAATTTCCATTTTTTTGTGGAAATGGGATCCAAAATCCCTTTAATTTTATGATACTACATTTTATGAGATCAAATGGAATGTTAGAAGATATTATTATTCATTGTAAATAGATATTATACACAAGTCCTTAACCGTAGATGCTCATATAGGATGACATGGTATCACACTTATCTACAACCACTAGAATACCATTGACTAAGATTCCTCCAACTACTATGAGAGCCACATATTATAGAATGATGATGAAGTATGATTAGGAGAATTTTGGTAGAAAGTATGCAGGGCAGAACATGAATTCCATAGTTTCATTTTATGGTTTCTCCATCAGTGTAGCAAGGCTTGAAATCAATGGTTATTTCCCAACGGATTCTCAACGTAATTTCCGGATATCTGGTAAATATGGTTGTGGAGAACCTCATAAATGTATGAATTCACCCTATACATCGACGACTCAAAGGAAATGTAATAATGAAAATGGTGGTCTTGTTTATTTAGTAGATCATTCTTTATACAATGGATATGAGGGACCATCTAAAATTGAATTTATGACTTAATTTACTCTATGATATCTATTAATTTTTTCCATATTGGGTCATTTATTTCCATTATTATTTTTTAAGAGGTGTCATGATTATATATTCTAATTAGAATAAAATTTAATGATAATTCTATTTAAAAAATTTTAGGGACTAAATTAAACCAACTTTAATGGTCGCAATAATATACTACAGAGGTCACTAGCTTTGGAAATTTGTCAGATTTCATGATCACTTATTTTTTCAACATCAATGTAATTTTTTGGATAGACAGTCTTAAGAGCTATCATTCACTAATAAAATACTATTGATGTTGGTTTTAATTTAACATGCATAAGGAAAATAGTAATTTTATGATAGGTTAGTGGTAGTTGGTTTCTACAACTATGGGCCCATAGTTTAGTCAAATTTGAGATAATGTAGTGCAAGTTGTGGGTATAAAAATTTCAGTAGGACAACCATGTTCACATCATCATTTCCTCTAGCGGTATATCTATACAATTTGGTGTTTCTTGAAGACATATCAGGTGTACCATATTAAATATGGATTGAGTTTGAAATAAAACAGACTCTTTGAGAGAAACCTATATAGATTCCCCCTTAGTTTATGGAACTAAAGAAGTTAAAGGATCTCAATGTCTGGAATAATGAATTGAAGAAAATTGTGTTTATCTAAAAATAAATTCCAATGTTGGGTGATCTATCTTTTCCCCCAAAAATATTGATAGTGATATTTTTTTATGTAGAGTACGAAAATTTGAACTAGGTGATGATAAAGAACATGTTACCTTTTCCAAAGATCAATGATCTTCTTGATCAATTCCGAACAAATCTTTAGTTTTCCAAGATAATCATACATTTTGGCCACCATCATCTTTATGTGTGGGGGAAGACATAAAAATATGGTTCTTAGGACCAGTTATGGGTAATATCAGTTCATTAAGATTTATTTTGGATTGATAAATACTCTAGAGGCATTTAGGGTCGTTAGGAACATGAAAATTCACCTATGTATTAACTCATATTAATGTTGTTTATTGAAGGAAACCTCATCAATTAATGGATCAAAGAGGACAATTATAGGAATCTTTAAATAGACTTGAGTAAACATCAAGAACATCAGCTTTATAAAATGTTATTGAAATGTCACTTTTTAATTAATGAGTTCATTTCCATAGATATATGATGTTAGAGGCTACAATTCATCTAGACCGAGAGATAGTGTAGGAAGGGATATCATGGGTATTCCCATATAAGTTTCTTGATATTATGAGATTAATTATTCATCTAAGTTACTATCAATGATTCATATAGGAATTATCTAATTTTTCAGCACCAATGATAAAGGATAAGAAGATTGAGTGGTCTGATCGGTTTGAGGGGGACATACTATGGGCATGAATGTTAGATTTTTCTCATTATCGGGAGGATTACCTATCTCTAGTGGAGTTTGTATAAAAAATTCATATCAATCCTCCACTGGTATGGCAACATTAAATGCCTTGTACAAGAAACCCTTTAGGTCTCCACATTGATAGAATGAACTAGGAGGGTAATCACTCATGCCCTAGCGTTGGTACGAGCTACCATAGAGAATCTGTAGATCATCCAGGAGTGGATGAATAATTCACAAAGCTGACATAATTATTATTTTGATAGGTGTTTGAAGCCTTTGGTGATTATATAAGGATTCCACATGTTCCTTCAGCCTCACCATTACATGGATTATATTGATTTGGAAGGGGTATTAAGCAATATCCCAGGAAAAATAGATCATTCATGATACTATATATATTTGGTGCGGTGGAATACCGCTTGGATCTATATTCACAGTTTGAGTGGGTACACAACATCTTCCACTTGTGAATATTGAGGAGGTATGTCCATGACACATAACACGTCCTTATCTATGGTGATATGGACATTAATGATGGATAGAATAATTTTGAGTACCTAGTGGAGAGCTATGATCAACATGGGAGGATCCTTCATGGGATGTCTATTCATCCTGTATTTATTCGGTGGTAACATGAGAATCTCTAATAGAACACATGAGAGTGGGAGGATCATATTCATTCTCATTATGCTCATTTGTTTTAGTAGCCTTTGTTTTTGATTTCAGGGATGTAAATTGAAAAACCAATGAGAATTTTTTGAATTTGACTTTCCCAATTTTATAATTAGAGTTTAATTGGTAATAGTTAATGAATAAGCACAAAGACTGCATGTGATTAAGGGTCCTAGTGTTCCTAGAAAAATACAGTGAAAATGATAGGTTTTATAGCACACACACACACATATTTCGTTACAAAGTAGAATATGTTTTAAATGGGCCCCGGATCAGAAATATTAGGGAATTGTTGAGGTCAAAATGGTGGATTTACTCTAGGTGCCACCTAACATTGGATGACCAGGGTCATATGAAAAAAGTTCACCGATGATATAACCTTAAATAAAATAATTAAACAAAACTATTTTATTTCAAAACCTTATTAACTCATCCATGGTCACTCGTATTGGAAATCGAAGACCACCTTTTTTTCTAAATGTTGTGTTTTCCATAGGAATGAATTAACGTTAGTTAGCATATGTATTCTATAGAAATCCCCAAAAATGATGTAATCATCATTAAATAACATAATGATAAATTATTTTACTTACTTAATGACTATTACTCCATTATATGAAAATTTATATAACTTCCTCAGGGTTGATCCCTGAAACCCTATAAATTCAGAAAACTATTAGAGAGATTTTATAGTGATGTATGACAAATCAATGTTCAGATTCAAAATCTTCATGCCGAAGGAGTTGGATGAACTTCTCAAAAATGAAAATGAAACATTTCTTCATCAATAATCGATAAAAACTCTAGGTTGGGTGCTTGTTTATTTTTTGATTGCCCCGTTCTAGATTTTCACAAAATCATTTCGCAATCCACAAATAGATTCATATGGGGATTGATCATTGTGGGATGGATGATAATTTTAGGGTTTATTAATAGAAAATTATTTCAAATTCTACTTCATACTTCATTATAACAACAAAAGATAGATTTAGACCAAAAAAAGTCGAGTTTAATTTCATAGTGTGTTATCCATGATTTTCACTCCTCTGTTCATGTATTTCTTATTCATTTGACCCTCATTTCCATGACACTACATTCTGGGAGTCTATGAACATAATCAAAAACCAGATTGAAGGAAAACTGTGAAAGAGGACGAATATGTGTAGATTAGGAAATGATAATCTCGAATATGCCTTCATTTAAGAAATTAGATCATGCAATGTGGCTTAGTGGTCTGCCTATGGGACAATAGTTATTTATCCAGTATGTCAGTCTAACTAGGTGGTGCGAGGTTTCAAAAGGCGACATGATGATTAGAGCAAGTGATCGTGGTGGTGATTGTGGAAGGTGATGACATGCTATGTGGGAAGCGGTGGGATGAAGTATGCATCGGCGATGGGCAACATACCTAGAGGAAATCCATGTAACATGGTTTTACTATGGGATGAAATCATAGTAGAATCTGAATGGGACATGGATAGTGACCATGTTGACCAGGCTAGACAGTCCACATGATATCGGGCTAGACTAGTGTAGGAAGGGCATCCGAGGTGGATCGGAATGGGCCAATTAAATATAGGCCAATCTTAGTGGATTTAGGTTGGGCTCAGTGGAGACAGAATCGATCAGACCGGACCTGGGTCAGACAATAGTGGCTGGACCGGGCCATGGTCGATCGAGCTACTGCATGGCCACTGCAGCTACCGAATGGTCAACCAACAAAGTAGCACGAGCTACCATAGTTTGGCTGACAATATCAATTTTCATATAGGGTGGTAAATAATTAATATTGGCCTCTTTAGTAGGGGGAACAGAAATATGGTCTTTCCACAATCCTAGTGGCCTTCCCCCTTCTAAAAATTTAAATGATTAAAACATTCAAATGGTGCGTGTGTTTGACAGGCCATTTGTGGTGGTGGGTCCCTCATTATAAGAAAACCATTCTGAGATATCCTATGGTTATTATTGGGGGAGTTTTCATATGAACTAATGGTTTGATGAGTGAGTTCTCCCAGAATGACTGATCTTCATGCAAACTTTTAACTGGCTGATAGTGACCTGGAGATTTATTATCTTATAGAGAAGGTGTATTTTATAGATATTGTGTGTCTTACATATACTATATTTATTATGGATACTATGTTTATTATAGAGACTCTATGTCTTGATGAGACTGTGTGTCTTATTGAATTAAGTATATCTAGTTGTTCTTTTTATATTTACTATAAAAATATATCTGTGTGGAGCTAACAATGCATAACCGTTATTGTATTCCTTGGTGGTATTCCTTCAATATATTTTTTATATTGTATTCCATCAGGGTATAACCATTATGGAATTAAATTTCTCTATCCATTTATGGTATTCCTTGGTGGTATTCCTCTATGGTATTTCCATTATGTTTTTTCCTTTGATGTATTCATTTGTGGTTTGAGGGTTTCCTACTTATTATTGTTTTACTCACAACTACATGGGATTTTATAGCACTTTTTCTATCTTATAAAGATGATTTCCTTTTCGATGGAGTTCCTAGTAGACATGGACCAAGAGATGCCTTGTGAGACCAGACCGACTCTGGGGTTTGCTGTATGCTTTTCCAACTAAAGTCCCCATACATCTTACCATAGAGGTTGGACTTCTTTCTATAGACTCTTCCCTTTTGGTGGGATGGATTGGTCCTTTTTATATTCTTGTACTTAAACTATTTTACCCTAGTTCTGTGATACAGTGTTTTTGAAGAATGTTTTACATAGTGGCTTTACATTTCAGCAATACTAGTTGGGAGATGTGTCTTTGAGTATATTAACATAGGAAAATGCATCCCATTTTTGTGATACATCAAATCAGTGCTAGTCACCATCCCCTGGCCTATTGGAGGCATTCTTAGGGTTGTCATAGCATGGACCCCTCTACGATGAGTCTTGAGAATACTATTCGAATACTAAATAAATATTCAGTCCTTTGGTATGTGATCTCTTATACATAGTTCCAATTTATTAATGTAACCACCAGATTTGGGATACCAGGGTTGGTGTATTTATAGTTGGAATCATAAGAATTTTAGTAAATAATTGTAACATAGATTTAAGAAAATATAGATTATTGAAATATAAACATATATCTGAACATTTGAATATTCCCCAAGTAACCTTGGTTATTATTTTTACATTAGTTATACATAATTGTTTTTATTTGTTTCACTTGTATTGAAATATCATAATAAATATTGAGTATTATATTATTTATAAATTGTTCCTAGTGGATTTAATAGAAAATTTACAACACACATATTCCATATAATTATTTCCCCCCTGTAATAGATAATTCGGTTGGATCTAGAGAAACAACTAGATCTGAACATCCTATAACATTACCGGGAAAACAGACTCTGGATATAAGTGAAAATATTACCTAAAAAGAGAATCTTGATCTTCAACAAAAGGTAACAATGTTAGAACACTTCCTGAAACAATGACCTCTATCGTTCCTAGTGAATAAAAACCCATTTGTTTCTATACAATGAATAAGTAACATATACAAGATATTTCCTTATTAAAGATATAACTAAGGGAATTAGTTTTTCATTAATTTTTATTATCTCTTGAGAGATTAAAATCAATCCACATTAATAATTTAAAACAAAAAGGTGTAAAAAGAACAAGAAAATAAAAAAACATGAATAGAAAAAAAAAATCCTAGGTAAATATTACACTTGAAAATAGTGAGAAGATATAGAAAGACAATTATTTATCCTAATTCAGAAATTGGATTAAATGCTGATAATTATGTAGCTATAATTAAATGGTTAGGAATGTATGATGTAGACTATATATGTCATCCCAAGAGCAAGGAAGACCATTTATTTGATGTTATTGGGCCAATACTCTGATGTTCACTATACTCCCAAAAATTATTAACATTCTAAGATATTGTTTCATGTTCCATCATGATAGAGAATAAATTTTCTATGTCATATTACATTTAAGGGAATAAATATAAGAATAGGGTTGATGAGTACTATGGAAAAGAAAAAAATGTAAAAAGGGAAGAAGGAATGAATATAATTTTCTATTGTTAGTAAATGCGACGTGAAACATCATGTAATATTTCTTCCCTGAATAAGATTTTGTTACAAGTTTTGTGAAAAATGACACAATGCCCATGATTTCATGGGTGTGAATGAAGTCTCCAATGTGTAATGCATCAACTATAAGAGGATGGTAGACTAGACATATGATTTCTTTAGATTCTGTGGAATATTTCCATATAAGAGTCCAAGATTGGAAGGCCATGATTTTTTAGCTAGATCAACTGAGGTTGAGGTTCTCAATGGTTTGGTAGAAGATGCTTTAATAGTCAACATAAATTTTTCAAAATATTTAGTTGATTCTAGATCATCACATTTTTTATATCTAACCAATTTTCTATTAATATTATATATACCCAATTCACCCTAAAAATGATTTGTAAATAAAAACACATTGTAGAAACCTTATTGAAAAAATTATGGGTAATATTGTTTTTACTATGACAGATAAAGAACATTAAATACATATTTTATTACCATAAATATGGTTCATTTTTAAATAATACTTGGTATTAACATACATTCCAAAAATACATAAAACCTTAATTGAAAAGAGAATTAAATTAATATATTAACGAGATATGGAATACCATTTTTTTAGAGGGGAGACATCATTATCTCTGTTATATCAGGAACCACATATAGTATCTCTTATAAATGATATTCTTAGAGAAAAAGAGTAGTTAAAAACTACTGGTGATTAATGTGACGTTCAAATTGAGTATGTTTTTATTGTATATGAGTACATTGAAGTATTTCCAATGGAATTACTTGGAAATCCTCTATAGTATGAAGTTGAGTTTTTTACTAATTTAATCTGTGATGTAAGACCTATATCAAAGACTCCATAAATAATGGTCATGGTGGAGTAAACATAGTTGAAGAAATAACTAGAGGAATTTTGTGGTATGGTATTTACACGACCCAGTATTTCAAATTTGGGAGATCTTATTCATTCATTAATAATAAATATGTATCTATGAGATTTTGCACTGACAATAGGAAGATCAATTCTCCTATGATAAAGTACATGTATGATATGAATTTATTTGATGATTTAATTGACCAACTTAACAGAATTTTTTTTAAAGATCGATTAATGTTGTGGATATCAATACATCATGTAAATATTAATGATACTATATATAAAATGTTCAAAAAATATATAAACATTATGAGTTTGTAATGATTACATTTTGGATGACTAATGGACCCTCTATTTTTATGGATCTAATGAACTGAGTAATCAATGAATATCTTGATAGTTTTTTATTGTATTTAATGATGATATCTTGGTGAACTCCAAAATATATGAGGACCCAGAGTCCCACTTTTCGATTATTTTAGAGACTCTTAGATGAAATGGGTTATATATGAACATTATAATGTGATAATTATCTATTCTGAAAATTACTTTTCTTGGCCATAATGTCTCCAAAGAGGATACTTATTTAATCTTTTGATGAAAATGGTATTCTCGAAATGGATAACAACAATGATCATTACTATGCTATACTGTTTCATTGATTTAGAATGTTACTATCATCATTTTATTCATAATTATACCATTTTTATTTTACCCATTAATAAATATTAATCATAAAGGGGTTGGGATTATGTGGACAGTGGAATTTGATGATTTTCTTGATGAATTGAATAAGAGACTAGTGAATGATTAGATCCTGATCCTACCATTATAAAATGGTGGATTTGGGATTTATAGTTATGCATTAAATAAATAACTTTTTTGTTTACTTATTCAAAATGGTAGAGTTATTTCCTATGCACACAGGTAGTTATAAACTCTTGAAAAAATATATCTAACTAATGATTTTCAATTAGCAATGGTAATATTTTCAATGAAGATATGTGGATAAAATCTCTATAGTGAAATATGTGAGATATATAAAGACCAAAAGAGGTTTATATATATTGTATCATTGAATGAACACATCATGGGGAAAAAAGAGATGATTATATATACATAATTATTATGATTTTTCAATACAATACCACAAGGGTAAGGAAAATATGGTAGAAAATAAATTTGGTAGGAAGAAGGAAAGGGGAGTTTAAAAAAAATTATGATTTTCAAGGATCCTATGTACATGGATAGTGTAAATATTGATATGGGTGTTATCATTGATAATTAAGCATCACTAATTTTTTAATTAGATTCCAAAATATCAATGTTGCAAAAGATAACAATTTCATAGTCTAAAGATGATAATTTTCAAAAAAAAAATATACCAATGAAATTTGGTAAATTGGTAGGCATCATATATGAAGATGTTATTTTGAAATTTTGAAAGAGGACTTGTGTTCCATATTTAAATGAACAATAAAAGAAATTATTATATTATTATCATAGATATAATTTATATATACACCATTGTTTTACTGAGATGTATATAGATTTGAAGGAATATTTTTTGTGGGACAATATAAAGTGAGATATTACTGATTATCTATCACGATGTTAAGTTTTCTAATTGGTGAATCTTAAAGACAATATCCTGTTGGATTCATGAATCCTGCAACATTTTTTACATGGAAATTCAACAAAATTACTAGTTATTTTTTTCATTAGATTTTTAAAGACTCTATGAAACAATAATTCAATATGGGTAATTGTTGATTGACTTACCAATATGAGAATTTCATTTCTATAAGGGATGATTTTACACAAGAATGACTTGAAAAACTATATATAAATGAATTTTAAGGACATCATGTTGAATATATTTCAATTTTTAATGATCAAGATCCATGATTTACACCATCATTCTAGAAAAGTCTTCAGATGGGTTTAGATAATGAGCTTCATTTGTGTACTTCTTATCACCCTCAATGTGGTAAAAATCTAAAACGACTTCTCAAGAATTTTAATTCGTTTATATATCTTGATCAATTAAAATTCAATATATGTGGGATTAGTATCTATATTTAGTAGTATTTCTCATTCAAAATAAATTCTATTCATGTATTCAAATGGTTCCATATAATGCATTATATAGAAATATATGTAATAATCCAACATGATTGGATGATGGCTGGTGAGAGGAAAATATAGTCATAGAAATTTTCTAAGAGGTAATGAAAATGGTAAATATTATTAAATCTCATACTGAAACATTTTAATGTAGGATATATATTTATTATTAACACTTGAGAAATTATTTAGATTTTCAAGTGGGGGATCTTTCCTTTCTAATGGCATTTTCATGGATTTTTCCAGAAAGGAAACTAATCTACATGTATATATGACCGTTTGAAATTTTGGAACGAATTTTTTTTTCAGGATTAATATTTGGTGATGAAACCTAAGAATTCTAAAGTACATGAAGTTTCCCATAACTAATTGTTATGTGCGTACATGATAGACCCGATTTTTTTACTTTCCTATAATGAAATAAAACATAAAACTTATTTTTCATACTGTAAATCACCCATATATATTCATGACTGAAGATGCAGTAACAAGAATTTAGAAAAATATAGAGGTTATATTCATTTGGAAAGCCAATATAATGGAATAAGAAACATGATAACTAAAGGATTATGTGATGAAGAACCACCCTTAACTATTTTGAAGGTAATACTCATGAAAATTTTGAGGATTATACTTTCTGATGGGGGGGGGGTGAATATAAAAACCTAATATTTTATAAAAATTACCTTAATAAAATAAATTCATTTTTTATGGCCAACCGTTTATGCAATACTGACCTTAAATGAACCATTATATTCTAATAGATATTATCATGATTGTTGGAATACTAATATAACTGTTAGGAATAGTAATATGGCCATAAAAACTATAATATCACATAGTATGTTATAAATAATATTAAGGTATCCCATAAATAAAAATATGACATATTCATATAATGTAATGAGTTATCAAATATTATAGAAATTATAAATTATGTTTTGGTATTTTTGTGAAACGTTGATGATTATTTAAAATTTCTAATTTATATAATGATTTAAAATTAAATAAATATTTAGAAAATATATTCATAAATTAATATTTTGTTTCATTACTATTATATGTTTATTATATGATACCATAATTAATTTTTTCAAGCCTCCTAAAATTAGTTATAATATTACGAAATAAATTTTTTCAAAGAACTGTTTATTTTATTTAAAAACTAAATATCTCATATTTAGAAATTTATTTTAGAAAATATAGTCCATTATCTAAATCAAACAATTGAAAAATTGCACGTTTTTTTATTTTTCTAAAATAGATGAAACTTTAATGAATAGTGAATAAAGGTACTTTATAGTATATTATATTATAAGTAATATAAATGAATTTTTGAGTCATTTCAAGAAGAATTACCCATTTGTTCTAACTATCATGAACTTGTTACAATTAATTTTCACAAGAATCGTCATTGTTGATTATCTATAGTCAAATTAATAAATCAGTGAGTAACATAATAAAAACACCCCTCTGATCCCCTATAGATGCCACCCCCACAAAATATTATCCCCACATCATATAATATTATAATATTGCCGAAATTATACTCAATATAATATTTTTAAGAATCATCCACATGCATAAGAACTTATTTTAATACTAAAGGACCAAACCTATGTATCTTAAAGAGCATCAGAAAGAGAATATATTAAAAAGCTAAAATCATCCTTTTTCACATTTAAGTTCTTTTATTTTTTATATTCTATTAAATTCCCCTAGAAAAAGTGGAATGGTAACTCCAATTCAATAATAATACTATAAATTTTTTATTATAATAAATCATGTATCATCAAATCCCTTCTCTTCTAATTTTATTTTTAAAATGAAAACGTCTTCTTTGATGTGTCAATTCACATAACCCGTTGATGATGAGTTTTCATTTTACCTAAAAACATTAATGGATAGTTCTAAAACCATTTTTATTTTTAAATCATATTTAAATAAAAATATGATTAGTTATATCATGTTCTGGAACCAATATATAAAAATAATATTACATAAAATGACACAATTTCAAGATGGTCGTAATAAATAAATAAATTTTCATCCAAATTTTATCTAAATAATAAACCTCATTTAATATCATTATGTTATATAAGAGACCACATAAAATTATTGAATTTTATTGATAATAATAATTTCACTGATGGAGATATTATTCCCATTAGTATAGAACACCAATATTCATTCTCAAGAGAACCAAAAATAATAACATTGAAGGAATGCTCACTGAACCAAAAAATTAAATAGTAGTAATCATGAAAATTATCAAAAATGAAATTAATAAATTTATTATAAATCAAATATATGTTGAATTAGTTTATAATTAATTTATTAATCCAATTTAATTATCCAGGACATTAAGTACAATTTTAGAACAAATTTATGAAAAATTTAAGGGGTTCTCGTCTAACTTTTACTTATGTGTGCAATATTCCTTATTAAACCCTCATTTTAAATATATGATTTACATAAGGAACATTAAATTAACATAACATAAATATCATTACCTTTATGGAATTAAATGTTTCTTTTAGTGAAAATTAATTTTATTAGGCATACTGTTTGACTAATTTTGACGTGGTAAGAGAATTGATAACCCAATTTTCATCATTTGGGTTAAAATTATGCTCAATTTATTATGTCATGAATTGATTATGTGTGGTTTTAATTTTTATAATTTTTTTATTTTTACATGATTTATTTGGATTTACAGCTGATTCACATAATCGATTAATTTCATTAATTCCAACATTTTCTTTTAAAAGTATGGGTTGAAATGTTTCTTTTACAATATTTAAATGGAGTTGTTTTTATATGAAAAAATAAGGATTTGAAAATTTAATTATTACATAATGACTTGTGAAATACATTAATTTTTTAAAATATATACTTTCAAATAATATTTTTTCATTCTTAATTGTGTACCCTTTAAAATAAATTATTTGAATGTAATTTGGTATTTATCAATAGAATTCCTCAGTGATTTTATTAATATATTTTCATCTATGTCAAAACTGTTTTGAGATATTATAACTAATTTAATTTTATCTCTTATGATACCATCTTCTATATTTTTTATGATATTTTTTATTCTGGATGTACTACATTGATATAATTCATCATATTACACTAGATAGTTTATGATTATGTTTTTTTCATGTGGAATGTAATTAACATTTATTATTCCAGTTTCAATAGGAATTCATATGTTCATTATGATTCACCAATTCAATAATAGAAATGAATTAGAATTGGTATGTGATAGGTGGGGACAACAATATCCCCTCAATGCATCAGTTGGTCTCATGAGAAAAAATATTTGTTATTGGATGATGTCTTACCTGATTACTGTAGTTGTCTTAGACAAAACACTGAGGGTATTTTATGACGTCTCTCATTACGCATTCTATTATCATGATATTATTTATTGAAAACATATGTAATTATTATACTAGTAGAATATACAAGGTTATGTTTCATTATCATATGATTATTTATAGGGAATTATTTTATCATAATTTATTCCATCATTATTATTCTAAAAATTTTGATTTAATGGAATGTTTTTTTGTTATTCACCTTCTGTTATTTTTTATCATTATTAAGGGATCCATCCACTATATGCTTACCATTACCGAAAATCTAAGCTCACCCCTCTTTTGTGTTTTATTTTTTCCCAGGATTCTAATATATATATATTGTGATTCAGATACATAAATAATACAGGATAATATATGTGTTTCCAAGGGGTATACTATGTTGTATTTCATTTTATGTCCTGATGTAATACTTATTATTTTGTCTAGTTTTCAAAAAATACTTAACTATTTGGTCATATTTGAAGTGAGATCCTATACTTATTACCCAACAAATATTAAAACTAACAACTATGGACTATCGGTGTTGGGACATCACATATCGATCCCCTAAAATACTATATATTATTCTTTTAATATAAATATATATATTCTTAGAGTTGATTTATTCAACAAATTTATAGTTTGGTTTATATAAATTGAGTAGTCATCAAAAACATCACTCAAAAAAAATATAATATAATAATTCCAATATCATTACCTATAAAATATTAACTCTATGTCTTAGGTAATTTATATGGTTTTACCAAAATGCTGTATTTTTCAATAGTAATATATTTAAGAAATGATTTAATTTGATCTCTCTAATTTCTATAATATGTTCTATAAAAAATAGTGGGTTTTGAGTTAATCATGCATCATTTAAATCTATTAATTATATATTAAAAAGATAATTTACATAGATGGTTATTTTTGAAATTTTTGATAAAAAAATATAATTAAAAAATAGTACTTTTATGGTCCTATTCATAATGCCAATTTTTCATTCTTAGATATTTTCGTTAATTGACCAATAGTGGGGGGAATTGACCACTATAAAAATATAGTTATTTTAAATAAATGGTTAAAATAAAATTATAGTTGAAATAAAACAAAATTAAAAAACATGTTACTTTTTAGTTTAGATAATAAGGATCCAATTTCAATTATTCACACTCTCAATGTGAGAATATAAAAATCACTATATATTTTACTTGACATTTAAAGGGAATAAAAAACCCTAAAATCAATTATTATTACATGGTTTTATAACTATTGTACTACTTTTTTTTACATAGAGGAATAATCTAGAACATTACTTTTGATTTGTGGGAATAACCATCCTTTAAATTACATATATAAACACAAAAGAAAAACCCCTAACAATTTTTGGATAAGTCAAAAAATGGAAAACCTTGTAAATGGGGGTATAACCAAACAATAAGGTTCTTCTTTTGAATGTAAAATCATATATTTTTTTTGAAAATATAAATATACTATAGAATTAAATAACTCTATAAACCATTAATACTATGAGGTTTTTTATGAGATTCATTACTAATCACATTATATGAAAAACTGGTTTATGTTGAGCTTCACGTTTGGGGGTTTTGTGTTGATCATAAAATAGAATTTCATAGTACATTATGTGTATCCAATAATATTTCATATATTTCTATAGTTGAAATGATTCTGTAAATAAATTTAATATATTTATTCCATGCATTATAACATTTTGAAGTCATTCTTTCATTCATATGTGTTATAGATTATTTTATCCATATAGATAAAATCTTCAATATTAATGATACCGAAGTATCTCAGAATAGGGAGAAGGTTTAATAATACCAAATAAATAAAGTTACCAAAAAAACCATTTCTTAATATCTCATATAGTTGTTATTATTGCCATTATAATCAATATTAATTCCCTTTTAATAATCTGTAAGAACATGCAAGACAATCCTCTCATTTTAGAAATAATCGAAATATGAATCCTGAAAATTTACAAAAAGAGCTGTGAAAATGAAGCATGTCTTATAACATGAGATTATAATTTAATTATGAATATAATAATCTAATATAATTTTAAATTTCATAAAATAATATAATAATTAATTATGGAACAATTTAAAATGTAAAATCATGTATAAGAAATATGAAATAAATCTAATCAAAATAAGATAATAAAATCATAGAATATTTGGATTTTTCTAAAATTAAACTCATGAATAATTTTTCCAATGAAAGAATTTTTAAAAATTTATATGGATTCGTTTTCATATAGAACTATTTATCCTAGATGAATTTTTACTTTTTCAAATATAGGAAATATAATGTGTTTTTATAGGGTGTCTGACTTTTAGTTTAATTTTTATGAATTTACACGTCATGAATGAATTTTTAAACCACTTATGACACTTTGGACCCCATATGTCTTTACCATAAATATTCATTTCATAAGAATTTAAATCCAAAAAATTTGACATTTTATTTGATGTCTTTCTTTTCCACTTACCAAATAACCCATTTTCTAAGAAATTCAAATCTTACGTATGACATTTCAAAATTTTGAATTCTATGGGATAAAAAATATTTTTATATTATAAGATATTTATTATTCTTTTCTAATTTTATCTTAGATTAAATAATTTCTCACCTTTTTAAATGATTTTAGAGTCCTTCCATTGAAAATAAAATTATATTAGATATTATTTGATAGTCATCATAGATATTCTAGTATGATAATTTCTTCTCAATTCATGAACCACCTTTTTAACATTCAAAAAGTGGTAATAGATTGAGTTTTCATAATATTTAATCAACTGTGAATATATTATTGGGTTCATATTATACTACTTTTCTGTGATTATATATATTCAGATTTTATGATCAGTATATATGCCACATCATTATCTATAAAAATAATTCCTCTCTACCATGAAATAAAATATTACTTTTTATAACCTATAATTATATGTTGGGTAATTTTGATCAATAAAATTTAATTTTCAAGAGGAAAAATCTATTGATATATAATTTTTCATAAGAGCACACCATTGTAGCTTTTTTATGCATCGTTATAAATCAAATAACCTACTCCACTTCTGGTTAGTGTGAGTCTCGGTTCACAGAAAAAACATTTCATTAGTTCCATAAAATGTTTTTCACATTCTACATTCTAAGAGAACATAAACACCTTTGAAGTTAACTTGGTGAGTGGATTAAATAGTCTTGAAAAATCATTCAAAAAACACCAATAATATCAAGTCAATAAAAGAAAAATATTGATCATTCTTACAGTGGTTGGTCTCTGACAATGTTTAATGACATCCATCATTATTGGATCCACTAATTTATCCTAACATGATATTATATAACCAAAAAAATGAAACAGAAGGATTTTTAAATTTTAATTTAGAATATATTACATATATATTTTCTATCCAAACATAATTTATTACAATACTAATGTGATATTCGTGTTATTTCTTGATATTGGAGTATATAAAAACATAGAATAAAAATAATACCATAAATCGATTAAAGTAACCAATAATGAAAATAATCATTAAATCCATGAATATAGAGGGGGAATTATTAATAACAAATGTAGTCATGATAAATTCCTAGTGTCCATAAATTAATCAGACGTTTTTATTGGGTGATTAATCAATTTTAACCATTAATTGACAGTATCAATATCAAATATCAAACTTGGAAGTATATTTATCTCCTAATAATATTTAGAAAATCACCAATATGGGTTATATGATACTAATTATTTATCATGATCTTTTCAATATCCCAATAATCAATGTATAGTCTCTTTGATCAATTTTATTATAAAAAAAATTAATTGTACCTCATTGTGACACACATGGATGAATTAATCCCATATTAATATTCTCCTAGATTTTGTTCTAAGATTATTAAAACTCAATTAATTCCATTCTATAAAAATTCATTAAAATATCTGTTGAAGTATATATAATTTATATTTAAAATAGTGATTCACAATTTATATTAAGAAATTTTAACTCTTTGAGAAATATAGTAATAAAATATTTCATAGTTAGAATATCATAAATTTTGAATTTACCCCCAACTAATCAGATATAAACACCCCTTAAAAATATGTTGTATGACACCTAAAATGGTTGTATGTCCCATTAGACGTTCATCTTCATCCTTAGGATGACATAAAATCATTAGTTGATTTAAAATAAGAAAAATTACTTCCACATCCATGAATTTTATAAGATATATTTTGAAATGAACATTATCATTCCTAAAAATCACATCGAATCCCAAAAAATAATGAACAAAATTTTTTTAGGAGACATTCTTAAAAACATAAACATAAAATCACAAAACCAATATTTTTTGTTATTTATCATGATATACATCACTGATAGATATAATATATTATTTACCTTATTATAGGAGATATTCATTTGATTAGTAAACTAAGTCATATAATTCCCATGTTACAGACATATATGAAATTGAAATATGTTTTTTCCTTGGGATGAAATTTATTTTCCTATAATGAAAAAATCATTTTCCAGTTGAAATTAGTTTCTTTATTCTATCCTTTAAATGTAACACATTTTTCTTTATTCCATTGAGAAATTTCACAATATGGTTCTTCAAACATTGATGAAATGTAGGAATATAAATTTTCTATACATCATGGTCTCTATGAAACTACAATTTTATCTTATAATGAGTTTTAGAAAACTTGGCTATCATTATATTTTTATCATATAATGTGATATATAATTATGCATAATCATAGGTTTTCACATTCTATCTTCTGTTTCATTAGGGTTCTCATATAAAAAATCACTTCATTATAATCACACTTAGTATTAACATTGTTTCTTAATCATTTACCCATTAACAGAAACCAAAAGTCAAATTAAGGGAAGAAATAATCATAGTGGGAAATAATATAATCATTAAAATAAATTATTGAATGTATAAATCCTATGTCATTATATTAAAGTAATGAAAATATTGGTTCAACCTATGTATCCCATTGTAATATTCTATTTATATCATTCATAAAATTCCTTATTGAAAATATGAATTTACCAAATAATAATCATCAGTAGGGTCACACTGGTTTCAAATTAAAGGATCGTCCATCAATGAAAAACGATGGTTAAGATATACATTACCAAATCTTTATAAAGATGTTACTAATATACACATTTGTACCAAAACCACAACCAGTAATTATAACCATACATGGATGAATAACATGGAAAACTAGAATCTTTTACAAACCATAAGTATTTTATTATATGGTTATTATTATGATTTGGGTTCTTATTAATGTTTCCTCATCCTATTTTCAATATTTAACTATACCATTCCTCGATACTAAATATAGTAACCAAAACATTATATAAAAAATTAATAAATCTTATTAGTGGAAATATTCAGTACATATCAATATGTTCTGTAATAAAACTATAATGGTTTGGTGTTTCTGAAACATGGGTTCATAAAATGTAGAGGCATAAACGATCTATATCATTTCCATTTACATTTTCCCATCAATAAAATTTCTTAGACATAGAATACAAAAAAAAATATTCTATATAACTGAATGGATATTGAAATAATAAATGGTTGAGCTCATATGAAATGTATGGATAACCATAAAAGTATTTTGTTGGACTCACATGTTTTGATAATCCCAAGTTATGTTTAATCACTGATCATGATATATTGAGTCATTTTCTAATCCCCTTTAATTTGAATTTATATTATTCATCCTAAACAATATATATTTTTATTCTCATGACTTTGTTGCATGAGGTTACAGTTTACATTTCACTAAGTATAAGTTCACTGTTATAGGATACTAGTAAGAGCCTTCTGTTCAATGTCAGCATTATTGATAACTTTCACTCTGGGTTACTATTTCTAAAAGGTCACCATTTAAGATCTACGGTCAGTATTATAAGCTACCAGTATAAGGTCACTGTCACAAGTCTACCATTTCTTTTCATATCAAACCATACATACAAAGAGTCATTGTTACAAGGTCTCTGCTGTGAAAAGGCTTCTATTAGAAGTTCACTGTCAGACTCTTTCTTAAGTTTCTATGAAGAGCCACATAGCTCAAGTCTATGGTTAGAAGAAGTCTGCTAATAGACATATTCCATCATTGATGTACGTACCTGTTAAGATAGTATACCATTGGAAAGGTCATTGTTGAAGTACTCTGATGCTACAGAGATACCGTTAGAAGTTTTTCGATTGAAGTCTACCACTGATCAATATTGCTGACTAAATCCCACTGTTAAAGGTGTATTGTGAGCCTACCAATGAAGCCCATAGTTGAAGAGCCTACTGTTGAAGTCTACTGTGTGACACGAATCTTCTACCAGTCTAATGATAACATATTCTTTACTTTACCAATATTATTAATACTATCATAACAGTCATTTCTGGACAATTTAATACACGTGACATTATTTAATGATATTTTCAAACATATCATGAGAGAGTACGAGGTACGAGGAAGACCACGCATGGATGAATCCATCCATCTTGTATCCCCCTGCTAAATTAAATAAAGGAATGTTGAGCTAGAAGAAGTATATAAAAACATAGTGACATAAAGAAAGGAACATATACCCCCAGTACTAGACACATACACTACGTAAAATACGATGAAAGAAGATGAGCAATCAAGTAGTCATACTGAAGATCATGGATCTTCACAAAGATCTATTTGATGGATATATTCAATGCTATGGAGTTTTTCTATAAAGAGCTTCTGACCCATGAAGTTGATCATCTCTACATCTGGATGTCAAAACCTGGAAGGTGCGACACTCTGATTTAGAGTCAAATTCCAGAGAAGGACCAAAGCTTCATTTCCTTCATTTTAAGGAGTCCAGAGCTGATCTTACAACACATAGAGAGTTCTAAACGTCTTCTTAATATCTTTAGGTCTACTGTGTTTAAGTATTTTACATCCACGTGCAATGTGTATGTCATACACAGACGAACTCTTGTGCTTGAACAGAGGGATACTGAAAATCCGCTTACCAAACACTCTTAACATTTGTTTCCCATGCATAACTGTGGAAGATGACTACTGTGGCACGATAGTTTATTTTCAAACATAGAACTGTGGTAGAGGTTTTCAAAACAGAATAGTTTGTGAAAACTATTGTAAAGCCCGATACAGGATGTGTATCAATTTTTAATATTACTGATTGGTGGCAGTTAATCACCAACTGGAGAGGATTAGGTCTTGGATTATTGCTAAACCTCTTTTTTAATTATAGTGTTAAACCTTCATGTACATTGTTTTAGATTTATCCACTGCTTATATTTTCAAATACATAACTCTGTTTTTACATTCACTCTGGTAGATAGTTTTGGTTAGTGTGTATCTGTTATTCTTTTATAAAACTTGTTTCAAAAGTTGAATTAGTACTCACACTAATTCAACTGAGGTTTAATCAAAATTTGGGAAACTTTTTGAAAAATAAATCACTTATATCACTACTATCATAATTAACTGGGATGTTTCTAATTTGGGGGATTTTAATCCTTAATGTTTTTAACATAAATTCTGATTGAAACTCAATTCACCTCCCTCTTGAGTATCTACTCTGACCAAAATTTGGTATCAGAGGTTTCTTTATTCATACCATCAAACCAGTTTCTCATTCTTTTCAATTTCTTTTCAACTGTAAATTTAGATGAATCTTAAAGATCTCAAAATTTTGGTTATATCTAAATTTTCAGTTCTTTAATCTTTTAGTTTTCTATGAATAACCTATTTGAGGGTGTTACTACTAATTGAACACCTTTATTTAATGGAAATAATTATGGTTAGTGGAAATTGAAAATTAAAATGTATCTTAATGGCTTAGGACCTAAAATCTGGGACACACTTGAGGAACAACATGTAATACTGCTACTGTTAGAGATACATGGTCTCGTGTAACCAAAACTACTTATAATAATAATTTATTGCAATGAATGACTTATACTTTGCTTTTGGTGATGAAGAATTTAATAGAATATCTTCTTGTAAGACTTCTTATGAAATTTGGGAAAGAATGGATGTTTCTCATGATGGAACAACCAATGTTAATGAAATTAGATTAAATACCAATACTATTAAATATGATAATTTTAAGATGAATCATGAAGAACCTATATCTAAAATGTATCTCATGTTTAATGAGATAGTAAACACCATGATTCATCTTAGGAAACCAGTGGATATTAATGACCAAATCATGAGCCTACATAGATTCCTACCTGACAGATGGGGAGTCACTTCTGTATCAAACTAAGAATCAAGTGACATCAGCAAGCTACTTGTAAAGGAGATGATTGGTAATATAATTATGTATGAAAAATAGCATAATTTAAATCATGAAATTGAATAAGAACCAAGAAATAAGTTAGTATCATTCAATAATACTTCCTCAAAAAAAATACAAAGAAAAGATTCAAGTACCTCTAGATAGTTCTACAAGTGAAGATTCATATTCAGACTGTAATAAGGAGATAAAACAACTTTCCAGAAGATTCAAAAGATTCTATTGAAAGAAGATATTTTCATGGAATAAAAATTTCAAATGAAAGTATGATAATAAAGGAAAATGGTAGAAAGAAATGAAGTGGAATGAGAACACAAGTGAAATAGTAATCTATGAATGTAATTGAAAAGGTCTTCTAAAAGCAGACTGCCCAAAGATGAAATTAAATAGAAAATATGACGAAAAGGGAAATGGTTATAAAAAGGATATGAAGGAAACCATGAGTGATTCAGAATAAATTTCAAGTGGATCTGATGCTTCAGACTCAGAACAAAACAAATAAGCCAAACTATGCTTTATGACAGAGACATCTAAGCTACCACTTAATTCCCCTGTGGTAAATACTTATTATTATAGGAATGAATATGACTCTCATAATGATGAATATATGACTAAATAATAATTATTTGAATATTTTAAAAAAATGAGGATACTTTTAATGAATTCAAGGACAAATATAAGTCATTAAAAAGATAGAATTCTTTAAATGCAAATTATATGTCAAATATGGATATAGAAAAAGGGAAATTTTCTAAAAAGCTAAAGGAAAATACAGAGATAAAATTATCTAATGAACAATTAATAAAGGATATTGAGAAGTTCATTAATGGTAGGGATACCATGACACAATTTCAAGGAATTAATATTGCTCCATAGTATACAACTGGTGTAGGATATCAGCCCGGAAAGAGACAAATTAGCAAAACCAATTTTGTTCGAAAATCTGGACAGTTCGCTGCCAGTTCAAGTTCTGGACCATCTTTTGAGAAATAATTTTCAAAAGGACCTAACAAAGAATTTATGTCTCAAATTATTTTTGTTGATTTTAGAAAGCCTATAAAGAAAATATGGATTCTCAAATTTTTTATGGCTAACCTCTCTGGACCCAAAAGATCTGGGTACCAAAATTATCCCATGTTTAATCTATTTTGTATGGAAGTTATTTAAAGAGTTCATATAAGACCTTATGCTACATGTACATTATATGTTCAAGACATATGATATGATACTATTCTTGCTTCAAGAGTCTAATTATTGTTGATGGAGGGCATGTCACCTTTGGAGACAATGAAAAAGTAAAAATCATCGGCTAAGGACAAATTGGTAACCATAATACAATATTAAATAATAATGTACTTTTTGTTTGTGGATTAAAGTAAAATTTACTTAGCATATCTCAGTTCTGTGATGATGGATTTAATGTTATGTTTGAAAATGATGAATGCAATGTTTTTAACTCAAAAAATAATATAGTCTTCACTTGATAAAGAAATGAGAATGTATATGCTATTGAATTAAATTACTTATCCAAATAGAATGTTTCGTGCATAAATGATTTTCATAAAGAGTCTTGGTTGTGGAACAGAAGGTTAGGACAATGCAATGTGCACTCACTTAGGAATCTATCTAAGAAATTTTTAGTTAGAGACATACCTAAATTTGAATTTCCACTTCAAAAAGTGTGTAATATCTGTCAAACGGGAAAACAACACAAAGTTTAATTCAAAACAAAAAAAATAATTTTCAACATCTCAACCACTTTAGTTGGTTCACATGGATTTTTTTGGACAATCATGATTTTCCTGTTTAAGTGGGAATCACTTTGTTTATGTTCTTGTAGATGAATTTTCTAGGTATACTTGGGTTTAATTTCTAGCTCACAAAAGTGAATCTTATTCCTATTTTATTAAATATTACAAGTATTTAGAGAACCTTAGTGGACTTAAGATTAAGACTTTGAGAAGTGATCATGGTCGTGAGTTTGAAAATCATGAGTTTGAATTGTACTGCTCACATAATGGCTATAGTCACAACTTTTCTGCCCCTAGGACACCTAAAAAAATGGACTTGTTGAAAGAAGGAATAGGACCCTTCAAGAAATTTATAGAACTATGATTAATGTGTATAATATACCTATTTATTTTTGGGCTGAAGATGTAAATACAGCCTATTATATCATTAATAGAGTTTTAATTATACATGTTCTAAAGAAGACCCCTTATGAGATTTGGAACAATAGAAAGCCTAAGGTTAATTACTTTAGAGTTTTTGGTTGTATTGTCTTTATTCTTAATACTATGCAAAATCCTGATAAATTTACTCCAAAAAGTGTTGAAGGAATTTTCCTGGGTTATTCTATCTTAATTAAATCCTATAGAGTGTTTAATAAGAAAACCAAATGTGTGGAAGAATCAATTCATGTAAAATTCGATGAGACTGATCCACATGAGCATAAAACCCCTCTTGAACACCTTGAGTAAGATTTGTCAATTCATGACCTTAATTATAAAGACAGTGAATCCCCTATAAAAGTATCTAGTTCTGCGAATTTTCCAGAATCTGCACCTATTTTTTTTGAATTAACAGAAAACAATGAGGAATATAATTCAATCATTCCAAGAGATGTTAGGACTCTTAAGAATCATTCCCTAGATGCTGTTGTAGATGATTTAAATAGTGGAACACAAACAAGAGATTCTCTAAGAAACCAAGTTGAACATCAATATTTTATTTCACAGCTTGAACCCAAGAATATTATTGATGCTATCAATGATGAATTTTGGGTAATGTCTTTGCAAGAAGAAATAACTCAGTTCGAAAGAAACAATGTCTGGAAATTAGGGGAAATACCTAAGGACACATTAACAATAGGCACTAAATGGGTGTTTAGGAACAAAGTTGATGAGTCTGGAAATATTTTCAAAATTAAGGCTAGGCTATTTGCACAATGATATAGTCTAGAGGAAGGAATAGACTATGAGGATACCTTTAGACCAGTAGCTATATTCTATTCGATTAGGATACTACTTGCATATGATGCTCATATATATTTTAAACTTTATCAAATGGATGTTAAAAGATCTTTTTTAAATGGGTATATAGTTGAGTATGTGTTTGTTGAACAACCCCCTTGGTTTTATAAATCCCCATTTTTTAAATCATGTATTCAAAACTTCTAAAGCATTATATGGTTTAAACCAACCTCCACGAGCATGGTATGATATGATCATCTATTTTCTTATTTCAAAAGTTCTTACAAAGGGATATCTGATTCTACTATTTTTATTAAAATAATTTCTAAATATGTTTTGATAGTACAAATTTATGTGGATGATATTATTTCTGGATCTTCTAAAAATTATTTATGTATTGATTTTTCAAAAATGATGCAAAATGAATTTGAAATGAGTTAATGGGAGAACTCAAATTTTTCCTCGGATTTCATATCTTTCAAAACAAAAATGGAATTGTTTTGAATCAAAGTAAATATATTAAATATATTTTAAAATGTTTTTCATTGGATTTTATTAAAGGATGTGAAACACCTATGAGCCCCACTTGTAAGTTGGATGCTAATAAAGGTGGAGAACCAGTGGATCAAACCAACTACAGAGGTATGATAGGGAGTCTACTCTATCTTAAGGCTAGCAGACCTTGCATTATGTTTAGTGTATGTATGTGTGATCGCTTTCTATCCAATCCAAAAGAGTCTCATTTAACTACTATTAAAATTATTTTTAAATATCACAAATATACTCCCATATTAGGAATATTTTATCCAAAATAACAATCATTTGATTTGTTGAGTTATTCTGACGCTGATTGTGCCTGTTTCAAGTTAGATAGAAAAAGAACCTATGGGAAATGTCACATTTTAGGCAAGTCACTAGTGTCATGGTGTAGTAAGAAATATAATTTTGTTGCATTATCCATTACCGGAGCTGAATACATAGCTAATGGAAGTTGTTGTGCTCAAATTCTGTGGATGAAAAACAATTTACTGGACTATGGATATCAATTAAAACGTGTCTCTTTAAAGTGTGTCAATACAAGTTCTATTAACATTTCCAAAAATCTGGTATCTCATGCTGGGAAAAAACATATTTATGAGAGACATCACTTTTTCAAGGAACATTATCAAAAGGGTGGTACCTCTCTTGAATTCATCGGAACTGGACATCAATTGGCTGATATATTCACAAAACAATTGAATTCTGAGAGGTTAAATTACATCAAACATGACTTTGGTATGATTAATTTTAGTATAGGAAACCTCACTGATGCACCTCACTGTTAAGACTCACTGATGCACCTCACTGTTAGACCTCACTGATGCACCTCACTGTTAGACCTCACTGATGTTCCTCACTATAAAACCTCACTGATACACCTCGCAATTGGACGTCACTGATACACCTCACCATTGGACCTCACTAGTACACCTCACTGTTGTACCACATTGATAGTCTTCACCGTTGAACCTCACTATTGGATACCTCGCTCTTTGATTATTACCGTTTATTATTATGCAAGAATTCGATCCTTTTTTTTCTTATTCATTTTTTATATTTTATTTTGTTTTACTCCATAAATTATAAAACTAAGACTAAAAATATATCTCAATCCACATTCTTCCTCAATCTCAAACCCTTATCTTAAAATCCCTAAACCCTAACACTTTGTTTGTACTCTAGAACCCCTTTAAATCTCTATGGCTAGAACCAAGTGACCCCCGACTGTTAATGAGGATGCGACAAGGAAAAAGAGGACTCGAGCCAAGTCCAGTGGCACCAGTAGTACCCCGACGAGACCTGTCAACCCTAATCTAAAAAAGAGAGAAATCGTGGCCAAGAAGAAGCTAAGAGAAGAATGGCTGATGTCGAGCAAGTCATTAGTGGTGGAAGTACTAGATTCCCAAGGATGGACTGAATGCTTTGCCAATAAAAATGGAGAGTAATACACAAATTTTGTGATGGAATTAAATGAATACCTGATGTTCGAAGAGGAAGATGATGTGTATAGGATTGTATCTAGATTTAATGGAAATGAAGTCATTTTTTCATCTTTTGAGTAGGCTGGCTGTTTGAGAGTTCCTCATTAATGAGTTTATGATTACAATTCTGGAGTGGCTCCTCCAGACAGTAAAATTTTCGAATACGAAAAAGATCTGGAAGAGCTGACAGAAAATGGAAAATCAAGGAAGATAATTTTATCTTAGATGAATGGAGAATAAAGACTTTTGTTTAATTTCATTCAACATGTGATTAGTCCCAGGAGAGGGGATTTTGTTGTGCTGAATTATCTGGACATATTCCTGATGTACCTACTGAAGAATGGGGTGAAGATCAACCTTTGTAGGTTACTGATGGAACAATTGGAGGATATGACTATTTACACCTCAATGTGCAATGCTCTATTCCATGCCAAGATAATATCAGTAATGATAAAGGTAAAGGGTGTGGCTGGATATAAAGAAGAGATGATAGTTGCTAAGAACATTGTTTGTATCTCCAAGGATATTTGAAAATTCATGAAAATTAGCTAGAATCCCTAGAAGAAGTAATGGGTAAATGATGAAGGAAAAGTGTATGAAAATTTTGACCCTACTACTCACCCTTCAAGGCCAAAATACAAGAGAGATCCAGGCCTCAAGCCTAATGAGCCAGAACCAGTTTATTCAGATGATGAGGTGGAAATTGAAGGAGCTGTGGAACCAGAAAATTGTAAAACCCCATTGATGATGGGAGTGATCCTGATTTACCTAACAATTATGTTAGCAAAGTATCTTTCAGAGCACCTAGCTCTCCAAAAGAACTTCCAAGAATAGAGACTATTCTAATGGATAGTGATACTGAGAACAATGAAGAAGGTTTATCTCAGAATATTGTCTTAGACAACTCTGAAGAAGTTGAGGCTACTGAGTCAAATAATTCTGCTCGTGAGGCAAAGGAGGCTAGTTACATGGATGAAGGAAAGTAAGATGATGTTATTGAAGCTGATGATGAGGACAATGACGAATAGGAGCTCAGTTTGAGCCCTCTGATAGGTATTACAGGCAGGACAGTGTCTGATCAAGAATCAGGAGTGGCATCTACTTCCCTTGAAATAGAGGTCACTGATGACCCCGTGGAGGCTGTGACTCACCCCAATGGTGAATCAATAAAGAAGATAGAGGTTTAATCTACTAGAGATGTAGAGGAGGTTGTGGAACTACCTAGAGGAGAACCAGAATAGGAGAATACTCAGGATAGAGCTCCAAGTGAGGGGGAGAATTTTTGTTCTGTATCTGTTCTTCATGAAATTGATGAATGGTCAAAACACCTTGGATACCTGGTACATGGGCTGGATAATGATGATTCAGATTTTGAAATGTCATGTAAAATACTCCTTGTACATTTTGTTTTAGTACCTACTGTTTTAGAACATGCAGCAGTGCCTCCAGTGGTTCTCATCCCTGAGAACCATGTTACTAAGGATGGTCTAGAATCACTGAAAATATATATGCACCAGATGTTTGATAACAGGTCCCCTGAAATGAAAAAGGTAATGGGATTATTTAAAGATATGACTACCTTTGAGATGGATAATGTCCAGTCTTCCATTTAAGCCAAAATTTCCCAATAAGTATCTCAATGTAAGAATCAATTCAAGGAAGTGTCTCCGTATGTGTACCTTCTAAGAAAATTAGTGGGGAGATTGACTACACTAATGGTTTCTAGGGGTCAATCAGAAAAATACATTCACAACATAAGAAGTGTGGTGCAACAGATGGTTGCAGTATTTGAACATTTTAAGGATTCAATGAAATGCAAGTGAAGGGCGAGGATAAAGATGTGAAGAATCTCATTAGTGGGTTGACCAAATCTTTTAAGGAAACAATTTCTTTTTCTATAAAACCTTAGACTGCCACTTTCTTTGATTCAACCTCCACTGCACCACCATTGGACTTGTCTACATTCAGGACAGTGGTCAGTGAAGATATAGAAAAGATATCTAGTGTCAGTACACATAACCATCATTCTGTCACTCAAATTATCTCCATTACCAAAGAAGTTCATAATGTAGTTAGTGACTTAATGAGAGAGGTTTCCTAGGACCAGAAGAGTATAAAGGAACACATTAATTTCTATTATAAAATGATTTCCCCCAAGCATCATATGGATGCTCATTTCAAGATTCTGTTAGAATGCCTCAAGATTCCAACAGTCACCAGAGCCTTCAAGGAACAAGTAACTCAGTTGGGCTAGTTTACTCCAGCCTTATAGAAGTTTATGGAGAACAAGGATGATTTCATATCATCCATGAAAATAGGAGGAACCATTATTATGGACTTTAGAAATCTACTCCTACCCTTTCTCCATGTGGACTGTACCCCGGTCATAATCCCTCCTTCTTTACCAGCATCTCAACCTAGTAGTTCCTCCATGATGTCTCTTGATGAGGCCATTAGAAGCCTTACTCCACTGATAACTCATAGATCTACCCACTATCAACCCACATGAGCTTCTATTGCAGCCCCTCCAGTCATTCCTACATCAATTCCTAAACATGTGGATCCACCAGCTCATCATCCCTCTTCATCTTCTAAAGGGAATGAACAATTTCCAATGGCTGGTGTTTATTGAGTTTTTTATCTCTTTTGATAGGTCCTTTGTATTGTTTTGGGTAATTTAATATCCTTCCATTAAAACAAGCATTCTCTATTATCTCTATTTGTTTTTGTTTTTTCTAATCACAAAGGGGGAGAAATGATGTACAAATACTAATAGACCTTTTCTGCCTTTTCCTCTGATAACATGTACTCTTATGAATCTCTAATACAATAATTTTTTGTTATCTCTGTATTATATGCATATGTGTGATATCTATAATAAATACATACTGGCATAATTTGTGATTATCAGAAAGGGGGAGATTGTTGGACTTGCCTAATTTGATAATCCCAAATTAATTTTAAATATTGATAATGATATATTGGTTCATTTTCAAATCCCCTTTAATTTGAATTTATATTATTCATCTAGAAAAATCTATATTTTAAGTCTCATGACTTTGTTTCATCAGGTTACAATTTACATTTCTATAAGTATAAGTTCACTATTAAAGGCTACTTTTAAGAGCCTTATGTTCAATGTCACTGTTATAGCTCACCATCACTCTAGGTAACTGTTGCTAAATGGTCACCATTGAATATCTACAGTCACTATTATAAGCTACCGGTACACCGTCACTGTCACAAGTCTACCATACCTATTCTTTTCAATGCTTACAGACAAAGAGTCACCATTACAAGGTCACTCCTGTAATAAGGCTTCTATTGGAATTTCACTATCATACACTTTCTTAAGATTTCTATTAAGAGCATGACAGTTCAACATTACAATTAGAAGAAGCTTGATGATAGACATACTCCACCATTTATGTTCTTGCTGAGATAGTTTACCATTGGAAAGGTTACTGTTGATGTAGTCTGATGCTATAGAGCTACCGTTGGAAGTTTACCGATTGAAGTCTACCACTGATCAAGCTTACTGACTGAAGGATACTAGTAACGGTCTACTGTGAGCCTTCCAATGAAGTCCATAGTTGAAGATCCTACTACTAAAGTCTATCGTGTGACATGCTTCTGCTACCAGTCTAATGATAACCTATTCTTCACATTACAAATCTTATTAATTCTATCATAATAGTTAGGTCTAGACAATTTAATGCACCTGACATTATTTAATGATATTTGTAGGCATATCAGGAGACAGTACGAGGTATGAGGAAGACCATACATGGATGAATCATTCCATCTTTTCATCCCCTGCTAAATTAAAAAAAGGAAAGTTGAGGTGGAAGTAGGATATAAAAACATAGTGACATAATGAAAGGAACATATACCCCAATACTAGACACATACAATACCTAAAATATAAATAATTAATAAGAGCACTAAATCACTCATACTGAAGATCCTGGAGCTTCACAAAGATCTATTGGAAGAATATATTCAAAGCTGTGGTGGTGTTCTACAAAGAGCTTTTAACCCGAGAAGCTGTGGAAGTTACGACACTCTGTTTTAGAGGCAACATGCAGAGAATATATGAAGCTTCATTTCCTTCATTTCAAGGAGTCCAAAGCTGATCATCCAACACATAATGAATTATAAACTTTTTCTTATTATCTATATCTCTACTGTGTTTAATTATTTTACATCTGTGAGCAGTGTGTATGTCATACACACACTGACTCTTATGATTGAACTAAGGGATACTGAAAATCCCCTTACCAAACACTCTTTACATTTGTTTCCCATTCATAACTATGGAAGAAGCCTGGTGTGGGTGGATATTTATTTTCCCACATAGAACTTTGGTAGATTTTGTCAAACCTAAACAGTTTGTGAAAACTATTGTAAAACCTGATATATGTTGTGTGTCAATTTTTAATATAACTTCATGGTAGCAGGTGATCACCAAGAGGAGAGGATTATGTCTTAGCTTAAGAATATTACTATTTTTTAATTATTGTGTTCAACCTTCATGTACTTTGTTTTACATTTATCTGCTCCTTATATTTTAAAAGGAAAAATCTGTTTTTGCATTCACTCTAATAGTTTGTTCTGGTTAGTGTGTATCTGTGATTCCTTTAGTAACCTTGTTTCAAAAGTTGAATTAGAACTCAAACTAATTTAAATGAGGATTAATCATCCTTTGAGAAACCTATTGAACAATAAATCACTTATATCTCTTCTTCCTTAATTAACTAGTCTATTTCTAATTTGGGGGATTTTAATCCTAAATGTGTTTAACAGAATTTATGATTGGAACTCAATTCACCCACCTCTTGAGTATCCACTCTAACCAGCAGATTTAATAAATGATCAGAAGTGATCCTATGATAAGAATAATGGTTTTATAACATGATATTATCATCATAAATTAATATCAATAAATTAATATATAATAATCCTGAAACATGTTATAATGTTTTCCCATCAAAAGGACCTAGTCGATGAGAGTTTGGAATAATCGATAATCAATCATGATCAATGATAACTTATACCATAAATAAAATATATATTTTTTACACATGAGAATAAATAATGATATCCCTAGTCTATGATCACTACTAATAATATCATACTGGGTTGTATTTACTCTCTATTTCATCATTTCTTTAGATGAGGTTCAATCCCAATACTATCTTATATACAATTTCCCTTAATAAACTCTGACCCCCCTACTATTTCAGTCATTATTATGTCATGCTATATCATTATTTACCCAATTAATTAGTTTTATGAATATTTATTTTCCCACCCATTACGTAATTAAAACCATACGCCTGTGTGTCACCAGATTATAAAACCTTCATAATATCATAAAACCCTAACCCATGGGAAGGATTGGAGTTTGTAAATAATTGATTAGTATAATCATAAACCATTAAAATTTGGAATTATTATGATAAAATTGGTTCATATACTCCTTTAAAAATAATAAACATCAAGGGATATTGTTATATATAAAAACACCATTATAATATCACGAATCTTTAAGGGGGAAATTAGACATTTCATAGAAAATCAATTATTTATAATTTCAATATTTAAATAACATTAAGAAATATATTATTTGAAATAAAAAAGGTTACGTTTAATGTATGATTTATATAAAATATTATTCATGATGGCATGGAAATTCATTTATGCAGTGTACGTTAAAATAAAACATTCATTCAATTTTTTGGTTAAAAGTAAAAACTATGACATTTGGTGTACAATAAAGAGTTTATCTTAAAAATTTGGATATTAAAGTAATATATAATAAAAATTGAAGTTAAATATATTTTAGATAATATTACAAAAATTCATGAAATAATTTTATCAAAAATATTGACATGGAAGAAATTGTTTTCCACTTAAAATAAAAACAAGGCTGATTTTCCATAAAAACAATCATTTGGTTGCCAAAGTACTATATGAGTGGAAAATTAAATGAAATTATAAAATATAAAGAAATATGAAGATTATATTATGGTAAATAATATTATTGAATGATGGATTAAAAAATATCATCACCGAAAATATAGGCATAATCAATCCTAGTAAATATCATATTATAAAACAAAACCCTTACCTCAAGTTCATCTTTCATAAAAATTGATAAAACCTAATTTATACTAAATTTGAATTAATTATAATTATATAAAATTAAAATAATCATAAATATGATAATATATATGATTTTATTGTAATATCGTATCATTAATTTATTAATAATCATTAATTATCAACTTCATTTTGGGTGTTAACTACTTCATATTTCAAATATGTTTTTTCTGGTAGTTATGGTCCTTCAAAATTAATAATTCATCATTTCAGCCATAATATAAATAATGATATAAATAAAATCTATATTATATAATATAAATAATTATATCCTTTAAAATGAAATCGTCATTAAAAATAAACTACATCACTTTATAGAGACATTAGTCCATACATATGCATGAGTACAATTCCCACTTTTGTTAGATAAATTGAATGTAACATAAATGATAATTCAACATGAAAGAATCATAATTATGTCATTAATTTAATATATTTTCATCAAATATATCCATTTTACCAAAAAAATTGATGAGATAATGATAAGAAAATCACTTATGTTCCCTGTAGTGGTAGTCCACACATACACAAGGGTCATGTTATCATTTGGAAAGGGATTAAAAAGTTAAAAGATAAATATGATAAAATAATTCTAGATTAAAATATTTTTTTTAATATTATATATAAACATTAAAACCCCATAATAAGAATCAATTATATATGGTAATTAAAAATGTATTTTTTCATTACATGGTAGTGGTTGTCTATATGTATCCATATGTGATACTTTCATCTCCCATTTGATAAATAAGAGGTCGTAAAAGGATTTACATAAATCTAATACAATATTAGTATATTTATGATACAATAATAATAATTTTTTATGGATACAAAATTATTGAAGGAAATTTAATTTCAAATAAAATTGTATGACCATTGTTAACATCTATACCTTATATTTCAGAGACGTCATTTTTTATACTGCATATTCCTTGAAAGACTAGTTATAGAGGAATAAAATAATAAATAATACGAGTTTAATGATTATAATAAGGTTTTGGTGAATAATTCTTATGATATTAAAGGATATAATTTTTTTAATATTGTAGGTGAAGTTCTGCCCATTTATATGTAAAGGAAGGGACACATAACGAATTCCTTAAAATAATTTTAATGATATAAGTTATATCTAGGGGAAAGTTTATCTTAATTTCTAGGTATTATAATTTAGGATACAATAAAATTAAAATAACCTTAGTGAATATAAATTGTATGGGTATTCATCGAAATCCATACCCTTATTTATTTTTTTAACCTCACCCTTGGAAATCCAATTTTAATAAAACCCATGGTAATTTTTTTACAATTTTTAACTTCTATATGAACAAAAAATAAGTTGAACCTATAATAATAAAAAATTTACAAAGATTAAAAATTTATAAGAAATTTTTAAAAAATTATTTTCTATACGGCGCTTAATTTTATTCTCAATAAATGCATAACCAACAATAGAAAACAGTTTTAGAATAATGAATCTTTAAGCATAAACCATGATTTACATACATTTATTTCTGTATAAATACAAAAAAATGAATACTAGAACATGTGACTTAATATAATATATATAAATATCATTAATAGAATTCTTAAATAAAATTTGATTTATTTTAATATTATAAAAACACAATATACTCCTAATTTCTATTTTGAAAAATTTGTCTTCATACTCTAAATGACTATATATAAATATATTATATTATTGTTATTATTAATTTGTAAGTAATTAGAAAATTTATATTTGAATGATAAAAATATAACATTATGATCAAATTTAAAAAAAATTAAATTTACATAAAATTATATGTCATCTTATACAAAAATGGTAGTTATCACACATCATTGAAAAAAAAAAATTTTTTAAATTACGAAAAATGGGACCCATTGATAATTGTTAAATGATGATTTTTTAAATGATATTAGTTTTCAAAAATAATTTTTTTAAAAATATAGATAATTAATTAAATTGTTCATGTGTAAAAATTTTATAAATCCAATTTTTGAAGAAAACATATTTTGGAAATATATATTGACTTTACTAATAATTTAGTAATTAGTTTTTTATACATTAATAAATAACTTTTCATTATAAGAAATATTGATGCATATTATTCATAATGTGGTCATTAGTAAACATACCTACTAATTTAGAAACTATCTCATAACGGTATACTATATCAGGTTTAACATAAAATTGATGGTTCATGTAAGAAAATATATCAAATAAATAATGTATTATTAAATGTAAATATATATAAAATATTAGGGTGTTTCTTTTTATAATTTATACCGGTGCTGGTAATTCAATGCATAATGGTGTGAGTGGTCTTGGTCACTCCATAATTTTGATATCACATGAGAATCCCCAAGATAAATGTGAAGATATACCTTATATCCTCCACATTTATAGTTCAGTCAGTATTTTAATTTTTTATAGTCAAGGAAGGTTATACTCAGGACTAATGTGATCATGTTCCCTATATGACCATTTCCAAACAACTAAGACACAATTTTTGAACCACACTATTGTGACACTCTCCAAGATTTAACGTAAAAAATCAACCATCTTGTCTCCCCAAAATAAATACTTTTATCATTCCATAAATTTCATTAGAAAATAGAAAAATACCCCCCCCCCCAATATTTTTAAAATTCGATTATGAAGCACCAGTTACTCTCATTCTTCTAAACAACATTTCTAAATCTTTTGGTAGTAGTCAATATAAATCATGTAATATATTTATAATTTTATTTTCCCTCCTGATCGTGAAACAAATTTAACATTAAAATAAATATATAAAGATACTCATTTGATGGTATTTATTTATAAATATATAAATTAACTAAAATATCCATATTTTATTCACCTACATGAATCAAACTAATTATTATATGGAATTTATGCAACTTATTTCATATTTAATTATTTCGTATTTTTATTTGTCTTACTATTTAATAATTGAACAATATATATGAAAAATTTTTATTTTTTATATTCTTTGCATGTCATCTATTTGTAATAATCACTTTATACAAACATAATGATTAACATGGTGTTTTCACCCTATTCCACATAAATACGATTACCCTAGATATGTTTATGAAATGTCAAATTATAAAGGATACAATACCCCATGTATATTTAAATGAAAAGTATTATAAATATATTTCTTTAGGAATAAATACAGAAATAAATTTCCTTACAAAAAAAATATTGAAAAAATTTACTATCACCCAACAAAATCATCATTTGGAACTCTTCACATGACTATATAGTTTGAAATTATTTAACGTGCTTCTCTATTTTAGTTACTCTATTGTGTTTTAATGAAGATGAGGTTAAAATTCCTTTAAAAAATAATTCCACTTAATTTACACATTTTTATTTGTCCTTGAACTACATGTCAAGCCATTTTATTTGATTCAAACTTCATGTAATAGTATTTTGTCATAAATCCATCACAAAATTATCGATGGGTACAATGTTTCATATATTATATGTTATGTATCAATCTATTTTTGGTGAGATCAATATAATGTATTGATGCTTGGAGTTTTGTTTCAGATTATTAGACTGAAATTAAATGTCAGGGTTTTATAATTCCCTGTTGAAATTATGGTGATTTTGGATATGATATTAGGTTAGAATAAAATTTCAATGATAACACATTGATTATATTAATAGAGAATAAGATAATAACCCATTGGAATTTTTATTATAAAATTAATATAATTGAAGGAACATGATTCTAAAAAGAAAAATATACAAATTTTTTCATATTTAATGAAAGAATAAATATTTTTGGATACTTTAGTTTAGAAGGAAGTATTTCACATAGGAATATTTGAAATTGCTTCTGTAAAAACTTTATTGGCTAATGAATTGAGCAATCCCACTAACTCAACTATACTTTTGTCAGTGGAACCCTCAATCATTCATGTGATATACCAAGATTAGCTATCATTGTGGAATAGAGTGGGATAAAGTATAAGCATGTTGAAGAGATCTCAGTGAGAGTGTATTTGATTGGTATGTGGGTCCAATATGTTAAGGAATTACCTATGAAGACCAAGGTGTGTGATGTGTGGTCTGTGAGAAACCCAACTGTTGGATCAAACAGAGAGAGGTAAATATTTATTTCTAAATAATATATAAACTAAATCCATGTTTGATGTCGGACATGGTAATTCAGGGTAATAAAAATGGGTTAATAAGGGTTTTTAAATAATTTTTCCACCCAATCAATCCAATCTCAACCATCTAATAACTACAATGTGTTCATATTCAAACACATCCATTGGATGGTTCTTATAGTTTTTATGTTATATGTTTTCAATATTGAGACATCTGACTATCATCAGTAAATATGTAAATAGGATGATCTATTTAGGATAGATCTAAATACGAGCATGCAATTGGTGTATTCCATGAGTTATTTTATTTGAAGAAGTTGAATTTGGATTAATTCAAATAAAGGAAAAAAATTCTATTTTGATACACTGATGGTTTTTGTTAATTTAAATGTTTATTCATATGATTATAATAACATGCACATGAACACTACATTGTGATTAGTAAAAATGAAATCATGTAAGAAAATTCCAAATTATTCTCAATGTAGTATATTTGATAAATGATTAGATATTTTGAGTTTTAATTTAATCCTTGAAATTAAATATTTTTTAGGTTTCTAAAACAGAATATTTCTCATCGAGGAAGTAAGTGTAAACATTCTAATATAAATATAGACAGGTCTATGAGCGTGGAAACTATTCATTTGAGAGAAGATCTTATTTTCCGAACACAACAGAACATCATGAAACATTATGTTCAATGAAATTATTTAAAAACATTTATATTTTAATTAATAAAAAATATCCTAAGCATTGAAAATGTGTTAAATATTGTTGACTAGATTTAAGAATAATGTGTTCCATGAACCCATTAGTATTGTGAAAGATCCGTAATCTTTACATCCCTAATTTTGATAAACTATATGATACACCACATATATTTTTACATGAATTAAGAGATTCTATAGTTATTATAAAAAATTAATGAAATACATGATCTATAAAGAATATAAATGTTTGGATTTTATGAAGGATTCCGCTAAAATAAATATTCATGTGATAACATGTATACATGTTGTTTGTGTGAGGAATTTATTATTGTTTAAAGGATGAATGTGGTGATTACATGAAAACATGAAATCATAAAATAAACACTTCATAAAAATAAAAACATAATAAACCTAAATAGAAAAAAATAAAAAATCATGAAATTACATGTGTTATGGTTTTTCATTTTCATGGCCATGAATTGTATAATTTATGCATGAAGAGAGGGTACTAAATGAAATATTTATTTAATATTCTTTTTTGAATCACATTGATACTTGTAGTGTGGTTGGTAAATTACCTCATGAACAAACAACAACACCAAAATATATTCACTGAGGTGAATAATATTAATGTGGTGATCTTATTTGGTTTTACATGATCAAAATACCTAATCATAGGGTTGTTATAGTGCTTCAAGTTTTTATACGAAAGTAAAATCATTCCAACTCATAGAGGAATATCAGTGAATAAACAAGAAATGAATTAATGCTAATGATGGTAAAAAGTATCTCAATTTCAAACTAGAAGAAGTTGAAGAATTTTAGTTATACCTAAAACAAGTGGAACAGATTTGGATTGATATTGAATTTGAAAAAGTATCCTTGGTTTTTTATTATATAAGGAGTATTTTATTATGAATTTAAATGATAGAATATTTTATATAGATCTATAAGTGAATATAATCATTTTTTACTCTGTTGAATCTATAATATGTGGGAATAAATAGTTTCATCAATTAGTATTTTTTCTACAAAATCATGTTAATAAAGTTATATATTATATTTATTCTAAAAAACAAACATGATTAGAGATAAAGAGATAATATTCAGTGGATAAATAACATTAATAAGTTTGAGTGGTATAATTTTAATGAAAATGTAATTATAAAAATAAACTACTAATTCATCCCTCCCTTCTCAGTGTTCAATCTTTCGTGAGGCTCTATATGTGGTATTAGAGTACATGTTCCCTCTAAAGATACAAGAATCAACATGATAGATAAAGAATTATAATTATGTCAGCATTCATAGTGTTTGTACTTCTTATGGGAAGAATTATTATAATTATAGGGATATGATATTATCATATCACCTATCACCCTGTCTAAAAGTGACAGATGATGAAAAATGGAATTTTTCACTAGTTGTTGATAATTATTCCATGAAACAAGCTAATAATAAAAATATAGAGTTTTATAGAAGGGATCAAAATACCATCTTGATGTATATATCATAGATTTATTCACAAAGTACATGGGAATCATTACTACCAAGGAAATTAGGGAGATATTGAGAATCCATTGAGGAAGACATTTAAATTTTTTGGTATCTAAATAAAAATTTTTGTTGAATGAGGTTGAGGACATTAAAATTAATGGCAAATAAAATATTTATTAGAATTTATATATAGTTAATTATATAGTTTGAAACATTTGATGATTTTATTATAGGCTAGATAACAAAACCATTGTCCCAAAATTAATTTATCATTTCCTATATCACTTTTATTTAATCATACCTCCACTATAAGGTAGATAATATTTTTATACTTTTTAACTAAACACAATTCTCATAGAATATTAAATGTTAAAAGTAATATCATCTAAGATGAATAAATATAATAATTTTAAATATATTATAATGGGGATTGTCATATAAGAATAGGAAAAAGAATTTGTATATATAGATTGTAATTATTGTAATAATTAAATCAATCTTATTGTTGATATAAAATCATAAATATTAAGAAAAATATGTTGAATATAATGAGTAAGTAACATCCAATATTATTTACTTGTGGTAACTATACTTATCTAGAGATGAATATTCCATATAATGATATTGAAAAGTTAAAAACAGAATCAAAATTAGCTAATTATAGATATCATAAACACTAATTGAGTAAAATAAATGGGAAACAAAAAAAGAATCATGAATATAAATCATATGAGAAACCAAAATAAAGATTCATCATCATGCTGTTATTCATTTGTTGACTTTCGATACTTTTATCAGGAAAATAAAAGTGTGAAGTTATAATGTTTTATAGTTGATGATGAATAAGGAATGGAACATAAGTGGAATGTAAAAGAATAATTATAATAATAGAATGGCTTGATATAATATCCCAATAAGGAAATAAACCAGCATGACAAAAGATAATAAAAATATGTATATGGAAAATAAGGATATCTTCCATAAGTAAAAAACCAATATTGATGTTATACATAAGTACAAATTGGATTATTCTAAACATGAAAATATGGCTATTGATCATGGGTGAATGATGGATGAAAAATAAGAAGTATTTTTTTAAATAGATTCCATTTGTAATACTATTTTTCATGATCCAAAAAAGATCTGGGAATATAAAACCATGGTTTTAGAGACAAGTAGAGAATATTTTGATACCAAGTATAATAATCGTTTATGTGAAAATGATGTAAAAAATATAATATATGGGACAATAATAATGTAAATAAATATACCAATCTAAGGGAATGTAAGGATGCGAAAATGGGGAAACAAACCCTGATGAATAGAAATTATTTATCTACATTAACACATAAACTTTACAAATCTATAATGATATATATCAAATATTGTAGAAAAAATTGTAATGTGTATCTCTAGTGTTAGGGTAATCATGGACACAAATCCTATCCATTCTTGTTTAAAATTTATTTTGTGGGAAATAACCAGGAACCAATGGGGTTTGTTAATTAAAATATTTGAAAAATAATCATAGAGAAACAACATATGATCAAATCAACCAAATAACTATATTTACAAATAAATAACATTCTCAATGAAGTTTGTCATATGTTCAGTTTATAAGGTCACACGAATAAGTTATTCATGAAAAGGTATAAAGGTGAGGTTTCCTATATTATGGAGAGGGAAAATTTATACAAATAAAATCATTGTCAAGTTATCTTATTTTGTTAAGAAATAAATAATTCTATCAATTGATATACATTTTATTACAACCCTAATTCGTATTTGATAAATAATTATAAAGATATAATTAAATTTATAATGATAAATAAAATAAGGTGATCTCTAAAAATGAGGGTAAATTTAATGGGAATTTATCCGTAATTGGGAACTTGAATATATAAAAAACTTTGTTCGACAAATATATTCCACAAAAGGAGTAATTTTATGGTAAGAATGATAATAGTCAAATATATGTTACTGAAAAAATAAAGAATTTTCAATTTAAATCATCCCAAATAGATATTGGTGGAAAATAATGTAATTTTTAGAGAGGAAAGTATTAGTCTAAATGATTCTTTTGAAAACAGATGAGGAAACTTATTATTAAGTATTATTTTACGTGTTTTGGGCTAACATGCAATAAATTAGTTGAAATGTTTTTGGGTGATACTTATATATACATAAGAATATTTCACACAATTAATTAAACATACATTAATATTAAGAAAGGTGAAAAACGAATCCCTAAATAAGGAGAGTACTTGATGAGAATATTTCATTTTATTATACACATGTGAATCTTGAAATTTATGATATATTTTAAACGATAGGGTTGATATAAGTGAGTAAACATTTTATCATAAATTCTTCATTATATTAATCATATCAATTAAGGTTTATTGGTTGGTTGATTACAATATAAAATAAGGAGAAAATATATCATTTTAATGATAATTTTTGATATGTATATTGATTAGTGTGATTGATTTTCCATTTCATTGAAAACACCATGTATTGGAAACAAATTAAAAAAATTTGAGAGCTTTTAAGCATGATTTCACATGAATTGTAGTTTATAGAATTCATGGGAAATAATGTTCATATATCACTTATTTTATATACTACGATAGACCATGTAGAAATAAATTATATTTACTAAAGAATTATTTCTTAGAGAACAATTTTATACCATCCCTCAATTGGATGTGCTCGTGTAATAATATTTCAAGTGTGGATTACATGTTTTTGAGAAGAAAAGATGAAATTAGAAGACACCAATTACCCTTTTTCATTTCATTTAAAATATGGGGGAAAATGGTTTCAGAATACATATAGACATTTAAATATGAATATAGTAATTAGTAAAAAGTAATTTGGTTTGGGATATTGTAGAATTTGTTTTTAATTATGGGAAAATAATATTTTAGTGAGTTAAAGATTAAGTTGTGATGCGTTAATAAATTTTATAGATTAAAATAATATTATTGGATTTAATGTTGAACCTATTCGACTTAGAAATCATGATTATTTGGGATTTTATGATATGTTTAGTGTTATATGTCGTCGATGATAGACTTATTATAACAAATAAGAAATTTTAATTTCTCTTTGTAATTTTTTTTAAAAAATGAATAAAAAATGAATAAATTTATTCACCAAAAAATAGCTGAATATTAATAAATATATTATATTTTATGAATGATGAGTTATTTTGTGGGAATTTGGTTGGGAAATGAATTTTTTAATTTTTATAATATATAAGTGTTTGAAAAAAATATGGGGGGAAGACATGATCCAAATAGTTATATCATCCAACCTCAGTGGGAGGAGTCCTCAACTAAAATATGTATATAGACGAAAAATCCAAAATGTTTGTACAGATTGGGATGATGTTTAGGATCATAAAAGAGTGCTTGGTGACAATTCATGGGGTTTGTTTTGTGGGTCAACCCGTGGAGGAACATCTCATGAATCCTAAGGTTTATGAATTGTTGTTGTTGTCCCTCCCAATTTTTGCATCATGAGGTGAGTGGAACATCATCATTTATAAGTATTGTCACAATTCAATATGAGATTGAGTTCTGATATGTAAATGAAGGGTAATGATCTTATGTTAAAAAGGTTATAAATTTTTTTCCTCTTGACCAATCTGAAATCATCTTTGCGATCTCTATAAAACATTCATCATCAACATCATACACCCAACAATTCATTTGGTTATGCTATAGTACATTTCCATGATAATGACAACTGTCCATCGAATATGACGATGTCTAAGGGATACAATATTCTATATTTATATGGGTATATAGATTTTATTAGTTTCATGAATACATGTTATTATTCAAAGAAGTGAACTTCAATTTAATGAGAATTATCTTAAATAAGTCAATTTGGATACATGGATGATTCTGAAGCATTGAAATAGTTATTAATGTGATCATCAATACAAACATGGATAAATATAAATTTAAGAGATGACATGAACTAACATAGGAAAAGACGCAATTATTATTGGTGTAGTATATATTATAAATACTAAGATCATAACGGTTTTAATACAATCCTTAACTTGACATATTTTGTTAATATTCAATGTAGCATAATTTATATAAATTTTGTTGGTGTGACCACACCTATATAAAAAATGGATTGGATGTGAAGTGGATTCTAGTCATTTTAGAAGATATATCATCTTTTGAAGAAGAAAAAGAATTGTGAAAACATTTTTTATAAATAGTTTCAATAAATCACTATACTATCATGAAGTATAAATCATGAAATTATTCAACATAGGTTTAACATACTAGAATATAAATGAAAAGAACTTATTCTGTGAATCTATTCAGTATCTCAAAATATATTTATATTACATATTCTCAATTCTCAAAAACACTATAACACAATAAGTATTCTATTATAAAAATAAAACAATACTTAGTGACACCAAAACAATCAGGATATACTTATTCTCAAAAGAAAAGTGGGATCACATTTTACTATGTTTTTCCATTCCATACACATGCATATCATAAACTGAAAGAAATAGGTTTATGTGAGTTGTTTAGAAGATATTTATGTTATAAATTACATAGTTCATGTTGACATGTGCACAAGAAACCATAAAAAAATGTGAAAAATTAAAACATAAGAAACCTAAGTAGTACCTAAAATAATAATTCATGAAATTAAATGATCCATTTTTTCAGTTGAGAAGAAAATTCCATGTTTCACACATGAATGTTGAGGGAGTACTAAATGAAATATAAATTTAATTTATTATGTTCCCCACTTTCACACATATCATGAGTTGGGGACATCATTTCATAAATAACCAACAGTTTAAGTATAATTTCACTGAGGAAAACTATCCTAGTCATATAATTATATTTAATTAAGAAAGAAAAATTTACCCAATCAGTGGTTGTTGGATGTTCTTGGCGTATGAAAGAGACACATGGTACTTTCATGATTTTGTAGGAAGATCAAATAATCGTCATATAGATGATATATAATAAATAAGGTATCATATATCTTAGTTGGAGTTGGGAGAAATTGAAGTATTATATTTCGATATCAAATCGGTGGAATTATTTCTGTTATAAATGGAAGAAGAAGATGTATCTTGGTTATATTTTGTGTACAAGAAGTAATTTAGTTGGAGGTGAAACAAATATAATCCTCTAGTTATTTCAATAAGTGAATGTAATCACTTGATTAATAGTGAAGAATGTGTAATTAGGGGGAAACTAGTTGTATCAAGGAGATGGATCTCTTCCAAACCTTGTAAATCATGTATGATTCATTATCCATTACTATAATAACACCTGATGTGATATTGAGAAATTATATATATTGTATCGGGAAACATACCAGTTTAAGAGGATTAATTTGAAGGAAGATAAATTCTAAAAAATAAACCATTAATTAACCTCTCCCCTCACAATGTTCAACCTATCATGGGGTACTAGATGTAACCAATATCTCGATTCATGCATGTGAAATTATTAAATATTATTTATCATGCATGTAATCTATTATGCGTTAAACTAGTTTCACTTACTCACATTGAAAATTCTCTTCAAGAGTTCATGAATTATAACACATGATATCCTTATAGTAACATAAGAATGATCTCATATCTGATTGAATTGTAATTCAATATTTTAGTATAATATTTTGGGACACAACACATGGAACACTTGATCATTAATTCTTAATTTCAAACTTATTATGGTCTCAGTATAAACATGAAATCCTCAATTATATACTTCTTTTTTTATGAATACCTGTATGGTTGAAGATGAAAAAGGATACCATTGATATATCAGATAGTTTTATCATCCTAATTTTAATATATTTATATGATAAACATTAACGGAGTCTTATAACAAACATCAAAATGGTTTGGGTTATTTTTTATTATACATTTCACATCATTATCCACATTGAAAATATAAAGGATTTACCCTCCAACCAATTCAATTATATGACCCTATAAGGGGGTCCCTCAAAGTTCTATCATCACTTATTTCCCTCTTTAATAAAATGGTGAAGTACACTAGATAGAACTTACATATATATGTCCTCTTTTTTAGATATACTGTTAATCTTAGACCTTCCTCAATTGTTATTTAGATTCATTGAATGGTGTTGGGTTGAGATGGATCTTTTTTTAATAAACCACTTAATATGCCTCTATAAAAACTTTTAAAAACAAAACATTAATATTTGTAATAAAATTTCTACATTAAATACGTATTAATTAAATTTCAACTAGGAATAAACTAAAATAATCTAATTTATTGAATTATATTTGGAAAATATATATTAATTTCCAAATATCATCAAACATCATCCTATTATTTCATTTTTTTTCAAATTAGTTTCCTTAAAAATTAAACACAATTATGGTAAGTCATTCAACCACCCAATATTAAATCTCCATATATCTATATCATCAATAATCACAATTATCTTTTTATAAAAAATGTACACCTCATAAATATCATTATAGAATAACTTATACCTAAAGGCCAGTTCGAAAATCTCACAATAATCACATGTAATGAACCCATTGAATTTTATTCATTGTAATTTGATAAAAACAACTACAAATAAAACTTTACAAGTCCACATGGGTTTCTAAATCTAAAACTTTAGATTTATTTTCAATACTAATTAGAATTATAAATTCAGTGTTATTCGTATGTCCTATATTGATAATAAAAATGATTGGGGTATTTTATAGGAATTCCTTTTCACATGAACTTTATATTTCCTCAATGATTTTACAAAATTCAATCACTCTATAATTAAATATAAAAAACTAATCATTATTTTGATATAATTATGACATCCCGACAAACAAAGAAATGATTCATAAATAAAAAATATATATTTCTACACACACAATTATCATTTTATAAAACTTGATTTATTAATGTGGGTCTTAATGTTTTATATACAATCATTATACTATAATATAATTTTCATAAATATCTTCATAATAGATATTGAAATACTTTTACACAAGAACAAAACACATATGTTAAAAAAAATAGTAAAAACATTCTAGTGAATGAATTTATTTTCCACTTCAATATATTTTATTTTTAAAAAATAATCATAAAAAAATAGTAATTAGATTTAATATAATAAATTTAGGTATATGAAATTGTTTTTAATATCCTCGTTTTTTATTAAAGATATTTTCAGTGATAATTCAATATAGAAAAATACTTTTATGTCCTCTTCCTTGAAGGATACACTATCATAACTCTTGATCTTGGTTGATCTCCATTAGTGTGATTGTTATTATAGACATATAATCTTTTAAGAAAACATATAAACCACTCTCCCTACTTCAACAATATGTGTTCTGTTAATTCACTAAAAATTATTACAAATAAACAAATAAGGGAAGAAGAAGAGGGGTTCCTACCCCTCATAATGAGCAGTGAAAATAAAAATTTCCTATTTACTAAATATTTCAATATATTCTATATCTCTCCATATTAAGAATAAAAACCCTCTAATTCATAAATTTTTAATTATGTGGGAGCAATTTCTAATCATGATCAATAAAATAATATATATCTTTGGATTATTGTGCAATATATATTTGGTATTAATCATATATAAGAAGAATTACTAAATAATTATTTTTAATATGGAAAACTAATATGAGAATATAACATATCATTTCAGGATATTCCTATTTTTCATATTTTGGAAGCCTTATATGAATTTCAGCCTCTGTTAGTAAATTCTATAGTCATCCATTGGCTTAAGAAATTTCTAATTCTTATTTTAGTTTTACTTTACGATAAACTTTTATTTGGTTAAAATAATCAGATATTTTTTATTTTCTGAAATATATCATCACTTAAACATCATATAGTTCATGTCTTAGATGTGTATTTATTAACACCTTATAATAGTGACATTTTTTGTCACGTATTTTATAAATATATTATAGAAAATAATATTTATTTTTTCTAAACACCCATGATGTATGCTTGGCTAAAAACTATTTGATTCTATGATTTTTACTTATGCTCAAAAGATTTTCTTATTTGTGTTTAATACAATTATTATATTATATATAAGTAGTTTATGAGGATGTAAAATGTTATATGAGTAGTTATAGGTGATGTTCAAAAATTTACCCCATCACCATCACTAACCTCTAATGTTTTGTCCTTCCAAATCCTGAATTACTCTTTATGAATAAAACTTTTTTTCAAAGAATATACCATCAAATTTTTTACTTATATATTTTGGAACCCTTTTTCCCAACACAGAAATAATTACGCATAATATAGAAGTTATTTTTAAATTTTGTTTTCAAATTAAATACTTTCCATTTTACAACCTAAATCACTGGATAAATGAGATTTAGTATCCCTAGAAAAACACATGTAATTTATTCTTTGGTCATATTTTCACTATATTTTTAGATGATTTAGTCAGAACATAAATTTATTTAAAAAAATAACTTATAATTTTCATGGTTTTGTAAGCATTATGGAACCAAGATTTCGCCTCACTGTATTCATCTTCTATTACATCAGGATTTATTTTAGTATCATTCGAGAACATATCATGTCCTATAATATTGACATTCTGAGACATAATCTATTAAATTATATAATATTACATCACAAAAAATATTAATCTTTCTATATCAAGTAACATGAAAATTTTCTTGATCTTGGTATTCTATTAAGAACAATTCACCATTTAAAATATCAATATATAATAATTACAGAATTATTCTTCTTTTTCCTCATTGATACTTGATGTTTCATGTTTATTTTTAATCTATGCTGAGAACATTTTTTCATTTTTATAGGTGCTTCCATATTTAGAGAATCATCAAAATGATGAATCTTCAGCATCCTCCCATCTCAATAGATTTATTAAATTCATTCTTAGGGAATTATTCTACTTCCAACTATGCTTATTTTAGTTTTCCAAAAATATTATTTTAGAGAAGTATTCCCCATCATCATCACTTTTAGATTCATTGAATTTATTATACATCCAATAATTTGAATGATAACAAGTACCATAAAAATTAAAATATTTTAATAGATTCAAACCTATATATTATCTTCTTCCATTTATCATGTTCATAGAGTTAATAGACAATTCCTTACTATTCCCTTCATCTCATTCATCATCCCTTTATTCATCCTATTTAGAATCGTATAATATTATCCCTTTACTATATTTAATCATTAGAGTTTTCATGTCTTAAAATGTGATATCTTTTCGATATTATTATTGGAAAAAAATATATCTTCAACTCATATGAAATAACTATGTTAAAAAGATCTTATCGATTTATGTTATCTCTATCCTCCAATGTAAAATAACTTACACAAAATATATCCAAGATGTTCCACATTAATTTCTCTACATTATTGGAATCATATATGGTCTCTCTAAAATCACTAATAAAATTGACCATGACCTTGAATATAGTAAAATTATAATAAATTGTTTCATCATTTTTCATTCTCCCATATTAAAACATGATCTCCAAATGTACAGTTTTTCTTAAACAAAGTAGACTACATTAATTACATTTAGATACAATCATATAATTCTATTAAATATTGATGACTCAGAACATTTTATCGACTCTATAATAAAAGATATGATATTTGATTTTATGGATTGTTCATCCCACTCCAAATTTCTATTATTATAAAAACTCAGGGGGTCATTTATCTCCAATATTGTTAATCCTAAGATGGTTGTATCTATAACTTATATGCCAAGGGAATTAAAATAAATAATCATCATGTTGTTCCATTAATGATAGGTCTTACCAGAAAATAAAGGATAATATCAAGGATTAACTAAAAATAGGCTATAATTATTCATATTCATTAAATTTATGAATATTTTTGACGGAAAAATAGTAAGATATGACACCACATGAAGTTCCAATGTTTTACTATTTTAACGTGATGGGGAATGGGAATCAATAATTCAATTTAAATTTACATTTTATATAATTAAAACCTCCCAATGTTATCAATTAATATATGAAAATTCCCTGATTAAATTTTTTAATTTACCAATATATAGTAAAATTTTAAATAGTAAATGACACTTGGTTTTTTCTAGGGTCAGCTACAATGTGACATCCCACTAATTGTTTCATCCAATTATAATATTGAAACCCAAATTTATACTGGTAATAAAATATCAATATAATTATAGTCAGTTTCCTATAATTACAAAAAACCCACATCTAAATATTTATAATTACAAATGATAAAATGGATATCTCTTAATGGTTTATTTATAATAGAATCACACAAAAGGTGTTATATCTTGAATTTATCAATTTTTATACTAATATCCCACAAGTTCTTCTATTAAAGCATGCATGTTGGACTTGTTTATCACTTATTTCACATGTCATGATCATCTATGTATTTAGAATAACTATTTAATCATACTATAATTATCAAACAATTGTAAATTTTGATATATTAGTATCCATTCTCTAATAAAGTAAATAAAATTATTCTTAATATATTTAGAATTCAAGTGAACTAAATGTAGAAACATAATATTGTTTAACCAATTCGTGGATCTAATCAGTAATACATAAAAGTATTTGTTAGCTATGTGTTTCTCACACCTATTTAGCACTACATATATTTCACATACATATCTTAAATCATTATATAAACTCAAAAAACCAATCAAAACTAATTAAATTCAATAACTGTATTTTAGAAAACCTCCTTTGATGATTAAAATTAATTCTTCATGTATTTTCACCAAAAACTATAATTTCTTCATTTAAAAGTAAATATAAATCATGTAACCTATAGTTGATTTAATTATTACTAATTTTCATGAAAAAATATGTACATCAAACCAATTCATGTAGATAATAATTTTATGATCTGTATAAATACCATGATTTCTTTGTGAAATTAGTCAAACATGAATAATCCTTCATGTAACCCAATTATTATTTAGTGGATTTCACTTAGCATCTTGTATTTTAGTATTCTCTCATCATATTATTGATTCTATAATTCATGTTCATATAAATTTCTATATAATATTTTCATGTTTTATGGTATTGAAATTACTTCTGTTTGTATTAATCACTTCATACAAGAATAATTATTCTGTGGTATATTCATCCTGCTTCACAAATCCATGAGTATATATTATATCTTTCTTCTTTATGATAATTCACTTTCTATGTTAATCCATGAAATATTAAATAAAAATAATTTTTAATAACATATTCTTGGAAATATAGTGATGTTAATAACTCTTACAAACCATAATCATGGCTTGGAATACATTATATGAATAAAAAGTCTCACATTACTCTTTTTACTTTTTTATTTCACCCTCCCATAAAAGATTCAATGAAAATAAAGTCATATGATATATTGGTACATTAATTACACTGAAAAACCTCATTATTTTTGCCCTTGAACTTCGGGCCTGAACAATTTCTTTGATTCAATTCATAATGAAAAGATACACAATGTCCAACCATTAAAGACAAATCTGATATCAAATATAATTCATGTTCATAAATGTAACTTCAATCAGCATGCATACAAGATCTAATTAATTCAAATATTTTATAATATTAATGTATCTAATATTAATCACAGGATTTTGAATTATAATGCATGATTATCTTATTTAAAATTTACATAAGCTCATATCTCATAGAAATTCATTTCAATGCTCTGGAATAATATTGTTAGACATATTGAAATATTCTCATAATTTTTATTTTTTCATCCAATCCATGGAAAATTAATTTAATTAAAATGTAAGTATTCACATAGAAAGTCATTAATTGAAAAAATCCTTAAAGATTAGTTTAAATATATCTAAATACATCAACACTTCATATAATGTTGCACTCATCCATCATTAATGATTGTGAACAAATATGCTTTATGGAGTCCCACATCATATGTAAATATGATGTCTGAAAGTAATTATTATTCAAATAACTAAATTAAATATCATTCAAATCTATAAAAGATTCATTGATCAACCATTCATTCATGTTATGCCACAGAATAGTTAATCATAAGAACCAACCCATAATTCTTTATCACTTCATGAAAGTACCAAATCAAATTACACCTACCTCAAATAGAAAACATCTCTTGTATATATTCATTGTGAGATTATCCTTACCACCATGGTTATCTAGCTACATCAGTGTATTATGTCTGTAAATTGTTTTTTATTTTAACAACCCTCTCAATGTATCTTTGAAAAATAATTCAAAAATAATACATGCATATCCATAAGAAAATATACACATTATGTATAGTGTCATCGAATCTTCACCAAGAATCATCTATAATACTAAAATTGATTTAAATAGTTTTTTAAAATAGTGAAACATTTTAAAATATCTTCAGACATTTTCCATTTTCAATTTTCATTCAATTTATTTTCCATAATAAATAAACCTAAAATTTGATTCTAAAACAAATATAAAATCATCAATTTCCATTAAATATTTTATAATAAATCATTGCTTTCAGTTTATTTTATAATTTTTTTTCCCAGATATTGAATTAGCACATATTGGTAACCTTATGATTTTATCCACAATAATCAAAATCTTAAACCATAATAAATATATTTACATTCATTATTTTAACCTTATATAAAAAATGATAATCTAACATCACTAGTCAACTTGGTTTTTAGATACTCTAATTATTCTCATTCTACTATTGAAAGGAATTGAAAAATATAATTTAATAAGAAAATAAATGATATATCCCATATAGAAAATAAAATAAACTATTCAAGATATTGAAAATATGGGATGGGTTATAGAAGAAATTTCTATAATTAGATAGATAAATTCTTCATGTTTGTAAGAGATGACCATCATGAACATGAATGTTGAAAAGATATTAAGATGCCTACCACTGAAATGGATGAAAGGGATTCCTATCAGAATGAACCACAAGATCTATAATGCTTTAATTATAATAAGTATATACATAAAATCAAAAATTGACTAATTACATGGGTTAATGATCATAATAAACATTAGCTACCCCCATGACATGGGATAAAAATAATTTCTATACAATCACAAATGATTATGCTGTTTACAAAAATAATATTGTAAAAGTTACATTAATTATATACTCTAAGAACAAAATATAAATATTTGATCCTAGATGTGCAAAATTATTTTTATTAATAAAATAAATAAGCCATAAAATTGATACCCAACTATTATATATTGATTTATAAATGAAAACATATAATTATTCAAGGATTGTATATCAATTCGATAACTCTACATCAATAGAAGCTTATGGAATAGTGATTTTTAAGATTCAGGTTATTCTCCCATTACTGAAATTTTGTGTTATTTTGTTCCTAGATTGGATCTCTCTACATTTAATCCATATTTCTTTTTTTGGATAGGTAAGCCACATGTCATATCTCAATTTAGTCAATGATTATCCATTTAAGAAAGTCTAACAATGTCCTATATAAGGAAATTACAATAATTATATGGTTATTAATTCCTAATCATGAGAATAATTTCAATCAAATACTTTCATAGAAATGCATTATTAAGGATATTCCACTAGTTTTTGAATAAATTTATGTTTATTATAATGATTTTCATTGTATTCCCCTAGGATGTCCCATATACGATCACATAAATTGAATAAAAACTATAACTGAATCTATATAAAGGTCCTATATACACATGTTATTATTAATGAGGTTCACTAATTCTCTATATTAAGAATAAATAGTGATATTTGTTTAAATACTTTTAGTATAAAGAAATTAAAAATTTATTTTTTTGAGCATGTAACCTTTATCATATACTGATGAATTTTATGATCAGATGAGAGGGCTCTAATAATTCTCAATTATTGACCTTTGATCTAGAAATCGTGAACTAGTTTTGAGAAGTGAGGATGTTACAAATAAAACCATTCATACATGATATATTATATATGAATTTAAAACAATTCCCCTCAATATTAAAAATTCCCACTCTATATTTATTGATTTGATGAATAACTCCTTAGAGATTACCTTGATCAATATTCATGAAGATTTAAAAACAATATTCTTATATATTAGGAGTGTAAGGAAAGCATGAAGATAAATTTATAATTGTGAAAAAGATATTTAGAAAGGTGAATTTATATTCCATATTTACAAATATTTCATTGTAACTAAAAAACACACTTTATGTGTCATGTAATCGATAGTCAAAATAAATCTGTAGATCCTCCAATCATAGTGGTTATTTAGGAATGTCGCAAACCAACCACGATACAGATATACATAGTATTGTTTTTGATAATGTGGGATAATATCTATTATTTTTGGGAAATTTACAAAATCTCAAGTAAACTAACCATGTTAATCTTTATGATAGTCGCATTACTTAAAATTGAATAATGTGAATAAAATCTAAATACCCTTATGAGAATCTTAATCAATAAATTTTTAATAACACTAACCTATTATAGCCATGGTTTAATAATATAGAGTGACACATCAATGAATGTATTATGTTATTTCCATATCAATGATTTCATGGTTGAAGCATATGCCTCAAGGGAATTAATGGTTCATCAGAAAAACTAATGGAAATTAATTTAAGCTATCAATTATAATATTTAAATTGAAAATATGAAATCATTGTCTCCATGTATAAAATTGGAAAATATAAAATAATAATAATAGATTATCATATTTTTTCACCCAACTATATTTAAAAATAGAACTATGGGGATGTTTTTATTTGAATAAATAATTTGATGACTCAATATATCAGCACAATAAAATGATAAGTAGAGAGGTTGATGCTTTGAGTAGATAAGATAATACTTCCTTTTTTATGGTAAGGATTGAAGAAAACCCAATACTCATGTATTTGAATATAAAAAACCATGAAAATATAACAAAATGTTAATAATGATATATTTACTAATGTAAATATATGATCCCATATTTTCTCTATACATTCCCCCAGAGTTTTGATTAATCCAATTTTTATTTACATTTTTTCATCAAAAAACGATGGTTGTTAAATCCTTTGCGGGGGTGGAAATATTTTTACATGGAGAATTATTAAATATTAGGTATTTATGATTTTTTCAATTAATAGAGTATGGTTTTAAATGTTTTTTAGTTTTAAGAGATCTATCCATTTGTTTCAATGGCTTCAATGGTGGTCTAGGTTTTTCAAAAAAAAACATAGGTTGTGTTAGGTGTGATGGAATCTTTCAAGATTTAAATGTTTGGAATGATGTGAATATATTTTCTAGAACCAGACATGAAATGGATTATATCATGAAAAGGATTCGAATCATGAAAATGGTTCACATCATGATGTTTCCTTTCATGGATTATTTTGATGTAAGGAAACACATTTTCACATTATTGTATAAATCAAAAAATTCACCTCGTGAAATGAGATTGAATCCTAAATAAACTGAGATGAATAATATTAAACTATTTTCGGACTAAATTATTTATATTATAATAATTATTCTCTTCCAAACCATGGGAATAGATAAAGTGGTTTTGGAATGATAAATTCAATTTATGATTCCTCATTCTAAATTTTAATTTCCAATTATTTCATTCAATTTGTTTCTCTTTCCTTCTTCTATCATACATTATGTTAGTTTGATAACAAAAAAAAAATTAATTTTATTATTTTGTTGATGATTATCTCATATATATTTCTATTATTATCACAATATAATAGGTTTTGGTTGGAGTTACATGTAGAATTTCATTCACTAATCACTAGCTAAAGGAATGAGGAATAAAAAATCCCTATTGTCTATTTCTATTATTAGGTATTTAAAAAATATTTTTATTACAATAAATAAATATAGTAATTAACTAGAAAAATAAGGTTTAATTATAATTATGTGTTATAATACTCCTTTGAACCCTTTGGATCCACTAGTTTTGATTCCTAGTTTATGAGATCCCAAAGGGAGAACATATCAATGAACAAAAAAGATCTTTCAAACAGATTAAATATGTTGTAAAGTGTCCTGAAACCATATGTGAATTCTAGTGATATATTCACCTTAGAAAAGTAAATACTTATTTATTCAATGACTAGATAAAAATTTGATATGATATGGGTGTTTACCCTAGCATGATAACAAATTAAAATATAAATAGATCAACGAAATACTAATTGAAAGAAAAATGATAATTGGATGAATTGGACATTATGGATTATGATTTTATGTTTTGTTATATTTTCTTTTATGATTTTTGATATGATACATTCTATAATTGTTATCGGGACAGACTTGGTTATGTTGTATTGATTTTAGGGATTGGAACGGTTATGATGTATGGATTATGAGGCTTGTCCATGTTTTGTATTAATGATTAGTGTGATTGGCCTAGTAATTAAAAAAATATTATATTAATGGATTTGACTGTTTATTCTGAAATTATTACATATATGCCTTTTCTTAGTTATTCTTTTATACTAGTATGTCTCTACCATGTAAATCAAAAATTACTATAAAAGTATATTTTTCTAATTATGGGTTTATACCATAGATATACGGTTATATTTCTCAGGGTTTTTGAACATGATAAGATATATTTTTGAATACTTCCAATGTAGGTTGATTTTTTATTATATTAATTTATTAATTAATACAACATTTTATTACGTTATTTCATTCACTTATTATCATGTTGTTTTTTATTATATACGGAGGTGTTGAACTTATTAGTTTTAATCACACATAATTAGGACCACCATTTGGTACCTAAGAAGATTACCTGGATACATGTTTGGATAAGGGAAAAGGGAATTGTTGTTTATTGTTTATTGTTATATAGGTTAGAGCATGCACAGAAGACTGGAAAGGGATTTTGGAATAGGGTTTTAGGGAGTATTTATTCCGGCATTTTCTTTTACCTCTATGGATTTCAGCATGTCATTTAGTTACATTTTTTTCTAGAAATAATATTGTTTATTTGAATTACTTTTTCATGATTCATCAATTATCAAACAGTTTTATGGTGCAATGTTTCCTTTATTTATCATTACTCTAATTTTTTTATTTATACTATATTATGTATCTAAACTGGTTTTATAGTCTCCCCACTAGGTTCTCTACAACCATGCTATTAGTCACCAGCCTCTGCATTATAGGGAGGCTCACTTGAGGTACAATAACCAATATGATTTTTCCATATGAGATAGTATCATATCATGTACATGGAAATGTGGTATCAAATGTATCTTGTTTTATTTTAAATAACTTTACTATTTATAAATGGTTTATAAGATATTAAGACATATTGGCACTTGGTAATGGCATTGTGCATTATACAACTAAACCATGTTTGGGAAAAAATTTGAGTTCGTATGGATGGGATTTCATTTCATGATATTCTATTATATAGTTTAATGATATTTTACCAGTTGTGTTTTACATGTTTTGGGATGTTATTATTTATTGAAATCTATAATCATGCCTCAGTATGGAATGAGATTAATTTGTATGAAACATAATAGGCACATAGTGTTATATATTTACATGAATTTTTCCTGATACTGGAATATTTAATGCATGTGATTTGATTTTATCTATTTACTATGAAATGAGAATTCTATATTATTTTTAATAAATGAAATGAATAAAGTATTATGTTATTCCAATTAAAATGTTAATATATGTTTTATGAGACAATGATCCAGTGGTTCTTTTTTCATTACACATATTGAGGTTGACCCTATTCTTATCTTCTGTTCTAAGATATGATATTTTTTATTGGGAAAATGTATCCTATTCATCATTCAATTGAAAATCAGGATAGTGGAATTAATCAATATTTTAATGTAGCTAAACTAGAACTTTCTCTAGAATATTGGGATCCAATGAATTTCCATCATGGTGAAAGATTCTAGAAAGTCATGTAATCCATGGGAAGTGTGATTGTTCACACCATAATGACAATGTATGAGATGATGTGACATTTCATTGAATGCATATTTTTATACTATATAGGGAGGGAGGACCCCAAATAGATTATTTATGGATTTATTCATTCTAATTAGTCTATAAGCACATAGAGACCACAATTTATATGAGGTTGAATCTTGTTTCACAAATTATTTGTTGAAGATCCATGAATTGGCCATACGCTTTAAAGGAATTCAGTTAGTAATATGAGTAATACTAGAAGTACATTGAGGTGAATATTTTTATCTACTTATATCTAAAGACATTGAGGGGTGAGTTGTCTCACAAGTTGATACAACTAATTTAAGAGGACATGCTAGTGACAGACTATGTGGATGTTTCATTGACTTGTAAAGATTCTCACCATCTTTAGTAGAAAATTATATAGTCATGTAAATTAATTTGTATGACATGATTGACTATCATATTATTTCACACGTGAAACATTTTCATTTTAGTACATTTTTATATGTTTTGAATTAAGTTGTCATCATGGAAGGGAATAAATGAGAGGTCATAAGAAGAAACCATGTTGTGTAAACAGGGAAAACCAAATGTTGTTCTTCTAGTGAAAGAAGCATTTCTATGATTCATGTCTCAAATGGAACAATAGTGAGCAAAGTATTACATGTTTACATCAATCCTTTGACCATTTTCTATTTTAGTTATATTATTATGGATATGTTTGACCAGATATTACTCAATGTTTATACACTACATTGGAGTTTAGTTCCTATAACAAGATATGCCACATACAATGGTTTTTATGGTAAAATAGTTGTAGTGTGGTGGACGGGGATCTAGACAAGTACAAAATTCCTTAGAGGTCTCAACAACTACTCAGTAGACTGCTATCTGGAAATTTAGTATACATTATGGTCGATGTAGGGAACATATTACACTATTACAGGAGTATCAATACTATGTAGAAGATATAACACTTTAGTGACAGACTATATCCCATGGTAGAAGAGAATTTTATCAATATGTTATATATTATACTCTAGCTTGTTTGGATGAAGGACCTTATAATGTTAGAGGTACGACTCATATTTCGTCTATTGTAGATTGTGTTTTTTATGATATAGAATTATTATATTCCTTTATATATTCCCTTTTTGACAATGGTTTGGTCATGGAATATAAATATTGGATGGTTTCATTTCCGTTAGTACACCATTATGAGTGTGTTCATAGAGTTTCTAGTATTTTATTGGTTACTTATGTACTAGGATCACATAGATTTTTATTGTACCATACTTTAAATTCTATATAATTAACAATGAAGTTATTTTAACTAGGGTGAGTGGGATATTCATGCAAGTCATGTGTGATTTATTCATTATAGATTTGATTGTCTCATTGAACATATTTATGATATCTCTCTGTATAGAGGTTGAATGTAAATGTTTAGTTTTCCAAAAATTATGGAATAATTATAATATGTATTACCAGATGAGTTATATAGTCTATACCCAAGAGAAAGATCAGGTTCAAGATCATGATTATCCCAGGAGAAGAACTCATTTCAATAACACTGAGTAAGAATGGTAGTTTTTGGCCTTTGAGAGTTTGAACATATGTTGAAATATCTAGATTCTAATGGATTAATATGACCTAGTACATCACCTTAGTGTTCTACCATGCCTTTATCTAAGATGTCTGATGGTATGTGGCGCATGTGTATGGAGTATCAGTGATTGAACCAAATTATGATTACGAACTGGTATCCCTTTCCATGTAAAGAACATCTATTCCATAGACATAGATGTTTTGAGATATTATCTAATATTGACATGATATAAGGGTATCATAAAGAGATAGTGATACTATCAAACACAAATAGAGATTATTTTTGGAGATCGTATAAATTTTATGAGTTTATATTGATATTGATCGATCTAAATAATAAACATTCCATATTCATTGACATAATTAAAAAAATAGTTCATTCATTCATGGATTTTTGTGGTGGTTTTCATTGAAAAATTACTAATATACTAAAAGCCATTATACTATCATTCTCTATATCATGACCACATCATGCGTATATTTAGACAGAATTGGTTGATATCAAATATAACCAAGTGATTTTTCAAGAATGAAAATGAGAACTTCATGGGGAATGTCATCTTATAGGATTGAGTGTAAATGGAGTCAATTATAATTGTAGTTTTTGAATCCTGGGAGTGGTCCCAAATTATATTTGAGATTTGGAGATTCCAAGGTATAGTAGGATACCATCGTCATTTATGCATGCCTTCCCCCACTTGGTATCCATATTTTATTAGATAACCAAACAAGATAGATTTTTTTGGATAGATTCTTAAAAGAGATATTTAAAGGACCTGAAGAGCATACTAGCCTACGAACCGATCCAATCCTTACCTGGGAAAGGTGTGACATATACTTTGTATTGTAACTCTTATAGAGTTTAAATTTTGATAAGATCTTATGCAAGAAAACCACGTGGTTTTATATAGCTCTAGACTACTAATAATGTATGAGAGGAATTATTCTACTCATTTTCTGGAGTATGATACTATACTACATGCCATGAGATGTTGGATACAACATCCTTTGGTTGAGATGTTTTTGGTGTAAATATACCACAATAGACTCAGGTACATATTCTCTTAGTGGGACCTAAAACATCACAATAGGAGTTTTATAGTGTATCTCTAGTCATTCATATTTGAATGGAATAGACATGAGGAAAGGGAAAATATATATTGAATCCATGAGCTGGATGATATTGATTAAGGTAGATATTGAGTCTTGTGGATAATTGAAGATGATAACACACATTTTAAACACACATATAGAAGTTAAGAAGTCCCTTTGATGAGTGCATATAACAACAACATCTACTATAACTGTGATTCTTTACCATATCAGGAATAATAAATAATATTATCTTAAATGACTAACTATGATGAAAAATTTATATAGTGGGGAGCCACCACTTGGATGGTCTCATGGCCATGGTGATGTTGTTATTACACACGAGGGGGTATGGATTTTTTGGGCTTTAATAAAGATAATATTATAGTGTTTTAGTATTTTTTATGGAAGGTACATAATGGTCTAATAAATATGTATCAGGATCTCAATGTAAAATACTATTGTATAAAAAAGGGATATAATATGCCTTGTATAGACATTCTTCACCCATTAGAAGGAAAAATCTACGAAATAGAGGAAAATTGGTTGTTATAACATTTGACCATTGATAAATGGGAATGAGATGTTGAGTCTATATATATATATATATATATATATATATTAATAGGCATACCAAGGATTCATCACAAGAATAAATAAATTTTGAGTTATTTTGGACAACCCGATGAGAGTCTACCACATCTGGACTATGAGGGAGACCTTAATTTCGATGATCTAGGTAGTCTCTATGTGCATGAGAGAGTATGATTATATAGTATTCTAAGAAATATTTTTATTTATATTGATCCACATTTAAAATATCCATTATATAAGGGTGCTTATAATTATTTTTGATCATAAGTTCTTCGAATTATGCAATATCATCCTTAGACAATTAGTAAAATATAAACTAACGATTCATATTTTGAATGATATGATATGGGGTGGTATTTTTTATTTCTCTTTTTAATTATACAATCATTAAGAACTTATGGATTTCACATAAAATAATATCTTCAATTCATTGATCGAGATGTAACCATTTAAGGAATTGTATTGAAGGATGTGTCATTCACCTCATTGTTAGTTTGATTTTATTGAGTCAACACTTGTAGGAAATAGAACAATGCATGTGATTTATGATTAGGGTTAGTTTACTAGAATATGTTTTGTTTTTTTAATAAATTGATGTATTTCCCATAAGCCCAATGAAAATTTTATTTAATAAAAAGATATCTAATGCCTTGTTTTTTCATCCATAATCTTACCAATTATAACATACATATTGATATAGTATTATAAAAGTAATGTTTCATGTGTTGCATATTTGGCAAGTTCATGCTAACCATTTTCAGTTTGCAATTGTTAATGATGTCAAGATTTGTGTATATTCATCCTTTGAGGATAATATGATACATATCTTGAACCATTGTGGGAAGCATCTTTAGGGAAAAATGAAACCTGTAGTAGAAGTGTATTTGTATCTTGGTCATGTTTTAGTGGATACATGGGAGTGGTAATATGATATACGATCACAATGGATAGATATGTTCATCTAGACCCTACTATTATTCTCAGAGCCACCAGAGGATAATATATTTTGTTGCAGACAGGTTATAAGATTCCATATTTCCTTAGTATGTTTATCTTGAGTTTTGGTTCATCCTCTTTAGTTTGTTTTTCTATTATTTTTAAAAACCTAGTGGTATTGAAATTTTATGGGTGATGGATATTTTTTTCTTGTGAATATGACTTAATATTCAGGGATGTATCTTTTTTTTGAATTAATGGATTTTGTGTATAAATTTTTTAAGGAATTATCAGTGTTATAAATGGTGTTGTAAGACTTATGTGGTGGTTTTGGGGTTTTAATAGAAATATGGTATGTTTTATATCTTTAAAAAATTATTACCATTAATGTTTTACACCGTTGGAATCTATTTCCATTCACAATCAACAAACTAGTTTATAGTTTGAAACATTTACACAGTGTGAAAGTTGTTCATGTTATTAAATAGTAGATTGGGGATTATTTTAGCATGAGAAGGATCACCTTTTTGTGTATCTTATATATTAATAAATTCATGTATTGAATGGTTTTACATCATGAATATCTCTAGATTAAAAGTTTTAATTGAAAAGTTTCATATGATTTAGTCTTCATCATTCACGAATCCTTCTCTCTAAAACCCTAGGTTGACACTAATTGATTGTGGATAGATTTATTCTCTTCTAGATGTATCATTGTAATAATTAATTTCATTGGTTTTCTCCTTCATTAGATTATTCTCGATAATGTTCATGTCATCTCTTGACTACCATTGAATCACGATTAGATCAAGAAGTTTTTGTGATAATGGTTTTCTTTGTTATCATCATCACCTTCATTATTTTAAAAATTACCTATTAAAAGGAATTAATTGATCATTATAAAAATTTTGGTGGTATAAAAAAATTCCAATGGGAATTTTTCTATTTTTTGTTTTTTGAATATTACGTGATTGTGACAACTCAATGTTTGAATTAACCTATAGATTAATGGGTGATTATAATAATGTTTTTGGACTACTCATTGGATAAATTTAGATTTGATAATGTTGGGACCTATCTTATGGATACCGGTAGGTTGATAATAAATTTGAACAATAAATTACGTGCTATTTGATTAATTATTTTTTAAGATTTCATGATACATCAAGTGTTTTCTTGTGATACATTAACCTCTGGGTAATGGATTAAATTTTTATTGAATGAATATGGATAGGTTTGTTATGATATTGGTGTTACACTAGAATGATATAATATTTTAACATAATTAGATGAATGAATGTTTAATTGAATATCAAATGGTATTTGGTTGTATTAAAATCAAGGAAATGATATGTTTTGTTTTGTTTTACTTTCTTTTATAACATCTATTGTGATTCAAGCTATAATGATTATAAATCTTTGACTAGTTATACTATAATGATTATATATCTAATCCTGGTAATATTGTAATGATTATATGGCTTAGTTAAGTTATACAATAATGATTATAGATCTTTTCCAAGATATCATATAATGATTCGAGGTCTAGGTATGGTTATGATGAAATGATTATAAGAACATATTTCCCTGTTATGCTGAAATTTTTATATATAGGGATTAATCTTGTTATGTTTTAATGATTAATGGGAATTTATTATTTATAAAAAATGATTATAAAAAGAATTTTTCATGGTTATGTAAGTATTCTAGGGATTTGTGGTTGTGGTTGGATTTGTTATTCCACACACACTGATATATTCTAGAAGGGTGACAGAGTAGGTAGATTGGTATGTTGTATTAAATGATTAATTAATACTCATTTTAATCACATTATTTCATGCACTTATTAAATTATTGGTTTTGTTTAGACATGGTATTTTTGACCAATGAATTTTTAGTCACACTATTTTCGATCATCATTTTTTACCTAAGACGATTACAAAGTTAGATGTTTGGGACTAGGGAAAAGGGCCTTGTTGTTAATTTTTTCTTACTATATGAGTTGGATCATTTAGGGATTATTGAATTGGGATTTGAGACTGGAGACTTTTCCCTTTATTTGTTCCATCTTATTATTTTATATATATGAATCTTGGAATGAAATTTAGTTTTATTATTTTCCTAACATTAAAATGTTAAATATTTTATGATTTTCATGGTCCATTATATATCTTATAGTCATATGGATCAATATGTTTTAAATTTTCATTACAATGATATTTTATTATTTACACTATTTTGAAACTATATTCTAGGGAGTATATCTCTCTACTGTGTTCTATACACCCATAATTCTAGTTCATTGCCTCTAAAATATGGTGAGGCACTCTTAATGAATAATTATAAACATAATTTAACAACACGAGAGAGTTCTAGATCAATGGATATAAACAAACTACTTAGCCAGCCATCCATGTGAAGATCAATGAGGAATAAAAGGATGATATTAAGATATATAAAAAGTGATGAAATTTTCTTGGCATTAACTATCATAGTGATTAAATTATAATATTCAAAAAATGATTATATCCCCATCAATACTAGAACTGATGATGTAGTTATTATATAATTCTCATATATCATCATTAGGTGACCTTTGAAGAATCATAACGAAGTATAGAGATCTCAAAAATAATTTCTTCTAGGATAACAATATTTTTGACTATATAAACTATATATCATTTAGATTTTTTCACTAAATAGTTATGAATGATTTTCATAAGTCTAAGGGGAGGATGTTACCATTAATCATTACATTAGAAAAACAGGAAAACATCATCATGGATTTAATTATAATAATTCCTAAGGGTTATAAATTTTAAAATTAAAATTCTTTTATAGTTGATCATAATAAAAAATTAGGACATTTCATTACTATTTGAGAATATTTATTACACGATCATCTTTTACCGATATACATGAAGAAAGTAGAAAGGAAACATGGTGTTCTGATCCCACTTTTATCCAATAAAGAACCCAAAATTGCCTTGATTTGATAGATAATTATTAAATAAGATTTTTAGATATAGATTATCACCAACAATTTTTATCATCCACATATTTTATATATAACCAAAAGGACTTTTTAGACTACTGAGGATATGTTTATATCCTGTAAACTATAAATTAATAGAGATTTGGATCAACAAATTTGCATATTATTGTTCACATATAACAATATTTTCAATTTTATAATTCAAATATTCTCATATAAGGATTTTTAATGGAAGAGGGTAAGACACGATTTTGTTAGGATGAATTTGGAGATCTTTAGGTACTAGTATATAATCTTGTTTCCAGAATCCCATAACAACATGCTTAGGTCCACTATAAAATAAACATTATTTTAACAATGGATTTGATATAAAAGTGAGATGAATCTAAAAATATTTTTAAAAAATACCATTATCTAAACATTATATCTCATAAATCCTAAGACAATCACAAGAATGAAATACTTAGTTTCATTAAGGACTAATTACCTATGTTTATTATATTAATTTTTTTAATTTCTCTACAATATACCCAGATTAAAATACCTTATAGGCTTCTCATAGTTAACACATATCTTCATAACATAGCTAATGATATCTTAATAAAGGGTCTATATCATATTCTCAAAAGCCGAAAATAAATCATCATATTATTTTCAACATTTAGACTAATAGAATATGGGAATACTGAAGAATGATAGATCTATCTTATTAAAATAACATTGAATAAAAATAATTGAATACAAAACAATATATAAATCATAATGAAATCAAATGAAAAAACCAAAACCAAGGCATAATAGTGTTAAAAAAGTAGACAATAATTATTATATGTGATGCTTAACAGTTGTTCATAACAAAACCACATGAAAAAAATAGATAATTTGAAATCCAAATATATTTTAGAAAACATCACCGTAGGACAACAATTTTTTTTACTAAAAAAATATGCATTTACAACATATAATACAAATAAATACAAGTATATCCACCTTGGATGTCATAAAAAATAAAAGTATACAAAATTTTTTTGGGAATAAATAAACATGCACACCCTGTAGAGTATGAACATATCCTTGTATATACATCCTTTAGTTTTGTGAAGAAAACAAGGATTACCATTATTTATTATCTTATGAGGTACAAAACATTTAAAAATGAATTATATACATGTAATAGACCCAGACCATCCAAGTGTTTTACCTGACATAGTCTTTAAAATGGATTTATCAGACCAAATCCATCATCAGGCTTTATAAGACCCAAACTATATTAGGGGTATATTAAACCCAAAACATTTAATATTTTTTTCAAACACAATCCAATCAAGGTTATATTTGACCCAATTTGTATCACGGTTTTATCAAATCAAAATTGTATCAGTATTTATCTAACACAGAATATCTCATCTTTTTATTGGACCAAAACAATATTATAATTTTATTTGAACTCAAATATATAATAATGATAATCCATACATATTTATTCTTTCAAAAATCTATATAATAACACAACATTATGTACCCATGTAAAAAATGAGTTTCATTTCATTTCCAAATTATATTACCTAAATTGCAATCAATAATTTAAAATGATGATATAAAATATTCAATCACCCCAAAATGTATTTTATATGAACATTTAGAGGGTGATTTATGGAAAATAATAAACATGAAAATGCGTCCTTTATCAATAATAATGAACTATTGTGAAACTATAAATGTATTTTTTAAGTGAAAAGTTCTACCTTTTATATAAAATATGATGATATAGTCACATTAAAAATTAATTTTTTTAAAAGGTGCCTTTTATGAAATTGAAAACAATTAACATTGAAAATAAATATTTAGAATGAAATATCAGTATTTATTCCTTAAAAATAATGACGGTTTAAAAAGTTAATGTTAAATCACTTTAAAAAATTTACTTTGAAAGTGAATCTTTAATAAATAATCCCTTAAAAAACATAATTGTTTAAAATGGGTGAAGTGAAAACATTAATAAACAATTAAATTTAGAAAATTAATTCAATAATATATCCATTGAATTAATAAATAATATAAAAATAAATTTTGAGTGTAAAATTATTCATTTTATTTTAACATTATAGATAATTTTTTGAATATTTTTATATTAATTTTTTAAATAAAATAATTATAAAAAGTGTAACATATCATCCTTTAAAAAATAGTTTAGTGGAAATATAATGAGCATATGATATTACAAGTCATTGAGTTCCCAAATATATTGGATAAAATTGGGAAGATATGAAAATAAGTTGATTGATGGGAAATACTTATTTAAGACACTAGGAAATAATATCAACAATGATATAATTAAAATAGGGAAGTAATTATTTTAGGAGGATGATTTTAATAAAAACTAAAAAAATTCATGAAGAAAATGTCAATGTAAAATAACATGAAATTTAATTTTTTTTATGAAATAAATATTTTAAGAAATAGGATTATTAATATGAATAATAGCTCAATAAATTTATTTTATTTAATAATAACCATTAAAAAATTTGTATCTTTATATTTAAAATCTTTTTAAAGAAATAATATGATATATCTCTTCAACACCGACTAATTGGATGAATATGGAAAAATAAATTTATTAGGAATTAATTACACTACATAAAATATATCGTGGCTCATAATGAGAAATATATATTATGTAATTAAATTTTAGTTCTAGAACCTCTTACATTTTATACGTTCTTATTCCAATGCACTCTAACATCAATGAGAACATCACATTTTCTTGGTAATATTTTTAGAAATGGAGGCCACATGCTATATAATTGAGAGTAGAGGTATATGAATACGATATGGGATTTTAAGAGGATAATAAGTTAAAACAATTGAGATTAAATTTTAAAGTATAACTATATCATAATGTGGTGGTAGTGATCAATTTTTATAAGTGAATGAAATAGATATTTTGTGAATACCCACTATTTTTCAACACTGTTATGAAAATATTCATGGACTAATGTCTTTAAATGTGAGATATAATGCTGTGTTCGGTGTTATAATGTTGGAAAATCCAATAAAATTTATTTTAAAACATTTTTCAAACATTTTTTAAGCCATTTCCATATTATTTTTTCCATTTTATAGTATTATTTTTTAACTTGGTAACTAGTCTTTACACAAGTATTTTTTCATTAATTAAAAATAGTTGTAACCCATATTATAAAAATTAATTGTGATGAACCTAAATCAAATCCCAATATAATTTAATTCAATTTATAAATAATAGATATTAACTTTTATATTATTACAGTAAATAAATAAATATATATATATATATATAATTTTTTTATGAACATGATAGTTCCAGCGAGAAGTGTTCATAATCATACATAATATAAATTATCAATTAAATGAGTAATGAAATAATTTTATATAAGTGAAAATATAATATTAGTAATTTTATATAAAATATGTTATTTTACAATATTTGATTAAAATTAGAAAACATTAATAAAACAATTCATTAAAAATAACTCTTTCATTATTGTAACAAAAAATAATTATAAAATTACTTATTATATTTTCTATATAAAAATAAATTCATCTTATTACATCATTTGGTTAATTTAATATAAAAAAATATTGGAATTTTTATTTTTAGTTTCCATATGATATGAAACTAATTTTTAACAAAATAGAGTTTTTTGGGAAATAATTACTTATATTTCAAAAACATTAATCATGGGTTTTATAAATTGAACAAAATATTATTAAATGATTATTTAATTTGTGAATATTTATTATTTTATAAAGTCTTCTATAACATTTAATACATTATTAGAATATGTTAATTCGATGAATTTCAGAATAACAAATTATTTCAGTAAAATATAAAAAATTCAACATATAATAATTTTGATATATGGAATTCCAAAAATAAATATAATTTTTATATAATTATAATTATAAAATTTATATATATTTCCATTAGAAAAAAATTCAAAATATAAAAAAACCTCTTTTGATGAAAATTTAATTTTTAAAACATTATGTTCTCTTAGTCATATATTCTACACTTTTTCTAATGAATTTCAATTTTTTATTTACTAGATTTTTAATACTCATAAATTTTCATAATATTAAATATATAAATTTTTGTTTTAGTGTGGCATTGAATGTGAATCAAGATATCTAATATAATATTAATATAGAGATATATATATATATATTAAAAAATCATATGTTCTTATATTCCCCCTACTTAAATACATTATTTTACCGAAATTTTAATAATCACACACAAACCATAATAACTACGGATATATAAAATATTGTCATGAACTATGATATTAATTATAGAGGTATTTATAATTTAAATACTTGTGATTCAATTCATTTTTCCTCAGAATTGGTCAAAATCTAAATTAAGATTTTTTATGATCAATTATGCTATAAATCCATTGTGATTTGTTATCATAAATCTTCTAGTATATTTTGTCTAAATGTTCATATCATAATCATATTTGAACTAATAAATGATTATAGGATAGTTTGAAATATTATTTCCCAAATTTTGTTCTTAATATAGCATATATATGTAGAGATGTTTATTTAATTCCCAAAATGAAATTAAAATAATGCTAATCTCATTTCCACCAACATAAACATGGCATACAAAAATATTTTAAATATATATTACCTCTAAAATCCAATATAAATTTTTTAGTGTTTTCATTTGATGCTCCTACAAAAATCCATAAGTATACTAGTATGGTTACCACTACATTATAATTGGATATTCCCAAATTTGGAGTAGCGAGTGAGTTTACCTTTTATCCTTTATTTTTATTAGCTAAATTCAATAGTAGAGATAATATTTGTTTTCCTCTATTCTCTTAGATTAAGAAGATACTGAGTATTATTATCCTTGTTAATTATTTGGTAAGGGTTAATTCTACAAAATTTCTAAAAATCATAATATTTGGGGATATAAAATTATTAATGTCCATATCATTTCCTAGATTCTTTACCGAAAATCAAAATTAATGATATTGATAACCAATTATTTCACATAGGAAAAACTATCGGTATCCTATAATATGTTTTCCTGGGTAATTCTTCCCTCATTTTTTATGTTAGTGATGATTAATATCTTATCCTTCATTATCTTCAATACATATTCTTCGATGAAACTCCATCCTTTAATTTTTTTTGTTTACATTTTTATAAACACTTATGTTAGTAATCACAACTTAATATAGTTGGGTGAGCATAAATAGAATTTTTTCAACACCAAATTCTATCCAATTTGGATTCTTATTTAGAAAATTACAAAACTTTTCATCACATCTATTAATAAAATAATTTATCCTAGAACCATTCATTAATAAAAAAATGGGTCAATAATGAATTGTTAGTAATTATCTCATAATGGGATTATCATAAATAACAACATGATAATTTATTTTCAGGATGTATCTCTTTATGATAGAATCATATTTTTTTACAATTTTTGTTAATTATATATATATAATTCATAGAAAATTTACTATTTATATGGTTGGATTCAGTCATACACCCTAATCAAATCCCCAAATTTATTTTAAAATAAATCTATATCATGTTTTTGTATAGGGTATGTGAGATAATTAATGAATATCCCCCAATAGTGTCCAAAAATTTTCGTAGTATTAGTCACCCTTATTATTCATGAGTGTTATGATTTTTTGTCCCAAAAAAAATCCTTTTTTGGGTGATTACATATTGGAAAAATATTTTCTAGCCACATCCTCATGTTAGTAATATTCATATACATATCACTTATACACAACACCTGAGATTCACTAGTTATCTTTTATCCTAATCCAAAGTTAACTAATGTAATCCTATAAAATAATGTAAAAACCTATTGTGATACAAATTTAGGTTCCCCAGACCCACCCACTCCGGTCTGGTGCGAATAAACATTATTTAAACATTATTATTTATACAAAGATAGATAAAATTATAATTATTTTGAAATAATTACATAAGAAAAAGATCGCATAAAATAAAAAACATGACAATCATATGAATAGAATTTTTTGGGTCTCATTAAACCAACATCATATGATCTGCATTTCCAAAAACATGTGAACATTTATCTATATTTAAACAACAGAAGTGTTTGTTCTATACTTCTTATAAGTTGGGAATATAGTAAAAACATTCAGAAGGAAAAAAATATGATTTGGGTGAGATATAAAAACCAAATAATTTACAATATATATATATGTGTGTGTGTGTGTGTGTGTGTGTTATTTTGAGTCATAAATGTAACACCCCAAGCTTCTACGGTACGCTTCTCTTTGAATAATGTGATAGCGTGTGTTGTACGCAACACCGAGTTCTAACACACCATAACCAATTAAACTAGCCGTTATTAATAGTAATACCTACTTTTTGAAATTATATATATTTTATATTTTAAAATGGGCTTCATTTTTGGATTCGGAATATCGAATTTAGCCTAAGGTGATATTTTGGTACTTTTCGGATAACTTTCATATTTTGATGAATATTGAAAATTACTAAATTTAAATTAAAAACAACTTTTTTAATCAAAATAATTAATAGTGATAAATTATGAATTTGAGTTGTTTTAAATTATAATTAGAATATATTTTTACCATTTAATATAATTTTGGTCATTGGACATAATTTTACAATTAAACCGAACATAAATAAGTGTCAATCTTTTGATTGTTATTATCTCTTAAAAACACGCTTTTTGTTTTGACAGCGGGAATTAATTTTAAATTAATTTCTACCACTTCTGTGTTTTGAATTTAGAAAAATTTATTCCATATTTGGAATCAGGATTTCCAAATTGTGTAAATAGGTATCTTTTATTTTTAGACATTTTGAATAATTACTGCGGTAAATATTTTATTTACCATGGTTAAGGGTAAATCCGGTAAATAAAGGTTAAAAAATAATATTATAATAATACTAAATTACCCTAAAACGTTTCCTAGCCTTATTGGTTGATACATTTTCGACCATAGGAAACTTTGGGTGGATTTTGGGACCCCACGGTACCACTTGTAGGTGATAGGGACACTTTATTTTAATTAAGTTAAAATAAATACAAAAATGACACAAGCATATATCTTTTAGAAAAAACAATTATTACATAGGGTTATATATGTTGGATTTTATATTATAAATATTAATTAGAAAGATAAAATTATTTCCTACATAATGATATTTCATTTATAATTTTTAGACAATAAATAATTTATTTTATTTATGACACAATGATGATGCAGTAATTACTAAAATAGTGAAAAATTAAATTAATTGTTATTATAAATACCCATATAAATATAATATGAACCTTTTAATGAATTAAAATAATTTTATAGGATAATATGATATATTAGGATTGATGTAATTTAATTTGTTTGAAGTAATCAATCTTTAATGAGTTTCAAAAAAATCAACTATTGAATAGTGTCAAAATTGACATAAAAGAGTTCTTAAAACAAATATTATATTATTAATTGATATTAAATACTTAGAAATCTAATTTTCGGCCAAGAGACTTATATCATGATAGTTTCATCATTAATGGACCACTTGGGGGTCTCTTGGATGTATATAGTATATTTATTAACCATATTATATAAAAATACAAAGAGACATTGTAAAAGTGAAACTAATTAACTTAGAGTTAATACTTAAAGATAAGGTTAATATAAGTACCCAAACCTGTCTAAATTCTATTGGTTGAGTTGTTTTCGACCCATCCCCACCATAACCTTTGAATAGTCAACTTTGGAGCCATTTTAAACCGAATATTAATTTATTATAAACTAATATCTCTAGCTTTTCCAAAGGTGCCCCTCTCCCCTCTTATAAAAGGGCACTCCTCCTTCTCATTTCTTCACACCTTAAAAGCCTTTTAGTGGGGCCAAAATCTCCCCGAATACTCTCCCAACATCCCTCACTACAACCTAGAGGCCTTAGTTTGATCATAAAGCCAACATAAGGAGCCCTTTTGATCAAATCAAAAGGAAGAACCCGAAGAAGAGGTAATGTTTTCACCACCCCTTTTCATGTTCCTTTCTTCTTCCACTTCTTCTTTCATTGTTCTTACCATTCTAAAATAATAACTCCAGTATCTCACATATACTGTGATGTTATTATAATTATGGTACAACCATATTCAGTATTCTATCCACCCTTTGAATAACATGTCACCATACGTGCGTACGTACAGCTTACCGTCTCCACGTCGTGGTGTAATTGTTATTCAATATATTATTATTTGGATGGGTATAATAATGATGTGTAACTCATGTAAATAATAAATATAACATGTTAATGATTCTTTATATATGATATACCATCCATTTATATATTATTTTAATATCAAAAGAATGATATTGTCGCTCGTGCGTACGTACAGACTACCATCTCCACGAACGCGATGAGATTCATTCTCCCTCGTGTCCATTCAAGTATAATTATCATTTGATGAATTAAAAATGATTTTTAAGGACATGATATCATTATGGATATGAATAATATACAACCTATCCATTACAAACATGGCTTACGTAACAAAACATATAAAAGAAAACAAGTAAGTTAACAGTCGAAACAACGATAATACTAAGATATTATTATCAAATAAATATTAAAAGATCATATATGATATCATATTAATGTATATGATTATTGTATAATTTAATAACAATTATTTCAAAATTATACAGGAGGTTAACCTACCCCAACCATGGAAAAGTTCAAGGTAAGGGTTATTTCACAATCTCTTCATTATCCGAGGTTGTTTATACGTAATAATCTACTGAGATTTCTTTATCATCCACATCCATGTTTCTTCGAAATGTATTTCAAAACATATTTATTATTTACAAGAATATGGGTTAAAGTCATTTATACCCTTTTTTGACTTTTTTATAATAGGTTTATAAAGGAATCTTTCCATCATTTTCAAAACAAGGTCCTTTTTAACCTTTTCGATAGAATTAAGGTAAGAATGTTTTTTTAACTTATACGGCGGGTGCGGCTATTTTCCGCCATTATAAAATCTTCAATGCTTCCCTTAAAAGCGTATAACAATATTTTCAAAGAAAATGTTTTATTTTATATGGATCTTAAATGATTTCAAAATAAAAGGAGATATTTCTTTAAAAAGAATTTTGATTTCATCTATGTCAACATCCTTTGATGGATTTTAAGATTATTTGATGTTGATTTATTATGATACAAAACTTCTATATTGTATTGAAGGTTTTGTGATTTGTTTGACTGTGGATGTGCTATTTTTATACCATTCATAGTTTATGGTTAAAGTATTGACATTTCATATGCTAGTTTTAATACGAATGTTTATGTTATGTTTAAACCTTTTCATATGGGAATGCACTGGACTTAATATGTGACGGGTGGAGCCCGCTATAGCTCCTCGATGCATCGGTAGGTCTCATGAGACAAACTAGTGTCTTGGCACAAGGCCTTGACAAAATCTTATTTGTAGTCTTGGCACGAGGCCTTAGCTATGTGGTTATGATAGTCTGGCATTATGCATTCCAACATTATGAAAGTGGTTATTGATTTTTCATGTGATTATTTGATTAGTACAATATCCATGTGAATGAGTAAATTGCATTATTTCATTTTATTTATGCCATACAATATTGAAAGTTCAAGTTTGAAAGGATTTTTTTTATTTATACATTGCCTTAAATGTTTATTCTTATTTATGAAAGTTTCCGCTATATTGTTATCCTTACTGGGCATTTGAGCTCACCCCTTTCCTATGTTCTATTTTTCCCAGGAAGTGAAGAAGTAAATTATGAATGACCCTCAAGGATATTATGTGGGGATATGAGTGTGGATTATGCAGACAATATGTTTTTGTAGTAGTTTTTTCATTTTATGATGTAATGTAAGACTTATGAATATATCTAGTGCTTCCAAGGCTACTAAACCAATCGGTCTTTCGAGATTTGATCTTTCTTGTGATCATGGAAATGTTATGTAATAATGAACCGACTCTGGGTAACTAGGGTCGGGGCATTACAGTTGGTATCAGAGAAATTTTAGTACAAACCTTGGAAGGTAGATTTAGATAAACTCTGATTAGAGCACGTAGACCTAAGATAAACTTTGACGATTAGTATAGAAGAACTTCCTAGAATTTTGGTATTGTAGAGATTTTGTGAGTTTTCCGAGCAATACATCCCTGTCTGGATACGAGCAGGTAGAGGTGGCTCTGGCACAGATGTACCTAGGGGTAAAACCTGAAAACAACGCTTTGAGCTAGACTCGAACGGGAACTGGTGCACGACAACGGGCCTTGCTGCACTCTTGGTTACGAAACTCCCAGGGGATATGCTTAGGATAACTCTCATTTTCTTTACAAATCATTATTAAGGGTTTATGAGTATATACTTCTTCAAAGAAAACATTTTTATGATTATGGATTATATCCATAAATAGTTCAATTTATGATAAGTGTTTTATAAGTATGGGATTATATATTTTGATTCATAAAGTGATCTAGTTTATGCCATTGTTTAGAAATGGAACCTAGTGGAAGAAATGGAAATCGTATCAATGCACGCACTCCGTGTAGGGATTTCCCTCCTGCTCAAGATAATTATAGTGGAGCTGGTGATGCAACTGGTGACGATCAGCTAATCACCATACTGGGACAACTTACTCAGGTTATGAATAATAACCTTACCCGTATGGAGCACCCTGATCCACAACGTGGAGGATGATTGTTAGATCAATTCATGAGGCAACAACCACCAACGTTCAATGGGAGTACAAATCCATTAGTAGCTGAGCAATGGATAAATTCTCTAGAGAAAATATTTTAGGCTTTGGGGAGTAATGAAAGTGAAAAAGTCATCATGGCAGTTTACCGTCTCACTGGAGATGCTGATCAATGGTGGTCATTGATTCAAAACACGAAGGAAGATGATGAAGTATCAAATATGGAATGGATGGAGTTCAAAGATCTGTTTTTAGAAAAATACTTTCCTCGCGACCATCGAGCAGATATGGAAAGGCAATTTCTGAGTCTGAGACAAAAGGAGGATGATAATGTCACAAAGTATGAGGCTAACGTTACAAGTTTAGCAAGGTATGCTGGTGATTATATACGTAACCAAATAAGTAAGATTGATCGTTTCTTTGATGGGTTAAAACCATTTCTCCATCGAGCATTAGTCTCACAATCCTTTTCGTCGTACGAAGACATTGTCTCATGTGCTATCAAGACCAAAATGGAATTCTCTAAGTCTTATGACTTTAAAGAAAAGAAAGATAAGAAGAGACCTGCTGATCAATCTGGGAATGGAAATAAAGGGAAGAAGGGAATGGTTTAATATCCATCCTATGGTAAATGCGGGAAGAAACACCCTGGTACTTGCTTGAAGGAAATGGGAGTCTATTACAAGTGTGGTGAAAAAGGCCACCAAGCTTGTGATTGCAAGGGAAGAAGAAAGCTACCAACGTTCAGTGCTATAATTGCAGGGAGATGGTGCATTATGAAAATGCATGTCCTAAGCGTCAGGAGAACTTACCTCAGAAAAGGCCAAGGGATCAAGGCCAGGCTTATGCTATCACTACTACTGAGGTAGAAGCTCCGAAAGACGTGGTGGTAGGTAATTTAATGGTTTCCTCAAGTTTAGAAAATGCATTATTTGATTCTGGATCATCACATTGTTTCATATATTCCCAGTTTTCTATGAAAATTAGATAATTCCAATTTGATTTAATAAGGGAGTTGTCAATTAAAACTCCTAAGGGAAGTATCATTGCAACAAAGTTTTGTGAATCAGTCCCCATTAGAGCACATAAATGTTCTTTATCTGCTGATCTCATCGTCACACCTATGATTGAGTTTGATATAATCCTCGGTATGGACTGGCTTTCGGACTATGATGCGAAGATTTATTGTAAGAAGAAAGAGGTTACGATTCTTGATGATAATGATAAGGAACACCTTATCTTTAGAGCAGAATCGTCACCACATAATTCTTATTTAGATCCACCCTCAATAGCTCAACTAAATTCAATTATTGGGGAGGAAGAGAATGAAATAACTGCGGGTGAGGAAAGGAATGTTCAAATAGAGGATGTACCTGTTGTGAAAGAATTTGTATATGTATTTCCAGAAGATTTACCTGGACATCCTCCAGAAGGAGAAGTTGAGTTTTCCATTGATTTAATTCCTGGATCAAGGCCTATATCGAAGACCCCTTACAGAATGGCTACTGTAGAGTTAGTCGAACTAAAGAAACAACTAGAGGAATTGAGTAATAAGGGATTTATTCACCCTAGTATTTCTCCATGTGGATCCCCTGTTCTTTTTGATAAAAAGAATGATGGATCTATGAGGTTATGTATCGACTACAGGGAGATCAATGCTATGACGATAAAGAACAAGTATCCCCTGCCTCGTATTGATGATTTATTTGACCAACTACATGGAGCTCAATACATTTCAAAGACTGACCTTCGATCTGGATACCATCAGTTGTGTGTAATGAAGGAAGACATTCCGAAGACAGCATTTCGAACCAGGTACGGGCATTACGAGTTTACTGTAATGCCTTTTGGATTGACTAATGCACCCTCTGTATTCATAGATCTGATGAATAGTGTTTTCAAAGAGTATCTCGATGAATTTGTGGTGGTATTTATTGATTATATCTTGGTATACTCTAAAACCTACGAAGATCATGAAAATCACTTACGCATTATCTTGAAGACTCTGAGGAGGCATGAATTATATGGGAAGTTTAGAAAGTGTGAATTATGGCTTCAGGAGATTTCTTTTCTTGGCCATATTGTCTCTAAAGATGGAATCTCTGTTGATCCTTCTAAGACCAAGGCAATCCAAGAATGGCTAGCACCTACGAGTATAACTGAGGTACGCAGTTTTATTGGTTTGGCAGGTTATTATCGACGTTTCGTCCAGAATTTTGCCTGATTGGCTAACCCATTAACGATGCTCACACGTAAAGGGGTTAAATTTGTTTGGACAAAAGACTGTGAAGAATGTTTTGAAGAACTGAATAAAAGATTAGTCAATGCTCCTATATTGACTCTACCATCGGGGAATGATGGGTTCGTTATTTATAGTGATGCATCGAAGAAAGGATTTGGTTGTGTCCTTGTGCAAAATGATAGAGTTATTGCATATGCATCATGATAGTTGAAAATTCATGAACAAAACTATCCTACTCATGATCTCGAGTTAGCAGCTGTGATCTTTGCTTTGAAGATATGGAGGCAGTACCTCTATGGTGAAAAATGTGAGATTTATACTGATCACAAGAGTTTGAATTATATATTCTCACAAAAAGAACTCAACATGACGCAAAAGAGATGGATTGAATTACTCAAGGATTATGATTGCACGATACACTACAACCCGGGGAAAGAAAACAAGGTGTCAGATTCTTTGAGTAGAAAAGACCATGGAGTTTTGAACAATATGAGAATTGAAAGGGATCCAATTTTCATGGATCTAGTGAAGATGGATATGGGAATAACCAGGGAAGGCGAAATATCATTTCTTTTTCAAATGGTTTCCAAACCATCATTAATAGAAAGGATTAAGAGTACTCAGACCGATGATGAAGAATTTCAAAAGAAGATTAAATCTGTGAATGATGGGAGATTGAGAGACATTGTGTATGAAGACGGAATTTTGAAATTTGGGAAGAGACTTTGTGTTCCCGATATACCTGATCTAAAAGGGAATTGCTGGATGATGATCATAGTTCCAATTTCTCTATACTCCTTGGGAGCACCAAAATGTATAGAGATATGAAGGAACATTTTTGGTGGGACAACATGAAGAGGTAGATTTCTGATTTTGTGTCAAGATGTATGGTTTGTCAACAAGTGAAAGCTGGAAGGCAACAGCCTGGAGGAGTCATGCAACCTCTTCCCATACCGGAGTGGAAATGGGACAATATTACGATGGACTTTGTCATGGGGCTACCAAAGACTCCTAGAAGGAACGATGTAATATGGGATATTGTTGATCGTCATACCAAGTCAGCACATTTTCTTGCTATAAGAGAATATCTACCCCTAAAACGTCTAGAAAGACTATATATTAATGAAGTTGTGAGACTTCATGGAGTACCCCTATAGATTGTTTCTGATCGTGATCCCCGTTTTACTTCAAGATTCTGGAAAATTCATCAGAAATCCCTGGATACTGAACTTCATTTGAGCACTGCTTACCACCCTCAGACAGATGGACAATCAGAACGGACTATTCAAACATTAGAAGACATTTTGAGATCTTGCTCACTTGACTTTCAGGGTATGTGGGATTAATATTTACCTCAGGTAGAATTTTCCTATAACAATAGCTTCCATTCAAGTATTCAGATGGCACCATATGAAGCGTTATACAGAAAGAGATATCGTACACCAACCTGTTGTGATGACGTCTGTCAAAGAAAACTTGTAGGTCCAGAACTAGTGGAGGAAACGATGGAAAAGGTGAAGGTAATACAAAATCACATCAGAGCAGCTCAAATTATGCAGAAGAGCTATGCCGATAATCGAAGGAAGGATTTGGAATTTCAAGTCGGTGATCATGTTTTCCTGAAGGTATCTCCATGTAAGGGAGTCATACATTTTGGTAATAAAGGTAAATTGAGTCCCAGGTACATCGGACCCTTCGAAATTCTAGAACGAATTGGGGTTATAGCTTACCGATTGGCAATGCCGCCAAGTCCCTTTAAAGTTCACGATGTGTTCCAGGTATCTCTGTTGAGGAAATACATACCTAACCCAACGCATGTACTCACCAATGAGGAATTAGAACTGGAACCTGATCTATCTTATTGCGAAGAGCTCGTCAGGATTCTTGATACGAGAGAACAAGTACTGAGAAACCGGACGACGCGTCTGGTAAAAGTTTTGTGGAGAAACCATAAGATGGAAGAGGCAACATGGTAACCCGAGAAACTTATGATGAAGAACCACCAGAGTCTTTTCATGTGGTAATATACTAGAAATTTTGAGGAATAAATCATTTGAAGGAGGGGATAATGTAACACCCCAAGCTTCTACGGTACGCTTCTCTTTGAATAATGTGATAGCGTGTGTTGTACGCAACACCGAGTTCTAACACACCATAACCAATTAAACTAGCCGTTATTAATAGTAATACCTACTTTTGAAATTATAAATATTTTATATTTTAAAATGGACTTCATTTTTGGATTCGGAATATCGAATTTAGCCTAAGGTTAAATTTTGGTACTTTTCGGATAACTTTCATATTTTGATGAATAGTGAAAATTACTAAATTTTAATTAAAAACAACTTTTTTAATCAAAATAATTAATAGTGATAAATTATGAATTTGAGTGGTTTTAAATTATAATTAGAATATATTTTTACCATTTAATATAATTTTGGTCATTGGACATAATTTTACAATTAAACCTAACATAAACAAGTGTCAATCTTTTGATAGTTATTATCTCTTAAAAACACGCTTTTTGTTTTGACAGCCTGAATTAATTTAAAATTAATTTCTGCCGCTTTTGTGTTTTGAATTTAGAAAAATGGATTCCATATTTTGAATCAGGATGTCCAAATTGTGTAAATAGGTAACTTTTATTTTTAGACATTTTGAATAATTACTGCGGTAAATATTTTATTTACCATGGTTAAGGGTAAATCCGGTAAATAAGGGTTAAAAAATAATATTATAATAATAATAAATTACCCTAAAACATGTCCTAGCCTTATTTTTTGATACAGGTTTGACCATAGGCAACTTTGGGTCGATATTAGGACCCCACGGTACCACTTGTTGGTGATAGGGACACGTTATTTTAATTAAGTTTAAATGAATACAAAAATGACACAGGCATATATCTTTTATAAAAACAATTATTACATAGGGTTATATATGTTGGATTTTAGATTATAAATATTCATTAGAAATATAAAACGATTTACTACATAATGATATTTTATTTATAATTTTTAGACATTAAATAATTTATTTTATTTATGACACAATGATGATGAAATAATTACTAAAATAGTGAAAAATTAAATTAATTGATATTATAAATACCCAAATAAATATAATATGAAACTTTTAATGAATTAAACTAATTTTCTATGATATTATGATATATTAGGATTGATTTAATTTACTTTGTTCGAATTAATCAATCTGTTATGAGTTTCAAAAATATCAACTATTGAATAGTGTCAAAATTGACATAAAATAGTTCTTAAAACAAATATTATATTATTAATTGATATTAAATTCCTAAAAATCTAATGTTCGGCCAAGAGACTTATATCATAATAGTTTCATCATTAATGGACCACTTGTGGGTCTCTTGTATGTATATAGTAAGTTTATTAACCATATTATATAAAAATACAAAGAGACATTGTAAAGGTGAAACTAATTAACTTAGAGTTAATACTTAAAGATAAGGCTAATATAAGTACCCAAACCTGTTTAAATTCTATTGGTTGAGTTGTTTTCGACCCATCCCTACCTTAACCTTTGAATAGTATACTTTGGAGCCATTGGAAACCGAATATGAATTTATTATAAACTAATATCTCTAGCTTTTCCAAAGGTACCCCTCACCCCTCTTATAAAAGGGCACTCCCCCTTCCCATTTTTTCACACCATCAAATCAATTTGGTTCGGCCAAACAATTCTTAAATACTCTCCCAACATCCCTCACTACAACCTAGAGGCCTTAGTTTGATCAGAAAGCCATCCTATGGAGCCCTTTTGATCAAATCAAAAGGAAGAACCCGAAGAAGAGGTAATGTTTTCACCACCCCTTTTCAAGTTCCTTTCTTCTTCCACTTCATCTTTCTTTGTTCTTACCATTCTAAAATAATAACTCCAGTATCTAACATATATTGTGATGTTATTATAAATATGGTACAACCATATTCAGTATTATATCTACCCTTTGAATAACATGTCACCATACGTGCGTACGTACGGCTTACCGTCTCCACGTCCTGGTGTAATTGTTATTCAATATATTATTATTTGGATGGGTATAATAATGATGTGTAACTCATATAAATAATAAATATAACATGTTAATGATTCTTTATATATGATATACCATCTATTTATATATTATTATAATATCAAAATAATGATATTGTCGCTCGTGCGTACGTACGGACTGCCGTCTCCACGAACGCGATGAGATTCATTCTCCATCATATCCATTCAAGTATAATTATCATTTGATTATTTAAAAGTGATGTTTAAGGACTTGCTATCATTCTGGATATGAATAATATACAACCTATCCATTACAAACATGGCTTACGTAACAAAACATATAAAAGAAAACAAGTAAGTTAACACCCGAAACAACGATAATACTAAGATATTATTATCAAATAAATATTAAAAGATCATATATGATATCATATTAATGTATATGATTCTTTTATAATTTAATAACAATTATTTCAACATTATACAGGATGTTAACCTACCCCAACCAAGGAAAAGTTCAAGGTAAGGTTTATTTCACAATCTCTTCATTATCCGAGGTTGTTTATACGTAATAATCTACTGGGATTTCTTTATCATCCACATCCATGTTTCTTCGAAATGTATTTCAAAACATATTTATTATTTACAAGAATATGGGTTAAAGTCATTTATACCCTTGTTTGACTTTTTATAAGAGGTTTATAAAGGAATCTTTCTGTCATTTTCAAAACAAGGTCCTTTTTAACCTTTTCGACAGAATTAAGGTAAGAATGTTTTTTTAACTTATACGGTGGGTGCGGCTATTTTCCACCATTATAAAATCTTCAAAGCTTCCCTTACAATCTTATAAGAATATTTTAAAAGAAAATGTTTTATTTTATATGGATCTTAAATTATTTCAAAATAAAAGGATATATTTCTTTAAAAAGAATTTTGATTTCATCTATGTCAACATCCTTTGATGGATTTTAAGATTATTTGAAGTTGATTTATTATGATACAAAACTTCTATATTGTATTGAAGGTTTTGTGATATTTTTTACTGTGGATGTTCTATTTTTATACCATTCATAGTTTATGGTGAAAGTATTGACATTTCGTATGCTAGTTTTAATACGAATATTTATGTTATGTTTAAACCTTTTCAAATGGGAATGCATTGGACTTAATATGTGACGGGTGGAGCCCGCTATAGCTCCTCGATGCATCGGTAGGTCTCATGAGACAAACTACTGTCTTGCCACAAGGCCTTGAAAAAATCTTATTTGTAGTCTTGGCACGAGGCCTTGGCTATGTGGTTATGATAGTCTGGAATTATGCATTCCAACATTATGAAAGTGGTTATTGATTTTTCATGTGATTATTAAATTAGTAGAATATCCATGTGAATGATTAAATGGAATTATTTCATTTTATTTATGCCATTAAATGTTGAATGTTTAAATTTGAAAGGCTTTTGTTTTAGTTATACATTGCCTTAAATGTTTATTCTTATTTATGAAAGTTTCCGCTATATTGTTATCCTTACAGGGAATTTGAGCTCACCCCTTTCGTATGTTCTATTTTTCCCAGGATGTGAAGAAGTAAATTATGAATGACCTGCAGGGATATTATGTGGGGATATAAGTGTGGATTATGGAGACAATATGTTTTTGTATTAGTTTTTTCATTTTATGATGTAATGTAAGACTTATGAATATATCTAGTGTTTCCAAGGCTACTAAACCAATCTGTCTTTCGAGATTTGATCTTTCTTGTGATCATGAAAATTTTATGTAATAATGCACCGACTCTGGGTAACTAGGGTCAGGGCGTTACAGTTGGTATCAGAGGAAGTTTAGTACAATCCTTGGAAGCTAGATTTAGATAAACTCTGATTAGAGCACATAGACCTAAGATGAACTTTGAGGATTAGTATAGAAGAACTTCCTAGAATTTTGGTATTGTAGAGATTTTGTGAGTTTTCCGAGCAATACATCCCTGTCTGGATACGAGCAGGTAGAGGCGGCTCTGGCACAAATGTACCTAGGGGTAAAACCCAAAAACACCGCTTTGAGCTAGACTCGAACGGGAACCGGTGCACGACAACGGGCCTTGCTGCACTCTTGGTTACGAAACTCCTGGGAGATATGTTTAGGATAACTCTCATTTTCTTTACAAATCATTATTAAGGGTTTATGAGTATATACTTCTTCAAAGAAAACATTTTTATGATTATGGATTATATCCATAAATAGTTCAATTTATGATAAGTGTTTTATAAGTATGGGATTATGTATTTTGATTCATAAACTGATCTAGTTTATGCCATTGTTTAGAAATGGCACCTAGTGGAAGAAATGGAAATCGTATCAATGCACGCACTCCATGTAGGGATTTCCATCATGCTCAAGATAATTATAGTGGTGCTGGTGATGCAACTGGTGCCGATCAGCTAATCACCATACTGGGACAACTTACTCAGGTTATGAATAATAACCTTACCCGTATGGAGCACCCTGATCCACATCTTGGAGGATGATTGTTAGATCGATTCATGAGGCAACAACCACCAACGTTCAATGAGAGTACAAATCCCTTAGTAGCTGAGCAATGGATAAATTCCCTAGAGAAAATATTTCAGGATTTGGGGAGTAATGAAAGTGAAAAAGTCATCATGGCAGTTTACCGTCTCACTGGAGATGCTGATCAATGGTGGTCATTGATTCAAAACACGAAGGAAGATGATGAAGTATCAAATATGGAATGGAGGGAGTTCAAAGATCTGTTTTTAGAAAAATACATTCCTCGCGACCATCGAGCAGATATTGAAAGGCAATTTCTGAGTCTGAGACAAAAGGAGGATGATAATGTCACAAAGTATGAGGCTAACGTTACAAGTTTAGCAAGGTATGCTGGTGATTATATACGTAACCAAAGAAGTAAGATTGATCGTTTATTTGATGGGTTAAAACCATTTCTCCGTCGAGCATTAGTCTCACAATCCTTTTCATCGTACGAAGACATTGTCTCATGTGCTATCAAGACTGAAAAGGAATTCTCTAAGTTTTATGACTTTAAAGAAAAAGAAAGAGAAGAAGAGACCTGCTGATCAATCTGGGAATGGAAATAAAGGGAAGAAGGGAAAGGTTGAATATCCATCCTGTGGTAAATGCGGGAAGAAACACCCTGGTACTTGCTTGAAGGGAATGTAAGTCTGTTACAAGTGTGGTGAAAAAGGCCACCAAGCTCATGATTGCAAGGGGAAGAATGAAGCTACCAACGTTCAGTGCTATAATTGCAGGGAGATGGTGCATTATGCAAATGCATGTCCTAAGCGTCAGGAGAACTTACCTCAGAAAAGGCCAAGGGATCAAGGCCAGGCTTATGCTATCACTACTACTGAGGTAGAAGCTCCGAAAGACATGGTGGCAGGTAATTTAATCTTTCGAGATTTGATCTTTCTTGTGATCATGCAAATGTTATGTAATAATGCATCGACTCTGGGTAACTAGGGTCAGGGCGTTACAATAAGGTTATTAATATCATTACTGACATGAAACACCAAAAAAAGGTGATATGTTAATGAAAACATTGATTATTATCATATAACACGTTAAATTATTTAGCATTAAAGGAAGTAAAACAATATAATATGTAAGAGGAAAAATGAAGGAAATGGAATTGGATAGAGAAGTCTTCATGACACCCATTAATTCCATATTCTTACTTATTTTAATATGCTTTATTTAACACATAATTTCACGGTGTCTTTTGGTGAAATTTTTGAGTCTCTAGATTTTTTATAGGGGTTCATGTTATGGAGTATGTTTTAAAATATCATGATGTTGATATAAAATAAATTAAGTGGTTTTGATATAGTGATGAATGCATGTTCTAAAAATGGTTTTGTAAATCAATTAAGAAAACTATATGACTTTATCAAGGTTGTTAAATATTTCATCTTCATTTCATTTCAAATTAGCACTCTTTTATAAGGATATCTTTTTGAATCCTTTTGTCTATGGAACATATAATGGAAATATATTTATTTTATAAGAACCACTAGGGAGAATTTAGGGTGGCTTTTTGTTTATTTCCACCAAGATATAATGGTGAGATATCATCCATACTAATTAAATAATTATCTCATATTTTTTCCCTCTTACAAAACACTAATTCCCATGGTTGTCCAATATTGGTTTTATATGGTCTATATTTTGGTAAATGTTATGTTTTTTATGGACAAAAAACTTTTTTTACGAATATTTCAATGGTTCCCATCGAATGGAAAATTTATTCCCTGACTAGTGGTTGGTGTTTCTATTATATTTCACTTTTTAAAAAGTGTTCATTTTTTGATGATTCAAAATCAAGTAGTTTTATTATATATATGATAATTAGTTTTACATTATCAACAAATTTCTATGTTTTTTACATTGGAATAAATGGTTGAATTAATTTTTTTCAATGTAATTTTTCATTCTAATTTTAAGTAATGCATACATAGTATTTGGGAAAATTTCCTTGATATTTTTCTATTTGTAAAATAGTAATTTCATGGTGATAAGGGAAAATTTGATCCTCTATTTGGGTTATTCATAATTTAAAGGCATTTACCATTTTTATATAGTATATTGTGTATCTTATTATGATTTCATTTTAGGTGAATCCTCTATTATATTGGTAATATTTATTCATTGATATAATTCTAATTTCTCATAGAATATACCATGTTTTTAAATGTGAAATTAATAGAGTATTTAAAAAGTTGTTAAATTGATATTTTTGTGTTTATTATTCATTTTACATTGAATTTTGTGTTTTCAATAAATATTTTTTAGAATAGTTTTATAAATAATTCAATTTAAAGGTAAAAAGAATATTCATGGTTGTCACCTTATGTAATGACAATTGGATGATTGATTTTTACAACTATGTTGAGCCTTGTTATTATCGATTGTTTCTTCATGGTTTCATTTGTTATAATTATATAAATTTTTATTAATGGTTATGTGGATTTTATGTGGGATAATTATTTAAGGGGGTGTGTTAATGTTTCAAGTTATTTGACTATTGTATTTTTTTACCTTTGGGATTTTATATTTTTATTCAATTTTCATTTTTTTGATATTGGCCAACATAATTTAAAAATGACACAAAGAATACTATGATAATTATTAATGAATCATGGGATGTTATCTACACTAATAGAGATTTATTTATAGGATAGTAGACCCTAGTTATATTCTTTGTCCTAGATAGGCTATATTTGCAATGGGACTAGTTAAATAGATTCAGTTGACTGGCCATTTTACCATTAACCTGATAATAATTCATTTGCCTTTTTTACTTCATGTACTTACTTAATAATCCTTTAAGTTATTTTTTAATGATATTTATCTACATTATGTTGCTTTATTTGGTAATTTTAATAATTATTGTTCATTTATTTTGTGCATTGTTTTTCGGATTTATTGGTAATTTAAGTTTTACCATTATTTTTTAAGGATTACCATGTTTAATTATTATCAATTTTTTATGGATCTTCATTGATTTTCATTATATTAATTTTTCCCATGATTAAAATAATGTTCAGTTTGTTTACATGTTGTTTTTCAAAAATGGAATAGTGAATTTTTTTTCACATTAAAGGATCATAAAATGTAAATTTTGGAAATGAATTTTAATCTCGGTCATGATTTGGTTTTAAAAGTGGAATATTAGTTTTATATGGATAGTTTATCATGGTTTTTTAAAAACAAATACATTTTAAGTTAATAGTTAATTTTCGAAATTAAATTATTATGGAAGGGTGTTGTTGATTCATCTACAATAAATGCTCTATTTATATAAATTATATACACTATTAAATGCCTAAATTTATTTTATAATCGGAAATTAAAACATTTCTTCTATTATATTTCAACACTTTCACTCAGATTTTTATAAAAATTATTTAATATGATCATAGTGGTATCCTAATGTACATTGGATTTATCCCTACAAAATATCATTACTGGGTATGTAGTTTTTGGATCACATCCTACAAAATATCATTGGTGGATATCTAGTATTCATGTAATCTATAGATTAATAATGATATTTATATTGGTTGTTAGTTATAGCCAACGATTTAGAAGAAAATGATTTTTTACTTCATAAAGGTCACTTGAGAATCACCATGTCAATGAGAGGTCTATATGACATGTTTTTTTAACAGATTGGGTGGTGTATCCAATCATTCTTTATGAACTCCAACATTAATTTTATATTTATTCCATTATGACCTGTAAAGTATTTTAATAAAAAATGGTTTGTTTTAGAGAATTATTTTAGAATATGATTTAATTTTTATTCAAATATTTATTCCATTAAATGGTTGGAATTTATACATATATTTTTAAATTTATGTTTTCAGGGACATCCAATATAACACCGCCTCATGATGTGTTCCTAGTGTGAATAATTTTTTATCCTTCTTTTAATGATTATGACATCATTCCTAGGTGTCCACTTGTGATATCTTGGAATAATATAATTTTATATTGTATTAGATATGAGAATTTTTTTCTATATAGGCTTGTAATAAAATTATATTTCTTATACAAGAGTTTTGTATGAGTAAGAAGAGGGTTATAAAAATAGGTAAGGGTTTTATAGTCTCACGTTTATTTTTTAGAGACTTAATCATTATTCACTATTCATTCCATTATGTAGTGTATATACTTCATAAGAATTTATTCTATTATTTTTATCATTATTTTTATTGTTATTTTCATGTCCATTGTTTATTATCTCTTTCATGGGATTTTACCATTGTATTGTTTCCAAATAAGTTGGACAATTTTGTCTCATGATTCCATATTTGAGGCACATGTTTTTATATGATCTATTATTGTATGAAGTTTATGTAATTTCATTTGACAATTTATATCATGAATATATTTATTTTAATGATATTTTAATCATTTTTTATTTTTTCTCACAAACGGGGAGTATGATTTATAGTTACAATGTTTTAAGATTCTTTTCAAACAACGTCATAGTTTATTGAGGTTTTTAGTGATTATGTATCCATTGATGAAATATAATGATCCATCTCCCAATAGGTATCATGAATTTTGTTATACTAATTTCATTAATTATTTCTTCATGTATTCATAACAATTTCCACTCCTTCATATCTATGGTAATTGGTTAAATATTATTAGGAAGATTTGGTCTCATATCTCTTTTCAGTCAGAAATATATTTATTTTAAAAACAATATTTTCAATAATATTTTCCAATTATGTTTTTAAAATGAACTTTTATTCTCATTCAAAAGGATACAGGATTTAAAAAATGTTTTATAAATTTTCAAACATATATTCCAAGAAAAAAATCATCATGTTTTCTGTAATCCGTTATATTTCTTCAAAAGAAATTTCATTCATATGAAATTACGTTTTAAAAACATTTTTTATGATGAGAGGTTATTTTTTTCAAGAAATTATTTAAATGATATTTCCGAATTATTTTCCATCTAATCTGAAATCATTTGGTGTTACTCATGCATTTTTTAGGAAATGATCAATAGGTTTCAATTGTATTCTTTCTTGGAATGGTTTATTGATTAATGGAATGATACTCGTAAAACACATTTCTCTTTTGAATTTTATATGTTTATGAATGAAATGTTTTTTTATTGGTGGTGTTATGAATACATAATGGTAAAATATATCTCTTTTTCAATAGGTTATGATACGTTAAAATATTTATGATACCTATTTCATTTTATGGTTTAAGATATAATTATTTATGATCATGTGAAACATGAGTATATGATTTCATTATGATATTTGTGGGAACTATATCTCCCTCCTAGGTATTAGGTAATGATTTAGGTCTCATGAGATATACATTAATGTAACAAGGTTTGAAATTGGTTCATTAAATGGAATTTTCTACTGTGGTGGTTTTGGGAGTGAACTTTGACTATTAAAATGGTTACAGGAGTAAAAAATGGCAAAAAATGGTATGGGGAGAAAACCAATATAATAAATATGGAAAAGGATCATATTCCATGAATACTATATAAATCATTTTATATGATTATGTGTCTCCATAATTCTAGGTCTTGTTCCTATGTTATTATTTTATTGTGAAAGATCATTATTTATATATGATTCATATCTTATAAACATCAAATATTAATTAAAAGATTCATGTCAATGATAATTGATATGTAGGGTATGATGTATAATTTTCATGATCATGTTGTCGTACACTTATTCTAATGATTATACTTTATATTACCCTTATGCGCCCTTACTGAGCATCTCCTATCATCTATTTCAATGTTACTTTCACTGAGGTTTTGATGACATGTATTATGTATGATGGTTCTAACAATGTGGATTATCTCGAAGAACCTAGTGGGAGATAATATAGCTCACGTTTTTACTAGTGATTATATTTAAATGTTTCCAAATGCACTAGACTAAGATGGCCTTTTGGCATTCTTTTGTGTAATGTATTATGTATTCTAAAAAAATTAATGTGATGTTAATGTATCTTAAGTGATGTTCTCTATACTTGGGATCAGAGAAAAAGTATATTTAACCTTTTGATAGATGGATTATAAAACCATAGTGATTACCCTAATGTATTTTCTATGGATAAGTCTATTGATGAGGAAAAGTATATAAATATTTCAGGGAATGTGGGAAAAGTATAGAGTGACTATTTTGGTATAAATATATCCATGTATAGATACTACTAGATGATGTGCCTTTGGAAAATATTTAACATAGGGAAACAACTATTTAAAGTAGTATTAGGCCTGACTAAACTAAAACTTGGTACATGTGATAGAGAATTTTTTCACACTCTGTTTGACACTCCTAGGTGATATGCATTGGAAATCCTCAAAATATTCATTAACCATATGGAGGAATTTAAATTTAATTTTTATACAAATAATATATTATTAACCAAATGTGTCATATATTAGGTAAGGTTTCATAATTTATACATCATATAAGTGGATTTTTAAGATTATGTGTTTATTCAGTATGAAAATACTTTCTTACTATATGAGTTTTGGTTTTATTCAATGGAATGATTAAAAAGGAATATCGTCAATACATAGTGTGACAATAAATGAAATTATTTTTATATTGAGCATCCACATTCTATTATTATAGGAATGAAATCCCTAATTCTATACACACACAACTTTCTCATTGTATGAATCATGGTGGGCATTCCAATGAGAAAAAAAATAAACAAAATTCTATTGAGTCTTTTATGAGGAAACCTCGACCTTCATTTAGTTGGTCTTCGAATGCACATATTAATAAGTAATGGACAAATAACATAGTTAAACTATTCTCCATTCCCAACTATTTGAATCATGAGAATTTTATTTTAGCAGTTTTTTTGGTAATATGGTTACATAGATTAGTGGGGGAATGTAATCATGAATATGATGTAATAAGATAAAATTAAATCTATTTATTGGGATGATTTAAATAACTTAATTTTAAATAATTAACTTTCCATTATAATTTATATAACTATGGTTAAATATTACCTTGAGTACACTCAAACTGATTATGATTTTGTTGGTATCTATAAGAATAATCTCACATGGCTTGCAAGGTACAATAATGGTATTATCATCCGACTCAAAATTAAAGGTGATGGTTTATTCAGTGGCTTAAAGTTATGACATAGAAAAGATTTTTTATCATAAGATATATTAGTATCTATGAAGAAATTTTGAATTATGAAATGTATTTTTAAATAGAGGGGGGAGTTATATTTAAATATCAAGTTCTTGAAAGAACGTAAGATGATGTTAAAAGGAAAATATAAATACAATGAATATAAGAAGATGATATTTTATTTTTGATCTATGTGTGGAAATAATTATGGATTAAATATTATTTAATGTTATAATATGTATTATAATTTTTGCAGTGAATTTTATCCATCATTTGATTTCTAAAGTGATCATAAGAACACATTTAGCATTGAAAATGTAGACAAAAATACATAGAATATACCTCCCCCAATCCAATGTTATATTTGTAAGGATAATTGTACTTGTGCTAATGATTTCAAAATCATGAGGGATAGTGATGTTGATTGGTGTCAAAAACTCTTAAACTTAGGTACAAGGAGAAATAACTTTCAATCTCTATCTATGATTAGGGGTTTTATAATGATGTGGTTAATTTTAATCACACCTTCCACTCTAAAACTGCGAATTTATTATTTGATTCTTCATCTATACACTCTTTAAAATCAATAGAATTTTGTAAGGGTATTACGATTCCAATAAAAAAATTAGATATAAAATTATTTATGAAAACCCAAAATGTTATAATGACATTGTCCAAAGACTATTATTCCACTTTTTTGACCATTCCGGGAATTATCTTCATGGAAGTTGTATCATTTTTCCTTTGGTTGAATTTGATTTCATATTTGGCATGGATCATATTTGACAAATGGTTTGGGAGAAAATTAACAGAAATGATATGCCTATTTTTTTAAGACATTGTGGATATATTAATGGAATACTTCCCTTAGATTCAACCAAAATTAAATGTTATGTTATAGATAGATCGCATACCTATTTCCACACAACATATAATCAATACCTATGGAATGTCCTGAATTGAGTTGCATGAATTTTTGAAGAAACACCATGAAGAATATAATAATGATTTTTTTTGGTTAGGTGTGTCACCTTCGGGTGCACGTATTCAATTTATGAAATGGAAAGATGGATCAATGAAAATCTATATTGATTATCATGTTTTGAAAAATATTACAATCAATAACATGTATATTTATCCCCATATTGATGACATATTTGATCAATTGTGTGAAGATCAATAATTGTTCGAGGATGACCTTCCTTCAAGATATAATCAAATTTTGTTTCATGAATGAGGATATACCCAAGACGAAATTTTTTACTAGTTATAGAAATTATTAATATATATTGATGCCTTTTGGTCTTATTAGTTCCCTTGATATCATTATGTATTTGATAAAAAGTGTATGTGGAGATTACCTCGATCAGTTTATTATAGTCTTTATAAAATATATTCTTATCAATTAAAAGATAAATTAAGATCATAAAGAACGCATGAGAATTATAATAAATACCTTGAGTGTTGGGAAATAATCCCTCAAGATACTTGGGCTCCGATGCCTTGGAAGCTTGAGAACTTGCGCGCCTATGGTTTTCCAAGATCTGAAGATCAAAATATGGCAAAGGAAAGAGGTTCACGCAAGTTTGGAAGTGGGTCGCGCAAGTGACTTGCATGGGAAGAGACCTGCGCGCTGAGACTTGCGTGGCGAGGGTTGACTTGCGTGCCGTCGTGCATGGTGGTCAATTTGCCTATAAATACAGGACAACCCCTCTTCATTCTTCTCCGGAGTTCAACACATTGAATATTCAGAGCTCCCGTCGCACAGGTGTGGTGGTCGCACAAGTGGTGTGTGGTCGCGCAAGTGAAGCTGCTCGCCAGTGTGATAAGTTGCGCGCCGGTTGGCAGTTGCGCGCCAATATTGGTTTGGGCGTAAAAGGAAGAGAGTCGCGCAGGTTTGGAGTTGGGGAAGCTTGCATCTCTCAAGTATCTGAGGTGGACTTGGGCGCCTGTTGTGACTTTTGTGCTGATACTTGCATGTCAAGTTAGACTTGTGCGCGAAGTAAGGTTTGGTTCCGGTAGTGATTTTCGTGCAGCGTGGAAGCTGGATGTTTGCCTGATACATTCGATGCAAAGAGAAATTCATCTATGGGTAAAAGCTAGGATTCAATAGAGCATCTACACACATAGGAAGATTCATTCCTTCATGCAAATGAAGAGACCTACAGGTCTATAAACTGTGAGTGGATCCTTTCTGGAGAAGTGAGAAAAGGAAGAAGAAGAAGGTGATCCTCTCCACCGGTAGTGAGCCAGAGAGAGAGAAACAGGGAGTGACCCTTTGGAAAGCAGTGACCGGACCCTAATCCTTGTAATGGCAGCGAGCCTGGGACAGAGTGACTGATCTCGAACCTTGTAATCCACAGCTAGTGAAGTTTAGTGGAATTTGGTATGACCGAAAACTTGTCAGCGTATGCTACTTGGACGTAGACCTTTGGGGTGAAGAAAGTAAAATTGTTGTGTCATGTTCATGCTTTAATTTCTATTTACTTTTTGCAGAAGGAAAGAGAGAGAAGAGTGTTTTTCTTAACAGCGAATGAAGATCATAATGGGGGTTAATTTTAAATTATTCATACACTGATTCACCCCCCCTCTCAGGGTATTCAGCCTTATGGACCTAACAGTTGGTATTAGAGTGAAGGTTGTTGTTATCAGATTTGTTTACTCTTACTTGGTATAGTCGATCTGTGTGGTCAAATAATTGGTCTGCTCTTATCTCGGTGTGCCATGGAAAAAGGAAAAACATCAAAGAACAATTAAAAGTCAGGTGGTATTCCTCAGTGTGGAAGTGCATATTGAAAAAATGTGATTCAATTAAAAGAATCAAACAACTTACTGAAAGAAGGCCTGGATGAATCTAACAGGGAAAAGATTGATTCACTCAATCAAGATGTTGGAATGAGTGAAGCACATGAACATCAAAGTGATACTGAAACAACTGATGATGAAGAAGTTTTGAGAAGCCATCAGTAGATGTTGTCAACATGACAAAGAAATTGGTCCGGAAATTGGATGAAGAAGTCAAATATAAATATATCTAGATAAAATTATTGGATATTGAGGTCAACAAGCTAAGATTCTTAAATCAATGGCTTATTTATGTGGCTACTGACCTAAAAGAGAAGAATTATTCTCAAGGTAAAGAACTACAAAAGGTGGCTAAAATGAAAGGAAAACAAAAGGCCAGTGATTATGATGGAAATAAAAAGTCAGATGAAGTTCAAAATCTAAAAGCTAGAAATGATGATCTAGCAACACAATTGTCTGTAGAAGTTCATAAGAGTCAAAGTCTACAACAAGATAATGAATCAATCACTAAATATGTTTCTTATGAAAAATTGAAAGTAATGAAGTAAGGTGACATGGTAAAAAAGCTCACACTAGAACTAAATGATGAGTTGAGTATAGGTATGAATCTCAGAAAAGAACTCAATGTTCAACCTAAATCAAGAAATAAGAAGATTCAACAATTGGAGGAAGTAATAGAGAAATCCAAGAAAGAAATGGAGATATTAAGGGACAAAGGAAATACTAAGTTAAAGGATGCACTGCACATACTATTATATTGTCCTTTAGAAGGTGATGATAAAGTGAAAAGGAAGTATGAGATTTCTGAGGAGAAACATCAAAATATTTTCTCAGCTCAAAGACCATATATCTTTGGAAAATCTGTAATTGGATTTGATGAATCCCCTCCCATGCATGATAGGATATGAGCCATGAATAGTTCCAGGAGTGGAGAAAAACATATAGGTGCTGAAGATTGGACTAAGAGGACAGTTACAAAAAGAAGTGATGTCATTTTATTTTTCTGTGGGATTCATGGACACACGTCATGCTTCTGTTCAGAGGCTCTGGAATACATCACTGGCTGTGAAAACAGAAATATTACTAAATCTGAGAATAAGAAGAAGCATCATGAGAAATCAGAGAGTAGAGTCTCTCAGAGGAAAGCATCCATTAGATGCTATTACATTGGAAGATTGTGACACACCATGAGTATGTGTGAGGAAGCTCAAGAGCCTCGTGTTAGAAGAAGAACTCAAGGTGTATCAACATCTCAACATAGAAGTGACGAAATGAGGTATTCATTTGATGGAAAATGTTTTATATGTTCAGATTATGGGCATTTGGAAAGATATTTCAGCAATAAGAACACAATAAGGGAAAGGGAACTCGAAAGGAGATTCTCGACTCCAATGATGCATAATGAGAAATTATACACTAAGAGACAAAGTGGAAGTAGAAGAATAGGCTTATAGCCTCAGGGGAATCACATGGAGTAGAAAGAAAGGTGTATCAGTCACCTCAGTTGTCATACTCAAAATACCTCTCAATGAGAGAATGTGAACAAACCTAGAAGATTAAGGGGAGATCTACTCTAGCTGTGATAAAGAAGAATAAATGTTCAATGGAGGACTCACCACCAGTGAAAACAAGTGTGGTGACTCAGACATCTGATTAAAGAAAGATGAACAAAGAATGTAATGAATAATTCGCATGTCGTGTTCCATAGAAAAAACTGGAAGAAGATGCAAGATCCTTGTAGTGGTGGAAGAATCAAGGGAATATGGAAAAAAGATATTCCTGCTCAGAGTAGGAATCAAGGGAAATAAAATTTTAGTGGAACATCAAAGATAGAAATGTGTACTAGTGGGTTTAAACCCCAAATGGTGAGAAAGGCCAGGCCTACAGAATCTTCATATCAGAAAAAGAATCGACATGCAGGTAATGAATGCTTAGTCATATGGCAAGAGTAGTTGAAGTTGGCCAGGAAACTTGAGGAAGCAAGAAGGTAATGTGATGCTCTCCAAGAAAGAATCAAAGGGTTGACCCATCAGGATCAACCACTATCCTCATCTTGAGGATTCAAGGAAAATCCCCTATCCTTATGAATATAAATGAAATTAACTGATGATTCATGTGTTTCAGGAATTAGGGAGATACGATAAAAGGGGAAGTGGCATCTAAAGATGCAAAGTGGAGAAGTGATGTGATCCAGATTTTTAATTGGCTCAAATCAGGTACAACAGTTGATGAAGAAAGGGAGAAACAGAGCACAATAGGAAGTGATTGCGTTATTAACTTTATCTCTTGTTTCCTAAACCGAGTATCAACTCAGTAGGATTAGAGATTTCATTAATGGCTCAACTCTAAGTGGAATATGAGAACAAATGATGCAGGAGTAAAAGACTAGTTATGGGTCTAAACTATTGGGCCTAACAACTAGAAGAGTTTCATAACACAGGGGGAGCATTCTATATCCTAATCAGATGCATGATCTCAATATGATAAGAAGGATGAATGTCTATGCTCATAAAGAATGATTGGTGGGAAAGTAGCAACACACAGGTTTTCATGATTATCTATTTTGTTCTAAAAATGTGGTATCATCTGACTGCTTTCAGGATACCAAGAAGCTGTGAGAGAATATCAAAGGGGTGTCAACAAAAATTTGTGAGGAGATTTTCAAAGAAATGACATCATTTAATAATGACATAGAGAAAATTATCTGAAATAAATGAAGCCACTGAATAATTTTTCAGTGAACAATTTCCTGATGAATGTGTTGAGGAAGAAAGAAACACAAGGTATGAAGAAGTGGCTTATGCTGATTTAGAAGAAGACACCGATGATGAATAAGAAAGTGTCTAGTCTGTGCCTACAAGGAAGCCAAAGAGCTGAGCTGAAATTGATAGACAGAATATCATTGGTGATCAGGCAACTCCTGTTCAAACAAGATTAATAAAGTCACTGTAGAAGACATCTTTCCTATCTCAGGTAGAGCTGAAATTCTTTGTTGATTCAGCTAGAGATGAAAACTGGGTTCAGACCATGAATGGATAACTAAATCAGATTGAGATGAATCAGACATCGGAGATTGTTTCGAGGTCAGCGGACAATAATGTCATTGGGATGAAATGGGTTATTGCAACAAGATGAATGAACATGGCATAGTGATTCGTAACAAATCACGACTAGTGAGCAAGGGATACTCCCAGATAGAGGGAATATATGTAGAAGAGAAATTTTCACCAGTTGTAAGGTTGGAGACAATCAGATTATTTTTCTCCATAATAGTGAAATGAAAGATCAAAGTGTTCCAGATGGATGTCAAATCTACATTTCTAAATGGGGTTCTGAGAAGTTTTGGAATGGATAATTCCAAGGAGAAGAAGACTCCAGTTGCTACTCGGATGAAATTATCAAAAGATGAGGATGGAAAGGCAGTTAATATCATAGAATACAGGAAATTTATTGAAAGTCGGTTATACTTAACTACAAAAAGGCCTGATATTGTTTTCGCCACATGCCAAGCAGCGAGATATCATAGTAATCGCAAGGAAATCCACATGATTACATTGAAAAGAAAACTTTGGTATATCCAGGGCACAATGGATTTCAGCTTGACATATACTAACAAATCTCAGACAGAGTTATTGGGATATACTGATTCAGACTGGGCCAGTTCAGCAGATGATAGAAAATCAACGTCAGGTTCTGAATTCTATCTTGGTGGGCTATTTATTTCTTGGTTAAGCAAGAAACTGGATTTTATTTCATTGAGCACCGCAGAAGCTGAATATATTGCGGCCAATCAAGAATGATCACAGTTGTTGTGGATGAAGTAGTATCTTGAAGATATGGGAGTTGAAGTGAAGTCTCCGATCGGAATCCAGTGCGACAAATCAAGTGCTATAAATCTTAGCAAAAATCAAGTCCATAATTCATGGACAAAGAACATTGATATTAAGTATCATTTCATCACGTATAAGGTGGAACAAGGACTTGTGAAGTTAGATTATGTGCCTATAGAGTTACAGGTTGCAGATATTTTGACAAAGGTCTTACCCAAGGAAGAATTCGAAAAGCATTGACTGGATCTAGGAGTTCAGTCGATTCCCCACACATAAATGTGTGTGGATGTGGAATACCCCCTCTCCATAAGGTATGATGTGTTTTTCCCTAATGTTCTGATTTTTTCTCTACTCTGTTACAGACTCCAATGGAGTGACCTTTGGGTTCTTTGACAAAGGGGGAGAAAATAGTGATTGTTCAAGGTGGAGACAATGTGGAGATTTGATAAATCATGACTGATATGGAGCAGCCAGATAGCGGGAGTTGAAGCTGGTTGAATGTTCTTATCTAGAGCTTAGCTTGTACAACACATGAAATAGGGCTAAAGAGGTGTTGAAGCTGTGAGAAGAAAGGGGGAGCATATTAAAACTGAAAATGCATGAAGTGATCGATCAATGAATAGATATTACGACAGCTGAGGATCGTGATAAAAGCAACAGAGATATGTTGGAATGTGGTAAGAAGATTTCCAACAATTGGTATCAGTTTGGTAACAATTAGTATCAGTTTGGTGTCAACAGTGGATGTCATAGATGAAGTGATTCATTGATGATCTTTTCATTTACTCTTGTTTCTCACGCCGAGCATTGCTCATATGGGCTTAGAGTATGTGTGGAGTAAATCTTTGATCGCTATCAGAATTGAAAACGGAGAATAGTGGCTGAGAAATCAAAGATGTATCCTTTTATGGAAGAGTTGTCAACAAACCCAAAGGGGGAGATTGTTGGGAAGAAATCCCTTATGGTATCATTTAAGCATTTTGTGGTGATTGTGTTTGTTGACAAAGTGGACATCTGAGTAGTGATTGTTGACAAAGCAAAACAATGACATACTAATTTGTTGACAAAGAGGATTTTCATGATGTAATGTCATGTTCAAGAGCTGAGGTAAATGATCCATTGTTGATTAAAGAACGTCAACAAAAGGAATGGATGATCTGGAGGCGGTACAAAAGAAGAGATACAAGGTGGCTCCGTTTTCCAGTGATTGCCAAATTTTTGGGCCTGAAAGTTGACAAATAAAGAAAAGTGGTTTTTGGAAAAGGGAATTGCGCTCCGTGTACATGAAGCCTTGGAAAATTGCACTCCACATTTTTTTCAATACCAGATCATCAAAATATGGCGAAGTGATATGGTTCACACAAGTTTTGGTGAGTCCGCGCAGGTGACTTGCATGCCGACAAAGATACATGCACACCGATGCCTTGGAAGCTTGAGAACATAAGCGCCTATGGTTTTCCAAGATCTGAAGATAAAAATATGGAAAAGGAAAGAGGTTCGCGCAAGTTTGGAAGTGGGCCACGCATGTGACATGTAGTGGAAGAGACCTGCGTGCCAAGATGTGCGCGGCGAGGGTTGACTTGCACACCGTCGCGCAGGGTGGTCAATTTTCCTATAAATACTGGACCACCCCTCCTCATTTTTCAACATAGTTCAACACTTTGAAGATTTAGAGCTCTCGTTGCATAGGTGTGGTGGTCGCACAAGTGGTGTGTGGTCGCACAAGTGAAGTTGTGTGCCAGAGTGATAAGTTGTGCGTTGGTTGGAAGTTGCGCACCAATATTGGTTTGGGCGTAAAAGGAATAGATTCATGCAAGTTTGGAGTTGGGGAAGCTTGTGTCGTGAAAGTGTATGAGGTGGACTTGCGCGCCCATTATGACTTGAGAGCCGATACTTGCGCGTTGAGTAAGAATTGCACGCCAAGTAAGGTTTGGTTCTGGCGGTGATTTTCGGGGTGTGTGGAATCTGGAAGTTTCCCTGATACCTTCGGTGCAAAGTGAAATTCATCTACGGGTGAAAGCTGGGCTTCAGCAGAGCATCTACACAAAGAGGAAGATGCATTCTTTCATGAAAATGAAGAGACCTACATGTCTATAAACTGTGAGTGGATCCTTTCTGGAGTAGTGAGCGAAGGAAGAGGAAGAAGGTGATCCTCTCCACCGATAGTGAGCCAGAGAGAGAGAAATAGGGAGTGACCCTTGGGAAAGCAGTGAGCTGACCCTAAACCTTGTAAAGCTAGTGAGCCTTGGACATGTTGACTGTGCTCGAACCTTGTAATCCATAGATAGTGAATTTTAGTGGAATTTGGTACGACCGACAACATGTCGGCGTATGCTCCTTAGATGTATCCCTTTGCAATGAACCAAGTAAAATTGTTGTGTCATATGCAAGATTTACATTCTATTTACTTTGTGCAAATGGAAAGAGATAGAAGAGTGTTTTTCTTAACAGCGAAACAAGATCCTAATGAGCATTAATTTTAAATTAGTCATACCCTGATTCACCCCTCCTCTCAGGGTATTCAGCCTTGTGGACATAACATCGAGGAAGAATAATATGTGTGGAAATTTTATAAAGTGTGAATTTTAACTAAAAAAGGATTCATTTTTTGTCATATAATGTAATCAGATGATATTTAAATAGATCTATCAGTTGTCGATCCTATTTATAGTTGGGCTTGACCAACATTTGTAAATGAGATTCATTATTTTCAGATTAGTTAGAAATTATTAACAGTTTATGGAGAATTTATCTTGAATATCTAATTCTATGATAATGTTAAATTACAATGGTGAAAAATTCTTCTAGACAGACCGATGTGGAGAAAATTTCAAGGACATAAAAAGATGGTTGTTTGGTACTGTGGTGCATAAATTACCCTATAGTGAATATGCATTTTTAATCTATAGTAATGCATCCAAGAAAAGATATTGATGGTTTCTTATGAAAATTTAAATGGTCATAGACTATGCCTCAGGAAAAGTCAATATTCATTTGAAAAATTACCCAACTTATGATTTGGAGTTAGCTTGGTTAATTCTATCATTAAATATATGTTGGAAATATCTTTATGGGAAAAAGTATTTTATATATACCTGTCATAAAATTATGACATATATATTCACATAATACGTGTGGAATATGTACTTGAGAATATTCCTAGTGATGATTAATGTTCATGACTACTCAACACACTACCACCCCAGGAAAGAGAACAATGTGGTTGATGATTTTAGTCGAAATGATTATGCCATCTTATCAATGTTGAACATTGAAAAAGATCCAATATTTATGGATTTTAAATGGATGGATTTGGAAATCTATAATGAAGGAGAAAGATAATATCATTCTAAAATAAATTTTCAAACCTCTATCAAACTGATGATCATAGGAGAACACAATGAGGATGTAAGGATTCAAAAGATTGTTATATATTTCCTAGAGTATAAGTTTGACCATGATTGAATGGTAATGTTCAGAATCATGTTTTTATTTCATGTATATATGATTTAAAGAAAAAGATATTATAGGTAGATATTATTTTTTTATTCTATCTTCATCATGGATATATAATGATATATAAATACATAATATAATACTTCTGGTAGGATTTTATGATGTGGGATATCATAAATTTTATGCCATGGTGCTTTGCATGCCAGAAAGTTATAGATGAATGAAAAATGTATAAGGAGATTTTTCTTCCATTTACCATATCAAAACAAATATGGGAGAATAATACCATGAAAATTATCATTGGACTCCACAAAACTACTAAAAGGATTAATTCTATATGGGTGGTATTCAATCACATAACAAAGTCGTCGCACATTATTTATATTAAATAATACTTATCTCTGGATTAGCTTGAGAGGATATACATTAAAAAATGTTGTAAGGATGCATGGATTAACACATTCTATTTTCTCTAATTGGGATATGAGGCATACCTCAATGATATATCAAAGAATCATTTGGAAAACAATTTAGTTACAATACTACTTATCATCCTTAGATAGATAGTTGGTATAAAAGAAATATTAAAACCCTAGTGTATTTTTTCCATCTGGTACTCAATATTTCAAGGGTGTTTGTGAAAAAAACCTTCCACTATTTTAGTTTTCATACAAAAATATATTTAAATCAATCTTTCAGATGGATCACTATGAAGTCCCCTATGGGAAGAAATTTAGAGCTCCAATTTGTTGGGATGTTGTTGGGAAAAGAAGGACATTGGTATATGAGATAACTGATAAAATAGTGTATAAAGTTAGATCCATTCAACAAAATATCAAGGAAGCTCAAATTTAGAAGAAAATTTATACTGATAATTGTCATTGTAATTGAGAATTTGATGTTAGGTACATGTTTTTTCTAGTAATCCCTTACTGAAAATAAGGTTTTATGAATCAAGATGAATGGAAAGCAAATCCATTTGTATATAATTACATTTTAAAATATTTATCATATCTAAATAGTGTCCTATCACTTGGTATATCCTCTCAATATCTCTAAATTACACAATTTTTTTCAGGTGTATCTCTTAAGAATGTGCATACCTGAGCCTTAAAATGTACCGAAATCAGAGGACATACCACTAGAGCATGATATTTCATATGCAGAACAAGTAGAAAAAATTATCGATGATATAGAGAATATTATATAAAACAAAGACCACTCACTAGGTCAATGATTTTTTTTGATAAATCACCAATTATATGAAGATACATTGGAACATTAATATTTAATGAGGTCTATGTATCCCCATTGTTTAAAAAAATAAAGAATTTCATTGGTGAAATTCATTTTAAGGTGGGAAAAATATAACACCCTAAGTTTTTATGCTCTTTTCATTGTAATAGATTAATTTTCATTGATATATTACATTGAATTCTACACAATGTTAAAATTTCATTATATGAAATGATAATCTAGGCTAGAATTATAGGAAACCTCGACATATCTTGAATAGTATACCATAATGAGTTTCTATGAATATATTTTACTATTATAATTATTTAAGTATGTTATTTATGAAATATTAAATAAACACAGTAATATGAATATTAAAAACTAATTTTATAATATTATTTAGAATTGAATTATATAAACAAAACATATTGATAATTAATCATATAATATTAGGTAAATTATTTATATTATTGAAAATGCTATAATCTTAAGAGAACTAATTTTTATATACTCTTGTGAAAAAAATTTATTTTAAATTTTTTTATAAATTCAATTTGATAATATAATCTTAATTTTTCAATGTTTAACATGTAAATTATCATTGGCTATTTTTTTGAAAAAACATCATTTTTGAATGAATATTTAAAAATACATAATTTTAATAAAAAACTTATTTTTCATCTAATTTATTTATTTATATAATTTATGTTTTAATTTTATTTTAAAGATTTATTAGTTCATTTGTACATCATATAATACAATTTATGTCATTGAAACTCATTTCAGATTGAAATTGGATATAAAAAAATTTCAAACTTTTAAACATTTTCTTTTAAAAACAAGTTGTCCAGACACATCAACAACATTAAATTTTATGTAATTTTGGCCACTTATATGATTTTATTACGTAAAAATTTATTCCAAATTTTGAATTATAGTAATTTTTAATTTGTAATATGGTAAATATATTTTTTTACCAAAAATATTATAGAAAGTGATTATAATTATTTATGGTGATTAAGAGAAAAACTAGCATAACAAAAAACTAAACCTTAATGGTAATAAACAAAATATCCCATAAACATGTTCAAAATCTATTAGATGTACATATATTAATGCAAGTTTATCTTATAACTAATTTGGTAAATTATTTGAGCCACATTCAATGGAAAAAACATGGTCGTATTTCCCTTTTCCAAAAATTACAAGAATGCCACTTCTCCTCCATGATAGGAATGAACTCACCCCTATTAGTTATTAACACCTATAAACCCTTTTTAATCTCAAAAAATAATATAATATAATCTCCCAAAATTCCTCCCATCATCCCATATTCATTATTTGTGGCATAAATCTAAAAAATGAATCCATTTGGTGATAACTAAGAAGTGTTTCCCAAAGAAGAGGTATCATCCTTCCTCATGCTAAATTGTTTTATTTTCATTATCCACCAAAATAAATATCCTTATTCAATGATTATATAATAACATAATTATCCTAAAAAATAATATAATTTCTAATTTTCTCTATTTCACATACACTTAAAAACACTACAATCTAATATGTAGTGATTATATTTTTCGGGTGTACGGTGAACTATCTTCTCACAAAATGGTAGTGCCAGTTTTTTTTCCACCTATCACGGTTGAAAATTACGATTGACACTCTATATTTATTTTATGTATTTAATATTTATGACGTATTTATTATTATTTAATTTTTATATAAATCATTCCTTCATTATTTTCCTATTTTACAAACAAGATAACTTAGTTTTTGGACTTATGGACAACCATATTCTCAAAGTAATGTTATTTGTTGACACATTAAATTGAATGTGTTAAAAATAATTTTAGTGAACAAAATGGATATACATTAAATAAAACTTATACTAGAATTATATTATATATATATATATTGAAATATTTCATTTATATTATTTCTTTCAATATGTGAATAAAATTGAAACCATGTTCACACATATGTACGACCAACTGCCTCCATGAATGGTGTATTTCATTTGATATTTCTTTTTTACTGATAAGAATAATAACATATATTCTAAATATATATTATATTTATATCATGTTTTTGATTTTTTTTTAAAAAGTAAATAATGATTTACATCATAGTACCAAGAATAACAAGTCAAAACTTGTTTGAAAACATGGTGGTTATCACCCAATATATAACTTTATAATGGAGTTATTAATAAATATGTATTATAAACCCATAATATAATTATATATGGTATTAGTTATCAAAATATGGATTTCATATATATTTCTTACAAAACAATATTTTTTTACGGTATATTTTTATGAGTATAAATAATGTCAATACATATGGTAATGGATTTCTATTATCAAGTTTACTTCCACGAGACATATAATTTATTCACAATTTATTCTTTTGTGTGGTTATATACTGAATATGAATGATTTCTAAAATTATAACAATAAAATTTATGGTTATTTACATTTCAATTTTATGATCTCTTTTTCGGGTTATTTTATAATTCAAAATATACCAACTAAGTATGATAGTTTTTTTCTCAATTTTCTATCTTTTGGAACCATATTTTGTTGTACATAGATATTATTTTATGAGGAATATATATTTTTATTTGACATGTTTTTTTAAATATAAATATTTTTATTATATTTTAAGCTACATGAAATTTTATTTTCATTTATGGGGATTATTATTCAATGATACCTTGTTGTGAGAGTTTATTGAAATAATCTCATCATTTTCAAGATTCTTTATGATTATGCTTTCATTAATGAAATCATATGGGTCAACTCTAAATATCACTCAGGAATTTTCATCTCATCTATTCATTAATGATATTTTCATTTATTGGTAACATTTTTACTCTCTTTTTTTACTTTTCATAATTAATAAAATTTATGACAATCTGATCTCATTTATCTTTTCGGTCGAAAATCCATTTATTAAAAAAAAAAGGTTATAAAAAATGTTTTTATAATATTTTTAAAATGATATTTAAAGATAATTTTGAAGGAATAATAATTTCAAAAACATTTATCATCTTTTCTAACCTATTTTCAAACAAATATGTTTTCAATGAGTTTTCAAGATTCTTTTATATGTCATTATTGGAATTTTGTTTTCAAATGGTTTTATTTTTTAAAAAATATTTTCTCTGGAGAAATGATTTTTTCATAAATAATTGTTTTAATGGATCTTCCAAATGATTTTATACCTAATATGATAAATTTTGGTGTTACACTTTCTTTTTTTGGGAAATAATCCAAAGGTTTTATTTTCTTTATTTTTATTAGTGGTTTATATATTGATAAAATCTTATTTATAAAACCTATATTTATTTCAGAAGTTATATTTTTTTGAAACCCACTTCTTTTAACAGGTTATTAATTGATGAAATTATTCGGAAACTTATATGTTTCTCTACAAGTTATGATTTTATTATATGTTTATAATACCAATTTTATTTCATGGTTTATGGTTTGATTTTTTATGATCATGTTACACATGTATGTATGATTTAATTATTATTTCGGTGGGACCTATATATCTCTCCAATTTATTAGGTAAATATTAATATCTTATGAGATAGACGTAGATAGAAAATTTAGTGAACTCGTTTTGGTAAAATATTTTTTCTTATAAGATGGTATTAAGTGGTATACATGACTTCTACGATGGTCATGGGAGTAAACCATGACTATTTTTTTATTGGGAGTGAATCCATACTATTAATGGAAATGGTATGGGTTCATTGACTGATGTGGAAATATTTTTATATGATTATGTGATGCCATAATTCCATGTCTTATTCCCATGTAATTCTTCAATGAATTATGTTCTTAATTTGCATATGATTAATATCTTATGTATTTATAATAATTATTCCATGATTCATGTTTATAAATATTGATATTTAGGGTATGATATTTTATTTTAATGATCATATTTTCATACACTTATTCTCATTATTATTCCAACATATCTCCTGTGTTTACCCTTACATGGAATTTTTGATCCCCCATTTTTATGTTTCTGTCACCCATGTTATGAAGATATATATTATTTATGCTATTTTTAAGAAGGGTTATAGTCCTGAAAATCATAGTGGGAGATAATTTCTCACACTATGCACAAGAGTTTATGTTTCTATATTTGAAAATGCCCTAGACTTTTATAGCCTTTGGGTGTCAATATGTGTAATATATTATGTACTCTATAAAAAGTATTGTGATGTTAATTCATATTAATTTAGGGTTGTTATATCATAAACCTTCTCCCAGTATAGAGGTTTGTTGGTATTTTCTGATGGAGAATGTATATTTAAACCAGGATAAAATCCTTGCTTCACATAGTGTTGGTTGAAATATTCAAGAAACCCACAGCATGAAGACACATATTACTTACAAAAATAGAAGATCCATTATTTACTCTATAATATTATTATAAGTGGGTTCATATTCTAATATAACTATATATTTATCAATATATTTTAGAATCTGTCATTAATCAGGCTCATATCCTTGAGTAACCCAAAAGGTATGATGGCTTCTTCTGGCCTCAGTGTAAAATGAGGATCATATACCTCACATTTTCAATGAAAGTGTCCTTGAAGGTATTTAATACATCACAAAAACACATAAAGGGTCCATGATCTCTTAAAATAAATAATGACGTTATCATTATAATCTTATTCCTATTTTTTTAGTGTGGATATGCATCATAATGACTCTACTCCTGACATCCTCTATGAACAACATCCCTATTGTGATATCACCCTTAGAAAGGGAAATCATCCTCCATACCAAACACCTCTATATTTTTATTTGATAAAAGAATAAAACAAACTCATATATATATATATATATATATATAGGTTCTATAAACATTGGTATCAACCATACATAATTACCCATAAACGATCAGTGATCCTTTACCAAGGTCAGAAGGCATCCTCGATAAGAATATTCTATTGTCAGACAAGGTGGATGCTAGAAAATATGATGATGTTGAAGTTGAAATTAATATATGGAGAGTGTTTTCTAGAAACATCCTCCCAAAAGTGTCTTAACCCCTCACAATTACTAAAAATGAGATCATAGTTGAGATACATAAATAAGTGCATTCATTATCAATGAAAAAATATAGTAGAAACTCATCAATGCTAGAAGGATATAAACCTCTCATATATATGATATAGGAGTTAACTTTAGAGCAAAAATATAATCTTTTTCTAGCTATACCTGGATTCTCCCTCCATGGACCATGACACAAGACCTAAAAAGAACAGTGTTTATCTTGAAAAAAATTTCTGTCATTATATCACAACTCAATGATAATAGATCTATGAAGTCTTATCGTGTATCTATATTAAGGTATGGGAAAATTATGGTGTTCTATACATCAATACATCAAATTGATAGAAAAAAAACCCCAAATAGGGAATTCTATAGGATTATTTCCATCAGTGAGATTAGGGTACTAGGTAACACAGAATCCAGTTTATCGCAACAAAAAAAATCCATTTGATTAATAATTCCATGAAATCAAAAAAGGAGGGACTGAGATATCAATAGATATTAATAATTGTCCCCACAAAATAATGTGAATTCATTTAAGGCACATAGTATCATGTTATATCCAAACAAATAATATTATATTGAAAATCACTCCCATTATGTGATTCAATTTCAATGAGCTCAAACATGAGCACATCAAACCCAAATCAAACACATTGTAATAGAATATTCCATGGAATTCATTCAATAGAGAACCGATCCACCATGTCTAGTGGAATATTTACCAAACCACCAAACATAGATTGATGAATACCTAATATGATTTAGTACATATTAAAATCGGTTTAAAACTAACTACATCCCACAAGGATGGGGTTACTTTTATCTCAATTATCGTCACTATGTTCATCACACCCTAAGAGGGTCCAAGAAAATGTTTAGGTGGATCATGTCCAACCCCATCATGTAGGTCTATGGGAATTTGTACCATAATTCACATCCCAAGAGTCATCTAATACACCAATGAAATTATCAAATCATAAAACATAATGATCAATAAAAATGAATATTTTGTTCTTGAATTGTCTCCATCTCACAGGGATGAGGAAATATTCATAATCATCATCACTATGGAATGAATTATTATCCTCTATATTAAGATGATAATATTTATTGTCAACATACCATCTATTCCTTCAGCCATAAGAATATCCTTTTATTTTAAATTACCATTCAATAATCATGACTTGAAAGTTCTTCATGGTCACAACACATAGGATGATAGGAGAGGATTAGAAAAAAGGAAATAATACCACATAGGGCATGAAATCTTAAAAGACCAATATTTCTAGGTGATTGATAATGATCCCTTATGAAAGTAGTGAAGAATATAGCTAATATGTAGAGTGTCTTGGATAAACTACCATATCCTGATAGAGCTATGTGATTTCAATCACCATTAACCCAACATTTAACATAGATCAAGAAGAAAATTCATAGTGAGAAAATATATATTATATACACCTTGAAAAGGGTGATATAGATGCACCGACAATAGCTACACACATGTGGAAGAAGAAAAGGGTATAAAACATAGATCGTCAAAATATTGAGTTGAAACCTTTCCATATAATCACATCCAAGGATAAAGGGAAATATCTGTTTGTATCCCACTCATCACCCATAATATTTGATAGTCCTTCAAAAGAGTAGAAGTTGTAACAATATGAAAATGTGATATAAGATATCATAAAATTAAACAATGATATACTTTGGGGAAACATTCCATGTTCTTATCATCTGTAGGATGAGATAAATATAACTAATCACATACATCATTAAAGATCGATTCCACCTATAATAGAAGCATATGAACATCAGACTGGCTCTAGATCTGTGCTACTGGTCAACAAATATGAGGAAGTAAAAGATGATCAAAAAATCCATCTAGTATGTTTACAGCCATTTCCCCTCCAAATAGATCATTCAGTCTTAGAACATATAGATAATTTGTGGGAGATAAAAAAGTTTCCACCTCATCACACCCTACATTCTCCCAATAGATAGGAGGCGGCTCAGAATATAGTTCCATTATAAATTCTCTATTCCATTGACATAGACAATAATCGAATCGAATGCATGGAAGGTAAATGTTCTCCTGTTCACATCAAGAAGAATTAATATCCTAAATGTGTATATGAAACATTTCTCACACTGAAGTTCTAAAATCTTTCCTTATCAATAATTAACTATATGAGAGATTGCTTACAACATCTCACACACTTCATGTTCATATGTGTTCCAAAAATAATCCCTCGAGATATGAAGGGGAAACCATGATGAGGTGTTTTTTATAGAATTAGTTATTTCTCCCAAGTATTTGATACACCATCCTTCCTTCCATGTTTGTTCTAGGATGGGAAGACATTCATCATCAATTCCATTATCAGTTCTGATATACTCTATTGAAAATGTTAAGTGTTGGCTAGAAAAAATACAATAAACTTTAAATTGAGAGGGATTTTTTACATTATATCATTATGGAATGGATTAACATATTCACTATGTATACATATTCTATAATAGAAATTTCAAGAAACGTATTCTAAAAATACCAAAGATGAGTTTCAAAAACCAATGATGCCAATGAAATATTACTGTGGATTTTGGGAATTTGTAAAAAAGCCATAATGTTTGGAATATTCATTTTCCAATAAGAGGGAAAAATATCATCCCATACCCTCATCAAATGGTAATAGTCTAGTTAAGGTAGATACAACCACTATTACACTCAGCCATGTAGTCCATCGTATTCAAGAAACAAAGAGGTCTCAACCATCGCATTACCTTCTATCAAGTGGGAACAATAGGAAAAACTCCATTGGCCCAATGATAAAAGTGATCAGGGTCAACAAAGATTTTAGGAATGAATAAATAAACAATACTAAATTTTAAATGATATTTTCTTTGGTTATTTACTTAGAGTGATGTAATATATCCTACTTAATCTGCTAAAACCAATGAAACAAAAAAAGTTCAGTCAATAATAACTTCTTTAATACTTCCCTTTCTATAGAACGCTTGGTCAATTCAACCATGACTGCTTTATATACAAATATTTCATCCAACAAATGGAAAATGTAGAACAGGTGATGGGAGATATTTTACTAAAATAGGTAACATATGTAATTATCTCCTGGTAAAAAGAGTAGAGTGGCTGGGAAAAATATCTGACCATGTATGGGTAGAGTATTGAAAAATTGGTGACTTCAAATATAGTTGATCAATCTCATGTCACCCTAATATAATAACATCAAAACCAATAATTCTTCACTAACCCAAGGATGCGACATTGAATACACATCATAGAGGTTTACATAATGATCATTCATATGAAGAGACCATAATAGAATATTGATATTCCTATCATTTGCAATCCTTAACTCTTGGATATTTCATTCTTAAAATATTTAAAGAATGGGAACTACCCCACTAAATGAAAAATAATTGGAATCAAAAAACACATTACTATGAAGAGATCATGTTTTTTTCTTTTAATGTAATTCCCTTGGAATACCTCATCTACAATGATAATTATGTTTCCGAGTATGAGATCCTCATTCCTGACTAGTATGTGATAGGACACATGCATTGGAGCTGAGGATACAAGGGACAATTATAGCATGGCCGATGCTAATATCTCAGCGACATTGTCATAGAGAAAATATAAACCTCTAAGACCATTGTGAGAGAACTACAACAAGCCCAAATGAGACATTAAGTGGTCCTAAAACCATATGAAGGTCTTCAACTACTGCTCATATTACATGACCATCATGGAGGGGTGGAATTTTTTAATTATACTAGAAAAAGATGACTTCTAGTGTAGCCTATGATATTTCGATCAAATGCTCCCCCAACCACTGATCAAAAACCAAGATCATATCTTTCAAATAAATCTTCACTCAAACAATACAACAAGTAGATACCATATCTTATTAAACAGTAACCTCTATCCCAAATATATGTTATTATAAAATGTTTTGGCATTTTTTTCATCCAATCTATAAATTTTATATGTGCTATATCATTCAAAATAATACAAATAAGCACTCTTAATTCCCTTATAGACCAAAGATAAAAATTTTGGTACCTGGGGATTTTTTATTGGAGACAATGTAATCATAATTTTTTCTCTCCGTCTCATTCAAAATGAAGAATCATGAAGAGATTATCTAGGGACAAATCATACCCCTTAATATATTGGATATAAATTATAATGTCCAAATATGAAGGTATTTGATTGTAAATGGTTTTAGAATCACTTTTCTCTTATTTCATACACTTCAATGATTGAGATATATTGATGTGTATTTATCTCCTACAATAATGACCATACGAGTGTATGATGTGATAAATAAAACCCCCTCATGATGATAAAAATCAAGACTCAGTTTGGGTATCTCACATATAATTTTGTGTTCATGGTGATATGGAAATACACTACATATAAATTACTTGTTGGGAGGCCTTGGCTCCACGTCCTTATGGTTGTACATTTAGTATTTCAACAGTATTTGAAATAAAAAATTTATGGGAAGTTCAGTAGACTATATAGTCACTTCATAACCCTTTATTCTTGTGATGTCACATATGCTATGACATGTTTCTAAAAAATTAATGGAAAAAACCCAATAGGTATTGAAAATATAATGGTCACATCTCAGAATTCATAGGGACTACCCATGTGAATACAAATAGTATGTTTGATATTGAATATGTGTTACGCATAAATAAAATTGAGTTGTCTAGGATCCTTCTATCCCCAACATCATTGTAAAATAAAATCAGTTCATGAATCTCTTTTAAATGAATATAGTGTTAGGGGATGAAAATTCTTCAACTAATGTACTCAGTCATCTATAAATTGGTATAGTTTTCGTAATATTCCCCACCTCGTCTGAAAATTCATTAGCAGCCTCAGAGATAGAATGAGAAGAGGATGATTTTAGGGACATAACTCCCACATTTGAGGAAACTATCTATACCACCATTGATGAACATAGATGAGTGAATATAGGAAAATAATAAGACCCATTGACTACATTGATTTGTATAATTTTTCCTCTTGAGGTTAATTATATGTAGATTTTATTTTTAAGGAAACATCAATATCAGATTTCGTGGAATTTTATAGAAATTCTTGGGATGATCCCCAATATTTCCTCACACCATCTTAGATCACTAGATGACTATTGAGGTTTCCAAACTGAGTCTAAGGTAATATTACCCTCTAATGATACTAATATGGAGTCAAAATTTGAAAAATTAATCAAATCAATTATTTATGGGATGTGAAATAATGACAAAATATCATGAACATCATCATTCTCATGAAAAAATTGAACTATTAGGTTCTAAACTAATTTCAAAGGCCTCAATAAAATTTAGTCATAGGAACAATTCTCGTTTTAGATCACAAAACACATTGTCAATGAAACTATTGTCATTAAATTTCTTTCGTTCATGGATGGGTACTCAGGGTATAATCGAATAAATATATCCCATGAAGATGTGGAATAAAAAACCTTTAGATCTCTTTAGGGAATATTTTTTCTATCAGTTCATGCCCTTTGGATTAAAGAACAGTAGTTTTATTTGTCAATGTAAAATAAAAATAATATTTATGACCTATATAGTAATTAATGAAAATTGTTACTTCGATGTCCTGGAACATAAATCCAAATAGTTATCAGATCACTTAAATGATATTCAAAAAATCATCAGCATGTTTCAATAGCAGTGTTTGATGATGAAACCTATGAATTGTTCATTCCGTTCAATGACTAATAAGTTCTATTACATTGTCGTATGCCAATGTGGATGTAACACCCCAATATTTCATAGTACGTTATTTATTCAAAGTAATTTAATAACAAGTAATACACACAAAAATGAGTTCTAGAGCACCATGACATACCATACAAGCAATTAAAAAATGGTTATGAATAATATTAATTGAATTTTGACCTTTATATAATCCCTAATATTTTAGAATCCATATTATGAGTTTCTTAGACATAATGTATAAACAAATACATTTTTGCCAGGATGTGAAGAATTATTTTATGAATAACCTGCATGGATAGTATAAGGGGATATGAGTGTGGAGACACAATGTTTCCAAGGCTACTAATCTAATCGACCTTCCGAGATTTGATCTTTTGTGATGTTTCCAATGTTTTGTAATAATGCACCAACTCTTGGTAACTTGGGTCGGGGCGTTACTATTGGTATAAGAGGAATTTTAGTACAATTCTTGGAAGATAGATTTAGATAAACTCTTATTAGAGCACATAGACCTAAGATAAACATTGAGGATGAGTATAGAAGAACTTCCTAGAATATTGGTATTGAAGATATTTTGTGAGTTTTCTGAGAAATACATCCCTGTCTGGATACGAGCAGGTAGAGGTGGATCTAGTACAGATTTACCTAGGGGTAAAACTCAAAAACTCCACTTTGAGTTGACTCGAACGGGAACTGGTGCACGACAACGGGCCTTGCTGCACTATTAGTTACGAAACTCTCGGGGGATATGCATAGGATAATTATCATTTTCTTTACAAACAATTATGAAAGGATTCTGAGTATATACTTACTCAAATATTTTTTTTTATTATTATGGATTATATCCATAAACTGTTCAATTTACGTTAGGTATTTTACAAGGTAGCAATTATTTATTGCAATTCATAAAATGACTGAGTTTATGCTATTTATAGAAATGGACCCCAGTAGAAGGAATGTGATCTCCAATAATACGTATGATCCAAAGAGTAAGAAGTATCTTATCTTTCACAGTATTAAGACAACATTTATAAGGGAAATAATCTCCCATGTATTCACAACATGTGAAGAAATAGAATCATGTGTAAAAAAGATAAGTAAATAATTCTCTAATTCATATGGCTTTGAAGGGAAGCAAGAGAAGAAAAGGATCGTAGAGAAAAAGATGGATAAAGGGAAGAGGGAAAAGAAGAATTTCCCATATGTGATAACTGTGGGAAGAAACACCCAGGAACATTCCTGGAGGGAATGGGAGTTTGTTATAAGTGTGGAGAAAAATGACACCATGTATGTGACTACGAGGGTGAGAAAAAGGTTTTAAATGAACAATTATTCACCTGCAAGGAGATGGGAAACTACACAAACCAATTTCCAAATCATCAGAGTATTCCCCAAATGATGTCATTGGATAATAATCATGTTATGATACTACCACATATTAGGTGGAATGATTAGAGTTCTTATGTTGTTATTAGATAATTATGTCATTTTAGTGTTGTATCCACAATGTACTAGTTATAATAATTATGGAGTATATATGGATTGTACTTCGGTACTATTTCATTAAGGGCTTGAGATTGTGTGGAACCAAGAAAAGTGAATCAATAATAGGTTAAATGTTTTGGAAAATATATGGTTGAGAGAAAGATAAAACATAATATGGTTCTGATACCGAGGTAGTGATTTTGGAATAATACATGATTGATTTGGATAAATTATATTGGATATTGTTGATTACCTTGAAACTGATTAATGATTTTTATATTCCATCATTATTGGAGTTTACAAAATTTTAGGATAAAAAGAGTATATCCCATATTCAATAAAGAATAAGGGATCATGAATGTAATAAAAAAGGTTTTATGGTAATTCATGATGTTGTAGTGTTTTAAAAGAATACTTGATGAAGATGTTCACATGTTGTTACACAGAAAAAAAGGATCTTCATTGTGTTTACCTTCCTTTTAAATTTTGGACTGTGAGTTTGCAGAGAAGTATTTTGGATAATTCTAGTTTGATATTATTTTTGGATTTCTATAAAAGGATATCCTGGAGGTCATGCGACAACCTGTCACTTCCAACAAGGCTACAAGACTTGATCCCGCAACCGAAGGGTGATAAAGGTATATCACCTACCACTGGCCCACATGATATCCTGGATTGAATAATGTAGTCTTTTTTAAAAAAATTCTTGTAGATGAATTAAAAAATCATTTTTTTGAACCCTATACAAATAGGATAAATAGAATATTATTTTTAAGTTCTATTATCATTTAGAGGGAAAGATGAGTTTGTGGTCGAAATTAGTAAAAGGATGGGACTCTATTTGGAAAGTATATATTATTATTCTTCTCTTATTCGATGAAGAAATTATTCTTATAATTTAGTGAAGGGATCATAAAACAAAAAAATGTGTTATCCTAATACCATATGTTTTTTTGAACAGATGATATTTTTAATCATCATAGATTGATGAATTTAAGGCCCTCAATTTTGCATTTGTTTGTGATTGATGAACTCAATCAATACCTATAAATATTTACGTTTTTTCTCCAATTATATGCCTTTAATTGCCTCCAATTTTCTCCTAATCAAGATCGTAATTTTGTGGTTACCCTTTAATTTCCCTTTTCCTCTTATTAAGACTAAATTTTATTAACCTAATTTCTAATGTGGGTTTTCCCAAAGGTATTTTCTATTTTCAACCATTTATTTTTGAAAATTAATTTCAAATTGCGATGACGCAATTTATTGAAGGAGGGAATAATGTAACACAGCATGATTTCATGGTAGATTATTTCTTCAAAGTAATTCAATAACTTACACTACACGCAACACCGAGTTCTAGCGCACCATGACTTACCAAAAAGCCATTCAAAAATGGTTATGAATTTTATTAACTGAATTTTGAACTTTATATAATCCATATTATTTTGGAATACATGTTATGAGTTTCTTAGACATAATGTAAGAACCAAAACATTTTTTCAGATAAAAGAAGTATTTTTTAAAAAATGTAAATTTAATTCCTTTTAATTTTGAATCCTTTTTAAATCCAATTTTTGGAACATTTATATATTCAATTTGAAAAAATAAACCTCTTCTTTATAGTCGGGACATAAGAATTTAGTTTTAATAAAGTTTTGGTGTTTTTCTGATAACATTCATATTTGAGTGAATATTGAAAAATACTATATTTTAACTGAAAACATCTTTTTAAATCAAAATAATTTATATTGTTAAGTTATAAATTTTAATGGTTTTGAAGTGTAAATAGATTATATTTTTACCATTTAATCCAATTATGGATATTTTAAGTAATTTCACTTTGAAATTGGACATAAAAAAGTGTCAAACTTTTGGTAGATATTATTCCTTAAAAATACGCCTTTTCGTTTTGACAACGGGAATTACTTTTAAATTAATAAATTAAACTACTATGTTTTTAATTTGGTAAAATAGAATTCATTATTGAATTCGGAATATCCAAATTAGATTCGGGTAAATTTTTTGTATTTTTCTGAAAACTTTTAATTTTGGATGAATAGTGAAAAACACTGAGTTATAGTTTAAAACCGAAACTTTATTTAAATTATTATTTATTTTATTTAAATTTAATTTATGTCAAAATAGATTCATAATACCTATATAAGTTCAATGTAATTCATTTGATTCAGTTTATAATAATTATATATATATAAAAATTTTATTGAACTTTTCACCGTCTTTTACCAACCTCCTAGGAGAATTTGAAAATTCACATAAAACATAATTTTACTGCTTCTATGAGGGAAATTTATAAAATCCAAGATACACGGTTAATATCATGGAGTAAAATTCAGTTCAATATGATAAAAATAATTTTTGGTGAATAGTAAGTTTTTACTTTTATTTACCACAGTTAATAGTAAATAGGGTAATTAAGGGTAAAAATGATATTAATATTACCATTACACATGTCCTAATTCTATTGGAAAAGTGTATCTGAACCAAAAACAACCTTAGGAATAAAATATTATCATTTAGGTCCACTTGGATTCAATTAAGACATTTATTATTATTTAATTCAAATAAGAGTTAAAAGAGTTAAAAACAATGTTTAATTACTAAAACATTTTTAATATAAGGTGATACCGAAGATAAATTCGATTATAAATATTCATTAAAAATAAAACAATATTTCCTTAATAATGATATTTTATTTATAATTTTTAGACATTAATTAATTTAATTTAATTATGAAACCATGGTGATGTAGTAATTACCTAATTATTGAAATATTAAAATAATTGATATTATAAATATCCAAATAAATGTAATTTAAGACTTTTTAGGAATTCCACTAATTTTATAGATTAATATGACATATTAGGATAGGTTATATAAATATTTTTCGATTTAATTATAGTGTTATGAAATTATCAAAAACGTAATACCCAATAGTGTCAAAATTGATATAAAATAGTTTTTAAAACAAATATTATATTATTAATTGATATTCTATTCCAAAAGATCTAAATTTTGGCCAAAGGACATATATAATGATAGTTGTATCATTAATGTACCACTTTGTGGGTCTCTTGGAGGTATATAGTATGTTTATTAACTATATAATATAAAAATACAACGAGAAATGGTAAATGTCAAACTATTTAACTAAGAGTTAAATATAAATGATAAGGTTAATATAGTGACCCAAACCTATCTAAAATCTATTGATTGAATGAATTTAGACCCCTCCCTACCAAAACCTTTATATAATCCTCTTTGGATCCATTAGAAACCGAATATGAATTTATTATAAAATAGTATTTCATGATTTTCCAAAGGTGCCCCTCACCCCTCTTATAAAAGAGCAGTCCCCCTTCTCTTTAATTCACACCTTCAAAGACTTTTGGCTTGACAAAACCCTTCCCATATATTCTCTAAAATTTTGTAACTTCAACCTAGATTCCTTATTGTGTTCAGAAGACCAACTTATGGAGCCCTTTTGATCAAATAAAAAGGAAGAATTCGAAGAAGAGGTAATGTTTTCACCACCCTCTTTCATGTTCCTTTCTTCTTCAACTTCTTATTTATTTGTTATTCCCATTATAAAATAATAACTCCAGTATCTTATATATACTGAGATGTTATTAAAAATATTTTACAACCATATTCATTATTCTATCCATCCTTTGAAATGACATGTCACCATACGTGCGTACGTTTGGGTTACCGTCTCCACGTCCTAGGGAAATTGTTTTTCAAAACATTATTATTTGGATGTGTATAATAATGATGTGTAATTCATGTAAATAATAAATATAACATGATAATGATTCAGTATATATGATATAATATCCAATTATATATTATTTCAATATCAATATAATGATATTGTCGCCCGTGCGTATGTACGAGTTACCGTCTCCTCGAACGCGATGAGATTCATTTCCAAGTTCACCATTCATCGAAGATTATAAAAATATATATTACTAATAATTATGCAATATATGAAATAATAATTATACTGGATATATATATATATATAAGTATTTATGTACTTAAATATATCTTATTCACTAACTATATGAAAACAGAAAGAGCGTTTATGTGTACGTACGGACTACTGTCTCCATAAACGGCGTTTTCCATTTCATATATACATACATTATAAATTTTTATATTCTAAATATATATGATAAATAAATCATTTTTTATATTCTGGAAGTATTTAAATCATGATCTAAGTGATACAATCATGAGTAACAAGTTAAAACACGTACAATAAAGAAAGTGATTATTACCCGAAATATAAATATAACATGGAAATTATTATTAAATGGGTAGTATGAAGTAATAAATGAATAATGTTAGATATCATAAATATTAATATGGTTCTTGTATAATTTAATAACAAACTATAGTCTTCATACAGGAGGCTAAACGTACCCTCGACTAAAGGAATGTGAAAGGTAAGGGGTTTTCATCTCACTCCTTATTCCCGTGATATTCGTACCATATTGCAACTATTACCTTTTCTGTTGTGTATGTACTACTCATAATTGTATTATTTGTGTAATATACTTTAATTTATTTGTATTTACATATTCATTTTTTTATTCCTCTTTCTTGTTGTGTATGTTTCATTAGTTACCAAATTGTTAAGGGTTAATATCACAATCTCTTTATTATCCGATGTTGTTTTTACGTATGTATCTACATTGACATATTTATTATCCATGTCCATGTTTTATGAATGATTTTTAAAAGGGATTATTTTAATGAAATTTTTATTAAAACATCATTTCATATGTTTTAAATATTTATTCTTCTAAATCATTCTCATTAATGTCCATGTCTTCAAAATAGTTTTTAAGGATTTATTTATATGGACCTGAATGTTGTTAAAATGTTAATTCCTTTAAAAATTTTCAATGTTGTATGGGACACATAGATTTAAATATTTCTTTAAACGACTTATTTTCCAAATTGTGTGAAATTTAAATGATTTCATGAAAAATTTGTATTTCTCTCAAAGTGTTTTACAAATCATTCTCATCAACTTCAAAATCCTTTAAGGGATTTTAAACTTGTTTTGATGTAGATTTATCATGATACAAATCTTCCATATTGTGTTGAAGTTTTTGTGATATGTTTGACTGTGGATGTGTAATTTTTCTTCCATTCATGGTTTATGGGTAAAGTATTGACATTTCATATTCTAGTTTTAATACGAATGTTTAGACCTTTTCATATGAGGAATTCATTGGACTTAGTAAGTGGTGGGTTGAGCCCGCTATAGCTCCTCGATGCATCAGTAGGTCTCATGAGACAAACTAGTTTCATGGCACGAGGAATTGACAAAATCTTCTTTGTAGTCTTGACACGAGGCCTTGGCTACGTGGTTATGATAGTTTGGAATTATGAATTCCATCATTATGAAATTGGTTAGTGATATGGCATGTGATTATTCGACAAGTAGAATATCCATGTGAACAAGTAAATGGTTTTATTTCATTTTATTTTAGCCATATTATGCTGAATTTCATGTTTAAAAGGATTTTTTTAGTTATACATTGCCTTAAATGTTTATTCTTATTTATGAATGTTTTCTATATATTGTTATCCATACTGAGCATCTGAGCTCACCCCTTTCTATGTTTTATTTTTCCCATGATTCCATGAAGTGTATTGTGATTGATATGTAGGGTAAAGCCATGGGAATAATGGCATTCATAAAGGATTATTTATGTTGTTTTTTATGTTATAAAGTGTAATTTGACATTCATGTGTGTAATCTATTTTTCAAGACTGCTAAATCAATCGGTCCATCGGGACATGATTCCTTGTAATCATGCCAATGTATTAAAATAATGCACGAACTCTGTGTAACTGGGTTCGGGGCATTACAGTTGAATTATGGTCAACTTAAAAAATAATAGTACTATCTTGGATGTATCATCACCTCAAAATCATAGATAAATTAGGGGGATCTAAATTCACTACACATACATTCAATGTTTCACCAATATCTTGGTCGAAATGTTTCACTTTTAAAAAGATAATAAAAATTGATTCACAAACCAATGGTATGAATATTTTCAAACTGATATTTTAGTTTTTCATTAAGTATCTATTACAATCACTAATCCTGATTCCACCAGTGGAATTAATTTCTACATGTCTTATATGTGTAATCCATGGAAATATAACGTCTTTCTCTCCCCATACATAAGATTGGTGTACGAAATGAGAGAAATCTCTAATACCTAAGTGAAATGATTCTTGGAAATGAGTCCTAATTTTCTAGTGGTTATAATAACATCTTCACACTCATTTGGATAAAAAATTTGAGTCATTACTTGTAGAACCGTAGAGTCTAGTTGGTCTCTCGTATTAATAACCTCAAGTATAATCATGAATTTATAATGTTCACTTGGTGTTTGGCCACATGGGATGTTATTTTGTAATTGTATGACATTCATTTCGTGCCCCAAAATATAGTGAAAGGGTAGGCCCTGGATGATTTCATCATAGAAAAAACTTCCTAATAATGTACCCCATGAGATAATGATCTTCCAGATAATGAGGTTTTATAGGTCCATGACACTCCCCATATATGGGAGTTGCATTTTTATATTTCCACATAAAGTTCTAAAGGTAATGGATTGGAAAACCAAAAACTCAAAAGGAATGTCACAAGGATTGTGTTTGTTTCTCTGGAAAAACAATTCCCTTACTCATTCTCAATAACCAAATTTTGTATGAATAACGTGGTCGAATACCATGCCAAATTTTCTGGCTTGGTAATAGTGCTAAAAAAAATTTGCTATATGAACCTCCAAGGAAATTCATAGCTATTGATAATGTTGACCAACTGATAATATTCTGTTAAATTCAAGAACATAAACCTCTCATTGGATTTGTTAGAGGATTATGAGATAAGTTTCATTTTGAACTCACATTACATCATGTACCATGATCTTATAACACTCATTCCAATTCAATGGATTATGAAGCCACAGATCTGGATGATCACAGTCAGGAGGATGTAATCTTCTATTCACACACTAATGTAAATTCATATTTGTAATCATTTGTGACATGATTGAAATTAATCAGATAAACACCACACCATATATATGTGAACTAGTATCCACCCATTGGTTGATGGATACCATAGTCTATTATCATCATAATGGGACACACCTAATAGTCCTAGATGAAATGGAATAGATTTTGTACTGAGAATCAAACATCAATCCATGAGAAGGTCTGAATGAGAAAATTTCCTCTGCAAGTGAGGTTTCAATGGAATTCAACTTATATGTATAGAAGAATTATAGATTCGCATTATAATGAAAGAATTTGATCCAAGCTCATCCATATATCATTATTATGGGAAAATAATATTAAAAAAATGTAGTTTAGTTTACTACTATAATTGTTATATATAGATAAGTATTTATATCCATATTTCATGTGGGAAATCGATGTTCTGGGTCCATATCCACTGACCACCACTAAGATGTTAATGTATATCCTTATGGTTTCAAACTTGTTTTCCAAATATGCATAAGAAATACCCCTCAAGGAAGTCTTGATGAAGAATACCATTAATTGTATAAAGTAAAATACCATCACTAAATTCAGATACCTTCATATGATATTGATGGGTAATGAAAATGCCTTCTTTTTTCTATCGAGTTGAATAAATTGTAATTGGAATGCAACATTGTGTAAAACTATTCATCGTGTTATCATGTTGAAGAAAAAGGAAATTTAAAGGCCTTAAATAATACTATAGAATATAATATTGAATGTGGTCAGCATGTTCATGATTGATTTAGTAGAAACGATCATTAATTCATTGTTGGAATATCCCAAAACCAAGCAGACTACTATTCACAAAACTCTATATTCATTGGTGTTCATAGCGATGTATGTTCTTCCCATAGAAGACTAGTTTCCCATAAATTAAATAACTATCTATCAATTACTCTTGAATGATATTAAATCAAAAATAGTGTTTATTTATTTGAATGTATCAATAAGAAGAGGTTTCTGAAATTGCATAACATTGAATTATACTAAAAGAAGATCACATCAGCCTTCAATAAAAAGGCTATTCTCCATTCCATCCATCAAGTAGAACTTGTATTTTACCTATGGACCCCAAATATTCCATGTAATAAACCTAAAAATATAAAACCCACATGGTAAGGGCCCAATATCAAACACATGTTCAATAATAATTGAGATTATTGTTGAACACAATAGATTATGAATGCATCAATTCCCCACCAATGTGAAGTTTATTAAGAAATACATTACATAACATTCATCAATAATTATTTTCATCATGTGTTGTTTCTTTTAAACTACATAAAATAAATCTCGACCACATGACATGAAATGGTATAGAAGATTGCTTGGAATGAATAAAATAAATAGCACAACATCTCACACCCTGACCATATGAATTTAAAATATACAGAAGACATCATGACCATAAGATGTTAAACTGTATGGTAGATATCATGAACACATGATATAAAAATATATAAATGAATTCCTATCCAAATGATATTAAACTGCATAGGGAATACTATCTCTCCTATGAGCCACCACACATGAGGCAGATCTATGAAAAAGGGAAATCAGTTTCCCTTATCGCTATGTGCGAGTTATATCATCATAGAAAATCTATCAATTCAATAAATATTTGTGTCATTATTACTACGATCACAATATACATAGTGATGGATATGTCCAAAATCATTGGTCCATATAGAATATATCTATCCCTTTCAAAATACAACAGTTTGTGCAAGGATGTTCAATCATTATTTTTCCCTTTTGTTAACCATCATCCTTAATGAATGATGTTAAAATTCATGATTGATATCCATAAAAGATAATGTTAAACATAATTTTTTTCAAAAAATCTATTTTTATTGGTTCTTAACATTTTATAAAATATAGTAATGACTATATTCCCATCCATGTTTATACTATAATATTTTTTCATATTATGTTATCTTCATCCTAAATCCATGATGTTAGATTTCGTGGTGGATGCCACCACCAATAGAAATTATACTACATGGATGAAATCCTTGTTGCATTATGTTATGCTTCATGAATTTCTAGAAATATGTATGACATCATTTTAATTAGTATTATAATTTTATGGATTCATATATCATATAAATTCACCTGGAAACTAAATTATAAAAATTCTCATATCCTTTAATTTAATAGCATCAATATTGTCACATATCATGTTCATTAATGAGGTAACCAAGTCTTAGATTCATGTATTGAAATGGATCATCATGTGTATGTTCCACATGATCTTAAAATATATATTTAATGTCACATTCATGTCCTAAACTACACATTACAAAAAACCTTTTCTAAGGGAACCACTTACCTTGATGTTCAACTATGACCACACCACCATTATTGAACAACATGTGTCTTAATTAATTTCATCATTGGTTATTTATTTATGTATAGATCGTTAATCTTAGGTATCCCTAAAATAGTCAATGAGAGAAATTCCCCCTCTATGTGGGGGTTAGACTAGATTATAGGGTTTCAAATTAAATAACAACAAGTGGCATGAATTATATTTTTTAAGGATACATACTTGTTGGTCGGAGTGGATACTCAAGAGGGGGGGGGGTGAATTGAGTTCCAATTATAATTTCTATTAAAATATTTTCTATTTGAAATCCCCTAAATTATAAAACAAGTTAAACTATATTTAATATATATAGATTGTAAATGTTCACTTATCTTCTCAAAGATTGATTAGGTCTTAGTTAATTCAATCACAAGATTAAAATAACTTTCGAAACTATCCTAGTGATTTACAATAAGTGTAGACACTTTCTAATTTAACTATCAAAGTAACATTAAAATAGTTTTTTATTTCAAAGTAACAGTAGTGGAATATAAAAGGTAAATGTAGTATACTTTATACTAACTATGCACATCAGAGATAACAAGAGGCTCAGTCTCAAAACGAGACTTAGTCCTCTCATATTTATATAAAATTGATCCACACCCTGGATCGGGGTTAACAAAAGTTTACAAAAATGTCTAGGCCACGCAGGGACCTCTACCACTATTCTTCGTGGGAAACAAAATAAAGACAAGGCCACAAAAGTACCTCTTCCATAGTTGATGTGGGTAAAAAAGAGTTAAGAGTTTTTGATTGAGGATTTGGATATCCTCCAGTTCAGTGTAGGAGACAGTGTGTGTGTGATATACATAGTACACCACACTACTCAAAAGTAAATAAAAAAATCACATAGACAGAGCATATAAGAGTTTATAAAGCTCGAGTGATTAGCAATGTAGCTCGGGACTCTTTCGATTTAGCAGAGCTGCTTCTGAGTCCTTCTCTGGTTTTTCTGTTGAATAACAGAGTGTCGTGATTCATCTTGTGTTCCACTAGTGAGAATGATCTCTTGATTCATCATGTTTTATTCAGTGGTGTTGGATTTCACTAATGATATTTCTTTGAAATTCTTGCAATCTCATTCTTTATCAAGATTGTTTTTCTAGTTTAGCACAGTGCACTCGGGCGTATGTAAGTTATTCTCGTGGAATATTCACACACATATATCTGTACTTCAGCTCAATCTTCCTTATAATCCACCAGTTCTGGAAGTAGGAATGATTCTATTTTCATAGGTACAAGATACAATTTCCTGACATGCCAACAACTATCATTAAATAACATTAATTTCCTTATAAACATCAAATATGACCATTATAATTATTTAAATAATATTGAAAAAAAAGTTAAGAAACAGTGTCACAGTGATTTACGTAAACGGTGTCTTCTTCACAGTATATGCTCCACAGTATGTGATTCACTGTGTCTCCATGTCACAGTGTCTATCTCACGGTGTCTTGGCCACGGTGTGTCCTTCACGGTGTCTGGGTCACGGTATGTACTTCACGGTGTCTGGGTCATGGTGTGTCCTTCACGATGTTTGGGAGATTGTGTGTCCTTCACGATGACTGGGTCATGGTGTGTCCTTCACGATGTCTGGGTCACAGTCTGTCCTTCACAGTGTCTGGGTCACGGTGTGTCCTTCATGGTGTCTAGGTCATGGTTCGTCCTTCACGGTGTCTGTCTGACTGTGACTGTGTCTTGTACACAGTCTGTCTTACTGTGTCAAACATCATGGTGTCTCTGTACATAGAAAAATAACTATATTTAGACATAGACAGTAATATACAGATTATGAATTAACCTTAACCAGTAGAGAGTAAGAATAATTGAATCATAAATATAAAGACTTGATAATATAGGTTAGAATGGTGATCATGCATAAGATTTGTAAATAATAAAGTGAGTAATTAACATCAATAAGACTTGCTATTATTAAAACATTATGTGTAGTTATTATTGATATTGGAGAGAATTAACAGGATGGTCAATTAAGATTGATATTAATTAACAGTAATAGGATTTGTGATCATTAAAACATGATTAAATCATGATGAGTCCGACAATATCCCTCTTTTTGATGATCACAAATCATGTATAGGTAAAAAATATAAATGAAATACATCATTAAAGAAAATAACAGACTCAACAATTAGAATAATAATACTCGTACTTGTTTCTCCCCATTTTGGGATTATCAAAAAGCAGTGATAATGAAGTCAAACACTGCATTTGTCATTAAATATTTTCAGAATAAAACGTACAGGAGAAATACAAACAGTAAAAAAAATGACATCCCATCAACAAAGAAAACATCCCATGGACTCTTCTGGGAGCCACCTTTTCCTTGCCTTTATCAGTAGCAGTAGATAGTGCTGATGTAGAGGAAGGCACAGATGTGGGAGACATGGAGGGTAAGGGTAGACCTTCAAAAATGGATGGAGCCAAAGTAGGAGGAGTAGAAGATCTAGGCCGAGGTTGGTCATGAATGACTGTCTGGATCTGAGAAAGATCTTGGCTGACTATTATAGAAGTGGAGGCATGGGTAAGTAGACCAGGTCTAAGGGTTGTAGCAGCTTGAGAAACTATAGAAGTACTCTTCACATGAAGATACGACTTCAAAATATTTACGAAATTAGTAATGATCTCACCACCATACTGTATAGAATTTTCAAATTTTTCCTTATTCTTCATAAATTTTTCCAGCAATCTGGTGATCTTTGTAAGATTTTGAACTTGAGCCTTAAAAGCTTGAGTGACCGGAGGGATTCTCAAATTCTCTACAACATATCTAATGTGATATGTCATATCACTTTTAGAGGAAATACGGTTGAGATAGACATCAATCTTCTTAGTTAAATCTTGTTGAGCATCACTGGAAATTTTGAATGAATCCTAACCAAGTCCAATGCTCGATCATTGTTCTTAACCACTTATGACAAAGAAGACAAATCCAAGCCACTGAAGGCATTCTAAAGTTCTTCCTTGATTATGGATATCATCATAGAATCATCCAAAGGAGGAACAGAAGGTTGACCAGAACCAAGAGAATCCTTGACAGCTTCAGTTAGAACATTGAGCTGTTTTAGAACTTTTTGCAGGCATCCAATGTATTCATCTGTGAGCTTATTCAGATTTTCTACAAGCTCCCTCATGTGTTCCAGCATTTTTGTGTGTCTTTATCCAATCATCTCCTAAAAATACAGTAGATATGGATGCACTTGAGACATAATATTTTTAGCATGGGTGGAATCAGTTGGCTCAGGAGAAGCAGCAACAGTGGTAGGGTCAGAAATAGGAGCAGGCACAGATCTTAAAGAGAGCTCATTCTGCATGTATGCTACCATATTTTTTAGGTTTGCAACATCAGCACTCCGAAGATTATTTTCTACTCTGACTTTTGAATTTCACGCATCATCCTTGGTTGAATATGCAAGATAATATTTTCCAAGAGAATTGATGCATCTTCTTAACACAGTTGAGTTACTGGACGAGGTTAACTGGATAAGATCTTCTCAACTCCGGCTAAAAGAGTCTCTCCAAAGACTTTCAGATTGTCTTTAGTTACAATGGAGAGTTTCATGGGTAATAATGTAGGTAAAGGTAGTGGAGAAGGCTCTGGTAGCAGTTCAGAGTCATCATCAGAATCAGATTTTGATTCTGATTGAGGATGGGGCTCTAGTTCTGGTTCTGAATGAGCTACAGACTTTAGTTGAAACACAGAAGAGAGATACATTCCAGTAGTAGTCACTTGATGTGACTCATTCACATCATAAAATCTTGGGAAAACATATCATGTGTACACATATTATGACTCATCAACAGGTTCAGATTCAGATTCAACAGACTTGGATGGACTAGTCTCACGGTTTTGAGGTTCCTCCCACTCAAATTGTGCTTCCATTTCAGTGACGATAGGGTTATCAACAAGGCCAAGATCCACATGATCATCTCTAATCTGTTCAGAAAAATCTTTTCTTGCCAGCTGATAGGCAATTTCCATCCTCTCTTCAGTAGAGGGGATTATCTCAAGAACCAATTGTTCCACAAGTTGTGCTTCCAGATTGGCTTGCTTTTCAACTGAGAGTTCTTCTACACCGGCAGACTCTTCCATGGATTTTTGCTCTGATTCTTTTACTATAGAATCTCTTACATACTCAGATTGGATATCCAGATTTACAACTTCTCTAGAAGTAGGAGGTTCTTTCTCACTAAGAACAACTAAAGGATACACAGTCCTTTCCTTTTCAACAACAACTTCTTCTCCTTGAGGTATTTTAGTATGAACAATAAGAGGGATAGCATGCCTTTATTTTTCAATAGGAGTTGCGTCCATTGGTGGTATTTCAGCCTCTTCTCCAGGTGGTACTTCAGCTGCCACTTCCTCTTCTTATTCAGCCTCTGAGTATTCAGACACTTCATCTGGTTCCAAACTAGGATCAGCTAGGTTCTTTGGCCTTCTTGGATAATCAACAGGATTAAAATTCTTATATAGTTTATCATTATCCTCAACCCATTTCTTCTTCCATTTGTTCCAAATAATCTTCATCTTTCTGATGATAGGCTTGGATAAGTAGAAATCAAAGTCCTCTAACTTTTCTTCATTCGGTCCAACCATTCCTTTGGCAACTAGCACGATAGAAATCATCCTTGACTAAAACAAGGAGGTGGACATGGACGTGACATTAATCAGATCACATATATGGTTAATAACATACTTGAATAGGTTTATCATATTTCCATTCTTCAATAGGTGAATCAAGAACACATCCTGATGCTTCATTACAGAAAAATCCCCTTTTCTTGGACTAGACAAATTCTGAAAAATGTTGAATACCATTCTAGTGTCTACATCTAGCTTTGCAGTTATAGCCATTCGCTTGGTGCCATTACCAGTTAATCATCCCAAATCATTTTCCAGATAGAAGATGTCAGATGAAGTAGGAGTGTCTCTCTGGTAGTCTTCACAAATTCCATCATGTGGAATCCTTGGGCATGCACCCCACAACCTCGAATAGAATGAACACTTTTGTACATTTATCTAACTTTTCACCGTAAAGATTTCTCCAAAATCAAAGGAAAACATCACATATTGGTAGAATTTAGATACCAATATTGGGTAAATCGGTATATCTTGTCTAGAGAACCACTCAAACCAACCTTGTTCTCTCATGATTTTCAGGACCAAAGATCTACTAGACAGTAGCCACTCAGGGAAAATTTATTTTTCAAGAAATACGATACGATTTACCAGGTTTTTGTTTATAGGTCCTTCGGGATCTATCCTCGGTATCCTCTTCTGCTTCGTAGAGTGGCTATTCTCAGGGGTATATAAAGACGGACAATTCATCCATGTCATCTACTGATGGTTCAGGCGAGAGATAAGAAGATGTTCGCATGGTAAAGAGGGTTCGAGAGAGAGAGCAGGGGAGAGTTCAGGTGAGAGATTGAGTGAAGCCTTTATGTTTAATCATTTGGGAATGAAAATCATCATAAAAACAAAAACACGGGAAATCAAATAGTGGTGGAATAAAAATTACCGTGATACGGGTTAAAATAAGAGTATAAATAATCTTCACGGTGAGACCGTGAGTAGGCATTATGTTGTGATGAAAAACAGTCATCACAGTGGGACAGTTGATGATCATCACAGAGAGACAACGACAATTTTGTTCAGTCATGGTGAGATAGTGACTTGACAGACCATGAGCACAAGGACATAACAGTGAGACCATAAGCGTGAAAAAGTAATAGTAAAACAGTGAGCATCAAACCGTAAAGTAAAATACAGTAAATTATTAAACATTAAGATAATTAAGATATCTATTTATGATTAATCATTCCATGTTCATGTATGATGTATTCTAATCTCTAATAATTTAATGGTTTAGTGAATATATCATGAAGTTGATATTCAGTACCAATGAATTCCAAATTGATATCACCTTTTTGATAATGATCCCTCAAAAAGTGATGTCTTACATCAATATGTTTTGTCCTAGAATGAGAAACATGATTCTTATAAATATTAAGAGCACTTCTGTTATCACAATTTATTGGTACATGTCTGAATTGATATCCATAGTCAAGTAATTTGTGTTTCATCCACAAAATTTGCACACAACAACTTCCAGCAGCTATGTATTCAGCTTCTGCAATAGATAATGCAACAGGATTTTTTTTCTTACTACACCATGATACTAGTGACTTGCCTAAAATGTGACATGTTCAAAAGATTCTTTTTCCATCTAACATACATCCAGAAAAATCGGCATCCGAATAACTAACTAATTTAAATGATTGAAATTTGGGATAGAATAGTCTTAAATTGGGAGTATGCTTGAGGTATTTTAAAATTCTCTTTACAGCATTTAAATGTGACTCTTTAGGGTTTTCTTGAAAACAGGCACACATACACACACTAAACATAATATCAGGATGACTATCAGTTAGGTAGATTAGACTTCCAATCATTCCTCTATAAGTGGTTTGATCAACATATTTTCCATCTTCATCAAGATCCAACTTATAGATGGTACTCGTGGGAGTGTCACTACTTTTTGTGCTATCTAGTCCAAAACGTTTTAATAGATCACTAGTATATTTAATTTGAGTTAAAATAATTCCATCATCATTTTAATAGATTTTAATTACGAGGAAAAATTTGAGTTCACCCATTAAACTCATTTCAAATTCATTTTGCATCATTTTAGAAAAACCATTACATAATGTAGTTTTTGACGATCCAAAAATAATATCAACTACATAAATTTGTAAAACTAAAACATCATTAGAAATGTGTTTTATAAAAAGTGTAAGATTAGCTATACCTTTTGTAAAACCTTGGTAAATTATAAAAGTACTAAACCTATCATACCAAGTTCTTAGAGCTTGCTTTGAACCATATAATGCTTTTGATAATATAAAAATATGGTTTGGAAAATGAGGGATTGTAAATCCAGGTGGATGTTCAAGAAACACATCCTCCACAATATATCCATTTAAGAAATCACTCTTAACATCCATTTGATATAGTTTGGAATTTAGATGTGCAGCATAAGAAAGTAAAATCTTAATAGCTTCTAATATGGCTACTGGAGAAAAAGTCTCCCCATAGTCAATTCCTTCTTCTTGACTGTAGCCTTGTGCAACTAGCCTAGCATTGTATCTAACTATATTTCCAGATTCATCTACTTTAATTTTAAACACCCATTTAGTTCCTATGGTGAAAGTGTCCTTAGGTCTTTCAACAAGATTCCAACCTTTATTTCATTCAAATTGATTGAGTTTCTCTTACATAGTAATCACCCAAAATTCATCATTAATAGCATCATCAATTTTTTTAGGTTCAAGTTGTGACAAGAAGGCTTGATGTTCAACATGATTTCTATGAAAATCTGTAGTCTTTGTCCCCCTATCCAGATTTCCTACAACAACATCTAAAGGATGATTCTTTAGATTTATAGTTGATATAGTAATGGTAGGACTAGAAATATCATGTTCCTCTATAGGTTCGGGCTCATTAAGAGGAGATTCTATAATAAGTCCAGAACTGGATGTCTTTATAGAAGGTTCTTTAGATTTGTCATTATGTTCCGGAATAGATAAATCTTATTAAAGATTTTCAGGAGAGGTTTTAGACTCATGTGGATCAGTTTCATCAAATTTCATGTGAACATATTCTTCCACACAATTGGTTCTATTATTGAAAACACTATAGGAATTGTTGGGTATAGAATATCCTAAAAAGATTCCTTCATCACTCTTAGAAGCAAACTTATCAAGATTATCCTTAGTATTAAGAATAAATACTTTACAGCCGAAGACATTAAAGTAACTAACCTTAGGTTTTCTATTATTCCACAGTTCATACGGAGTCATCTTATAAACATGTATAATCAAGAATCTGTTGATGATATAGCATGTTGTATTTACTACTTGAGCTCAAAAGTAAATAGGTAGGTCATATTCAGTATGCATAGTTCATGATATTTCTTGAAGGGTTCTATTTCTTCTTTCTACTACACCATTATGATGAGGTGTCCTAGGAGCAGAAATGTTATGATTATAGCTATTTTTTTGAGAAATAGGATTCAAATAAATGATTTTCAAACTCACAACTATGATCACTTCTTAGGGTTTTAATTTTAAGTCCACTATGGTTTTCTACAGACTTAGATTATTTAACATAGTAATAGAAATATTAACTTTTGTGAGCTAAGAAGTATACCCAAGTATATCTAACAATTTCATCTACTAAGATATAGAAATAGTGCTTCCCATTTAAGCGAGAAGCTCTAGATGGTCCAAACAAATCCATGTGAACCAACTCGAGAGGATGAGAAGTTGAGACTTCTTTCTTTGATTTAAAAGATACTTTATGTTGCTTTCCCTTTTGATAGGGATTACAAACATTGTCATTTGGAAACTCAATTTTGGGTAAGTCTCTAACTACGTTTTTTCTAGTTAGTTTCCTATGTGAGTGTATATTTCATTGTCCTAATCTTCTATTCCATAACCAAGACTCTTTATGAAAATCATTTAAACAAGTAACATTTTTCTTAGCAAAAGAATTTAAATCAACCGCGTAAACATTTTCATTCCTTAAAACAGAGAATAATAAACAATTTTAGAATTAAAAACGTTACAATAATCATTCTCAAACATGACATTAAAACCATCATCACACAATTCAGAGATACATAACAATTATATTTCAGTCCATCATCAAATAAAACATTAGAAATTAAAACTGAATTAGTGTTACCAATTTGTCCTAGTCCGATGATCTTACCTTTAGAATTATCACCAAAGGTGACGTAGCCTCCATCAACCTTTATTAAGCTCTTGAAGCATGAGTAATCCCAAGACATATGTATTTAGCATCCACTGTCCAAATACCATGTCTTCTTTTGGGAACTCCTCAAGCAGGTTTCCAATAAAACAGTTTTAGATAGAATATGATTTTGGTACCCAGATATTTTTGGGTACAGACAGGTTATAAATCAATGATTTTGGTACCCAAATTTGTCTTATGGGTCTCATAAAATTTGAGTCACAAGATTTTGAAAGATAAAATATATTTGATCTATAAATGTGTGAGTAAATAGTTAAATCAAATGAATATCCAAAATTTGAACTAGCAGTATTCTGTCCAGATTTAGGAATTAATATATTCATAGTAAGTTGTATCTGTCTAGTTTTGTACCCTATTCTAGTAGTTAATTTTGCTGCCACATTCATTCCTAGAGTTTTAGTTAGTGTATCCTTTCCATTTTTACCTTCTCTAAGTGTTTTCTATGTTGCTCATTAGACATTTTCAGTTCAGGGTTTTCCTTTAATAGTAGAGCATTTTCCTCTTTTTCAATAGTATTCTCAGTTTTAACAGTTGTTATGAGAGCATGTTTTTTCTTCAATGATTTGTATTTATCCTTAAGTTCATTTCATGTCTCTTCCATCATTTTAAAATATTCAAATAATTCCTCACTTGTCATGTTTTCAGAATCCGAATCAGATTCAGTTCCAGAATAACATGAATTTAAAGCAGAAGTATCCAAGGTTACCACATATGTGTTTTTCATGAAAAACATGTTGGCACGTTTTTTTTTTCAGGATCACACATTTCAGATTCACTTGTGCTATCTTCAGAAGCACTCCAGGTAGCCTTCATAGATTTCTTGTACTTATTGTCATTATACTCATATTTCTTCTTGAATTTTAGCTTTTTACAGTCTTCTTTAATGTGTCCTTTTCGTTTGCACTCGTAGAAAACAACATCATCACTTTTATCTGCCTTTTTCCAGTCCTTCTTCCAATGTACCCTATTATTATATTTTCCCTTTTAATTTGATTTTCTGATGAATTTTTTCTTCTGATAAAATTTCATAAACCTTCTAGCTATTTGTGCCATTTCAGCATCACTATCAGAGTATAGCCTTTCACTTGTTGAACTATCAGTTTGTATTTGAGCTTTTTCTATGTCCTTTCTCATTGAATTAGTATACTTAATAGCCACTTATTTCCTTTTTGGATTATCATCTTCCTCTTTATTTTCCTTGATTTCTTCCTCATACATCATAAGAATATCAATTAGCACTTTGACAGGTAGAGCTCCAATGTCACGTGACTCTCTGATTGAAATAGATGTGACTCTCCCTCAGTCTGGTAGACACCTCAATATCCTCATAATTTGTTCCTTAGCTGGAAAAGATTTTCCAAGTGATCTCATTGTATTGACTATCTCATTGAACCTGAGATACATATCAGAAACAGGTTCATCAGTTTTCATTTTAAAATTATCATATTTAATAGTATAAGTATTTAATCTCATCTCATTGACATTGGTTGTTCCCTCACGAGAAACACCCAATGTATCCCATATTTCAAAAATCAGTATTATAAGTAGATATTTTGTTAAATTCCTCATCTCCTAGAGCACAATACTTGTAATTCAATTATTTACAATTATTATTGTAAGAAGTCTTTTTAGGTTCATCCCAAGTTGTTCATTCAATTTCAAGAATTTTATATTCAGACTATATAGCAGTCCAAATATCAAAACCCATACTTTATAAATTAATTTTCATTTTAAGTTTCCACTGGGCATAGTTTGTACCATTAATGAAAGGTGCCATGTTAGTAGCAGCACCGTCTTTTCTATTGTCTATAACTAGATTTTAGAAAAGATATTTTAAATAGATAAAATTTAGAACTAACAAAAATTTAATATCTTTAATGATGCAACTAAAATCACAGTTGAAAAAAAATAGTATTTCAAAAATCCTTTAACAAACAAAATCCTTTGATACGAAAGGTTGGTCAGAGTGGATACTGAAGAGGGGGTGAATTGAGTTCCAATTAAAATTTATATTAAAATATTTTCTATTTGAAATCCCCCAATTTATAAAACATTTTAAATTGTCAGGAATTTACACAGATTGTAACTGTTCACGAAGCTTATCAAATATTTATTAGGTCTTAGTTAATTCAATATCAAGATTAAACTGACATTTGAAACTAAACTACTGATTTACAAGAAGTGTAAAGACATGCTAATTTAACTATCAAAGTAACATTAAATTGGTTTTGTATTTCAAAGTAACAACAACGGAATATAAAAGATATTCATAGTATACTTTAAACTAAAGATGCACAACAGATATAACAAGAGGTTTAGTCTCAAGATGAGACATAGTCCTCTCAAATTTAAATAAAATCGATATGTACCCTAGATTGGGGTTAATAACAGTTTACAAAACTGTCCAGGCCATGCAGGGACCTCTACCACTGTTCTTCATGGGAAACAAAATAAAGACCAGGCCACACAAGGCCCTCTTCAATAATTGACATGGGTAAACAATAGTTAATAGTTTTGGAGTGAGGATTTTGATATCCTCCAGTTTAGTAGAGGAGATAGTGTGTGTGTGAGATATACTGAGTACACCACTTTGCTCAAAAGTAAATAAAAAAATCACTTAGAGAGAGAAGATAAGAGTTTAGAATGCTCTAGTGATTAGAAATGTAACTCTGGACTCATTGGATTTAGTAGAACTGCTTCTGAGTCCTTCTCTGGTTTTTCTATTGAAAAACAGAGTGTCGTGGTTCAGCTTGTGTTCCACCAGTGAGAATGATCTCTTGATTCATCGTGTGTTCTTTAGTGGTGTTGGATTGCACCCATGAGAGTTCTTTGAAAGTCTTTCAATCTTTTTCTTTCTCAGGATTGTTCTTATAGTTCGGCACAGTGCACTTGGGCATATGTAAGTTCTTCTCGTTGTATATTCACACATGTGTGTGTGTACTGCAGCTCATTCTACCTTATATTCCCCCAGTTTTGGATGTAGGAATGATTCCCTTTTCATAGGTATGAGATACAGTTTCCTAACATGCAAACAACTATCATTAAATAACATTAATTTCATTAGAAAAATAAAATATGACCATTAGTATTATTTAAATAATATTGACAAAAAGTTTAGAAACAGTGTCATAGTGATTTATGTAAACGGTGCCTTCTTCATGGTATATGCTCCACGGTATGTGATTCATTATGTCTCCATTTCACGGTGTCTAGCTCACGGTGTCTCAGTCACAGTGTTTCCTTCACGGTGTCTAGTTCACGGTGTGTCCTTCACGGTGTCTGTGTCACGGTGTGCCCTTCACGGTGTCTGGGTCACCGTGTGTCTTTCACGGTGTCTGGGTCATGGTGTCTCCTTCACGGTGTCTGGGTCATGGATTGTCCTCCACGGTGTCTGGGTTATGGTGTGTCATTCACGGTGTCTGGATCATGGTTTTTCCTTCATGGTGTCTGTCTGATTTTGACTGTGTCTTGTACACAGTCTGTCTTACTATGTCAAACATCATAGTGTCTCTTTACATAGACAAATATCTGTATTTAGACATAGAATGTAATATGAAAAATACAAATTAAGCTTAACCATTAGAGAGTAAGTGAACTTGAATCATAAATATAAAGACATGATAATATAAATGAGATTGATGATCATGCATAAGATTTGTAAATAATAAAGCGAGTAATTAACATCAATAAGAATTTCTATTATTAAAACATGATGTGTAGTTATTATTAAGATGGGAGAGCATTAACACGATGGTCAATTAAGAATGATAATAATTAACAATAATAGGATTTGTGATCATTAAAACATGATTAAAGATTGAGGAGTCCAACAATACTGATTCCTATATATCAAATATTAGGCATAGCTATAACAATAAATGTGATTATTTTCCTTATTGTTTATGGGTCATACCTGTGTAGAGTGTTACCCATTCAAGAGCAACATGTGTCTTGGTTTTTATCATCACAAAATATTTAGTGACACTGAGATATCTAATCATGGGTATATCTAAAATAATCAATGGGTATAGTTCCCCATATACCTATGGGTCATTCATGCATATTGTGTTTTCTATTCAAGGACTACATGTGGATTGATTCATATCATCATATGATACATAGTGATTCCATGATCTCTAGTCTTATCCCAAACTATATAAATCAATGGAAAATATTCCACCATCTACATAAGGGTATTACTTGTATAAAATTTTTATAATTAAATAATAATATGTGCTTTTATTACTATTACTATAGAATACATAGTGACACTTATGTTTCTATTTCAATGTTCCAAAAATGATAAAATAATGATCCTCTATCCTTTTTTGTTGTTCAGACCAACGTAGGTAAAATTCAGTTTAGAAAAATTTATACCTTCATTCCTATTATCATACGATACATAGTGGTACCCAGATTCACAATTCTAGTTTCAACCAAATCATAAAAAATAATAAAAATACACCACTAACTATATATGAGTTTGACCTATATAACAAACTATCTATAAACCAATATTGTATGGTTCAATTGAATGGACCTTGAAACCAGATCCTTTTTAATGTCTGATTTGCATGATGATAAACTAGATAATATAATTACTTCATATTAAATTGACCATTAAATAACCATATAGATATTTATAATAGGACCAATCTATTGAAGCCCATTTTTCTTATGAATGTGTTAGATCTATGTATGTTTTCCCATCCCATGTGAATAATTTATTCAAGAAGGAATCCAACATATGGCTACCCACTAAATAACATGTGCACATATAAAATATGTTACATTCATATAAATTCTGATTGACCATTGAAATTTTTCCATAAGGATATATTCTATAATTTTCATTTCAATTCCCACATCCAAACTACATACTGCTAATTTTTATGGAATGTAAAACATGCATATCAAATGATATTAAATAGAAAATAGAAACATCATTTTCACCTATTATTAATTTATTTGAAAAATGCAACCTCGCTACATGACTTTAAAAATTTTACTCCATCACCCATCAAAATTCATAAGAATGAATCACAAGAGCCTGACCTCTATTAACCAGAGAACATGGTTCTTCCATCATCTTTTATTTAAATTCATACAGTAAATCACACTTCATGTCCCGAGTGCCTTAGGATGCTTCAAACTATTCACAACACATATAGATAAAAAGGGATATCTATATATTAAAATTATTCTAATTCTTAAGGGATTTGTCCAAGCAAACATTGATATCTTAACTCTTTTGTAAGGGTATTTTAATCCTTGGGAGTCTAAAATCACTATGGTAGAACTCGGTACCATATGTTGTTCTAGGATATCCTCGATACGATATTCTCAAACACATTAGTCATTTTATAAGAAGTTCATGTGATGATTTTCAACATTTTCATCACTCACTATGAATGTAATATAGAGAACATTTACCCAAGGTATCCTAATTAAGATGTTGTATAAAATTCTCCTCACAAAAGGACTATGAGTCATAAAATTAAACTAGATATTCCTTGCTCAATGGTATATTCCATCATAATATAAACATGGATGATCAAAATCATAATAACCAAAATAGATAGTAAATGAGACATAAATCATCTTATCTTGAAAACCCATAAAGTATGTCCCGAGTAAATGTCAAATCTCTACATGCTAAAAATTTCATCTAATATTTTAGAAAATAATTATTGTGTAAATGAATAAAGAATAATTAATATATTGACCACTATATGGCCATAAAAAAATAAGATCCATTCTCTCTAGGATCTGTGTTCAATGAAGAAGTTATAGTATTGAATTTTCACATCTTCTAGTTGTAATAACATTATCACTTGGATGTGGAAGAAATTTTAGTGTTATGGAACCATTTTTTGAATATTATGTTCTCCATAAATCATGATTCATTGTTTGAGTTCCACAGATCACAACAAACCTTCCATGTCCATTATAAAAGGATACCTAAGTTCAATAGACCCTTTGTTTTTCTATGCATACTTGGATATTGAAACTTCATAGACACTCCTGGTCATCATCAAAATAAGTTATTATCCTAAATAGGGGTTTCATATCCTTGTAAACACTAATATTATTGTAGTGGATCAAATAACCATCAGGTGTTTCAATTCATCTCCACAAATATTTTGACATCTCATCCCTCTGATCTAAGAACATTTAATAATAATTTATAGTCTCTATAAAAAACAAATCATGATGATTCGAAATAATAAATGATACCACAATATGTTATTACAATTTATCAATAAAATAATGTGACGCTTGATTCCCAAACCATTTCATGGACCACACCCCATGGCTCAAATCCATAAGGCGCATGGATTTATCATCTCGTATAAGATATAAACAATCCTAGGGTGTTGAAACCCTTATTGGATAGATTTCCCTCTACTTCCAACTTGATAATCCAGAAGTTTGATAATTTGGAAACCTTTCTTGGACCTTATATAAGATTGGGTGATCTCTTTACTTGACCATACATAAAATATCGATGGGCTCATGCATAATGGCTTTCACCAAAAAATATGTGTCATTTACTCCATGGATGTAAAGAAATATTATCCTCATGAAAATTAGTAAAATAATGGATTAAACCATCACCTCTGGTTGTTTTGGGTAATCCCAGATATGTTTTCCCCCATTGAATATTAATTGATTCAATGTTTTTAGGTAATGAATTACTTCACCCATAATCATACTATCTAGGTGGAATCGTTTTCCCTAATATCTTATAATCCAATTATTCAATATCCAAAATCATTCATAAACCTTTTAAATGAGTTAGGAAACATGTATTTGACCATTATAGGTATAGAAAATTCTTAGAAATACCAACAAATGGAATATCAACATCATGAAAGGAACTCCATTAATCATTATCAATAGAAACACGTTTGTGGATCGCATAACATTTTGGCATTTTGGGCCGTCTATGGAATATCTACTCTACATTCTATATATATATCTATATTTTTCTAGAATAATGCATTAAACTACATATCATATTTACATCCATACCACATAACATTAAACCACATGTGAAATTTCCTGACATTAAGACAATAAACTGCATAACATTTTACTTCCTTACCATATTCCATTGAGCATAACTACTAAAATCATAAGGACATGACATTAAACTACTAACTAGATGTCCTTACCACATCACATTAAACTATATAGAAAATATTACATTAGTGATAATAGATAACAAAAGAAATAACCAATTTTGAGAAGAATAACATAAACTAAACCACAATGAGGATCTATTATACAAGTCCATATAACAAGCAATCAAAAGAAGCACAATACTAGATGGGTAGGACACCCAATAAGGGAATTTTGGGAAATTTTCAGGTCTCTTCTCGTCAGGCATGGTCATTTTATACTTCAAGAAATATTGACCCTTATAAATTATAAAATTCATAAATCTTCTCATAAAACTAATGTGAGAGGGGAACCTGAGAAAATACCATCTTCACATCCACTAAAACTACCCCTATATGAAAATTATAAAAAAATCATTGAAATATATTATAAATAGATAAAAATCATATAGGTATTATCATCTATTCAAGAAAAAAAATTTGTTCTAATAATTTCCATTGAATTCAACCATAATAAAATAATTCACCATTTTGGGAAAATATTTTACAAATACTACCATTTTTTAGATCATGTAATATAAAAAAAATTAGATTAAATACATCAATTAGGAATCTCATTTTGATCGGTATTCATAGTCATTTCTGTAAAAAAACATGTTCGATTTATGAATTAAAATCTTGGAATTCAATTTTACTAGATATTATAAAAACTTCTGCATCATTGATGATCAATGAAACATTAGGTAAAAAACTATCATCCACATCATGAATATATTAAAATTTTGTAATAAAATATAATCATTAAATGATATTTTCATTGATGACACACAAATGCAAGTATCTCCTAATACCAGACACTTCCCCATGAATTCATAAGTAATATAAGGTTTACAAAATTATAATCGCATCACAACATGAGTTTAGTGGAGTAATTGTTCTTAGAATAATCATTCTCTAGGGAGGTAATATATTGTAATACTTGATGAACATGTTTTTCATCCACCTATGTAAACCAGTTTAACTCCTCCATATTGGAAACAACATCAAGGAATAGACATCCCCACCATGTTAAAAATTCACTATTACTCCAATATATATTTCTATTAAAATTAATATTAATTCTAAAATTGGGAAAAATATTCCATATGATGGATAATTTCATACTATAAAAAGCAGGCATCAACCATCCCAAATTTGATCATGTCCCAGTGAGCTATCACCATCAACATAAACTGGTATATTTCATTCAATGAATAATCCCAAATTCTCATCACTTAATATGAGGCACCAAATGATACTACCAACAATAAATCATCACCCTTTTTCTTCCGCATGGAGATCATCACATTCCTCGGGGAGTGAAGGGAGGTATAATAAAACCCCACAAAACCAACGGTGGTGATAAAAATGGAAGATGACACAGCTGAGCCAAGAAATCTTATAGATTGGACTCTAGAATTGAGGTAAAATTCTCCCTCCACCCAAGTCGATACATCAACTGATTATGTGATGTAGACTCCAAACCTTGACTCCAGATCATATTGGCAATGAGAATACATTATTGGACCATGTATCTATATGATTGATCCATACTCATGGTCTTCGCTGATGTGGGTAAGGATACATCATATACATCTATTTACCAAATAAGATTATTTCTTGAGGATATTGTGCTGGAAAATTTCAATATATGGGGATAATACATTACAAAAAGTGGAAAAATTTATTATTATTTAGTGAATTTATGACATGAAACTAATAGGTGACCAATTCATATGTATATGTTTTCCAAAATAATTTAGTATATTACACCCCTGGTGATATGAGTTGACCCAAACCCATCTTTCATTGAAGTAGAAACACCCTATTATTATAAGATACTTCATGGAACAACTAGTTCCTTCTATATAGTAATAATTTTATTTCTATTCTTAAGGGTTGTAATAGAACATGAAATGTAAGAAAGAAAAACCCAAAGTAAACCATTTGTCCTGATTTTGATGAAATAATTAAACTTCTCTGAACGAAATTTCATTATATATAAATCTATAGTGGAGTAGCTAGTGGAATTTGTTATGTAGAGGTGTAAATTTGACTATTCCATGTCAAATATAATGACCATTGGAATATATGTTGCATGAATTCATACTAAATGAGATATAAATTCAACAATATGTTCTACATTACTAGATGATCCCATTAGTGATGGTTTTGTTGAAGTAATAGAATGATCACCCTGTTTGGTCGGAACAAAACTGGAATGATGGCAAGAGGGGGGGGGGGTGAATTGCCTTTTAAAAAATTGATTAACAAATTAAAAATCAAAGTAAAGTGCAGCGGAAATAAAGAGGCAATCACACAAGAAATTGATAATGGAGTTCGGCCAAAAACCCGGCCTACGTCTCTGCTCCCAACTCAACCGTTGAGAGATTCCTACCGCTTGCTTTTCAATGGTTTTAGCAAGAAACCCACTAGGCTTTGAGGTAGCACTAGGACCTATTACAGCTTGCTTTTATTGGTTAAGCAAGAACCCACTTACTTTTAATGGTTTAGCAAGAACCCACTAGCCTTTTTAACGGGTGAAGGCTAGCTCACCGAAAACTCAAGCCCTTTAAAAGGAAAGGCTTGAAGAAACCTCTTCACACCTTAATGGTGGTGTGAAACCCAAAAGAAAGGGAGATGAGAAAAGGGTTTGGGGTTTGTAGGCACAAACCCAATTTTAAGCTCAAAATAAATACACAAGAAAAACCGTATTGGAGGAAGACTTGGGTGCCAATTGGATGATGGAGTTGATGTAGCGTGCTCTCCCAATCTTCTTGAGGTGCTCCTTGGATTGGAAATTGGTTGGAGCACTTGAGGATCCCTTGGAGGAAGTCGCCGGAGGTTGGCCAATTGATGAAAAATATGTCCGTGGGCTTCCGTATAGTTCCGGTAGATGTCTGGGGCTTCCTTGGCCTTTATTTATAGGCATGGAACCCTTGGGGAGGCTTCGGAGCCGTTGGAGAGGCTAAAAGAGCCGTTGGGAGCCAAGTGGGCCAGCCTGGTCAAACTGCAACGGCTAGTTTGACTTGCTCCACCGGCTGGACGGTACAGTCCCACCGGTTGGCCGGTGCCTTGGAAAAGGTGGATGCTTCTGTCCAGACTCCACCGGCTGGCCGGTGGTGAGGCCACCGGTTGGCCGGTGGCAAGACAGTAGAAAACACTATTTGGGCTGGGTGCCACCGGCTGGCCGGTGGTCAAGCCACCGGCTGACCGGTGGTGAGGCAGTAGCCTCCTCTGCTGTGCAGGTGCCACCGGCTGGCCGCTGGTGTGCCACCGGTTGGCCGGTGGTCTGGACAGAAGGATGCCTTCTGTCTAGGCTCCTATCGGTTGGCCGGTGCACTTCCATCGGGTGGCCGGTGGACTGAATTTCAGTCCACTTTTCCTCCTTTCTTTCTTGGCCCAATTCCTTGGCCACCTGAATTGATTCCTATCATCCAAAAACACTTGAAAGAGGATTAGAAAAATATGAGGGTGATTGTGATCATGAAAATAAAACCTTGAGGGGTTCGAGAGATACAACAATCTCCCCCTATTTTGATGATCACAATCACAAAAACAATCAAAGTAAAATACTGAAAGAAAGGCATGCTTTTAAATGATAATTGAAAATAAATACTAAGCATGAGAGAAAAGATTCTCCCCCAATCAATCAAGAAATTTCTCCCCCTTTGTGATTATCAAAATAGAATGGGGCATACAACTTGATTGAGGGAAAAGTTGAAAAACAAGATGGAGATTTGAAAAATCAATTGAGATTTTTGAAATTGAAATGAAAAATTGAATAACAGTTTGAATTGAAAGTTTTGAATCAAAAACCAATTGAAATTTGAAATTTGAATTTTGGATACCAAATGTTGAAATTGAAAGTTGGAATCGAAAATTTTGAAATTGAGTTTGAAATGAAAAATTTTGAATACACAAAAAAGCTTAAAAGATCTTAACTCCCCCTAAATAAAAACAATAAATCACTGGGGAGAGGTGTTTGAAACCGAAACAATTTTAGGCCCGGAGAGACTCGCTAGAAGGGATTTTTAAATCCATACTTGTCTCATGGCGGTTCTTCTCCTATAAAACTCGTCTGAAAAGAAAAAACTTTTGGGTTGACCATACCGGGCGTTTTTACAATTACATTCATAAATAAGGTGCCCGGGTTTTTTACAATAATTGCAAAATTTAAAACAAGAACTCCCCCTTACAAAAACAGTGGGTGCATGGGAGGAGGAGGCTTGGTTGGTATATCCAAGTCCTTGAGTGGTCCTAGAAATTCGTTGGGAACCTAGGAGATTGTTCAAATTTTGTTCCCCTTGGGTGAACTTAGCAAGGGTCTCCCTTAGGTCTTTGATGGTTGATTCCATGGAATCAACATTTGGGAAATTTTGGATTTTGAGGGACATCTCCTCCTTCTCTTTGAGAAGTTGTTCTTTTTCGGAGGAGAGTTTTTTGAAATTCTTTTTCAAAGAAACAAATTTTGAAGAAAGTTTATGAAAACCATTTTCTAATTGATCTCTAGCAAATTGGAGATCCTCATAAGACAAATGATTTAAAGAATTTGAATTTGAAGAACAAGATGAGGAGGAATCGGAAGAAGTTACCTCATGGAATGCCATTAGGCATTTTGTACCTTGGTCGCTCGAGGAGGAGGAGGAGGATGATGAGGTGTCACTCCATGTCGCCTTGAGGACCTTTTTCTTTCCTTTTTCCTTGGGCGTGGCCCGTTTTTTGTTGAGTGGGCAATTGGGCTTTTAATGGCCCTTTTCGCCGCACCCGTAGCATTTCACCTTGGGCTCGGATCTTGCGGTGGGTTCTTGCTTTCGCGCCTTGCGAGATTTCTTCTTCTTCTTGTGCTTCTTCATAAATGTGTGCATTTGGCGGGCGAGATTCTCCATTTCCGATTCGCCGCTTGAAGATGAAGGAGATGAGGAAGATGAGGATGAGGAGGAGCTTACTTCTTTTTGTACCTTGAGGGCGATGTTCTTTGGGGTCTTGATTGGTGTGCCCTCCTTTTGAGCTTGCCTCCTCATCGTGATCTCATAAGTCATGAGAGATCCGATGAGCTCCTCTACCGGCATATTTTTGACGTCCTTAGCTTCTTGGATTGCCGTCACCTTTGGTGCCCATGAGCTCGGAAGGACCCATAAGATCTTCTTGACCATCGTCTCGGCTGAAACATCATCACCAAGAGATTTCCTTCCATTGCAAATGTCAGTGAAGCGTGTAAACATATCGGTAATAGATTCAGAAGAATGCATGGAAAAGCTTTCAAAATCTTGCCTATACATGTCTAACTGAGTATCCTTAACATTGTTAGTGCCCTCATGGGTCACTTCCAATAGTTTCCAAATTTCATGAGATGAGGTGCAAGTGGAAACTCGGTTGAAATCATTTCGGTCAAGGCCGCAATGTAGAGCATTCATGGCTTTGCCATCAAGCTCAATGTTTCTAATATCGGCGGGGGTCCATTTGGATTCGTCGGGGGTAGACAAAGTATAACCTTGCATGACAATTTTATATATGGGATATCCTATGCTTCTTAAAAAAGTGGTCATGCGGGTTTTCCAATAATTATAGTCGGACCCATCAAAAAATGGAGCCCGACCCAAAGAGTAGCCCTCGGGGGCGAAAGAGGTTGATGCCATCTTAATGGATCTTTGAATTTGAAACCTTTTAAGGTATTACTCAAATTACCCCTCTAATACCAATTGTTTGGTCGGAACAAAACTAGAATGATGGCAAGAGGGGGGGTGAATTGCCTTTTAAAAAATTGATTAACAAATTAAAAATCAAAGTAAAGTGCAGCGGAAATAAAGAGGCAATCACACAAGAAATTGATAACGGAGTTCGGCCAAAAACCCGGCCTACGTCTCCGCTCCCAACTCAACCGTTGAGAGATTCCTACCGCTTGCTTTTCAATGGTTTTAGCAAGAAACCCACTAGGCTTTGAGGTAGCACTAGGACCTATTACAGCTTTCTTTTATTGGTTAAGCAAGAACCCACTTACTTTTAATGGTTTAGCAAGAACCCACTAGCCTTTTTAACAGGTGAAGGCTAGCTCACCGAAAACTCAAGCCCTTTAAAAGGAAAGGCTTGAAGAAACCTCTTCACACCTTAATGGTGGTGTGAAACCCAAAAGAAAGGGAGATGAGAAAAGGGTTTGGGGTTTGTAGGCACAAACCCAATTTTAAGCTCAAAATAAATAAACAAGAAAAACCGTATTGGAGGAAGACTTGGGTGCCAATTGGATGATGGAGTTGATGTAGCGTGCTCTCCCAAGCTTCTTGAGGTGCTCCTTGGATTGGAAATTGGTTGGAGCACTTGAGGATCCCTTGGAGGAAGTCACCGGAGGTTGGCCAATTGATGCAAAATATGTCCGTGGGATTCCGCATAGTTCCGGTAGATGTCCGGGGCTTCCTTGGCCTTTATTTATAGGCATGGAACCCTTGGGGAGGCTTCGGAGCCGTTGGAGAGGCTAAAAGAGCCGTTGGGAGCCAAGTGGGCCAGCCTGGTCAAACTGCAAAGGCTAGTTTGACTGGCTCCACCGGCTGGCCGGTACAGTCCCACCGGCTGGCCGGTGCCTTGGAAAAGGTGGATGCTTCTGTCCAGACTCCACCGGCTGGCCGGTGGTGAGGCCACCGGTTGGCCGGTGGCAAGACAGTAGCAAACACTATTTGGGCTGGGTGCCACCGGCTGGCCGGTGGTCAAGCCACCGGCTGACCGGTGGTGAGGCAGTAGCCTCCTCTGCTGTGCAGGTGCCACCGGCTGGCCGCTGGTGTGCCACCGGTTGGCCGGTGGTCTGGACAGAAGGATGCCTTCTGTCCAGGCTCCTATCGGTTGGCCGGTGCACTTCCATCGGTTGGCCGGTGGACTGAATTTCAGTCCACTTTACCTCCTTTCTTTCTTGGCCCAATTCCTTGGCCACCTGAATTGATTCCTATCATCCAAAAACACTTGAAAGAGGATTATAAAAATATGAGGGTGATTGTGATCATGAAAATAAAACCTTGAGGGGTTCGAGAGATACAACACACCCACATCCTCAAAAGCACATATCTAGTCATATAAAAGGTAATGGTGGGGACCTTGCTATTAGAGAAAAATTAAGATGTGTTAATGGTATAGAGTAAAATAAAACACTTAGATTAGATTTATGGGGGAGGGGTATTTGATTGTTTAGAGTGATTCCTTTTCCATTGTCCCTTTTAATAAGGGTATAAAGAATGTGAAAACAGTTATGGAATTAAAAAAGGCACCTGATATAGTATTTATACCAAAGGAGTTTCTCAAGAGATGGTTATCACCTCCCTCATCATAGGTAGTTAGCCTACGGAAATCTCCCAATTGGTTCACTGGTCACCACTTAATTAAACTCCAATTGTTGTACATGTATTTCAATATACTTGGGGTAATTTGAGAGTAAAATCTTCAGCGTCTTCTAGATATTTCAATGAAAATGAAAAAAAGTTGTTAGAAATGTTTCAATAGAAATATAGACATTTAAATACCATTGGAAAAAAGCAACCTTACCACTACATTGATGATGGGGAATCCCTGCTCATCCTTAGAAATATCTGAAGTGGAAAAACCATCATTTATTATTCCAAAGGGTAATAATGTTTCCCACATTATATGGTTTACATGCTTTCATAAAGGAATAAAACAATGTCCTTGAACTATGAAGAACAAACTTCTATGGGGACCCTTATAGAGAACTAATATAATAAATTATGTCTAAATGCTTCTATTCTCATAATAGGAATCCACATAGCATATTATTAGAATTTTTTATCCCCCAATTCATCCATTGCTGAAATATGGTTGGCGAATAATAGCACAATAATGACTTCACACACAATTTTTGTGATCATTTCATCCACACTTGTAGATAGTAATATTAGAAATAAAAATAATTAGAAAAATTAACTTTTTTATGAGTATATTGTTGGTATATTGGTCCTCTCTATACGATTTTTATTTCCCGCCATAGGTTACCTTTGTAATTAGTGAAAATTTTGTGTCCTCGTATACTTTTGTGGATACCTTATAATATTGATATAAGAATATCGATATATAAGTATAATTTTAGTAAAAATACATATTGAAATTATCGGGGGGACTTTCATCATTAAAATGAGTCTCCTCTATTGTGAACATCATCCAACACTACTGAGACACCATCAGATGATTCTCACAGTGAACGTGAATAGGGGAAATATCATAGGAACTCAACAAAGTTGATGGCAGAACCCAAAAGGCTCATTCCATTCATAGAGAAGACTCTCACCATTATTGGTCAATATGGTTCCATCAAGAAGTGATATCATACAGTCACGAGCATCAAGGATTACCCCACCATTGTGAACAACCCTACATTAGTTACTATTCCATAGGGTTTAATAGAGAAGAAATCATGAATTTTCCTAAAGTCCCTGATCACCAAATACATTTGTGAGATGGGTATTACCCTTATAACACAATATAAAAATGTTTTAAAAGAAAATTAGGGATATTTTAGATATTTTGTTACTCATATCCACACAGATACCCCCCATTCAACCTCATAATACCTGAAAGGGGCTAAAAATTCTATGTGGGGATCTTCACCTATAAATATTGATAATACGGTGATACAGTTTAGAAAATAGAAGGATGGATAACCTAAGGAATTGTCCTCCCTCCGTAGAGGTCACCCCCATGAAATTGGATATATCACTCCACCCTTTTCCATCATCTGGTGTTGGTACCCACTTTTTTACATGTAAATAGAACTACCCATCTAAGCTATTTGATCAATTTAAAGGATAGCCTCCCAACACTTGCTGGTAAAATTCCCTTCTACAACTGAGGGATAGTAATGGTCGTCATCACTATATGAGTAAATTATGGGGATAGCCTTTAGCATCAAATCCTCATGATCATAATGAAAATTCTTGAGGAAGTTTCATTCCTATTACATGAAATGGATATCATCTTCAATAAGAGAGTCCTTATAAAGTGACTTTTTATCCACCCTAACTAAATTTCAAGAAATAGGAGGGGTCATATATACATTTTTTCACATAGATTGTGGGGGGAGGGGGGGGGGTTGATACATCCATTTCATTATGAGTGCAATATAAATTTTCTTGATGTCCTAGAGACTGATATAGACCTCACCATTCTTCACATGGAATTTTTTTTCCTAATCTACAACAACTAATGAAGTACGTTATCAATCCATTGTTATAGTAGGAAAAGGAATATAGAATCCATATAGAGTTATAAAACCTAGTTTGATTCAGCTTCATGGAAATATTCAAGGTGATATACAAGACCCAAAAGGTCCATCCCTAATATATTACAAAACATCTCCATGATCGAAGGTCTTTGTTAAGAAACCAGCCAAACCATTGGCTTTTCATATACTTCACCATTATGGAATGTTACATGTGGATTCCTTAATTAGGTTCAAAATGTTTCTTATCTATGTATATGGGCGTAACTAATTTAATATTCTTGTATTTTTTCTAATCCTCATCAAATTAATATCCTATATAGTATATATTTTCCTATATGGTATTATGGGTTTCCAGAATAAACATTTATGAAATGATTGATCATTCTTGTAAAGGATGGGAGAATCATTTCAAAGGTCAAACAAATAGATGCAGGAAGTATGTGAGAGTATATTTCCTATGGTTCCCTCCCATTAGGTTTAACAAACCTATCCTTGGTGATTGAAAATTATGGTTGCTGAAAATATACATGCTTCCAACTAATGGTATTCCGATGAGCCACAACTAATGTGGCCACATTCATTGATGACTGGTTATAATTATGACTATAGATGGAGGAAATATATATAAAAGAATAAAGTAGATACATAAAAGTAAAAAGTATCATAATAAGAGTTTCATGACTCTGAACTCATCATATGAATCACATAAACCATGATGGGATTTGTTATCATAAGATTTGATATAGGTATCATGAAATACATAATCCATAGAGATCTCATAGATAGCATAACCTATGATATATTTCATGGATGAAATACAATTTATAAGCCCTAGGATCACATGACCCTATTATTTCCATGTGATCAACATGATAAACATTATAGGATGTGACTAAAATAGAAGATCATGCAAAGCTCACAACATAAGCCTAAGTAGAAGGCGAAATGCCACATTTCAACCAATTAGTGATATTTGATTCATGATTTGTTCAAAAAAATTATGAGAAAGAATTGGCACAAATTGTAAATATGATATCAGATAATAAAAAAGATAATTGTAAAAAAGTTATTACAAAAAAAGATTGATATCAGTTCTCATTGATAAGACCTGTGAAACAGATCTCATATGAAGGTATTCCAAGTGAGTCATGTGATGACTATAATAAAAAGATCATTGGGAGTTGAGGTCATCAGTGAAATTATTTTCCCTCACCCACCTAATTATTTTCTATTCCATTGAATACCAATAGTGGACTGAAATTTCAATCTTCTCCCAAGAAACTGATAGAAGGTATCATTAAAGAATGAGGCAGAAATTTAATATCCTCATATTTGAGTCATTGTCCCCCGTGAGGTATCCTTTGAGGTTTTTTATTTATTGATGTATTCCAAAATAACATTTATATAGTTATAATGGATGAAATACCGCATATATGAGTATTATTTTCCTTGAAAATCAATCGATGATGATGTGTCCAACTCATGGAGACTGCAAACAACTTCTAATGACATGCGATATAAATACATTCAAAAGGTCATGTGATAAGATTATGTGAAGTTAATGAGATGAACTTAATCATGAAAAAAACTTTAATAATAATTTTTCTTCATGAAAAGGAATCATGATAAGTATTAGTGATTTTTAAGAGGGATTTTTATGAATTCCTCAAAATAAGGTCACTTTTCAACTGATGGATACTTGAAAATCATCTATAACATCCTATAAAATGAAGTTATAGAATTGTTGAAACCTCATGAAAGGGGTTTTTTGATATTGATTTGATGTAATCATGTACAATGTGGGACCTCAGAAATCCCATGAATACATGTCTACCATTAAACGCTTGTGTGTTGTGCCACCTTTTTCAGATTAAATGCCTTAGACATTTCCATTTATGCATATGACACCCCTAAGGCTCTTCAAATAGATGAAGGTATTGTCTATGACAATGGTCACACATCATCATGAGATCCATCATGGATTATGCGACACATCATAGATATACAGATTGATTTCACAAGATACCTCTGGTATTACATTATGAGTTCTAATGTCCCTATAAAATATTGATTTAGAAACATCTATGAAATGTGGATGCTTCTAACAAAAGCAAGATACAAAAATAGTCATGATAATGTGGTTATAAGTACAAGGTTATCACTATTAAGCACACAATGACACCTCAAAAATACATCATGATCTAATGGGGGCCCATATACTTGTCATCTGGATCACTCATGGGACACCATGGCATGCCACGTTTTTCTCACAATGGATCTAATACAAGTCAACTTTGATCATCTGAATCCATTATCATGGGCATCCTAATATCACGATGATTACTATATATGTTGGGATAACCTTTTGATTTATCCCTGGAATGTCATTATTTGTAGGATATATCAATAAGATCACCTAGGGATTAATAAACATGGTGGCAGTGGACATTCTTATAATTGTTTTCATCATGTAGCACCATGGGGTACCCCTGATAGGATCATGTGAAGCGTATGATAGAAAAACCCATCCAATGAATCTTTACCAAATTTTAAATATTCACACCATAAAAGAAGGTGTATATCCTAATGAGGGGGTTTATACATACCTCTCTCTTAACACACTATAGTAAAACTAATAGGATAATTATACAAGAAAGTGTAGTTTAAGACTTATTAGAGAATCTGGTTACATGGTCATGAGGGTCTCCTTCCAGGTAAATTATAGTGAACAACATGGGGGATTACATAGAATGAATATGTTATTAATTTGATCACTCTATATATCAAACAAAGAACTTCCTGTGGGTCTGGAAGAATATTTAATGGACCTCTTGTATATCAAATAGTTCACAGAATTCCTAAAACATGCCAATAATTGAAAAACCATGAGGAACATTTTAATTAATATCGCTAATAAAGACTAAAACATATGAGATACTAATACAAATAAGGATGTAATTATCATTATACACATCTCATGAATATCCTAGATCACATGATGACATTGATAACTGTCTCCCATGTCACTAGACACACTCTCGACATTCCATTTAGAACATGCGATATCTATTGTACTTGTAGAGAAAGTCATGTGATGACCTACAAGCATTCCTCTCAACTATTGAAAATCCCTTAGTAATTTCAAGAAAAGTAATTTTTTTCCTTCTAAAATTTTTCATAGGATAAGTGGTGGGACTAGGGAATGTCAAACAATTCTCACAATATTACCATAATAGATCATCTAGAACAATTGACATACTACAGAAATTTTATCCATGTCTTCTATTTTCCTAATTAAATACATCAGGATCATGTGATGTTTTCTAGAAATGATTTTTATATCATTCGACACCCAATAGAATTATTGTACAGGTCAGGAAAGACCATATAGAAATGATAGTTATGCCACGTGACACCATTGAAACATTCCATGCCTAATCATGTAATCTGCCTTAAAATTTTCATTCATACTATGTGACATCCTTCTTATGAGTTAACTGTTGGAACCACATTGTGTATAAGTTTTTATTTTTTGTCAATAGTTGACAATGAAGATCAAAATGAAGGAGATCAAGAAGTACTCCAATGAAATGGAGGAATGGAATATCACAATGAAGGAGATCATGAAGTACTCCGTTGAAGTAGAGGAATAGTGATTCAAACGATTCTTGTACTGATCGTATGTTCAAAGAACATGTGTCAAAGGTGATACATTTTCTACAACAATGAAGAATGTGAGGTGTAATCCATTTAGGGATCCATCTGAGGATGATTAGAGAAGAATGGGGTTTTTGGATGAAGTCTATGCAATTCCTCCTTAATTTCATGAGAACCATGGTCTTTGATAGAGACCCTGCATTACTCATGATTGTATGAGAACCATGCAATAGACTACTTGACGAATTGGATCACATGGTTTTCATGAAGTAGATCATGATGGTTGATGAAGAAGACAATGTTCCATTGATTTTAATTCTAAGATGGCCGTGCAAGGATTGGAATTCTGAGATAGCCATGCACATCACATTGTAATAGAAGATGATGATAGTAAAGCTATGCCTTCAAAGAATACATATCACAATAGTGGAGTGTGTGATAAATGCAGAAGAGTTGTTGAAGGATACAGATCACCAAGAAGAAGTGTTGTTGAGGTGATCATGCTTGTTTTCAAAGAAAACAAATGACATACAAATTTGTTGACAAAGGAGATTCCATGGTGGCATGTCGAGTTAAAGAAAATTGGATAATGATACATGTTTTATTCAAGGAACATTAAAAAAGGAATGGATGATATGGAGGATGACAAAAAGAGGAGATACAATGTGTCGCTGTTTCCCAGTGTTTGCCAAAATTTTCGCCTGAAAATCGGCCAATAAAGAAAAGTGATTTTGGAAAAGGGACTTGCGCTCCGAGGTCTTGGAGGATAGGAAAATTTCGCGCCATATGTTTTTGAATATAAGATCATCAAAATATGGAAAAGGGATAAGGGTCACGGAAGTTTTGGTGAGGTCGCACAGGTGAATTGTGTGTAGTGAAGAGACTTGTGCGCTGATTCCTTGGAAGCTTGATAACTTGCGTGCCCATGGTTTTCCGAGATCAGATGATCAAAATTTGGCAAAGGAAAGAGGTTCGTACAAGTTTGGAAGTTGGTCGCGCAAGTGACTAGCAGGGGAGAGAGCTGCGCGCCGAGACTTGCACACCGATGGTTGGCTTGCACGTCGTCGCGTAGGGTGGTCAGATTGCCTATAAATACTGGACCACCCCTCTTCATTCTTTACAGGAGTTCAACACTTTGAGAAATCAGAGCTCCCATCGCGCTGGTGTGGTGGTCGCGCAAGTGCTGTGAGTGGGTCGCGCAAGTGAAGTTGTGCGCCAGTGTGAGAGGTTGCGTGCCAGTTGTTGGTTGCACGCCCAAGGTGGTTTGGGAGAGAAAGGAAGTGGGACGCACATGTTTGTAGTTGGGGAAGGATGCGTCGCGCAGGTGATTTGGTGACACTTGTGTGCCAGTTTGGACTTGCGCGCCATATTGGGACTTGCGCGCCTGGTTTGGAGAAGTGCGCCAGGTATTGATAAAGCCCGCCAATCTGTTTGGAGCTGCACAAAAGCTGGGAGATTACCTGATACATTCGCTGCAAAGTGAGATTGAAGAAGAAATCTAAATGATACATCCATGATCTCTTGCATACGTGGTGAACAGATTTTGATGATGACAAGTAAGTTGAGCATCATTTATTTAGCAATCACACAAGTGATTTTGATTCAGAAAAAGGAAGGCAAGGTGATTTAGTGCATTCAGTCATTGCACTAAAGAAGAAGGATTGAACTAAAAAGAGCATCAACTCTGAAACCTGATGCGAGCAATGTCTCATGCTGAACAGGAGACAAAGAACTTCAATGCACATCTATTGAAGAGTCCTTCACGTCTATAAACTGAGTGAGACTTCACCAATGGCAGGGAGCCAAGGGGAGTCAAAGGGAGAGACCCGAGGGACGTAGTGAGCTATCCCTAAAATTTTGTAAAGGCAGTGAGCCTGGGACAAAGTGACTGTACCCGAACAATTGTAATCTATAGCTAGTGAAGCATAGTGGATTTTGGTACGACCGCCAACCTGTCGGCGTATGCTCCTTGGACGTAGCCCTTAGTGGTGAACCAAGTAAAAATTGTTGTGTTATATCTTGGCATGTGAATGTTTCATTGCTGATCATATCCATCATACAGGTTCATGTAGTTCCTACCAACGTGGAAACAAGATCCAAAACATTAATAAGAAAAAGTTTCCACCTTGATACACCCCTCACCTCTCAGGGTGTCCCAGGGTCCTACAAGTGGTATCAGAGCCAGGTTGATCTATGTTTAATATTCTATAGTAATTCTATTTAGAATAGGATTTGTGTTTCTTTCATAAAGTCAACAATGAAGAGAAGTCTTGATGAAGATGCAGTCATTTCTGAGGAGAAGTCTACATCTAGAAAGAACATGAAAAACAGGAAAATGAAATAGAAGAAGAAGCTAAAGAAATCCCACATATCCAAAGAAGATTCAGTGTCATGTTATTCATGCCATACCAATAATGAAGAAATATCAGGCTTGTAAAGTATCGAGCAGGTGGCTCAAGAATTCTTCTAGAGGAAATGATGACATCCCTAATTCAAGCTTTCAAGAAAAACTCAAAACATATCTGCATGACATACTTGAAGAAAGGGTTGCTATTATTTGTAGCATATTCCAATCTATGCAGGTTGAGATCACTCGATTATAAAGGGAAGCAGACAATATGGAAAAGGGGTTGGAATGAAATGTTATGGAAAGTATGAAGCTCACCAAACAAGTGAAAGTCTTTACAGAAAAAGAGGAAGTCAATAAGACTCTAAAAGAAAATATCCATGCACTTGAAGATGAGCTGAAGAAGAGCAATGAAGTCAAGAGTTTTTTTTGGAAGAATCATCCATGAAATTCAGGGAACTTGACTCATTGTTACAAAACAATGTTAAGATTCATGAATATTGGGTTGAAAGATTGAAGAAGTCTTGTGAAGAGAAGATGATCATGATTGAAGATCAGAAGATCATCCTCAATATTGAGGGTCAAAAATTGGAAGCCCAGTTGAGAAAGTTTGAGAATACACATATTGAGACTTCACAAAACAACGAAATGAGTGTTTCTTTTACTCAATGTTCATTGGAGGAATCTAAAGTTTAAATTCCTCCAACATGTGACAAGAAGGTTATGAAAACGCTTGATTATTCGCATAAAGAATCAGTTGATGATGGTACTCAATGCTCACTGGAGTATTCTATTGTCTAAAGACCTCCAAAATTTGATAAGAAGATCATGACCTCACTCATTGATCTATCATAAGAAACTAAGAAATTAAAGGTACCAGCCAAACCATCTTTTACTCATGTTTCTAGATACATTCCCACAATCAGTGCAGGTTGGAAGAAAAATTCTAAACAAGTATGGATGAGGAAAGGTGAGGAGAAGAAACCTACCACCATGGATAGGGTGGATAGGGTGGATATGAAGAAAAAATTGGATGATATTTCCCTAGATAGAGTAAAACACATTTGTAAGAAGGCCCAACTACCTTTTATATAAGATAAAAAGAAGGGAAAGGTTTGTGGGTCAATGTTGGTGCTGCAATAGATTTGGGCACCGTGCACTGGATTGTTTTTATAATCCCTTACATAGAAAAGCATAGGGAAAGCCTATATCAAAGGGAAGGAAGCCAGAAAAGAAGGATCAACATACGTAGTTCCAGAAGCATCTGTTTACCACAAACAGATTTGGAATTCTTGATAACATCTGTGATATATGCAACGACAACGGTCACAAGGAAGGCAAGTGTCCATATCAACTTGCTTTCACTGTTGATAAGAAAATAAGACCTTTAATGCTGTCTAAGTATGAAGAAAGTTCCTTGGGAAGAAATCAGAAGAATATGGTGAACACACAATTCCCCAAGAAGATCTCAAGTATGGAAGCTGAGAAGACCCAAGATTTTAGATCCATGAAATTAAAGGGTCGTTCATCCAAAAGAAACACTAAGTGGGATGAAACTCAGATGAACCCATGTGGAAGACCCAAACCAGCTGCAACAGTTCCAAATGACATATTGGTGATCTGGACAGAAGATTTGAAAAGAATGATGAAACTTGGAGATGAAAAGGCCAAGGCTGGGGACAAAGGAAAAGGAAAACTTTCACATGATGAAGACATAGTGCATGATAGATTGCAAACAAAAAGAAACACACGTTTCAAAGAATTTCTCTGTGAGAGATGCAAGAAATCTGTTCACATTGCAAAAGGTTTCCTAAACATAATACCAGAGAAAGAAGCAGTCCTTAAGAGGAGTAAGAGTGTGTCATTCATGATGGTTGTTAAGGAGAACAATTCCTCATACAAATTAGAAGAGAATGTGAAGAAATCCATGCCACACCAACTGATGTCAGAACATATTATCAAATGTGCAGGCATAAAGACTGGATTGAACAGAGGAACTTGGTTGAGAAAAGAACCTCAACCATGAAGCTCTTGTTGTTGATGCAAGGAGGAACCACATTATTCTTGTAATCATTTGTGTATTGTATTTGTGTTAATAATGCAGGGAATTGAAGGTGAAACATGCTCTCTTGGGGAGAACCTAAAAAGTAGTGAATGTTGTCAACTCTTGATAGCCAAGCTAAAGAAGTTTTCTTAGTATATTATTCAATTGATATTCAAATATTATGATGATTAAGGATCACTCTTGATGAAGATGATGAGGAGTGTTTCCCTTGAGGGGGAGAAAAATGAAGAAGCTTCCATAATCACTGTTTCAATCAATATCAAATTCAGTTGGTCTCAAAAGCAGTGACTGAGTGAATTTCTTAAAGAACATGTCAATGGAGAAGGTATTCCATTTCTCAATATCTATTGTTTGGTTACTTAGATCAAAGATCATTCTACAAAGGGGGAGTAACTGAATTGATCAGTGACATAAAGAAAATGGAAGTGCTCCAAGGTCACTTATCCTGCCAATTGCACTTGAATATTTTTGATCTGTTTGATGATGTGAGTGCAAGAGTTTCAGGTTGATTATTCCCTATCATAGTTAATTTTCTTCTACCTGAAATAAAAGTGGTAAATCCTTAAATACAAAATACATGAGTTCTCATCTCATGTTGGTATCATGATTTATGAATAATGGACAACCTTGCTGACTTAATCAAATCCTCTTGTTTTTTACATCGAGCATTGCTCAAGTAGACTTAGAGTGAAATGATTAATGAAACATTGCTTAAGTGTGGATTGATACCCTCCCTACCATGCACATTGTATTTCTTGTCAATAAGGGGGAGATAAAGTGAAATGAATGTTTGAAAAGAAGAGTTGATTGAAGAGAAGATTCTCATTTTGACATTGAAAATTTCATTTCATAAGATGTATAAGTTATTGACAACAAAATACAAAGGGGGAGATTGTTGGAACCACTTTGTTTATAAGTTTGTATTTTCTGTCAATAGTTGTCAATGAAGATCAAAATGAAGGATATCAAGAAGTACTCCAATGAAATAGAGCAATGGAATATCAAAATAAAGGAGATCATGAAGTACACTGATGAAGTAGAGGAATAGTGATTCAGACGATTGTTGTACTAATCGTAAGTTCAAAGAACATGTGTCAAATGTGATACATTGTCTATAACAATGAATAATGTGAGGTGTAATCCATCTGAGGATCCATCTGAGGATGATTAAGAAGAATGAGGTTTTTGGATGAAGTCCCTGCAATTCCTCTTTAATTGCATGAGAACCATGGTCTTTGATGGAGACCATGCAATTAATCATGATTGTATGAGAACCATGCAATAGACTACTTGATAAATTGAATCACATGGTTTGCATGAAGTAGATCCTGAAGGTTTATGAAGAAGACAATGTGCCAATGATTGGAATTCTAAGATGGTCGTGCAAGGATTGGAATTCTGAGATAGCCATGCACATCACATTGTCATAGATGATGATGATACTAAAGCTATTCCTTCAAAGAATACATATCACAATAGTGGAGTGTGTGATAAAAACAGAGGGGTTGCTGAAGGATACAGATCACCAAGAAGAAGTGTTGTTGAGGTTATCGTGCTTTTTGACAAAGCAATCAAAAGACATACAAATTTGTTGAAAAAGGAGATTCCATGGTGGCATGTCGAGTTCAAGAATAGTGGATAATGATCCATGTTTTATTCAAGGAACATAGAAAAAGTAATGGATGATATGGAGGTGGAAAAAAAGAGCAGATACAAGGTGTCGTTGTTTCCCAGTGTTGGCCTAATTTTTGGCCTGTAAATCGGCCAATAAAGAAAAGTGTTTTTGGAAAAGGGACTAATGCAACGAGGTCTTGGAGGATAGGAAAATTGCGCGACATATGTTTTTGAAGATCAGATCATCAAAATATGGCAAAGGGATAAGGGTCGCGCAAGTTTTGGTGAGGTCGCGCAGGTGACTTGTTTGCCGTGAAGAGACTTGCGTGCCGATGCCTTGGAAGCTTGATAAATTGTGTGCCTATGGTTTTTCGAGATCAGAAGATCAAAATTTGGAAAAGGAAAGAGGTTCGCACAAGTTTGGAAGTTGGTCGTCCAAGTGACTAGCAGGGGAGAGAGCTGCGCGCCGAGACATGCGCGCCGATGGTTGACTTGCGCGCCGTCACGTAGGGTGGTCAGATTGGATATAAATACTAGACCCCCCTCTCTTCATTCTTTACCGGAGATCAACACATTGAGAAATCAGAGCTCCCGTCGCGCGAGTGTGGTGGTCGCGCAAGTGGTGTGAGTGGGTCACGCAAGTGAAGTAGTGCGCCAGTGTGAGAGGTTGCGCGTAGGTTTTTGGCTGCATGCCCAAGGTGGTTTGGGAGAGAAAGGAAGTGGGCTGCGCAAGTTTGTAATTGGGTAAGGAAGCGTTGTGTAGGTGCTTTGGTGACACTTGTGTGTCAGTTTGGACTTGCGCGCTGTATTGGGACTTGCGCGCCTAGTTTGGAGAAGTGCACTAGGTATTGATGAAGCCCGTCAATCTGTTTGGAGCTGCACGAAAGCAGGGAGATTACCCGATACATTCGGTGAAAAGTGACATTGAAGAAGAAATATAAATGATACATGCCTGATCTCATGCATACATGGTTAACAGATTTTGACGATGACAAGTAAGTTGTGAATAATTTATTGAGAAATCAAACAAGTTATTGTGATTCAGGAAAATGAAGACAAGGGGATTTAGTGCATTCAGTCATTGCACTAAAGAAGAAGGATTGAACTAAAAAGAGCTCCAACTCTGAACCCTGATGCGAGCAAAGTCTCATGCTGAACAAGAGACAATGAACTTCAATTCACATCTATTGAAGAGACAATCACGTCTATAAACTGAGTGAGACTTCACTAACGGCAGTGAGCCAGGGAGAGTCAACGGGAGTGACCCAAGGGACGCAGTGAGCTATCCCTAAACTTTTGTAAAGGCAGTGAGCCTAGGATAGAGTGACTGTACGAGAACATTTGTAATCTATAGCTAGTGAAGCATAGTGGATTTTGGTACGACCGACAACCTTTCGGCGTATGCTCCTTGGACATATCCCTTAGGGGTGAACCAAGAAAAAATTGTTGTGTTTTATCTTTGCATGTCAATGTTTCATTGCTGATCATATCCATCAAACAGATTTAAGTAGTTCTGACCAACGTGGGAAGAAGATCCAAAACATTAATAAGAAAAAGTTGCCACCATGATTCACCCCTCCCCTCTCAGGGTCTCCTAGGGTCCTACATTAACTTGGTCATGGTGTTTTCTTTCAACATGCATTCTATGAAACAAATACATTCCCAAACATCCTCAGACATGTGATACTGAAAGCCCATGAATTTTAGGAAGAAAAATATTACTTATAAGACAAGGAAATCATGACATGTCTTGGAGACTTCACAATATTTTAAACTCATATAATTGAAATATTCATACACACCCCCAATGAAAAATGAAACATATAATAACATTAATAAATTAGATATATCTTATTCCTTCTTAATTTCCAATATGAAATTTGAACCCACCAGAATGTAAGACCATCCATGTCTCTAAAATTCTAACCATTATGACCCAATCTCTCCCTTGGTTTTATCATTATATATCATCCAAAAACAAATTGAAAAGATAAATGAACATTACATAATCAAATTAATTCTATAACCATGTTATGTAGGATGTTATCCTAAGACCTGGCTATTATATATGACACTTCATACGATCTACCGAAAACACAACTTTTTATCTATATATGGTGGGACTGACTACAGACCACTACATGTGTCTCATACTAATCATGGATCATAATGTATTTTATATTTTTAGTGATGGTAGCATTCATATAATGAACATCCACTAGCCATTGAAACCTCATTATGTAAACCCCATTCATCTATTTGATATAAATACCACATATAATGTAATCCACATAATGTAAAGTCATGGAGGTGAAATAAAACTATGATGACTATGATTTCTCCTATGACAATTATACATAGGATTACTTATTAAGTGTTGATCCAAAAATCAAATGTCTAAGATCCTTATATCTGTCCTTTTCCATATTAAAATATGCAAAATGAGTTCCATGAACTATGTGGGTTCTTATTCTTATTATAAATAGGAAACATAAGAGGTATCATAAAGAATAAATCCCATACAAACAACATTAATCACCTCATTTGAATATAGTAAAACCATGTGTCCTTTTGATAGGGCTTCAAAATATTGATAGTTACCCATTTCAACGAAATAACGGGGAATTGATGAAAAAATGGGGATAAATACATAAGTAATAATTCATAGCCCTGATCTATACATGGTCGAATTTAATACATGGCCTATTTTGGGGTAACTAGTCCTATATATGGGAATATATAGATATTCAATAACATATCTTAAAAATATAAGATACCCCATAGTAAGAAACAATACCGCTGAAATGGGTGCATTGAGATCATCCACCCATCCCATGAACTACTGTGAGTTCTTAATCGTCATTGGGTTTGAATTCCAAATTGACCACAAGTATTTGGAAGTAAGGTTTTAAATCATTTATGGTTTTTGGAACTATTCAGTGCTTCCTTTACAAATGAAAATGGGGAACCTGGACTGATTTATTGTCATATATTAATCCCCCATGATCAATAATTGAGTGAGATTATTTGTTTATTTTAAATAAATAATTGAACAAATGGCTTTAGTCTTAATATTTTATTTGATAAAATAGAAAAAATAACCACCCTTGAGTTGTTCTCTTTTGAATGGTAACTTAGAGAGGAGTAATAAATCACTATTTAACGAGTTTATGTGGGAATTATACATAGTCAATTACATTACATAGTGACAATATTTTAAAATTTAGGGTATTATAATATACCTTCTTATTATGAACTATCGCTTATATGGTCATGTCCATTCATGTTGTACCTTAATTTCAAGGGCATGAAAGGTTGATCTCGCACTTTGAATTGTAATATCATGTATCCACATTCTCGATGGAATTGCATCGACACTTAAGTTACTATGGTTTCTTCAAACTAAAATTGCAGTCACATTCCACTTTTGTTTTAAAAAAAATACAAGGGCTCCTTTAAAACAATTTAAAAAATGTAAATAGTTTATTTCAAAATTCAAAATTTAAAATGAAATAAATAAGTATTTAAAGAATGAATTAAAATAATGAATTTAAAAAATTCTAAAAACCTATTCTAAAAAATTAAATCATAGATAAATAAAAAAATTTAACAACACCACCATAAAAATATTTTTACAAATAATTTAACCAGTTTAATAATTAAAAAAAATAAATTATAAAAATTTTAAACAAATATTTTCGTCACGAAATAAAATATTTTAACATATAAATTATCTGAAAAAATATACAACTATAGATTGAAAAAATATTCAAATTTTAGAAATTTGACCACATTGAAGTAAATTAAATATTATTTAGTCTCCTAAAACAATTTTAAATCATATAGATAATAGAAAAATATTTCCCGGTCACTTAAAATATAGTTTTTCTTAAATCAATTTTTAATAAAATTTAATATTATAAACTACATCTAAAAATATTAAAAATCATAAATTCAAAATGAATTTATTTTCCAAATATTTTTTTGAATGGATTCTATCAATTTTATGTAATGATAAAATTTTAAAATCAAATACACTATTTGGATGAGAAAACTTAATAACACAAATAATGTATGAATAAATCATCAAATGATATAATAAATAAATGAATAAAAGAATGACGTAAAATAAAATGATCTATGATTAGGATTTCTATTTCATGATCCATTTAAATGTATATGTTATAAATTCTATTTAAATAAAAAAAATTAAACTAAATGATATTTATATTACATTTTCTGGAAATGTTAACTAAAGATATTTTTTCATATAAGGGTATGAAAAATTATTTAATAAATTAAATTTAAAATACCATAAATATTAATATTAAAACAATTACCCAACAACCATCAATATTAACAAAAACTCTCAACCAATGGAATATCTAAATTGATACATGAAAACACATAATTTTGAAAATATTTTTGAGGATTCTAATGAGTTTACATAGAAGAAAACATTAGATTAAAAAATAATCCATAGGTAAAGAAAAAAAATTCCCAAAAATAAATATGACATCTAATTTATATTACTAGTGATCTAAGATAAATTCAGTTAGGTCTAGTTCCTTTAAAAAATTGTAAACATATAAAAGGTTTTTATAAGTGAACTACCTCATCTACAACTATTTATTCATTACCTGAAACCTTATTAGCCATATCATACATAAAATATGTCATTATAACCTAGAAAAAAACCTATAAGGAAGTGTGAAATCATATGATTAAAAAGGTAATAAAGGGTGATACAAATTATCATGTAACAATTAAATGAGAATAAGGGTATGATAACTTGCTATTGTAATGTAAAAACAAAACCCTACATATCAAATATAATAATCAAGTGTCATGCGATAATTTTTTGAAATTCAGAAGACATGCATCCAAAACGAATCAAAGAACATGATATATTAGAACCTAACATTAAAAAACTATATATATTTTTGGTATATGCATAATAATAGAAAATCATTTCCTTACTAATAGAGGCCCATTTCCCAATCTATCATAGTGGAAGGGGTTCAATCCACAAACCATAATTGTAGTCAAGGTTTAATCTCAGGACTATCATAATTGATAATGTTTATTGATGAACTACGCTCTCTCATTATTCCACTCATATTTATCTCATGAGATATCAATATATAACCAATCAATTAGTGTGTGATATTGGTACCAGTATTCACAAATTTAAAATGAAACATAAATCTTCTATTGGATTATAATACATTTATTAAACCAGAACCAATGAAAAGAATCTTGATTTATAATATTTTCATCAGTTCATTATATCAAAACACATTGAAAAATTTACATGATACATAAACAAATTTTTATCATTATAATAAATCATCAATTAAAATAATAATAATGGTATTATTGTTTTATATACCCAGTAAATCTCAATTGACGTAAAAGGATATCATCTTAGAAGATATGTGATTTGAAAAGATTACTTTGAATTTATATAGGAAAATATCCTTTCTATTTTAAAATATATTATTTAATATATAATTTTTTTGATATATGAATGAATTCATTTTCTTTGAAAATAATATTAGAAACATGTGTTGTAAACTTCAGATAATTTACTGTTCATGTTTCCAGAGAATTCTGTTCATTCCATGTACATTAAAATAATGATTCGAATCATATTTTTTGTGTAAAGTTAAATTTAGTAAATTAAAAAGAGACAATAAGAATAAATTAATTTTTTTAAAAAATATAAAATATTGGTAAAAAATTATCTAAAATAATTATATAATTGTTTTTGAAAACATAGATATGGATGAAAGAATATTTTCAACTTAATGTGAATTATAGTCAATTTTTCATAAGAACATTACATTGACATCTCAGGTACATAAATAGTAAAAAAATAGTTGTTAAATATTTATTTTAATAAAATAAATTGTGGTCAATATAATTCACGAGTTTCATTAGAGATTGGTTATAATATTTCATAATCGGAAACATAAAATTAAATAATTGTGATAAAAAACGTGACTGTAATGTAAAACTTTTACAAAAGTAGTATATTTGTAGTCATAATACAAATGAAATAATGACCATTATATAGAAATATTGATCGAATAAATTTATGATTTGAATAATGTATGTCATTAATGAGAATTATATACACCACACAATGGAAATTATTTGTGAATATAGAAAGTGTGCCATATAAATTACAGTGAGATGAAACTATCTTACCAAAAGTATCGTCATTCTTTGTACATGTTTGAAACTCATATATACTAAATATTGGATTATTATTCATATATTATATAAATAAAATAAAATTTATCATACCATATATGATTTATGTATCATATATTATTAAATATTCAATAACAAGAACTTTTTGAACATATATTTCAATTAATAACAATGACAATTTTCATGTGTGTCATGGTTTTTTATATTATGTCCTTTTATATTGAACATGGTTAAATAATATCTATTTGTTCAAAATTGTGTGAATATTGTATATATTTATTACATATGTAGTTATTGTAATCCAAATATTTCCAAATATATAAAATTAATTACATTATTCCTCGAGATGGGAGGCGATATATACACATGTATATTGTTTTCATTTTCTTAATGGTTGGAATGAAGGAAATTTGAATAAAATATAACCTTTATAAAAACGTTTTTTTTATTTAATATATATCACATATATTCACTAAACTTATCCATATTAACCCCAATTTAATTCATGAGTGAAGAACTCATCATAATTCTTCGTGATGTGATAGTCAAATATACACACGAGCGACAATATCATATTACAATGGATTAGAATGTATTAATTTATATGTATAATTAATATTATATAATAATAATAAGGTTAATATATCATATATATAATTTAAATCTATCATTATATTAATCCTTGAGAGGTGGTAATGGTGGTGAAATTATATTTGTTCGTGAGGTGGTAGTTCATCATACACACAATCGATGGATTCATTTCCACTTGATGGAGGAGGAGATAGATGTCATTAATTACATGAATGTAATACAATATCAGAATATTTTTAGTCGATGTTATTATTATATCATCAAGTTTGAAGAATAATTTAATCAATTAGTGGGGAAATAAAATGCAAATTCATAGTGATTAACTATATATATTCCTCTTTGAACCCCATTAAATTTTTGTCAGAAGACATCATAGGTTGTTCTAAAAATAAAAATGGTATCTTGGATGTTTTTTAGGAATGAATTAATGGATTTTGGATGGTATTTTACGAAAAAAAAATTATTTTATATGTTATTTAGGGAGCAAAGTTTTTTCCCTTTTACAAGTAGGGTAGAGGACATAGATCGAATATTTGGAAATAAAATAGTGTACCAACATTTTTAAAATACAAAAATGAAAAAAAAAGATTATTGTAAAAAATATGAAGAAATAAGGTCATATAATGAAAATACAATAATAATTTGATAGGTTCTATTTAATTTTTTTCTTTGATGTTTTAGCTTACCACAATTAAATTGTTTCAACCTCAACCTTAGTAATTACTTTTTAATATTTTTAATATTCATTTTGACAAAAAAATTATGTTGAAAATGTCATATATTATTAATTATTATTATTATAAATATGGAATAAATTTATTCATTATCCATCCATTTAATTAAAAATTTGTAATTTAATATTTCAAAAATAGTATAGATGAATTTTTTTTAAGAGAATATTTTTATAAATATATAATTTTTTAATACCTAATGTCAAAATATATTTGATTATAAAGAACTAAATTAGTTTTATAATAACATAATTCAACTAATTTTATGGTTAAATATTTTTGAAACAATATTGAAAATTGTATATTATTTAAATGAAAATTTATTTTCATATAAAAATATCTATTTTTCACCATTAAAAAAAATTATTCTTTCTGAGAAATTTAGAAAAGTAAATCCTATGAAATTTTTAAAAAATTTATTACAAAAGTATAATTAGTTTTTTTGAAATAAATGTTTTATAATATTGAATAATTATTTCTATTATATATTAGAAAGTATTAATACAAATAATATTGTTGAGAAAAAATTTATTCTAAAATCATATAATGACTTCATTAGAAAATTGTATACTTATATATATATATATATATTTTCATTCAATAAATCCATTGTACTTGATTTTAACAATATTTTAATAACTATTTATTCTAAAAAAATATTTTGTTTTTTATAATCACCCAAATTAGATAATAATATTATTAGTATATCACTGTTCATTAAAAATTGGTTTTGAGTGTAACACACTATATTGAATAAATTATGTTATTAAAAAAGTTTCATTAAAAGAAGATTTATTAAACAACATCCATACATAAAATTAAATTTTTTAATAATGGTTTAATCCATGGTAAGGGAAAAATTAATCCATTTTGATTCTTAATTATTTCTAAATAAATAAAATTGTATTATGTTTTAAATTGGTGACATAAAATATCATAAATTAATTTACCACAACATAGAAAAATAATAAAAAACATTAAAAAATGCCCTTTTTTGGACACTAATAAGAAATAAATAACAAAAAATGTATTCCAAAAGATTCATGCTAGATGCGATATCAATTTTAAATATCAACAAAAAAAAATAAATTGACATTTAGTGACATAAATATAATATAATAATAAATATTTAAAACTAAAAAATAAAAAACATCCCACAAAATTAATCATAATTAATAGTTTATAAATAATTGTTTAATAATCTAAAAAACCCCAAAAATCATATGAAAAAAATGGAAGATTATTAATACATGTATAATTAAATTAATAGACCCTTATAATGAAATATTATTTATCTAGTTAAGCATATAATGTATAACCTCCCATATTGTAATTGATTGAGACCACAATTTTAGAAGTTGATTATTTAACAAGAAAACTGATCAAAATTACAATACAAAATTTAAATTTCATTATTGAAGATAATAATATATAATAATTTGAAATTTTTCCCAAAATATTCTCCTATCGTCTTCTTTAACATATAATAGAAATTGGAAACAATTCATACTGAGGGAAAAGTACATGTCAGTTCCAATCTCCCTAAGAAAATTAAAATCTACCATGAATAATATTTTTCATTCACCATCAATTCCTTATAACACTATCTTGATAAAACGAAAACATATATGGTCTCTCCCATGATGATCTATTACAGTGTTAACCTTTTCATGACCAACATATTTTAGATTTTTTAAATGATAAATAAAAATGAGTAATGAAAAAACATCTAGGTAATATTTAATGAAGTTAAAAAGATGCAATTAGTCCACATAATATTTAAATCTATTCTAATAATTAGAATCATCCAAAAAATAAATAAAAGGCCTAAAAAATAACTTAAAATTAAATAATAAATATCCCATATACCCCCAAAATTATTGTTCTTAAAATTCATTTTAATAAGGGTATAATTAGCAGGGCACTACAAAAATCACAACTAGATAAACCCCAAACAATATGAAAATATAATGCTATAAATTTCTCTCAAAAAAGTGTGTCATTCCTCAATCAGAATATAATTTTTTAGTAAAAAATATAATTAAATAATTATATTTTTTATAAAAACATATATACAACGTTGGTATTTTTAATTAAAGATGGTGTATAACAATCAATGAAACTTACATATGAAAATTCAGAAGCCCCGTGTTTTTTAAAATTATATAAAACATATTTATTGATTATATCCAAGAACATAATTTGATCAATACCTGTAGTTAAAATCTCAAAAAAAATCTCATATAACTCATAATAAATGATATTTAAATATAAATACACATTAAGTTAATTGCATTTAGAAATTATATATATAAATGACAAAGATGTAGGGTTTTACACATTAATAGAAATGAAATTATGTAAAATAATAGGCCGAGATATTATTTCTAGTAAATAATTTATATCAAATTTTGGAATATAATTATTGTTTCTAAAGATTTTCCAATGTATACTCTTAGAACACCAAATGATATTATGTTCTTTAGTTGATTTAGATTCTATATAACTACCTTGAAAATGGTTTTCACCTCATATATAATTTATTTCAATATAAGATCCATGACGATAATTCTTAATATCTACTAAAAACTACCTTTATGTATATTTATTTTATTTAAACTAACCATTATGAAATATTTATTAAAAAAATTGAATTATTATCGATCATCACTATCTTGAAATAAATGTTTTCCTATCGATACAAAAATGATACCTCCCCCAATAGCTATGAATTCTATGAAAAAATATTGAACCCCTATATCGAACTTCATCGCAAGTACAAAGAAATAAGTGGGAAATTTAATTTCCCATAAATTATATAATATGTATTCTCCCTTTCCTATAAACTGTTAATTTTTTATTAAGAGAATGAACTTTTAAGGGGAAAGTGGGAACCCTCACAATTATCTAGTTTCAATACCAAAGGTTACGACATATCTATTAAAGAAAATAGTGAGTTGTTTGGAATCGTTTTCCCTGAACAAAACCCAATGAATATTGCTTACCTTCATGTCGGGGAAATCCTTTAAGGTGCCCTAAAAAAGAAGATCCAGGATGTGCCAGGATTTCATGTACTCCTCTTTACTAATCTTCCCCATGTTGGAGCCTCTTAGCAGGATGCGCACCTGCTTATCATCCCACTCGTCTTACTCTTTTGTAGTGGCCACTTGGATCAGTCTGCTCTTCTTCAAAGCTTTAATATCCAAAGTTCACTCCATCATTTCCTCATCTGGATGCATGATTATATCCATATGTTCCAGCATAGAGACCATTTCTCACTGTGAGTCAGCTTTAGAGCTACCTTCGTGTTGTTGCTCCCGACACCTCAACTCCACACCTGAAGAAGTGTCTGGAGGAGCAGCCTCACAACTTGATAGAACCAAGACCTTGGAGATGGTGGCCATCTTCTATTGGATAAGGTCATTGGACTTGTTCATGGTTGGTCTTCCAACCTTAGTGGAGGCCATTAAGGACAACTAACCCATACTAGATGATCTAATAATAGGAGGGATAGGGAGGTTGGAGAAATCATTCCTTCTGTGCGACCTCTGGTTTTTCAAAATGAAACCATTTCAGTAAATAACTTTGTTCTTGGCCTTCCGCATAGAGGATCTAAGATAACCCTCCTCTATGACCAGTTCCTTGGGCTCATCACAATCCAAAGCCTCAACCATTACCTCTTGATATGTTTCTTTATCGACCAATAAGTCCTGACCGTAATCCACCCATGCAGATTCCTCTTTGTTAGGGCCATGTTCTGCACCTAGCACTACATACCGGTTTTGGGAGGCCCTGATTTGTCCCCCCTTCTAACAGCTTCTCAACATAAGAGAATGTTTGAGGGCCGACTTTGACTTGGCTGGGACTCCCTGCTTTTCAAGGCCATGACCCATAAAATTGTTAGGACTGCCTTATAGTTCCAAGTGTTGAACGACCTCATTGGAACCGAAATTATTGCTATCATCCTTCATAATGTCAACAAATGTATTCTATGGAGAAGCCTCCGGGAAAACCTGTGGAGAATCCTGGGAGGCCTCACTCACGGACTACTCATCCCTTTGGTTGACATGACCCGCAACTGTAAGAAAGGGCCTCGCTTCTTTCTCAGCTTCACACCCTTTCATGTCGTTACGCGAGCTACTTTCCCCCAGATCACGACGCTGATGATAAAAAATATCTGAAACAGGAGGCACGAATGCCTATGGACCACATTTCTTGGGTGCACCCGAAAAGAAACCCTGGACTGCACCCACTAGGCCCTGCCTGGGTTTGTCCACCCACAAGGAGGTACAGTCCCCCTTGTCCTAGAAAATCGAAGGACCCACCATATGGGCTTCCCCTGCAGAAATCTCCTATAAACCATGCCCACCAGATAAACATGAGGGATCAACCTCATCCGATAATTGAGCCTTATTCCGGAAATGGAGAAAGCAGTGCCCCTATCTATTGCATCAAGAGAAAAACATGGTCTATGATTCGTAGAGAATAGATTGACAATACCTAAACTCCCCCTAAATCACAATCCACACGACTTCTGTAGGGGGCCGAGAGATGTCAATTTCGACACATAACTGTGCCACGATCGGATGCCTCAGGGAGGAAGTCCACCGATCAGCATAAAGAAATCTACATATGGAGTTACATATCGAAGGGAGAAGCGCTGGATTTTGGAAAGGCAGGGGAAGGATGGGAAGTTGAATCCAAATTGCTGTTGTAGAAGGGTCCCGCTGAATATGGAGATCGAACGACCAGGGGAGTAGATGAAAATGGAAGCCACGAGTTGATCTTCTAGGTTGATACCAGCCCGCACGAGGTCAAGCTCACACGAGAAGCTGAGAATAATATGTCGAGGCCCAAGCAATCCAACAAAAGCACGCTGAGCTAATCCACATTCCTCATTCAAAAGCCTGTCAAATAACTCAACAGGTGGGTGACGCCGCATGAACTGAGCCACTAGTGACGAAGAGGGAATCACAGAAGCTGCGTTGAACTCCTGCGGAGAAATTGGGACCACAGGTTGTCCTTGAAGAACCCCCGGAACCATTAGGGAAACGGAAATTCTAAGAAATAAAGAGTGCTCCATGACTAGGGGAAACAAAGAAGAAACGAAAACTCGATCCTGGGACCCCTGCTGATGAGCGTCGTGAGGATGAGACCCCTTCCCCGACAGAGGAGGGGTCGCCGTGACCGTAATTGACACTAGGGTTTCATCGGAGGAGAGGCCGCCACAATAGGGGATGTATGGTGTTCACTTTTGTTTCAAACATCATGATCACTCTTCCCCCATTCCAATTGGATGAATTTATAAACTATCATACAACTAAATAGAAACTAATGTTGGGTTTAAATTACTTATACAGAACATCATAAATGTACATAATTCATAAGAGAAATACTATCATTAAGATCCCAATAGAAATTATGTTACTGAATTTTTCTTATTTTATATTGTATTTCAATGTTTCTAGGGTATTTTCATTTTATAGGTATCATCCTCTAAATTTTATCTCCACACTCTTTAGTTAAACCCGTATTGGAAATCACTTTTAATTCCATTATATAATAAAGATCTCTCTAAAGTAATTTATCATAATTATTTATTAAATTCCTAATGAAAAATAAGTTTTATTTTAAAATTATGAAATATATCATTATACAGAAATTAAACTTACTTGGATATTTACTTTTAAAATTATTGTAAAATAAATGGGTGGGAAACATATTTGAAAACTGGTAGATTATACACCATCTATTAAAGCCCAACCATTTTTTACTTGTTTGATCTATTCACACATCTCATTATTTATTTGATTCAATATTTAAAGTGTATATATATAATTTTTCATGGAATGAAACTTGATTTCAATAATTAAATATTTTTTTTCCCCGGTTTTAAATTCTAGAATAATATAAACCATTATGTTCAATATCCCTAGGATTTTTCATTATATTCTTGTGTGTTTTTAGCCAATGTATACTAGTAACATTCTTCACAATATCCCAAAACATTATCTAAATGGAAATTTAGATACTTTCATTACATTTTTCTCTAAATTCACCACCCTATTTCCAAAATTTGGTTTCCATATTAAAATTTCTGAATGTGCATCAACACTATACATGTTTCATTCCTCCATTTGGGATTTTATTTTTTTCTTATGTGTTGCATCATCCCCTATAACATACCAAAGAAATGATAAACCCATCCTCACATAGTAATTTATTTGGATAAATGGAGTATACAGGGGAATAAATTTATTTCATTAACAAGTATTCTATTTTTGAGTGATTTTTGAAATTATTTCACCCTACATCAAATATTTTAAAAGAACATTATATGTTAACATGTTTCCTCATAAGAAAATAATTTTTTTTCAATTCATTTAAAATAAAAGAAATGATTATAAAAATATAATCTCAAACTCTCAATTATTACAGAAAACACAAAATACACATGTAAATTCCTCTTCTATTATTAATATGTAACATTTTTGACACTTTTATTCATTATTTTTTTCACCATAATTTAATTTTAAGTAATTGGAATTCCAATTTATTGACATGAAATATAATTTTCTCAATTATTTTTAAATTTTAAATCTATGAATATATGTTTGTAAATTTTAAGCAATAATATTACAAGTTTGTCACAATTGTTCTTCATTTTTTTCTTTGTGTTTTCTACTTTCCATTGTTCATCTAAATATTGAGATGATCATAGAATCCTACCACAGTAGGATTCTAAAAAACAATTGGTGGAATTTTAGGATGGGAAAATTTCCTAAGAAATGCTAGAATGATATCCCAAAAATTAATGAATAAATCAGTTCCATGTTTAAGGAAACTGGTAATTTTACTCCTTAACAATATAGTAGACCACATTTTATAGAATTTCATAAAAATTATAAATTTAATATCATTTATCGATAGTGTTTTCCTCCAATCGATGAAAAATATTGATAGTTTTTTTCATTAGACGGTATAAAAAATGATCACCCTAGGATCCTCTTTATTCAAGTCCCAAATAATAATATACTAGAAATATTTATTAAATTCATTAATAAAAGATAGAATTTCATGATTTGATAAAATATAAAATGATGAATATTGTTCCAAAATTGATAACATAAGTTCAATGTTTCTAGCCTGTTGAAAACCACCAATTCAAAATGGTTTTGTTAAAATAAATTTTGGTGAAAAAACTCTATTTTAGAATTTTCTGCATTTTCAATACTTAGTTTGGGATAAATTGGACACACATTTACAGTCTCAATGATCTTTATCATCATTATATATTTTTGTGAATTTTGTTATCATATATATGTATATATATATATCATGTTTTCATTTAACCTTGCCTGGAATCAATGAAAAAAATTAACATGTAATTAATTAAACACATTAAAATGTAATAAGTTATATACATACATATTCTAGATAGTAGGGTATTCTATAATTCACGAAAAATTGAAACCAAAGTAACCAAAAATAGTATTAAATGTCTATTGAGTGATGTGTTAATGTAGTACGAATGAATATGAATTGTATTGAATGAATAGAAATAGAGGAAATAGTTATTCAAGAACCAATAGAGTGTATGAATTAATTTTGGGCAACTAGATGACTTAAATTATAAAAAACTAATTACTATGTGGAACATGTGTGGGGAAACAACTCCACGAGAAACGCCAATTTGGTCTTGTAAATGATAATACATCAACATTTTATAAATTAAGTACTTATGTTATCAAATTTATGTCTATTTTTATTTTATTTCTATAGTCAGTCCATAGAACAATGGAAAAAGGTAATCGATAAAGAATGATTTTTAAAATTTGAGATAAATTTTCACTACTACTTTCAAGTATCTCATCATTATATTATGTGGATTCATATTTGATGAATGAGTTTTTTCTTATAGAACATGATTCCTATCATCAACCTAATATTGTGATTCTTAGTGAAAGATTAATTAAACTGAATATATATTAATATTATCCATTCTGGAGGATATGAAATTCACTATCTCATAGAATCGTTTCTAATACATTTCGATCCAAAATCAACCATTTCAAAAAAAAAATTAGCTTTTAATAATCAGATATAATAGAAATTCATTTTCAATTTCCATCATAATAATCAAAATAAATATTAAGGGGTAAATATATTATCTATTCAAATTTATCACCTTCATTCATTATCATTCTTATAGTAAGGTTGACACACTGAGTGCTCTCTATTTATTGTTCTTATTATCCCTCATGTTCCCTCCCAATCCATAGATTTTTTGGAAAAAATATTTAATAATAAAATCCACTAACATACATTCTTATCCTTCTTGATTTTCATGACCTCACAAATCTAGTTGGTGAAAAAAATATTTCCTTTCCATTAGAATTATTGTGAAATTCATGGGACCAAAATATGCCACCAAAACTATTTGATGTAGAACAAATTAAACCAGGTTGATATAAACCATGAAATTATACTAGTCTTTATTAATGACTTCTTTATTAAAATATCACCCATACATAGTTACAATAATTAAATCATTCTTAATGATTGAAAATGAACATTAATGAAAACATAATACCTTTAATACCAATCTTTTAAACTCTTCTACATAGTTGTTTCAAGTTAAATCTATGCATATAATCAATGATTACTCATCCAAAAAATGTGGAATTGAAAATCAATCATTTGTGAAACTATTTATATTCCCCCTCATATAATATCAAATAATTCCAACTATTTTTATGTTCTTATTCACTATGATCATGTTATTTTATAATTCACTTTTGTAACGCACCAAATACATCATGGAAAACCCCTCATTGAATCATAGATTTATAATGAAGATTTACTAAGGCCCCCTTTTTTCTTCATCATCTACCTACACATGGAATACTGTCAAGAAAAAATTATTTATTCAACAACAAGATTCTAAATATTATTCATATCAGATTAGGACTTTGATTTGGAGTTGATTGATTCATCATATTCCATCAATAATGGCTTGAAATCTCATTAAATAAATCACAATGAATGTGACTTTGTCACTAGTCATCGTCAAATGATCTCTAATTCTGGTTATTTTTTTTAAAATATATTAATTTGGATATATTTTCTAAATTTATCATATTATTCTTCACCAAGACATGATAATATTTCAAACACATGTTCCCATGATTTAGTTGACATTATAGGTTCAATTTCAATAGAAATTTCATCTTAAACAACAACAAAATGATTCTGAAAATTGAATTTATTGGTTCATCATCTTCATATGAAATTACTAATTAAAATTTAAACAAATCGTCACAACATTGAATCATATGATACACTGAACATAATGATGGAACAAACTCATGATTTTGGTAATGTTCATAAATCATTTTGTAATATAAATATTTGATTTGGATAATCTTTGGAAGATACACTATTGATTCAATCTCTAGGGAATTATATGTTGGGAATAAACATATTTTTACATTGGGATTAGTTATTGTGATGAGACACCAAGATAAATTTTATTCGATTTTGTGTTCAATTCAGAATTTGAATCATTATCTGTTCACATTCTCATAACTCAAGGACATAAAATTCAATTTTTCTCTTCATATGATAATATAATTTTGAGGGTATAATAGGTTGATCATACACATGTCATGGTAATTTTATACACCCATGTTTATGTAACTACACACCATCACTTAAGTGACGTTGGATGCTTAATTCTCCTCTGAAAATCACACTATCCATTGCATAAAAGTATATTTCAACCATTAAATTATTTAAATAATGTAAAATAATAAAATTCAAAATAATAAAATTATAATTTCAACCAAAATATTTATTTAAAGTCAACGATTCTAAAATTTAATTAAAAAAATATTTTTAAAATAAATATTCAAAATATATAAATTAATAAGAATTAAACAATAATTAACAACACACCAATAAACATATTGATAATGATAATTACTCTAAAGAGATAATTCAATAAAATTAATACTCAAATATAAAAACACATAGATTTGTATTAATTAATCACCAAAACATCAAATTTAAACCATCAAATTTAAAGAAATGTATATAAATCACTCAAAAGAATAAATTAATTGAATTAAATAATTTCCCACTCTATGAATTAAAAATAACATTTTTTCATAAAATAATGAGGAAAAATATAAAAAATAAGGCCACAAAAAATCCCCCCATAGAAAAAAAAATACTTTTTGGGCTATAAACATCCTATACTAAAATTCAGTTGTATGAAATAAATGTCAAAAAGAAAAAACTAGAAAAGACAAACATAATTGATTTTCAAAATAAATCTTCCTCATTTATTCACTAAATTAGAATGTATTATTATCATATTGAATAAAATTTTATCAATTAAAAATTGGTTACTAATTTAAAAAAATAATTATCATTAAAAAGTATAAATTTATTTGAATAGAATAGATTTGTATCTAATTTGATGTCCAAAATTTACTTTATCTTAATAATAAGTGACTTGAATTATTAGAATCCAAAAATCATGACATTTTAAGGATTTCAAAACATAATTATTAATAATTAGCATATATTAATCATCCAACATCATAAAGAATGAAATAAAAAAATTAATGATCGAAATAACATCTACCAAGATTTAAATTTTCATTTCATAATCCATTTGGATTCCAATATTATGAGTTTAATTTTAAAACACATATTAAAACCCAATAATAAATAATAATATTTTCCTAATATTTTATCCAATGAAATTATTTTCTCAAAATAGATAGAACAATAATTTTACTAAATAAATCCATTGATTAATAAATTTTAATCTCTTCAAAATGGAATCATAGTCTACCTATTTAAGAAAAAATTTAATTAATATAAAAAAGTGAAGTGATACATGAAATCTCAAAAGTTTGAAAAATATATTTTTAATGGGTTATCATTGAAGAACAATTTATCTCACAAATGACCTCTCCACCACACTTAAAACTCAAAAATGTAATAATTTTTGTAATGATTATAGAAGGTAAAATTGATATAGTTTTATTCAAAATGGATTAAAAATAAATAGTAAAGTAATTAATTTTAAAGGGTGAACATGAATGCTCAGAATAATTTTTCAACAACATAATCACATGATAAATAACATTCAGAAGAAATTTCATCATACCACTAATAGTTAATACATCATGTATGTAGTTTTCTATAAGTTTAATTATATAGTTTAATTCAACAACGATTTTAATTTTAGTAGGAAATAGACATGCACTGACATCAATATAAAACAATGATAAATTTCAAAAATATCCAAAAAATGTTTATTGGAAAGAAAAAATGCCTACAATTTTTTTTTAAATGGAATCTAAAAAACCAATAGAATTATCAGGAAAACCCAGGCCATCATAGAAATACATTGTATTTAAAACATAGACTCTGTTGTATTGAAGATGTTTTTTAACAATGAATATATAACTATCTATGTTGTAATGAAATCCTAAATCTAGTTAAGTAGTCGAATGTCTTAAAAAAACAGATCATCATTAGTTTCTAGAGATGAATATTCATGAGGGAAGATAACTAGAGATAAGGACTTGGGTAGAGTTATACAAAATATTCAATTTAATATCATTTATTCAAATAAATCATTTGAAAAATATTTATATAAAAACTTTTAATTTACATGAATAATAGATTAAAAAATCATTTGATGTATTCCTTTTTTATTTTCCCAAATGGATAAATCAAATCCATGTATCCTGTAGTGTAACTCACCTCTATCTTCAATTCTACTGGTCTATTATCTGTTTGAAGATTTGAGAATAATTCATCCAACATTAAGGGATACACAAATTTCCATGAAATCATCCAAAATACAGTTCAAATATATTAAACTACCTTTAAATATAAAATGGGATCAATATTTTATTATTTACACATAATTTAAGTGAATCATAACTAATTTTCTTGTAATTGGTGGATTCTTAATCCACAACCTATTATACACTACAATAAAATTAAATTGATAAAAATTATACAACCATTGGCATTAAATAAAATAAAATAATATAAAAATATCTTCTAATTCACTAAAGTGACTTCAAAAAACCTTAAAAAATATTGAACTAGGACCAGTGATTTTAAAGATATTATTATATTAACATGTTATATTAACACCACATAAATTTGAGTTTTATAGAAAGGATTTTACATTTTTTACATTCCCATGATCTTTTATATTTATAGTTTTAGAGAATTAAGAAAAATATTACATAAAAATGCAGATTCCACTACACTATGTAAATATTTACCCTCAAAATAGGGATTTAAGTTTATAGCACTAATACATTCAAGATGATTTTTTTCTTTTATGAAAAGTCTAATGTAGAATTTTTAACCATTATATACTTCATACTAATCCTTAGATACATTTAGAAAACATTAAAAATTGTGAGATGGGAATAAAAATATCTGTAAAGGACATAAAAACAAACATATGCTATTAGTCTAGTGAAAATATAAGAACCCATGAAAAATAATTCCTTTATAAGAATAAAATATTACGAACATAAAAAAAACATTTATATTTGAAAATATTTTTTTTCTCGAATTATACGTTTGATATTTGATTATTAATCATAAGAAAACCATGAATTCTTCTTTATGCATGCGATAACTCATCAAAACATTTAAAACCATTCACCTTTAAAAGTTCTTAAGCATTCCTTACATCATGAAATCAAATAATTTTTATAAAATCCATTTTAAGAATAATATGCATATATAAATACATGTATATTAGAGATTATAAAATTAATAACCCATTTTCACATATGTTTAACCCCTAAAAAAACAACTGAATACCTATTAATTCCATTGGTTTAACCATCCCTATTATTTCCCTCATTTTCACCATGGATGACTAAATCATTACCTAGTGTATTGGAGGGATATATCAGTATCACACATCATAATGTGTAATATATGGTTCAACTTTCATCATCTATAATTATCGATAAATATATCATTATCATTTTTTTAATATTTCACTTTATCATCCTAAAACCATTGAAAATATAATTTTAACCCCTATGAAAATAAATTTTAATTTTAATATAAAATAAGAATAAATGTTAATTTCTTTTCAAAACTCATAAAAACATAAAAATATCTAAAATGGTAGAAATAATATATTTTTTGAATATCATATTAAATTATAGATAACTCATGATAATGAATAATTTATACCATATAATTAAAGGGAAGTTAGGAAGTAAATTATAAAAAATCATCTTTTGGAACATTTGTAAATAAATTCATAATGTGCCGTATAGAAAACTTTGAAAAAATTATTTTTATATACTATATTAATAAATTAAAATATTTTTAAAATGTTCTTTAGTAACCACATTTTCTTAAATAAGAATATTTATGAAACATTTAAAATAAAATTTACATGGAAGTAAAAGTGTGGGAAGAAATACATTAAAACGTTATTTTTAAAATGAAGTCCATACCTAGAGTCCCAACTTATTCTTTTTCATATGTATACCCTGATGATTAATAAAAATATATTAGTTTTCCATAGATATAAGAAAATTTTTCATTTTCATTTTATTACCACTAATCTATTTATTTCATTTTACCTTGTTTTATTTTTATTACTAAATGGTTTTGTTCATTTTGGACATTTTGAAGACCTTTAGTATATAACCTCAAAATAACCTCGGTGTGTTGAGTATAGTTAAAGGATCTATGGTTCCATTAAATATATAATACTAAAAATATTAAAATTATCATAAATATAAATTATATAAACTTTTAAATTCACCCGTCTAAGGAATCCATGAAAAATAAGGCACATCATTTCAGGGAGAGGGTGATCTGTGCATACAGAAGAATAATGTTTTCATTTTTCTACTAGGTGGAATGGAAACAAAGAAAATAAAATTTTACATTTTTGGAATCATAAATATATTATAATTTTTATATTTATTCCATATTTCCACCCATAAAACTATCCTAGTATAGTGGAACCTAAAAATGAATCACATCGTCTAATGGAGGTGGAAGTCCACACGTACACATTAGTGACATTGCCATTTTTTAACGGATGGTAGGGTAAGAAATTAATAATGTTTTTTTCACATAATATTAATTATATCAAAAATATAATATAAATTTATTTCATAAATCATTTTTATCATCCATATGATCCGTTGTTGAAAAATGAAAAAACATCACTTCATATAGGTGGTATCCTACATCTAGGCCCAAGGGATGTTTCTATATTACAAAGTATAGAAAAGTAGATTAAATAGAATATAAACACAAGAATTTTGAAATTGAAGTGCATATTATATACTTATTTTATTATTTTATTATCTTAAAATAGTATTTTGAGTAGTAAGATAAGAAATTAACATAAAACTCAGGGTTAATAATTATACCTCTTTATTGTAGAACCTTCCTTGTATTACATATTAATCCTTCATATGTTAATATTTTGGTGAGAATAAATGATATATGATATGGAAAGGGATATTTGGAAGGTATTGGTCCATGTATTTAAAGGGTCAAGGGGCTCAAAGTCTAACGACTTAACTTTTTAATAGATAAAATTATGTTTTCCAATATATGAGATACTTATCACCAAACCCAAACAAGTAATTTTTTTTAAAATATGACCCTTTAACCTAGAAGAAAAATTTGAGTAAATGAATAGGATTCAATACATTAAGGGATATATATATATAAATTTACCACTAAATATAAATTTATTTATAAATTCATTGTAAATAATTTCCCAATTTTTATTAATGTCATTTTATTCATCAAAAATATGTTTTTTCAAAAAATGTTTTTTATTTATTATGTAAATAAGATAATAAAAAAATTACTAAAAATTTATAAACTTAAAATTATAAAATTTTCTTAATTTTTAAAATCATTACATAAAAATTAAATCCGGTTGATATTTTTTGATTTTTTAAAAAATATTTATTTTTCGATGAGTAGTAAAAAACCAATTTTTTGTAAGAAATTCATTTTTTTGATAAATCATGTAATTAAAAATTACCATTATTATTTTCATTTTATTTTCTAGTTAAAAAATTATTATTCAATTATATGTAACAAATTTCATTACATTTGAATTAACATTATACCAAAATGATTTAAAAATATATTTTTGTCCTCAGAAACTCATTTTTCAGAGAACGATTTTAAAGTGCATAATGTTTATACTTTTTAATTAATTAAATTTAATCCATAATAGTGAATGATTTAAATTAAATGTTTGGATAATATATTAATATATCATTATGAATTGAAAAACATATAGTGATGATTACTAGTTATAATGTTAAATTAAAGTCATCTTTTCCTTGAAAAATGATTTGTATGGAAAAAAATTCCCATCGTAGATGAAATTTATGTTTCCAATTAAATTATACCAAGTATGAGAATTAATTTTGATACAAATGATTTAATATTTTCAATACACTTAATTAATTTTTGGTAACATGTTCAAATTAATTTTCGAACAATATGAATTGTAACTTTACAAAATATTTATTACCATTGTCAAAGGAAAATAAGATAACTAAGGGTAAAATTTATTTATCAATAACTAGAAACAATTTAAATATAGTATTAATAATATTTATAAGTTTATCTGTATTTAATAATGATTATGGTTTTTCTGTTTCTTTAAAAATAAATAAGTAATTAATTTAACAAAAATTAGATCTTAATACGATAAAATATAAAATATATATTTATGTAATAAGAAATTTCAATTATTTCCTTTTTTGAGGAAATAATTAGTTTATAAAATAAATTATATTTTAATAAAATACTATTAAGTAATTTTTATGAAATTTAAATCATAATATAATATTAATGATGTCATATTTAATTTTCAGAAGGGTTTGAAAAAAGTTATTGATAAAAGAATGTATTTCTATATAATTTTAGATTATTATTTTAAAAGTTAATATTAATATATTTAGAGAATTATTTTTATAAAATATTTTTTTAATCAACATGGTGAAATTATCTAAAGAGTTTGTTTTTTCATAATTTTCCAAGATATTCACATTTTTAGGTAAAAAATGAATACAGTGTAAATATAATATGTGTATTTTGACATCATAATTACCCAAAAGTAATGTAATAAATTATATAAATGGTATTAAAGACCAAATATATTATTAGTATTTAAAATAATTTAGTCTTTAGTTTATTTTATGATTATTTAAAGACTTTATGAGTGCTTTAAAACTAAATAAAATTTTAAGGTTCTAAAATATTTTCTTTATAAACATGACTCACTTCTGCATAACCCAGGGAAATATTATAATTATTTTGGTTCAAGGAATTGTGAACTGATAAAAAAACTTCCATTTGGATGAAAACATGGGAAAACAAAGGAATGGTTTTTTGATTATTTTATTTTATAGTGTACAAAACCTATGTTGGGGAATTAACAAAGAACTACCATCACCATTACTATATAAATCTACAAAAGCATCCATTAAACATCCCTAAAAAACCATTTATGAAATATTTACTATGATCTCACATATATATTTTCCTCCCCATGTTCCAAATACTCTTGAGAATCTATTTCCTAGCTTTTGGAATCGCCCTCACAAGTTAAGGGAACTCTCCCTTATATTTAATTCAAGAACCATCATTTTACTTTGTATTTTTAAATTTAAATTGATTATGTTGTCATGAATTTATAAATATACCCACACTTTAAAATTTATGTACCTATAATGAGATATCATTTATACCCTCTCATTATATCATTTACCTAAGTGATTATTATGCCAAAATCCAGTAAGGGAGCATCTCGTTCTGCACTTTATTCAAGCAACATATTTAATGTGCTTTATATTCCATCTAATATAGATGGGATATGCTCTTAAACACCCATATTACTTCCATTATGATTTACAATTTTTAATTATACCCTTTCTCTCTCATTAATATCTCCCACGATTTATCATGTACCCCTATTACATTGCCTAAATTATCATGGGATTTTCCATACCTTGTTTAAATTCAATCACCGTCCTTGTCTTATTCCTATTAATTCCAAAATTTTCATGTTTTATTATGCGATTCAATTTCTTAAATACATTATTTTTTATTTAAATGGTATTATATTCTCATTATCTCTCATTGAATCATTTTTGAAATCTTCATGTACTTCCGTTATGCTGAAGAAATGTGCAATTTTCAATGCTGAACAGTTATGAGGTGTATACCCATACCCATTTACACTCAATAGTATTCACTAAGTTGTACCTATACTTCATTTTTTGTGGTATTCCATGTATGTAACCAACATTCCATAAACATGGAGTTAAATGTGAAGAAAAATGATTTTATGTTGAATGAATCAATGTGGAACACTTATGCATGTACATGTTATGAATGCAATGGGTGAACCCAAAATTATATAACACTCTAATGATTAGGTTATTTTTTACTCTCGTGAAACATAATGTATTGTATTAGAGAGTTAAACTAATCCATTATGGTTCTTTCTATACCATTTTATGATATCTTGGTGGATAGACTTGAATTAGGTTTACAATGTCAGGTTTAATGTTGTTACCACGTTCCCAGGTTGCCTTTACATTACCATGATATATTATTATTTATTGTTTTTTTATCCTTACCCATTTTATGTTTCATTTTAGTGCCTATTTTATAAAATATAATAAATTATTCATGTTATGATGTATTTGTTACCTTACTTGGATATATAGATCAATCATTTCTTATGTACATCCCCAGATTATCTCATACTGTTTCTTGAATGATGAAACATTATTATCACGTTAAATATGTTTTCAATAATACTGATATACCCCTAGATTTAAGTTGTTGTGTGATATACCTAATTACACAAACACACTATACTTCTTGATATTCTGGTTTGTTTTGTGTATATTACTATTTAATTTATCATGAATTAATGTGTAATAAAGCCTAGGGTTATCATAGTTAGTATCATAGGAAGGTCTAGTTTTTTTTGATTAAGATAATAAAACTATAGGGATAGAATTTTGGATAATACTATGTGTAGAAAAACATCTGTATGTTTTGTTAATTTATAGATTAACTGGATTCCATAAAAATAATTACTTGTATAGATACTATAAGTAGATGTGGATCTAGGACAAATAAACATAGGGATGATAGCAGCAAAACCCTATACTATGCTAGAATCAATCAAGAAATGGTATATGAAAATAGACCTTTCTTCACACTTGGTTTGAAGCACATGAGGGATATTCATTGAAAAATTTTCAATCTCATTATAATATTTTAGTAAGGGAGTAAAAATTTCTTCTAAGAGTCTATGTTAGGAAATATATCATGGATAAAATAGATTTAATCCTATAAAATCATTAGTTAAACAAATAAAGGTAACTTAAAATTTACCCATTTAATGTTATTGGCCTCCCATTTGTGAATTTAATAGTTTAAAATTAGACATACATTATTTTAACTTTTTCCAATAAATGGATGTAAATAAGAGGAATTGAGTTAATAACCAATGTGATTGGAAATGTGATGTCTTCCCAAATGAGATACCTAGTATGATGGGTTCTCAAATAAGACATATTTTGATTATTCCAAACCAACTATTAAAAGTCAGAATTAACAATTGGAACAATGATGGATATCCAAAGATATCATAGAAGAGGAGGATGAAGACTCAATGAAGTTTATCTGATAAAGGTGATAAGGGAATGAAGATTCAATTTCTGGCATGTTACAAATGTTGAAACAAAAATCAATGAAAATTCTACATGGGAACTCTGAGGTGTTTTAGGTGTGAAAAAATAGGGCATAAAGTTGATAGTTAACAAAAAAATTAAAAGTATGATATATGTAAATAAGTTACATCCTAGAGAAACCTTTGGGGTTCAATGTATTATGTGTGTAAAATATAAGAATTATCAATGTCAATTCTAAAATCCAAGTGATAAATCATAGAATATTTAAGGAAATATGCTATGGAAATTTTAGAAGTGGAAGGATTGAAGTTCTTATTTATTAGTCTTTGAGAATTATGTTATAGAATTAGCATATATAATTAAATTTGGGTAAAATAAATATGAAAAATCTATATATTATTCTATTATAGTTCTTCATTAGGAATTAGAAACATATATAGGATGGAACACATAAACTATAAACTTGATTTAGTGATAAGTTTATATTTTTGAAAACACATGATTAAGGGATTGATAACATTAATATGTGTTTAATGATGGTATAAACCTAAAGAGACATGGGTTAATATATATATATATATATACATATTGATAGAAATTAATGATAAATCTTTTAGATATTTATGTTTTGGATGTTATGTATTTTTCATGATATTTTGGGAAACATATTTCTCAATCCAATATTTTTTTGAGGTGATTAATGACATTTATGTAGTTGTTTTATTAGATTGAGTTATATATTTCAATTATGATTAATATAAATTATTATTTGAGAGTAATGATATTATATTATTTGAGGAGAAAGATAAACGGTATAAGGAATCCTTCGAGGTTAATACATTCTTAAATTTTGATGTTAATGGCATTATTTGGGATACTTGGGAATTTATTTAAGGAATGATCTACGTTAAAGAATTTTTATTTTCATTAACAGTTTTAAATTAATTTGTTAAGGTATATTCATTTTCAATATTATATTATTGTAAATTAACCATTTTGGATTTATTAAATAAAATAGGAATTGAATGTTACTTTTTAGTGTATTAAATTATACTTTAGATGATTATTTTTGTTCTTCAAATATACAAAATTTATATTGAGTACTCATTATTTGGAGAAATGATGAGACTATAGTGGAAATTAATTAAAGGATTAAATAAAACTTTTCAAGAATGTGTATTTTCTTTATTATCCCATTCTATATGTTAAAAAAATTCATTAACTCTAGGAAAATAATTAGGTAACAAAAATATTATCATATTAAAAATTTTGGAACTTTTAACCCATAAAAGATTTATGATTTTTTATCATTGAATTTATTTTAACCATGTTCTCAATAACTCTATAATAGATCTTGGGAATTAATTTTTTTATTCAATCTATATATTTTCACTTCCCACTAATTTTATCTTACTTGGAAACCTAGTTATCTGATGACCTTTATACTTCTCTTTCTCTATTTTCAAGTTATTTTTTCTATTAATATTTATAATAATGGGGGATTTTAATAAATATATTTTTTATTTTAAATTTTTTTGGACCAATATGACGTTAAAATTTATATAATTCAATTTATTAATTTTGTGAAGACTATACTTGAACGAGTTTTTGAAAGTGATGTTTTTTATAGTGTATTCCACACACAACCCCAAACCCAGATAAGAAATTATTATTTAAATACAAAATTTTTAACCTCACCATTAAATTTTTGGATGTAAATTGGATTAACTAAATATTAAATCATATATATGAGTATTCAACCCAATAATAATTTATATAAAATATTATATTAATCATTCACTAATTTTTTTATTGTCATTTTATTATTCGAAAATACTTTTTCTTCAAAAATGATTTTTACTTCTTTTTTTGTAAAATTATTATAATTTAGTTCAAAAACATATAGAAAATTTATATAGTAAAATTAAAATAATATTTCAAATCAATATATCAAATAAAATTATGGAGAATTTTTTGGATTGTTTCAAAAATTATTTATTTTTTAGAGAATAGCGAAAACATAGATTTTTTTGTGAAACTGTTTTTCTTTTGATAAATTATGTAATTTAAAAGTTCCATTATTAATTAATTTTAATTTTAAATTAACATATGTGTTATTTATTTATATATAATATAATTAATTACATTTAAATCATCTTTATTACAAATTTTAAAATTTGTATATTTTTTGGTTTGAAAACACATTTTCTTGAAAACAATATTAAAATGCATAATGTTTATTATTTTTAATAAACTAAATATACACCATAAAGGGGAATTATTTAAATTAAATTTTTGGATCATATATCTTGAATTATTAATTTAAATTCTTGTAGTGAATATTTCTTGTTATAGAGTTACGGAGAAAATATTTTTTTCTTGAAAAATGCATTATTATGAAAAAACACTTTTCATCACACTTGTGCATTTAATTTTAAATTAAATTATTTTAAATGTGTGAATTTATTTTATAAAATGGATGAAATATTTTTAATAACCATTATTATTATTTTTAAATAATTTCATCTTAATGTTTGGACAATATGAGCATTAACTATTTTAAATTTGTGTCAACATGGTATAATGGAAAAAGATAATTAAGGGTAATTTTTTTACAAGGAATATAAAAAAGTATACCTAATAACATAAATATGAATATTTTAATCTCAATATAATAATTAATATATTTCTGGTTTTTTATTATAAATAACTAGGAAATAAATTTTATAAAAATTATATTTTGATATAAAACATAAATTTTATTGTTCTGTAATAATCAATCTCTATTAAGAAATACCTTTTTGATAAGTTATTGAATTTTAAAAATAAATGATAGTTTAATAAAATAATAATATTAAATAATTTTTATTAAACTTACATGATAATATAATTTTTAAGAAGTCAAATGTTATTGTTATAAGGTTTCAAAAACTATTATTGAGAAACAATTATCATTTCCCAAGAAAAGTTAATTGTTGTTTTAAAATTTAAAATTCACATATTTGTAAAATTAATTTTATAAAATAAATATTATTTTAGTAATCATATTTTAGAAGTTATCTTACATTTAATTTTTGATAATTTTCTGAGACAGTCAAATTTTTGGGAAAAAAAATAAATATAATATAAATATTTGGTGTGTAATATGTCATCATAATAACCCAATAGTGGTGTGATAAATTTTATAAATTGTATTTGTAACAAAATATATGTTTCCCCTTTAATATTATGTGTTTTAGGGTTATTTTATTAATTTTATATATCCTTTATGTATCCTCTAAAACTGGTGTAGTATTTTAATGTTTTAAAATGATTTCTTTATAAACATTACTCACTTCTACATCACAAAAGGTAATATTTTAGTGATTATGTTTATTGGTATTATAAAATAATAAACAATACTCCCCTTTCATATAAATAATGGGATAAAACATGGGTATGTTTGTGATTTTTATTACATTATTATATAGGGTCCAAAACCTAGGTTTGGGAAATAATAAATAACTCCCCCCACTTTTCATGTACAACCCCACCCAAGATTACCTTAATATTCAATAAATAAATAGATCATAATATTACTCTGATCTTCCATATCTAGAGTCCTCCCATAGTTCCCCTAATCTGTAATCAATCTCCTACAAAGCTTTTTGAATCAGCCTCTCATGGTAAGGGACTTCTCCATCATATTTTCAATATAAGAACCTTCTTTGTATTCAATATTTTGAAAATCAATCGGTTATACATTCATGATATATATATATATATATTATCCAATATATCTCCCAATATTTATATATCATTTATTCACTCTCATTATAAAATTTACTTATGTTCTTTCTATATCAAAATTTATTAAGGGATCCTCTAATTCTCTTCTTTATTAAAGAACCTTCTTTAATTAACTTTTTATTACAACTTCCATTCATGGTATTTGTTCCTAAAAATTCATCTTATGTACATTATTATTTAGAATTGATGATTTGACACTATCACTATCATTAAAAACTCCAATGATTCTTCTTATACCTTAGTTATGCAGTAGAAATTGTCCTACGGGTGGATTATGTTCTTATATATCCCACATAACATAATTTTTAATTACAAGTGATTATGTACCATTTATATATAATTAACTATTTTATGAATATTTATTTACCATATTTATGTTTTTTAAATGTTTCTATGTTTTTCCATTTTCAATAGTTGTGATGAGTATACAAATACCCATTTACACTCAAGGGTATTCACATATCATTACTTATAGTTTATTTATTGGATAAATCCACGTATGTATGCCACACTACATAATTGTGGGATTAAATCCGATAAAAATTATTCTATGTCGAATAATCTATATAGAAAACTTATCCATATACAAGTTAAGAAAATGGCGAGTGCACCTTGAATTATATAGAACTCTAATGAATTTGGTAATGTTTTAGACACATGAGGTATCATGTACGGGGTTCGAGAGTGATCCCAATATGCTATGTGGTTTTTTATACTGTGTTATAATGTCTTGGAATTGAGACATAACCTATGTTTATGATTCCATGTTTAATGTTGTTTCCACCTTACCGTGTCTCATGTTTGTTACCATGATATGTCAGTCTTTATTGTTCATGGTTATGATCCTCATCTCTCTTGTATTCCATTTAAATGCCTATTTTCTAACATGAAATAATTTCATCTAGTTATTATTTATTTGTTCTCTTATTTGGATTTATAAACCACCCATTTTGTTATATATGTCCCCAGGCTATCTCATGAAATTTTAATAATGATAGAAAATTAAGATCATGTTATGGATGTTTTCAATAACGATGATTTACCCTATGTTTATGTTTGTCATGTAATTTTGATAATTACACAAAGAAACTATAAATATTGATATTTTGGGTTGTATTATATGAATTCTTATGTTCAAAATAATTAATTAATGTGTAATAAAGAGTTGTGTTTTTATCCAAATTGTATCAACAAGTGTGGATAAGAGGTGACCTTATATAAGTGATGGGAGTGAGACACTTTAAAAAAAATAAAACTTTTAAACATATTATATTTTATTATCACATAAAACTGGAATAAAATTATCAAATTTCAAAGATACGATGTGGATGAATCATAATACACTAAATAAAAATATTTAAAAAATTTATTATGATATTTGGTAACTTATTTCATTGGTTTAACCAATTCATCAACTATTTTAACAGTTACCTTGGGGACAATGTTTTACCGAGGTTAAGATTTATTATGAAAAAATTGATATTAAACACATTACATAATTTTATAATGTCGATTAGAAATATGAAATAAAATTTTAACTATTCCCTTGGTATAAGTGGATGAAATTAATTTTAATATAAATACCGAAACCACATTTATTTTCTAATAAAATGTCCCATTTTTTCATAAAAATGAAATTCTAACAAAAAGAAAAATAATAAATATTTTTTATTGAAATTATTGTGTTATTTTTAGTAATATGGGACTAGTTTCACTTAATAACCAACCCAAAAGTGAATGGTAGTTTTTAAATACTTCAAGATTAATGTAATTTATTATAAAATCCTATATTTTATACTATTCACCCAAAAATAAATCTTTTAAAAAAAGATTCACCCTACGATAAATTTGATATTTTGAATCTAAAAATTTATACTTATAAATAATTAGATTTATTTATTTCTATAATTACTTGGGTTTTTATATTCTCCCCCTTTTAGAGATTACATCCTCATAATTCTATTCATTAATTAAACAAGTGAGGGTATTTTCACACTAAATTTTTTTAATCCCATGTTTCTTTCTCAACTATATAGACCTTCCCTAAAACATTAACCTATTGAATATACATTTTTCATAGTACCTTATCTTTTCAACCCAAAATAAAAATCAAATTTTCTTCATAAGAGAGGTTTTCATCTAATTGTTTCACTTTAGGTATAAAAACATGAGAAGTATTAGGTACATACTTCCTTAACAATGAAATTAAAAGTATAAAAAATCCAAAGATACAATTAGAGTTACGACCACTCAGTATAAATGAGAAAAAACAATTTCTATAATTTCATATGGTGTAATAAAATGTATACTTAACATTCCCTTTTTTCTAGAAACAAATAACACATTTCCAATGAGATAATTTAAGAAAATCAAGATATCCTACCTAAAATGAGAGATCTTTCCTATGTTCATATACATTCATTTTTTGTTTGTTATAAACACCACACATATAGTGTGGAATCATATTTACCATATAAACCCTCTCTTCATTGAAATATAGTCCAAATAACTTCTTTTCACTGACTTTGTCCAAACATGAAGGAGTCTCACAATAGACGCCATTTAATGAATAAAATGGAAGCCTATGCATATTAGAATGAAAAAATCTATTATAATAAAGTTCAATTAATAAAATATAGTTATCGAAACATTCTTGATAATCTAATGAGAAATATCTAAGAATATATTATAATTTATGAATCATTTTCTCTGATTTTCCATTAGATTTAGGACCAAAAGGCGTAATGAAATTTAATTTGATACGTAATGAATTTTGAAGTCCATGCCAAAAAATTTGATGTAAATATATAAACATGATCTGATGAAATATTAGGAATGGACTCTATATAATGTATTTGTCTCTTTATGAAATATTATTGTATGTTAATCCAAATACATAGTTTCTTGAATATAGAAAAAAATCACAAATTTAGTTAAATGATCAACAGTAATCCAAAATGAATTATTTCCTTGAGATTTATTTTGTAATACCACCACGAAATAAATGAATATATCGTACACCTTCCATTTAGGGACAAGAAGAAGATAAAGTATCCCCCTATGTCATTTTTAGAAAGCCTTAACCTATTTACATGTCAGACATTCCATGTTAAAATCAACAAAACCTTCCTTCATTCCACCCACCAATAGTACTCTATAATGCCTCAATAATTTTTTTGGTTGCTGTGATGAACCAAAAATGGGGAGATATGAGCTTTACTTAAGAATTTATTCATTTATTAGGGATCACCTAGAATAAAAAACATCCTTCCCAATATCAAAACTCTTTCTTCATCAATGTTAAATTCATGAAACTCAATCTCTATGAACAATTGTAACATTTATTACAAATCATAATCATCTTTTTGATCATTTGTCATACTATCTGACAAAGATAAATACTATAACATCCTGACTTAAACCACTAGTTCTGAGCCTCATGCTACATGGCCTCATGCACACCTCCTTATATATAGGAGTCTTCTAATTAGCAGTGAGGGTCTCTAGTGAATCCACATGGAGACTATACCCTCAATAAGAGTGAACATAAGAAATAAATAATCAATATAATAAAGGAAACAATCAATCATAGTTACCTATAGAATATTAATAAATGAAATAAATATCATATAAAAAATAACACCCAATGTGCAAATATTTTCCAGTTAGAAGAATAATTTTATAAATTACATACATATCATACAAATAAATAGTTACTAATTTGCAAGGCAAACTTAGAGTTACAAGTGTATATAAATTCATTGATAAAAGGAGGGTGTCCTCTAGAGTCCTATCTCAAATCTATGCTCCTCCACTCTGTTGTCCACCAAATAAGAATTTCTAGTTAGCAAATACATCCTAAAATCTATAAGCACATCAAAATACCCGAGTACGGTGTGAGTAAAAGACATGGTTGAACACCACCAATTCATCGTTAAAATTGTGTGACCATGTATAATAGTGTATTATATAATAATAAATGTGTCAAAAGTATAAATACACAATCCTAAACTATGTGTTCATATAACAACTGAGTCTCCAAGAACCATGATTGTACATGCTTCTGATCCATGCTGGAATTCAAATGGATGATGTGAGTAGTAACAAAACTAACCTCTGATCAAGGGTACATATCTCTCAAACAAACTAATCGTTTTATGCCTAATTTATAGAATACAACTTGTAGGAGTTCTTGATATATGTAATGCATCTCACATGAGAGCCTGATTTGAGGCATAAAACACATAAGTGTGATTTATATGCAACATGCACCTCACAGGGGAACCCATCATAGAACATGAACATCAACAGATCACCCATAATATAACATAAAACTTAGACTCCCAATATATGACATAAAACTCAAGGAAGAACCCAATAAATGAAATTCCATTGTTTAATCATATATACATCTTCATCTCAGGTCTATCATACCCATAATTTCTAGTCATGTGTACCCCCCTAATAGATATCATTTCATGATGGTCCACCTATTCTAAGCCCCATTAATAACACCTCCATTCAAAGAAACATATAATGGTTTTTTATAAATTATTAACATAATAACCTGAGAATAAATTAGCACACAAAATATTTTGATCATAATCAAATATAGAAACTAACTACTATAATATTGATCATGTAATCATATATCAAAAATTATCTCATGGGATACACACACCCCCATAGGTGATAATAATCAAAACAGACATCCGAACAAAAAAAATTATTATGGAATAAAATGTGAATGTGATCCGAAGAAGGTAATGAAGTTCTTATCTTATTTATTATGGAGATAAATGACAAGGACTGATGTCCGAGTTTAATTACACCTCTGAATTATGTCATCCTTTTGAAAAAAATTAGTTTTAATATTCTTCTCATAGATATAAACCCAACAAGGCTGACGATGCTTCAATCTGATCAATATCAAATGTGATATTGAAGAGATAATTTTGGGAAAAGAATAAAAAGAATATTAATAATATTGGTATGTGGAAAAGAGGGAGAGAATGGAATGAGAATAAAATAGGAGGTATTCCCCCTAGGTTATTAGGCACATTAGCCTTCCCAAATTCCATCTTTATATTTTTTTCTCTTCATAAAGGATTATATCATTTATTACTCAATTTATTTATTCCTCTTAAAGGCCATGTGCTACGCCCACAATTCATGGGTTTAACTTTTTAAAAAAATTGTAAAAATTGTAATCATTTATTAGATAAATTTGAAATGTTATACACACACACACACACACACACACACACACATATATATATATATATATATTATATTTATGATTAAACACCCACCCACCCACACAGGCAGACACACAAAGATATATATATATATAACCAAATTATATACACAATATATTAATATATATACACACATATATGTTAACCTACACATGTATATATACACATAAATATCTATCATACATATATATATATATATATATATTAATTTAGCACATACAAATATTATTTCCCCCATTTAGTAATAACAAGAATTATATTAATATTTTATTAAAATTGAAGCTTCATTATACTTATCCCTGTAAACATTTCTACAATATCCTGCATTAAAAATAATATATTAATAAATTTTTATCAATCATGCACATGAAATAATATAGGAAAGGTTATAATATCACTATTATTAATTTTATAATTAATAATTATTCACCATACTATTATTTACAAGGTAATAAAATTAATAATTACAAATGTTAATTTCCATTATTTTTCCATGATAATAATAATAATAATAATATGATTATTATTATTTTAGAAAAAAAATATTCACATACCAATTATTTTTACCCATACCTGTGATTTAACTAAACACCAAAAAACACAAATTTTATGTTGTTCCAAGGTTAAATCCAAAATTTTGAACCTAATTATGTCCTCTTATTTCTTATATAATACACCATTTGAGATATAATTAAATTTTTTATATTATAATAGTAATAATAAATAAATTCTCTATGTGTGTGAGGTTACCCAACACCAAACACATAACACATGAAAATGTTATATCACTCCTAGAGTAAACCCTATATCATGAACCTAACATTTGTCTCAGATGTATTATATAAGAAATAATTAAAGATATATTCAAATATTTTGGAATCGTAGAATGACTATGATAAAATATATTTAATATTTTCATTCTATTAGCTATGAGGCTACGAGGGCATCAGAATACTATGCTAACATAATTCTAATAACTGAAAATATTTCATAGAATATTCAAAAGTGTTAACAGGTTTTTTAACCCTACAAAAATGCATTTAATCATTTATTAAATTTTTTTTTGAAAAATTATTAATTCACATAAAAATATTCTTAAATGATAAAAAATTTGTATTTAATAAAAAAAATGGAGGATATTATAATTCACCCCCATTATCAACTTCTCAACTAGAAGAAGTAACTCTATTAGTCTTGTTTGAAAAAGTCAGACCATTAGGGTTGAATATCAGACTTTTGATAACACGCCTTTATAAACAGAGAAACATAAATAGATCATATCAAGTCTATGGGTTCACACAAGGTTCCCCTAGGAGTATACCCATATCCCATTATATACCCCACATATCATTAACTATAGTATCCATCCTTACTTGTTAGTTATATTCATCATATATATACTAACACGACAATATTCTTAGTTCAACTGAATAATTCCAATAATTATGTATCACAATAACATGTGAAGATAGATATATTGCACAAAGTGAAAGTATCCTAAACAGATAACACTAGTCAATTTATTTAATTAAGAACTAATTTATAACAAAACAATAAGTATATATATATATATATATAAATGGAATGTGGGATTACGTGCCTAGTCATGAAGCCTGAATATAGCCAAAATATCATAAATGACATATTAACATCATGTTCGTCAACAAAGATGATTTTAGCCAATGATAAAAAAACAAAACTTCTCCCACTTTATAGAAATGCATAGGTCCACCTTGTAATGATGGTTAAGAACTGCCATATTTCCCCTACCCATCCCCCAACCTTTTTATATCTCCTATCTGACCTATCATAACCCAAAATAAAGAGGAAAAAAGTGCGTGTGTCCTACCTATGATATAATTTTGTAACATCCCAGCCCTAACCATTGGGTCCAGGATTTATGTTATGTGACATCATGGATAGATCCTCATGCAGAAGAGGCTACAGGCTGGAAGAAAGGGTCTTCAGTGAGGCCACAGAGAGATTATACCCTTCCTCAATGTAAATAGAAGAAATAAATAATAAATATAATAAATAAAATAATTTATCGGTGTTACATATGGAAACTAAATAAATTACATAAATATTATATTAATAAAACAAATCCTAAGGTGTAAAGACAATTTAATGTTAAAAATAAATCTAAAATGACCTAAATTTCATATAAATAACTCGACCCAAATTTTTAAATCCTATCCCAATTAACAAGTTAAAATAAATAAATAAATAAAAATATAGGGTCCTTTGAAGACTGCTTCTAGCCCTTTTCTCCTCCACTCAAGTTTCTACTGTAAGGCCATTACCCTTAACTGAATCCCTAATGGAATATATAAGTACTTAAAAATTCTTGAGTAAGGTGTGAGTATAACACATGATATGATGAATTGGTGGCTCTCTATTGAGTCGTGTACTCACACCCTACTTAGGAATTTTAATTTTAACTGTAAAATACTTTTTATATAAATGATAAAATGCATATTCCAAGAAACATGCATCCCAAACACTCAAGGAGGTCGAAATTAATGTAACCTTAAGGAGTACCTCATCACAAAAGACCTACACTTAATTGGAAGAGAGCCTAAGATTCCATAAATAACGACCTCATCCCAAGGACTTCCAACCTTTGCTAGGGAATCCACAACAAAATTTCGCTCCCTCCAATTGTGATGCATGAACTGTCCTTGGTTGGTCTCCAAGGAACACCTCCTGATGATATACGCTAGTTCCCAAGGCACGTCTAACCATCCCCAAACATATCTAACAAAGACATCTGAGTCTGACTCTACCTCCGACACCTGGAAGATCCTGCTCCTGCATACCCTCAGTCCCATAAAGTGGGCCCGAGCCTCTGCCCCCAACGAATTAACCATACCAAAGGAAACACTAAAGGTCATGTAAAATGAGCCTCTTGAGTCACATAACACCCCAACGCCTCTCATAGTTCATTGTATGCAGGATCCATCCATGTTTAACTTGAGACCACTGGAAGGAGGTTGACATCTTACCCACCTCCATTCAAAACAGTTCGGAGCACGAGGCCTTACTAGAAAATTTCACACCATAGACAAGAACTGATCCATACTTAACAGCGAGACCAACTTGTAGACCAGAGATATTACTCTCAAATAAAGTAAGAATATCATGCTCTGGGAACCTCATCACTCATTGTTCCTAGTCTCCCAAAAAACCCAGCACGTAGAAGCGACAATACATGCTCGCACCTTGCCTTCGGAGTCACTGATTTTCACTTTGAGAAACCATGAGGATAGGAGATCTTAGAAGTAGACATGCTCTAAATTGAAGCAAACCAGATGGGTGAACATGCTCCAAAGAGCTACCACCCAGTCACTCTGGAAAAAGAGATGAGTTGTGGATTCTCTTTTTGCTGCCTTGCAATAGAAGCAGTGGTACGCCATGAAGATTCCCCTGCTTTGGACGTTATCATCTTTCAGAAGAGCTATTTTTTTGGAAAGCCATACCATAAATTAAATTTTGATTAGGATCTCATTACACCATATTTTCTCTGACCCATCCCAAAGGCTGATCATTGCACTCTTCATCTCCCGGTAGCACCGAATGGAGAACCTACTTGAACCTGAGCCCATGAAGCAGCATCGATCCTTATCCTCATTCAAGCATATACTATCAAACAACTTCTTCTATTCCCAAATCAGAACCAAATTGATAAAAACTTGGTACTCAGATGCTTCCTTGAAGGCGATATCTTGTATAGGACATCTATGAAAAAAACAAGCGCTCCTCGACCCAGTTGTCTTTCTAAAAGCCGACATCCCCTCTTCCAATGATCCACATGTCTGAGTCACATAGATCCTCAGGGAAACCCATCATGCACCGACCCAGAGGAGAGGTCCAATACCAATGCTCTTTATCATTCATCTCAAGATCCCCATAGATCTCTTTGAAGAATTTCACCCATTGGAAACTCCATACCATGATATCCCAAGACAAACTTGCTTACATGCCATACAAGGTACCCGCGAGATGAGTGGAGGAGCATAGATCTAGTAAAGGACTCTAGAGGACCCCAAATATTTTTTTATTTATTTATATACACATTTTATTCAAGATAGGATTTCGCCATTGGGATATGATTATTTTTACAACATGTATGTCATATTTAAATTCATTCCTCACATTGGTTAGGCATGAAACATTAGAAGATGTTTTATTTATTGGATATGTATTCAATTTATTTAGTTTCTAAATGTAAATATGATTAATTATTTTAATTATTATACTAGTTAATTATTTCTTATGTGCACTATAATAAAGCGTATTATCCATCCATGGTTTCACATGATACCATCATTGCATGTTGGTTGCCTACTATGTACAATGAGGGATGCATGAGGTCATGATTAAACACGATGGTTTGGATCAGTATGTTAGAAATACACTGAAACCTAAACAAAAATTTATGGAGTTTCTACATGTAAAATTTATAGGCCAGCATTCCTCAAATCATTAACTAAAGGATCATGTTCCATATGTACCATGGTTAATGAACAAATATATTTTTGACCCAAGTCCTAAAATACCTTGTTTTATTTACATAGATGATATTGAATTAGGAAATCATAATATTTAGTCATTTTTATCCATATTCTCTTCCTCATGATTCGATCATTTTTAGTGAATATATGATTTATATTTTCATGACCCATATATATTTCATATTCTGACCTATAAAAAGGATTCCTCTAATTTTCAAAAATAATAAACTGATAAATACTCATGATTATGTGCATGATAACTATAATCATGAATTTTTAATTAACTCAAATCAACTTATAACAAGATATAACCAATTATCTTTAAATGAGAATCATTATAAATAAAAAATTCACAATTTCTTTTTATAAAGGTAAACACTAAAAAATTACAACTCACATTTCCAATTCAATAAAAACCCATAAAATTATCTTTAAGAGAATAATTTTACATGTTTTTGAGTTAACAAATTGGGCTAGATAACATGGTAAATTTTTGATTAAACCAATATTATTAACCTTTTCAAATAATAAAACATCAAATTTTTGTGTCATATGTATGTATATTCCTCTATTACATCACTTTATTTTTAATACGATCAATAATTATCCCCTTGTTAGAAATAATATCTAGATGGAATGAAATATGATACAACAAATTTTGAAATTTACTAATTTTACAAGAATCTCATTTGCCTTTAATGATTGAAAAAACAATATTCAAGTGTTTCGCAAGTTTCTTATAAATTTTAGAATATTCCAAAATTTGATTAATGAAAGCTATCAATATTTTATCCTAATACTGCAAAAAAATCATATTCATATGATATAAAAATATAATAGGTTAATTCATTAACCCAAAAGGCATAACTACATAATCATAATTCTTACACATAGTGTATAACATCATCCTCAAAATATAGTGACCCTAATTTTTCATTCATATATATTTCATCATTTTAATGATAAACAACATAAAATCATTAAAAAACTAGTATAAAAAGGATTAGTGCCTTGGGATAATTAGGACCATACACAACATTTACAAAATAAAACAAAAACATTTTTTTAATTCCTTTTTTTTCTAGCTTCTTAGTGTCCCCTATGTTATCCTTTTTATATATAATCACTAGAGGATATACATAAAATAAATGGGTGTGATAAAATCCTAGTTAGAGGATAGATAAGAATATTAATCAATATAAAATGGGTTGAACACAATCATTATATCCATAAAATAGAAATAAGATCACAATCATGAAACAAAGCATCAAATAATGTCTTGGAATGCAAAAAATCTTAAAAATGAAACATCATATCTTTGTACTAAAGTACCACACACACATCAGTTTATCTTGTGATGTACATAATATTACCAAATGATTTTGAGAAATATATAATTCTGGTACACCCTTCACATTATATCATTCACACGTACTATATAATTCCAACCACACCTATCACATCAAAACATTTCATTATCATCCATGTCAAATAGAACATATACCAATATTGGACATAAAATAACCCAAAGAAAGAAATGGATTTAATTTCATAAATAATAAATTCATGAATGAACATTGGGGTTTACAAAATAATTAGGTAGTAATATACTTGGTAAAACAATCATCAATTTTGAGTGATGAAGAAACAATCTCATGATAAGTAAAATATGTGTTTTTAGAAAGAGGAGTTCATTTGAAAAAATATTTTCATTTGTCATAAAACCAGATAGGTAAAATTTATATTACAAAAATTTTAATATAGTGATGAAGAAATCATATTTACATAGCATTAAATAAATACCCACATTGAAAATGGGGTGAATGTGGGAAAACCCAAAGAAATAGATTTCGGTTCTAGAATTCCCCTATCCTTATGTCTGAATGGTTTTTTTCACTTTACTATACTGTATAGTCAAATTAAATTTATTATTTAACAAATAAATAAACACTTATAAATAATTTTTATTCAATATAGTCTTATTATGTTCATTTATAGTCTTTTCAATGTGCTATACTGTTTAATTTAATCATTCTGGAGTGTTCATTTTCATGGTTTTCATGATCAGTTTACTTCAATACGAGTATGGAAGTTTATAGAGAATGAATAAATTTTCCAGAATTGTAAATATATATTATTAATTAACATACACAGTTTTAAATTTTTATATATGAAATTTGGTTAAATATAATGGTAATTAATCGTTAGATAAATAGTAAATGATAATCGTTTGGGTTGATTTTGGTGATTTCCGATGAAAAAAAACACTCGATTTGTTTTGTCATTTAGTATTATGTAAATATTTTGGTTCCATAACATTAAAAGTGTTATAAAATATTTTTTAAAGTATGTATAACCAATTATATTGGATTTATTAATGTAATTTAATCTGTAAAAGGAAAATAAAAATGCATCATCAATGATGTTTATTAATTGACACATCACGTGTGATGATTTCATTTTTAGAATAAAAGAGAGAGAGAAAGAAGTTTGATGATGGATATTAAATTAACATGATATAATTATAGTATGTAAAATATATTGGTGTAATCATGAACATTTATATTGAGTTGGTGAGGTGAGAATAAGAAATAAAAAAGAAATTAAAAGAAATTAAAATAAATTAAAAGAAAATTGGAAGAGGATTTTACCTCTTAAAATATCTCCACCTTGAGAACCTCATTATGGAAATGGTTTTGTTATTTTTATGAGACCATGGGATCATGGAAGTGGGGGAGGGTATTGAGAATATAATTTTGAAGAACATGGAAAATTCTATATTCTTGATAGGGTTTAAGAAAATTGGTGGTGAGGGGAGGTATTTATAGTAATGGATATGTGTGTTTTCTCATTATTATTTTCAATTGTTTATTATTTTGCATCAACACCTTGAATAGTTTTATCATTATAATTAAATATATTAAAATAATGATGGTAATTTTATGTTTATATATCTTACATCAAAAATGACTCATGAAATAGATTATTTAAATTATAATGTATATATACTATAAATTACCATATTTTACTATTCACTAAAAAATCATGTTTTTTTAGAAAATCCCAAAAAATAACTCTAAAAATTTATTAACATTTAGAATTATAAAGTGAACTAAATTTTATGAAAATAATTTTTTATATATTGGAAATGTAATTTTTAATTAAAATCATCCTTTACTAGAAAAATATAGATTTTAAAATTAAAACTGATTTTTTAACACTTTAAAAAAATAATTATGGTATCATAAAATTATCTTATAATAATAATAAAATGTAAGGTTGAAATTGTTCTAATAAGTTTGGAATTACATTAAAATAATTTTGGGACATTATATTCTTACCCCTTTTGAGATTTCTCCCACAAAATTTCATTTTCCATAAACCGTTGACGGTACTTATCCTTCATCAGCTACTCTAGTTCCCAAGTCTCTTATTTGTACTTATGGTTCCTACACAATACTTTGACAGGGTGTTCTGTCTTTTTACATTGAAACTTATATCTTTGGCCACAATCTTCATCGTTTTATCCACATAATTGATATCATCTTCACATTGTACCACCTCTAAGTTTAGTACCTGTGGGGGGATCTGGTATATACATTATCTAGAGAGATACATGGAAGAAATCATGAATTTGATCCAAATAAGGGGGAATAGAAAGAAAATAGAACACAAATCCTCGATGATCAGGGATTTCAAATTTGATAATGTACCTTGGGATAAGATTCCCTTTCTTTCAAAACTACAAAAATCTATTCCATATTGATATTAAAAGGAATAATGTATCTCAAAATTCAAACTCCAATTCCCTTCGACGATTGTCAGCATATATCTTTTTTCAAATTTGAAAATATTTGATATGTTTCTGGATGGATTGAATTTTCTCTACCATTTATTTTAGAATATCAGGTGTATGTATCTTTCTTCCTCCCATTTCATCCCAATAGGTTGGAGATCTACATCACTTTTCATATAGGGCCTCATGTGGATCCATATTAATATGTGAGTGGAATCTATTATTGTTTTATAAATAAACCAATTGAATATTATAATCCCATATTACATTTAATTCCATTTAGTATGCTATTATCATTTATTCAAGAAATTGAATAGTACTTTCAGATTATCCATCAGTTTGGGGGTGTAAGGGAAGGCTATAATAAAATTCTATATTCAAGGGATGTTAGAGACTTCTTTATAATTTAGATGTTATCCTGGTATCATGATCAAATCTGATTGATAGTGGTCAGCCATATAGCCTCACCACTTCCTTCACATATATCTTGGAAAGTTGTTCGAGCGGGAAATCTTTCTGTATAGCAATAATGTGGACACTCTTGTAGAGTCGGTCCACCACAACCAATATTGTATAGTTTACTTTGGATGAAATCATAAGACTAGTGATGAATTACATGGTGTAATTCATCAATTTCCATATTATTTTAGGAAATGTATTCTTCATCACTTTGTAATTATATCACTATACTTTTACTTAATGACATGTATAGAACCTTAATATATAATCATCAATCTTTTTCCTCATGTTGTCCCACTTGAAATTTTCTTGGAGATCACAGTACATCATGGTGTTAACAAGATGAATGGAGAAAGTAAATATAAGTTAATTCTCAAATAGATCCCTCTTTATCTCAGGTGATGAATGGAAAAAAAACCCAACTTCCAAAAATAATCACACCATCATTTTTGATATGGAACTCGTGTATCTTCCATTCCATTAATAAATTAAACTACTTTTGTAACTCTAGATCATCCCTTTATTCCTCCTTAATCTAATTTTGGATAAATGGTTAGTAAATAATTTGGGAAATGAAGGATTTATTCCCTTCCATTTTGATTTTCAAATTGATCCTTTTCATGACCAAGAATATTGGGTCTTTCTCAATCTACAAGATGGATAAAGTTGAAGGTTCTTTTTTTCTAAGAGCACTGACTACCCTATTTTCCTTACCAGGATAATAGTTAATATTGAAATAATAGTCTTTTATTAGCTTTAACCATCTGTTTTGACACATGTTGATATCATTTTGTGTGAATATGTACTTTAGTATCTTGTGATCTGAATATATGCCACACTTCCCACCATATATATTTTTACGCTAGATTTTAAAGAAAACAATTAGAGCTACTAGCAACTGATCTTGCGTCAGGAAGTTCTAGCCATGGATATTCAACTACTATGATGCATAATCTCCCAGTATATCATTTTTCTTGTTTACAAAACCTAATACATTGTTTAAATATTCAATATATATCAAAAAAAATTCTCCACTTGTTAGAAATGTGAGTACAGGTGCAGTGACCAGCCTCTTCTTTAGCTCCATGAAGCTTTCCTCACATTCTTCAATCTAGACATACTTGATCCCCTTCCCTGTTAACATAATTATACAGCTTGAATATTGAGAGAAATTTTTCAAAAAACATCGATAATACCCGACTATGTGAATAAAACTATGGATTTCCATGAAACTAGAGGGTCTAAGACATTCCCCAGTTGCGTTTATTTTTGAATGGTCTATATAAATTCCCTCACTTGTGATCACATATCACAGGAATGTGAGTTTCTGCATCCAAAAGTCACACTTAATAAACATGGCATACAAATTCTCCTTCCTTAATGACTCCAACAGATTCTTTAGATTTTCTTCATGCACCTCCTTTTGTTGGAGTATATTAGAATATCATTGATAAAATCTACCACAAATTTCTCAAGGTAATGTCTCAAGGAATTATTCATAATATCCATGAAAATTTTAGGGGAATGAGTAAGTCTGAAGGGAATCACCAAAAATTCCATGTGCCCATACCTTGTATATAATGCGGTCTTTTGAATATATTCATTAATATCCTTTAGCTCATGGTATCCAAAATAGAGATCCACCTTTGAGAAGTTTTGAGCTCCTCATAGAATATTTATCGAGTCATAAATCCTTGGAATAAGACAATTTTTCTTTATGGTGATCTTTCTGAGATCATGGTAGTCGATACACAACCAAATTGATCCATCCATTTTCATTATAAAGAGTACTATCACATTACAAGGTGATGCACTAGGTTGCATGAATCCTTTGTCAAAATTATCTTGTAGTTTCTTCTTTAACTCCTCCAGTTTGATCTAGGCCATCTTCTAGGGGATTTATTATATAGGAGTATCTTTGGGTATAAGTTCTATGCTAACTCTTCCTCACGATCTTGGGGGTTCCGAGTTACTACTCAAAAAATAGATCACTATATTACCTCATAATGGTAATTTCCCCTAGGTTGATACCTTCCTTTGACTCACCCATTTGAATAAGGTTTCATTCTTAACAAAGAATCAACACCCACACAATTATAAATTCTTCCAATAGACAATCATGATATTCCTTACATTTTTAGAAGATCATGGGATGGTTCAGATTATTAGATGATATTTAATTTTCCAAATATTTCATGTCTGCTCTATATATTGAGATTCAATCCATACCTAGTATAGTGTTTAATTACACCAAGTTAAGTATCATGATATTTTCAGAGAGAATATTCACACATACACTAATAGTATAATATTCCAACACATGGGTTGCAATGATGGAACCACTAAGCATTTTTATGTATATCCTTACATCAAGATTTAGTGGATTTGAATAAATATTTCTAGAAAAAATTTAATATATAAAGAAATCCATAGATATAGAATCAAATATGACTTTTTACATTATTTAGTGAATATAAAGTGTAACTTGTATGAATTAATTTTCTTGAAACACATTACTAAATGTGATGACATATTCATTACCTTTTTCCTTTTTCTTTGGTGGCTGATAAAACTGATTACCTTTTAGGACTCTTTGATTAGTTCACTAGTTCTTATATTTCCCTTTCACTCTATAGTTCTACCAATGGACCGTGGGTGGTGCTCTCCATTCCTCCATTATATCAGCCGACTTCTGTATGAATCTTCAAAATTCATGATCTTGGTGGCCTTCCATGCCAAACTTATATCATTTCCCCATCCCTTTGTTGTAGTACCCATGATTATTCTTCCCACATTTTTTACGTGTAGGTGTTTGGGATTTCCCTATAACTTTTTAATTAGATCCCTTATTTTGAACTTCCATATTTCATTTCTTATCACAAAATCCATGGAACCATTCTCCAAACTCCATCTTCACTTTGAGGGAACATCATAGAACATCCTCAAAAATCCAAATATCTCGATTTTATAGAGTCTTTTTATGGTGTTGATTAAATCATGTAAAGAATTTATCAATCTTTCTATCATTTTTGATAACAAACCCCAAAGTGTACCTTGAAAGGAAAGTGAAATGTAATTCATATGCCACAAAATATTCACATTTCTTTTGCTTAAACTCTATGAATTATCTCTCCATCTTTGTATGAAGATTTGGAGGGAAATACCTTTTAAGAAGTATTATCATAAATTATTCTCACTCATTATCATCAATTTCATTCATCGACTTGTTGTTCTTAATCAAATCTCACAATTGCTCAACCATTCCATCTTAATGGTAAATAGTCGTAATTACCTTATCCATACCAGAATAGTGAAGCACAAAAAAGATCATATCCATTGACTTGACACACAATTCCATGACTAGTGGATTAGAAGATCAACTAAATGTTGGTGGTCATTTCCATATAAAACACTTGATATAAATTTTCTATCTCTTATTTGATGGAGAAAATTCCAAAATAAACATGTTATTGTTCGTAACCAAAGATATCTTGGTAAGAATCACCCAGAGATTTTTTACTCCACCTTCAAAGGTATTGGGGATGTCATTCATACAATCACTGCCTTATCCATCACATGGATTTTTTACCTCGTTTCTCTAGGTACCCACCAATTTCTAAAATAGAGAAGGTCAGAACAAAACATAATTCAACAAGTCATGAGAAAATAATTTGTTACTTTGTTCAATTATGTCTAATGGAATTTCTTATGGGATCCCTATATTTATAATTTTATAAAACAATGATTCATTGGTACTTACATATATTTAGTCTAATACAACAGGTTTTTGGTAAGGTTCTATAATACGAATTCCAAAATTAACTTAACCGAACTCTGATAGCAACTATAGAGACCCTGCATTTTCTAACCTATTTGTGACATCATTTTTCTGATAAAACACATAAAATAATTTAAAAACTAGGATAAAATGGTTTATGTTATTTGGAATGTTTGAACCATATAAAAAAATAAAAAATAAAAAATAAACATTTATTTAATTCACTATTAACAAGCTTCTTTATAGAGTTCCATGATTCTAAAACCGAGAAAATTCTAAGGGATTTTGAACTGTTTCTTTTATTGAACGTGTTGTTTTTAAAAAATGAGCTTCATAATGGAGTTTCAAGATTAAAAAACTATTAAATATATGTTTTTTGGCTTTAGTGATGGCCCAAAAAGTTTCTTGGATGGCTCAGGGACTTTCGGGAGCATCGTAACCGGAAAAGCATGGATTCTCAAAGCAGCAGGGGGTGAATGGTTTGTCTAAGACTGTGTGACCCACTACATTAAACAATGTTTACTTGTATAGTTTAGGTATAGAATCTTCACAAAGGTTACACATTGTTTTATAAACAATGTGACCATCCCACATGGTGTGCTTTCGAGGCAGTATCCTTGCACTGTAAACATCATGGTTTGTGCATGTCTTGGAAAACCATGTAGTTCAAAACACTGTTCACCCCTATTAAAAAAATATATTAAATGCAATTAATTTCAAAAGAAAAGAAAATAAAAAATGACCATCACCCCTTTCTCCCATAGATCACATCACACCCCTAGAAGGGCTCCACCTGGCCGCACGCTTGACACCATTCCGGCTTTCTCTTGGATCACGTTTCTTCCACTATTTCTTCTTATTTATTCTTCAAATATCCAAGTTAAGGCCCTAATATCATCCTCCCCCTCATTTTTTGCGGTGATTTGGACTCCCTTTCGACCTACAAAATTCTGTCTAATGCTAGGTGAAATGGGTGATCCAATAATTTTGGTTTTATATTGGTTCTAGGTTCTGTCGAGGGTATCTCAAGACCCATTTGTATAGGTTCTAGAATCCACTGCCTAATATAATGAATCTTGGATTATTTATGTTCATTTATACCTTCTGAGGAAAATATTTATAAACATTGTTTGGTTTTGCCTTTATTATTTTGTTTTTTTGATGATTTAGATGTCTATCATTTGTTTTAGGGAGTTTTGATCAATCTCGAAGGTCCACAATCACATACATATGAATGTATATATATAAATATATATATCCTTCATGTACGTATTATTGTATTGCATAGGGAATGCGTTAATTTGGTTATGGACATATATGTGTGTGTGTGTGTATGTTTGTGTGTGCTTGTGTGAATGCCTTTGTGTGAGAGTGTGGGGTGGTTCCGAGTATTCATTGCCAAATCTATAAATTGTTTAGTTTTAAATTGGTTCGACTATAAGTTAAGTTCCCTTTAAAAGTCCTCAAATTGAATTAATGCAGTAAATAATTTCATAAGGATTTTTTTTAGATTTTAATTAATGTAGTAAAGCCATTAGATTAAATACCTTTTAAAGATGAAATTAGTATGTTTTATGATTTAAATTCTAAATGTAATGAATGATTTCTGCGATAAGAAATATCAGGATTTATAATAAAAGTGCTCAAATAGCACTACTAGAAATAAAGGTTATATCCACTATTGGAAACCATGGATATAAGCTCAAAAATCATGGATATAAGTTATTTCCATTGTTCCATAGACCATGGATGGTATTGATGTGGCTATAGGGAAAGGCTTATAGCCATATTTCAATATTGTGGCAGAACCTTAAGCCACACTGGGAATATTTATAGTGTTTGAAACCATGTCTATAGACCTTCCATTTTCCTTAAAAAACAACCCCATAGCCCCCTACTCCCACCTACAGACCATCCATTCCCCACAGGACAGACCCCCAACACACCGCCTCCCCCATTGCACACCCCCACTCTCCCCCCTGGCCAGACCCCACGTGCACCACCCTAGACACACACCCCTTGGAAACCCCCTCCACCTAGACACTTCCCTGAGACCCCCTGGACACCCCCCACTGAACACCCCCCCACTGAACATCCCCCTGGACACCCCCAGACACCCCCTAAACACCCACTATTGGACAATCCCAACTGGACATCCCTAGAACCCCCCTGGACACCCTGGTACCCCTTGGACACCCCATGGACACCCATTTGATACCCCCTAGACACCCCCAGGACACCCCCTCGTGGACACCCCCTAAGAACCCCTTACACACCCCCTAGACACCCCCCTGATAACTCCCCTAGACATCCCCACCGCCTAAACACCCCCTGTACACCCCTACAAACACCCTATAGAAAACCCATGTACACCCCCATGCATGCATATACGTTCAAACATGCATATTAATAAATGTCAAGAAGAAAAAGGGAAAAGGAAAACTATAAACGGAGAGAATGTATAAAATATTTTTTCTAATCAAATATAAAGGCACAAGATTCAGAAGTTCATACCTAGGGATAAACTATCCAACCATGATATAGAGCAATGTCCAATGGATCAAATATTTCACACTCAGAAGTAAACTCAAAATATTCAATTCTGCAATAATTTTCTATGTTTTTTGGCTGCTTCTCTACGTATCATGTATACCTATCATGCATACCAATACAAGTCCTTAAAATCAACTAATTATCAAAATTATAAAATCTATCAGGAATCAAAAAACAGGGAAATTACTTTTATTTTACTATTTGAAACGATTAATCATTTTGCAACTTAAGAGGGAAATTTTTCATGTGACTCATCCACCATGTTAGAGTTCATTTTCAAGTGGTTTTCTAGTAGTAGAACATTTCCTATCAAAAATTGAAATAATGTAATTAAAATTAAGAAGTAATAAATATTTTACCGTACACAAGACAAGACAAACTCAATAGAAATATATTAATTTCAATATTCCTTGAGATTAATATAATACATTTGATCATAGGACAATTCAAGAATAAAGTCATGGAATTATAGTGGAAAACTATAGTATTTGATAGTAGGAAAACTAGATAATGTAAAAAATAAAGTAATCATGCAATTAAAGAAGATATATAATTTTAGAAGAGAATTCATGATCCATGTGAATGGATAATGTTGCAGAGGAGGGGTTACCAGATGGCAAGGAGACACCCATTGGACACCCCCTAGACACCCCCTGGACACCCCTCCCCCTATAAACCCCTTGGAAACACCATGGACACCCCCTCTGGACACCCCGGGACACCCACCCCCCTTGGACACCCCCTAGGACACCCACTAGGAACCCCTTCCCCCCAGAGAGATCCATGGACACCCCTGGACACCCCCTCCCCCTGGACACCCCCTAGACACTCCCTCCCCCAAAAACCCCATGGAAACCCCCTGGATTCCCCCTTTACACCCCCTCATTGACAACCCCCTCCCCTTGCACATTGCCCCAACCCCTTTAACCCCCCTAGACACCAACCCTTTTAGAAACCCCCTCCTGGACACCCCTCCCCCTCCCCCATGGACACCCCCACCAAACACCCCTCCCCCTGGACACCCACATCCTCCCTCTTGGACAACCCCTCTTGGACACCCCCTTCTAGACACCCCCTGGACAACCCATCACCCTGCACCCCCACACCCCCTTCCCTCCTCCCTTCCTCCTACACACTGCCCCCACCCTTACCCCCAATACCCCCTGCACAATGCCCCCTGATCCCTTCACCCAAACTGCCCCCAATCTTAACCCCCACTACCACCACCTACACTCCAAACAAACCCCACCTACAACCCTTCTATATAGTAATTATTATAAGAAAAATACTATATAAATTACATCAATGAATATAAATGTAATAAAAAATTATATGGGGAAAATAATTTCCCCAACATGAAGGAAATGGAGGCCTGAACCTAATAAAAAATATAAAGAAAATATAATGGTAGATATGGGAACAAGATACCAGGATGTGACCACCAAACATGTTCAACACCCCCATGAACTTCTAAGCTCCACTAATACCAGGTCCACTAAATTAAAATCTAATATTCCTACCATCGGTAAAAGGCATGAAATGTAACATAAAATCCCATATAGGTATGCATATAACATACCCAATACAACACCCAAAGAATGAAGAGGGAAGAAAAAAAAGTAAAATTGTGGGCTCAAAACATTAGGTAAGATAGTAATGAAACCTAATTCCAACAGCTATCCAACACATCAAATACAATGCCTAAATCATAACCATAATCTATCATGAATACAATCACTAAGACTTACCCAAACCTATCATAAACTATAACACATATCTCTTAATGTATTACAAACCTCATCCTGAGAATTATCTAACTATATTACCGTAGAAATAAAAAATTTGGCCCTATTTTATTACCTCAAACTTCTCTCTACCAAACCTAAAACTAAAGGAAATCATCCTAATGGGGAAAATATTTAAAAGTAATTCATACTATCAAGTGACTAATAAAAACTCCTAATATCATGTAAATATGATAATTGTACATCATCTAAACTAAAATTTTTAAAATTAAATAAAGGAACTATCATTCTATGTATGAACCATCTTTAAAATTCATCTCCAGAGAACCAGCCATAGAAAAACAATTCCATGTTATTGAATATACAGTTGTTATATTTATTTTAATTTAAATTATATTACTATTATTAAATCGATTCTTGTAACACATATAATTCAAAATAATATAATAAATTCTACATTGCATCATATATTCAATAAATAATAATTATAGATAGTATAATAAATAATCCATTAAAAATGTCATCTTTCCACACACTTCATCATCATTCTAGATTTTAGTTCATCAAATATTTTTCAGAACTACTTCCCATATTCCATATGATAACACATATTATTAATAATATATATATTCAGAATTTATTTATAATATATTGGTATAATGATATCATGATTTTATAGAAAACATTAATGTAAGAAAACACTATAACAATAATGTATTGATAAAACTGACAATGTGGAATTAAAAAGAATCATAAATATAAAACATCCACTATAATCGAGCAAAACACACAACACCAAATCCAAAGTAAGGGAGTTATACATGGAATATAAAAAAACAATTCCCTTCCCACATACCAAAACAAAAACATTAGGCCCAAGATAATATTATGGTAACATAAATAAATAAATTAAATAGAAGAGAAGAGTATGATCTTACCATTTCAGATAAAATTTTAGTAGTTTAGTGAAGTGGAAATTTACCAAAGGTTAAAGTAGAATAAGAATTTAGGGATTATAAGTTTTAATGACAGGACTCCAAAATAATAATTATGGTTATATGAGTCATTATTCTTTTTAAAAAACTCATTAAATTCCTTTTTAAGTTATATTTAAACATCTATGATGATTTTTTTCATATCACATTGCAAAATAAAACTTTGAGTATGAATTAGCGATTATGAGTTTTTGTGATAACATATGTGAAATCTCTAATCATGGAGGTTTCTATTAAATTTAGGGAAATGGTATTCATGTGGGATTTAGAGGAAAGAAATTTTAGAAAATGAGAGATAATATTTTAAGAATTCATGAGGGAAGAAATTTGAAAAGTATAACTGATACACTACAGTATCAAATAAAAATTTCTATGAACAACCATGTTAGATTTATATGATAATAAGATGATAAATATCATCATATCGAGTCTATGTGTATGTTCGTAAACTCATATATTATTATTATACTAAATGAGTGATTTTTATGGTTTATATAATGATTCCTGTAACATTGAATAAATATGAAAATATAAAGGTGAGTTTGACCAAAACCTTTGATGTATTCCTCAATTATCTCAATTCTTTTGATGAAGATGTTAAATTTCTTGGGGAATATATTTTTTACACCGATATCCGAAAATGAATCATGAGGAGACTCAAACAATTGATTAATCCAAAAGTGTCGATACTTGAACACAGAGATCCAAATGATGTATTTCTTTATATCCATGAAAGCACACATGTAACATATAAAATAAAAAATAATGATAATGATACTAGAGAAATGAAAAAATCATAGGATGTTTTTTTCAAGGAAAGGGATACATTCTTTATTAATATTGTTCTAGAAGAATATGGGGTAAAAAATGTGATATAATGTTTTTTACCAAAATCCTGAAGCGGAGAAGATGAAAATTCAAGGGAAATATTCAGGTTGATTTTTTCTGTTGTCTTAAAGTCGGTCACCACATTGCTAAGTGTTTTAAAAACCATCAAGTCAATAGTGATAAAGATTTCATGAATATTTTTTTATTAAAAGTGATAAAACTAGTAGATAACCAAAATAAACAATTATCATGAAGAAAAAACTTTTTCTCATGAATATGAAAGTTTATATGAGTCTAAAGTGGAAAAAGATGTTAATTTTTCATACCATGGTTAAGATTCATTCGTTAATGTTACGAATATAACATTAATTGATAATAGTGATATTAATAATAATGATTTATTGGGGTGAGTTGATCTAAAAGTGTTGTTTGAGGTATCCCTTCAATAAGATCACAAATATATGGATAAAACCATGAAGTAAAATGTATTATTTCCTAGACAAAATCTCTATATACAATAATAAGAGGTTTATAAATAAGAAATGATAGAATAGATTGAAAAGTTGAAAATTGTAATTTTTGGTAACTTAGAAAAGGAGTGCATCACAAGCTCAATGTGGAGGAATAAGTGTGAATCAATGATGGTTTAGCCAATACTATAAATTAATAGGTCACTAGGGATGAAGAAAGTGATGTAGAAGAAATGGTTTGGTGGTGTAAGTGTAATGAATAACAATGACTCTTTACACCTACCATGAAATTTGGTTACTCTAAGAAACAAGTTTATGTTAAAGAAAATTATATCCCAGGAGTTTATTCTAAAGTGATTATTTCTATTATAATGGTCTTTACCCATTAAAATAAAAGAAAATATAATATGTAATGTGATAAAATGGAGTATAAAACCATTCCTCATGCTAGAAATGAGTTTAAAATATCAGGATTAAAGTAAAATTTGGATAATCATAATAGACTAAATATAATACTGCCAGAAATAGTAGAATGAAAAAAATTATGATGTGTTTTTATTGATATTTTTTGGACAAATAGAATATTATTTTTTCATGGAAAATGAAATTTTTAGAGAGAAAAAATAGGCAATATTTTTTACATTTTATTTTATTATTTTAACAGTTACTGTTTTTGGTGTGATAGATATAAACACAAGGATACCTACTATTCCATCAGGGTACAATGAGAGGTGGATTCTGAGACCCATACATGTGAATATTAGCATATTAAGCATCTTATAACATATATAAAAAATGTTTTTTAGTTTTTCATGATGAAAGTGAGTGTTATAAACAAAAATATCCTAATAAGTATTAAACATCAGAAGAAAATAATCAATAGTCATATATGGATATGAAATGGTATCAGATAGAAAAAGTATCAGATGTTTCATTTAATGATATATAAATTCCCAATTTTTTTATTTTTAATAGAAGATGTACCTCACATAAGACCTGAAATAAAAATCTTATTACATATATCAAATATGATAATGGTGTACTGGTTCTATTTTCCAGTGATGAATAAATCATGATCATTTGGTATGAAAAGGCCAAATTTAGTTGAATAGATATTTATAATACAAGAGTGAGATTGAAATCATGATCATTTATCCTATGGTAATCTATTGTGAAAACAAGAGTGATATTTAAATAATAAATAAACCCATAAAATACTATGGAGGTTAGTGTTGATTGGAAGCATCAGGAAGGACGACGCCATAATGGCAGAGGTCATCGGGGAGGAAGGAACTGCGGTGAGAGATGTCATTGGGGAGGAGTGCACCACTATGAGTGATGTTGTCATGGAGGAAGGTGACATTGTGAGAGAGGTCATCAGGGAGGAGTAGAAGTTGTCAGGGAGGAGGGATGTGCAGTGATAGAGTTGCAGATCAGGGGGGGGGGATTTTCCCAATATATATTAGGGAAAAAATGAGAGCTGCAATATAAAATGGATATACCCACAGAGGTTTAATTAAATGAAATACAAAAATATTTTTCCACAAAACCATAAAATGATGGATATAGGTTTGCGGCATTAACCTAAATTTCTAGTAGTGTAGATGTGAACTGTCTTCAAGCATGAAGTAAATTACTGGAAATTCATGCTTTCTTGGATTTTAGTGTTGATATTTTTTTATTCCTCGAGGTTACGTTAGAATTAATGAATTTTAAGGTCATAGACCCAATGAAACATATTTTTCAATTTTAAATAATTAATTAAACCAGACATCATCTAAGTGATTGACCTAGTTTTTAGATTAGAATTAACCGTGCAATAGGTTTTTCCATAATTTTAATCTTAGTGTTTTGAAAGATTCGATCCACAGTTTGGGTGTACCATGTCTTGACCTTTATAAGGGTAATATTTTAATGATTAAATGGTTTGAATTATCTTGTGAATCACATAATGGAATGTACCATGTATGATCACCACTTGACCTGCCTAAGGTAAGTGGTTCAAACAAGAAGTATACTATAAAAATAAAAATAAAAATGGATAATGACTAATAAACATTAAAATATTCCTAAAAATGGTGAATGATTAATCAATATTAATAAAACATAAATATTCACTAAGGGATAATAACTATTTGAAAAATCATAACAATGGTGAACTGATTATGAACCTAAACAATAAAATATTTTTTATAGCATAATGATGATTTTTATAACTGTAAACTCTGACACATTGCTTCATACTATAGGGTGATTTGGAATTTTTGTCTAGGGATACCTACTTTTAATGGAATGCCTTCACCAAGACATTTCCATTGACACCTTAGAATGTGCATTGGTTAAGAGGGTGAGAGGTCAGTCTCATCACAACTTTTAAGGGTATTATTTCCAACTATTGGAATATATAATTTCTCGATGTCATGTTTGTAAATCCTTAACAATTCCCAGTGTGGTATAGGTTACCCCTTATAAGTGGTTGGTTATTAATAAGTATCGACATAAACATCCATATGCATTGGAGGTTTTTTTATCATTGTTATTTAATTATTAATGATTCATATTTATGATACTATGGTTTAGATATGCACAAATAGGGACTATAGATATTATCACACTCAAGAGAATAATTATTATCGATGATTTTGGGGTTAGAAAAATAATAAGGTTTTCTTAAATATCTCTGTTAAAGGAATCATAACATGCCTTAGTTCGATGTGACTTTACAAGATATGTTTTACCTAATATGGTTGTGTGATATGGACTAAACCATGTATTTTTATATCATATGGTAAGGAATATTAGGTGAATGGTTAATAATTATTGTTGGTGTGGGACTTATGTATCTGAATCCTTTTCTATTTGACCTTTATGGAATATGGCCCAATGAGGTCAGGTTTTTTTACCAAGGAATATGAACATATGAGGTGGGGTTTGATTCAGGTAATAGTAAATTTTTTTATTTTTAATTTGGTCAAAAATGAAGAATACTATTTCATTTGGGATAATAATTAATGATGGAAATTTAGTGAACCACATTGGGGACCGGGACCTCTAAATATTGAATAGATTCATCATAAATATGATCTTATTTGAAGAGATACCATGTAATTTGGCCAAGGTAAAAAAGAAAGTATGAGGTCACAAAGGATATTACTCAGAAAATAAATAACTATGTGGATTCATGAGTAATATAACACTATTATGCTAATAATTATTTGTTTATGATATTGGGTTGGAAACTCTAGGTGGAATCCTATATATCCCACTTAACCAAAATTAAATCCAAGTATATTTTAGGTGAACAATTTCAGGTCATGTGATAGGACTATACCATGTAGTTAGAAGTCATGCGGTATAGAAAATTTCATGAAGTTTTACATCATGAAACTAGGAAATTGTCTTTATAGTTTAATGTCAAGCTATGGGGATGTTTATGTCGTGATAGTTATTATAACATAGAATTGAGTAGATCTTAGCCCAATGAGGATGCCTTGGAATACATAAAAAAATATGTTACCTAGGTTATGGTATGAAGAGTTGGGTCTTACAACCAGTAAAAGAACCATTAAGACTAAAAATAAATTTGGTGCGAAGAAATCCATTATTAAGTCATATGTTAGGGACTTATACTTAGATGGAATCCAATCCTCAACCTCTAGTTTTCTTTCCCATTTATTGGCAGGGAGAGATAAAGGATCCATACTACCCGCCAAAAGACTAAATGTGTAGATAAAGGTCTTATGACCACTATAGATACTTTCCTTTTTCAATGGACAATGAAATCAACCAAACACCCATGCCGATCATATTTGGATAGACATCAGCCGGAGTTGATTACATGGTCTGAGGATGGTCTTACAGATTTTCTTATGACAATCACCCCCATTATTATAATTCATGATTTCATATACTATGAGGTAACTACTAGTAAAAAATGGGATAATTATTTTTTTCAAGGTAATTCATTATTATATAATGGATCTCTAGATTTCCCAGTAATATGATAATGTACATCTAGTGGTACTGGGGGATTCTTTATATTTACTGTTTCTAGGTTCTGTACATAGAAGGAGAATACATATAGGTATTTTCAAATAAAATTACTTGAGTAGGTGTCCTATGAAAATGTATGATACTTATGATTTCTAATGACTAATTTTTCTACAGAATGATTAGATACCGTCTATGTAAGAATCAGTATATGAATAGACAATAGACACAATACAAGTGACTTTGATGGGGAAGAGATCCCTTATAATTCATCAATGGAATATAAATTCATTATACAAGGTAATTTGGGAGGAAATAATGTTTGTATAATAGAATTATTCAAGGATAAACCATGTAATCATATCACATAAGGTCTTTGTGTGATTGGAACATGAATTGGGGGCCACATGATATTGTTATCATGTGATTTTATGATAATTTCATCACATGATTATGGGATGATATTATCATGCAGCCACCCGATGATGTTATCATGTGAAAAAAATTATCATACCTTCATTCCATAAATGATATGGTTCATGTGAGATAACATGATTTTTATGCGGATGAAATCACATTGGGAATTTTTGTGAGACTTAGGATTTTTGGGAGTTCTTGTTAGCTCAAGATTTATCTATGAAATTCAAAAATGATTATCAACATATGAGATATCTGTACTATCATTCTCCTTACACAATTATCTCTTTCATTATGTCTATATTATCCTCTCATCATCCTCCAGTAAAAGAAATAGTTTATTTATAGGTAGTACATGTGACATGGATGAGTAACATACGATTAAGTTCTATAGTTAAGCACCCCCATGTTAGTTATGCATACGGTGGGTGTATTATACAACTGTAAGAGATATATTCCTATAATCAATATAATATAGCTTCATCATGCTGTTTACTGAGATCTATCCTTCAGACCCATGAATAGAGAGTGTATCATGTGGTCGTATAAGGTTCCATCTTTGATTTTTAAATAACATCATTCTCTCATGGTTAGGATGATCCATCCATAAAGTGGAGTGTTTATTATGGTATTTTTAAATGGTTTCATGATTTTTTTATAAAATATTTTTTATAAATAGTATACATGGTTTTTATGCTTAATGTTTTGTAGAGATCATAAATGATATAATAATATCGAAAAATATTCTCTCTTTGAAATTAGGCCTGATCAGCAATAAGAGGAATCATTTATGAGGAGTCATAATCCCATCTGAGTTATGAATAGAACAGTAGAGGCCTATCAATATAAATATTCTAATTGGGTGTCCTCATTATCACATTTTAATCTTGATCTATTACATAGAAATCTTAGGATTTCTAAGACATTATTACGATTCCATGATGAAACTTTACATTGTGGTCAAACCATGAAAAACCCTCGCATGATTGAAATTGTTATTAACTTCACATGACTATACCATGTGATTATACCTGGTGAAAATGAATTTTAAAAATTAAAGTTGAGTTGATATGTCTTTTTTATCCCACTTATGCTACTGGCATCCTAATTATCACTTGGTTGTTTATACCTGGACATTTATTCATCCAACCCTTTCTCTAAACCAAATTATTTTCTTAAATAGATGAATGTGAAATGGGAAACCCATGATATCATGTTCAGGGTATTAAAAATTATTTAAAACATGAATTATAACCCACAAAAAATTATTTATTCATCACACACCATTCTCACCAACCTCATGGTAATGAGAAATCGATACTACCTATCTATTGATTTGATTATCATATAAAGATTCCAATTACTAAACAATGTTCTAATCCACCTTTAGAAGGTAATATACAACCCCTTTTTATTTTTAAGCATTGATATGTGATTCGGGAGAATATATAATCATTAGGTTACTTTATCAGGGAGGAAAAACACCTATAAGCTTATATGTTATGGTAAACCCTCAGATCAGGTTGAATAATGACATGCACCTGAGAATGGAAATCTCGTCTACTCATATATTATGAACCAATAATAAAATATTTAAAATAAAAAACTTTCATCATATTGGGAATTATGGTAGGGTATATTATTTTCAATGACTGAGTTTCTCCTTTTAGGTGAATCAACGAAATATAGAATTTGAGAGGTATATGAAGGAAATAGTCTTACACCAAGAAACCAAGATCTCCTAATGCTTTTCCCATTATAATAAGTATGTTTATTAAGAAGTTATTTTTATGTGGGGTTGAGAAACTAAATAATTTCAATCAATGAACATATTTTTTATAGTTAGCCTCTAGGATATGAAAAATGACAAATATGAATTTTATATTAAGAGATAAGTATAGTGATTTTCTATTCCTAATTTTTAATGGGGCAATTATAAAAATTTCATAATGATTTTTAGAGAGATACTTCAGCTGGTAAAGGACATCCAAAAATATGTTTTTATCGAAGGGTTAATTTTTTAGGACATGAAAAATAGGTATAATAGTTTGAAGAAATAAAATCCATAGGAGAATAGGTTAAGAGTTTTTCCAACCCACAATATTTAGTGTTTTGTTGATGCTTCTTTTTCTATTGTGAAATAAAGATAGTTCAATATCTTGGGACGGAAGTTAACTATTTAAGAGGATCCCTTGGTCATCTTGGGAGCTCTTTTGAAAAATTTTAGAAGTGGATATCTCATCATAGTTCAAGAATCATAAATGAGGCTAAGAGTTAGTAAATTTTATGTGGAAGCAAAACTCACTAGTATCAGGTAGATCAGCTTAGTGTATCTAATACTCAAGAAATTATACCTCTAGAATGGCTATTTCAATAAGGGAAAGGACCCATTAAGAATAATTGGATCTCCATCCAACATTATGATTTTTATTCCAGAAGTACTCAACTAAAAACAAACAGAGAGAGCCCCCCTAAGGTGGAAGAAAATAATGAAACCCAAGGGAATCTCCTCTAATCGAATTAACCCTCTCAGATATAATATGGGACACATTATCCACCCAAACCATAGTATCCCCAGGGACCGCAAGAGATGAAAAGTAATCCGCTACTTTATTCCCTTCCCGCCGAGTGTGAGTTTCCCTGACATTGTTCCGCATAATGGGCTTGCATTGTATAACAGTGTAGGAAATCATCCACTGAGTTGTACCTCGCCCATGCAACGCATCATGAACAATATTTGAGTCCATTTCAACCCGCACCACATCAAGCCCTCTATCAACACACAGTGACATCCCTGAAGGAACTTCCAAGGCCTCTTCCTGCACCGAGCTCCCCCTCCCGTAATGGGTAGCGAAATCCATCCTAACACTACCACTGCCATCGCGAAGCACCCTCCCCCCTCCTCGCATGATGTTCCCAGTACATGCTCCATCAATGTTCAGCTTATTACCTTCCACTAGAGGGATCCAACGGACCCAACACCCCTACTCCCTGGAGCTCCTCTGCCTATCCACCAACCCATGGGACATCAACAACCGTATATATGGAACATCCTCCCCAAAGCCCACAATACCCATCAGCTCAATCAACATAAACCTTATTCTCTCCACCAACGCCTTCCCATTGGATGTCGTCCCCTCAAACCTGGCACGATTTCTCACTTCCCATAAGACCCAACAACCAGCATTATAAAACAAAGCCCGAGCCTCTGTCTTCTTCTTGTTGCCATCACACCCCTGAAACCATTGAACCAAAAACCGGTGGCAGGTGTCGGCGTCTGAAGAGTACCTCGTGATCGTTCCCAAAATGCTCCACACCACATGTGCCCAGTCTCCTTCAAAGAAAATATGCTCCATACTCTCCTCCATCACCTGTTTACAACACTAGAACCAGATGCCAGGCTAATACCTAGACTTTTGATGTTCTCATCTGAAGGGATAGCATTATACTTGATCTACCATGATAGAAAGTTCATTTTGGTAGGAACGCTTCTGCTCCACGCTGCTCTGTTTCTCGACTCCTGAAGCTGCTGTGTATGGAAACTCCTACAAAAGTCTTTCAAATTGAACCTACCCGATGTCGAAGGTGTGTATACACCCCGAACCTTCTCTTGGTTTATCACAACTGAATCAATGACCCTATGAGAATCTGCATCCAGCACTGCTTTGAAGAACATGGGATGTAACTTGGCCACCCTAAAAGAAAATAAGTGGGGATGGACACCCAAGGAATGCATACACCCGACCTGAATAGTTGTGATCCCAGAACCGGATCCTCTCCTCCCCAATAATCCACTGAGAATGGGGCTGTAGAGTCGAGATGAGATTACTCACCTTAGCCCACATGGAAAAACCTCTCACCAGGATGTCAGTGATTCCAGCCTCATACCTGTTCAGCATGCACCTACCCCACAACGTCTCTCCCTCAATAATTTCCCATGCAAGTTTCACACGTAAGACATGAACTGTATGATCCATACTCCTAACGTTGATCCCTCATTCATTGATCAGCTGCACAGACATCCTCCATGAAACCCACTGTCACTTCCCCTCAAGCGATGCATCCCAAATGAAACGAGCGAGCACCCTGCCAATGGATCTTATGACCCCCTTCAGTACGTTTGTAGACACCATCGCATGCACCGAGACAGCTGAAAGCACGCTGTTAACCAATGCAATACGTCCCAAATGGACATAATGTGATTTTTCTAATCCAGGATATGAGCCATCATTTTTCTCACAACCTTGTCAAAGTCCCTATTCCGAAGTCGATTAGAAGACACCGGAGCACCCAAGTACTCCATAGAGAAAGAACCATTCCCCATTCCCAATATAGATATCACCTCATCCACCCAATCCTCTCCACATGAAGTTGCAATATAGAAACAACTCTTCTCTCGGTTCACCTTTTGACCACTCCATTTAAAGTACTCCTTCAGGATATTATTGACCGCCCTCACAGGTCTCACCCCTGCATCTAAAAACATGATTGTATCATCCGCGTACATAAGGTGAGAGAATAAGAGGCCCCCATGTATACAAACTATATAGATTCCTAACATGTACTATTAATTATAATTACATAAAAAATACAAAAGAATTTGTATATTCAATTAATTTTCGAGATGGAATATTTACCACCCCCATATATTAAGAGGTTGTGTATGATGGATATGATACTTTTATATTTAGGTGGTAATTTAGTTGTTTCCTACATAAGTGTTGTTCAACACCATAAATTTTATAGACTAGAAGGGAACTGAGGATAATGGTTAATAATTTTTTATTTCTATGAAGATAATACAATGGAATATATGCAACCTTTCCTATTTATTACACATCTATTGAGCTCATATCAGATTATACTAACAATTTTATCTATTTATATCCATAGTATAATTAACCAAAATTATTTCTTATCACATTGGACTTTATGGATGTATAGATAGAGTGAGTCACATTGAGAAATATTTTATCCAAATAAATGTTATAGAATACACTCATGGTGATGGAGATCGATCTCCCTAGTTTCAACCACATAAATAATTTAGATTATATCTCTTTTGAAGAGAAATATGAAGAGGTCAATACATATCGTAATGTTATAGAAATTTCAATTAAACATTTTCAGTATAGTGATTTTTTTAACCCCATGTATAATTCTAAGGGTGAGATATGTCATGTTTACTCCAATATCCCACTGATGTGGGAAAAAATTGTGTTGATTCTTTCTCTAATGATATATTTTTAGAATAGAGTTCTCATGGAACTACCGAGACTATGTAGGAAGTGGTTTGAGATCATATCGGAGTGCTTCCACCAACACATACAAAAGATTCTCATATGATGATGTTATACAATTGGGATATACCATGTGGAGGTAGCGAAAAAATATAGAGTTACACATTAACGTAGAGATAAAATATGAGTATTATACCTTTTCAACCACCTCTTGGATTATTTCTGTGACTTCATATTGATTAACTGATCATTATGAATTATGACTATAATAGAACACATCAAAGGGTAGAAACTACTCAATGACATGTCACTTCCATATTCTCCAAACAGGGGGCCCAAATACGTACTATTTGGAGGGGTTATCAGGAGGTCGGGGATGACTAACGTCATGACTACATTGAATATTCCTCATGGAGAACCGAAGATAGTGGGTGATACCACATATCTAATAGAGGATTGGGGAATTATATCCCAATGGAACCATAATGCATAATATTCTAGATGGAAAATATTCATAAGTGAATGAAGGATAAATTAAAAAAATATCACACATGAATACATTGAAAATCCTTCAAAATGTTGTGATACATGAAAATGATGACACATGGGATCCCATTGAGAGAGTACATACTTCCAAGGAGAAAACACCATCCATAATTATAGAATAAGATCACATTGAAACGAAAAAGACAAAACAAAAGATATGATAAGGATAAGTATTGGACTCTAATCCAAATTCCTTGGTCATCTGTTCAACTCATGAGGGTTTAGTGGATCATATCATTTGGACTGAAGACATAGTTGGTTGATCAACCACCTTAACTAATTTAAATGAAAAATTAAAAAAATAGGGTTAGTTACCCCTAAAAATTTATGATGTTTTATTTATGACTATAATAACCTCTATCAAATTTCATATGAATATATTAATTGAAGTAATTATCGTATTCTGGAGTTATATAATATTTTTGGGCCTAGGTATTTGATGGAGGATATCATTCCATTGATTGTGTGATACGATGTAGTACCCATGATGACATATTTAGAATATAGAGAGGAAATGCACGACAAAAACATGTAGTGACGTACCTGTTGAACCCAATTATAAGGAAATAATAAATATTGTGGTCAATTCCATAGTGGATGATAGTAGGTACTCACATACTCTATTATTTTTTTTCTTTATCAACCACTAATATTTTATGGGTGTGAATTTGAACAATCTTATAATCTTCTATAAAAACTCAACTTGTTGTTATATCAATGAATAAACTAGAAGAAACTTGTAAATAAATATAAATGTAGTTCTAGTACAATTGGGAGGTGTCTATATTAGACCTTTTCTGAGTGAGGTGGTTCCAGAATATTTTTCGGTACATGTGACTACCTTTTATATAGACCTAGAGAAGATGAATTTTTAAATGTAGATGTAGTAGAAGATATAAAAGAGGATCTCAACACTAATCCTTGATATAATCTCGATGAACATGGTATCCAGTGAAATATTCTCAAATATATGTTCATCACCATGTATTTTGGAAGGAACAACTATCATGATATTCACACCATGGTGAAGTATGTTATTACCATTCTAAAAAAACTAACTAACACCATTTGAAGATCATAACCGTAGAATTCATGTACCATTTCATTGAGTCTAGTCATATTATTCTTAGTGAAGCCTCTAGATATGATGAAATGGCAATAGGGTTGGAGGGTCAGTCTAGGGATAAATGAGGTTTAGTAGAACAAATTTTCCAAGAGTTAGACTAACTTAATAAAGAGTTGAATCATATCTAACATGAACTAGTCATTTCTAATAAATAATCTAACAAAAAGTAGTGAATAATAGAGGAGGCAGAGAAGGTGGGACTAGATTCATGCATGACAGATAATTTACTTCATTCTGATTCATAAGTAAATGATACATCATTATCCCTATTATGTAAATCTATAAATGACTCTAGGTGAATAATGATTAAACTTTCTATGTCTATCAAGGGTTTTCTATAACAATTATTTTTTCATATCCATTAGAGAGGCTCTAGATTATGGGGTCTTTTTAAAATTTGTTTCAATTAATGAAAACTCATTTTTCTTCTCAATGAATTGTCTCTATCAAATATTGTTACAGATTGCTTAATTCCATATAATAAATCATAAAACTCTAAAGAATAATGCATGAATAAATTAAAACATTTTAAAACTATAGTTGAAAAGGGAAAAAAATTCAATTTTGGATTCGAATAACTTTATTGAAAATGATATCCTCCTTGTAAAATATATTAGATGAGTATAGTGACAAATACCATAACTATAACACTAATGTTGGATTAATTTTTTTACTGATTTCTTCATGAGAATAGTGAAATAATGTGTATAGGAACAAATAACCTCACAATAAAAAAAAGATTTAGTCAATTTAGAAGAATTATTTCCTCCAATGAATGGATCATAGATATGTAAATGAAGAAATACCATCACCATAACTATAAAGTTGGAATATAAAGATGAATGATCTAACTCAATGTGATGAGGATCATGAATTTATGTTTAGAAATATGATTCCATTGTTCACAAGGGATCACACACCCTAAACTATATTTTCATATGTCTCATAGAGATATTATGAGAGGATCTTATAGGAGGGATGGAATGTATGAATGGCTTAAATTTTTAGTGCTTCAAGGGGCCTAGAGAGCATATATTGACTTATCCTAGGTTGTAGACCTCATATGTTTTGTGTCATTAATTTTAGTGCCCTAATTTTGGAAGAATTTTTTAGTGAAAAAATTGGTTTAGAACTAAGTTTTTATTAAGGGTCCATTTATGTGATTCTGACCAAATATTTATTAGGAATTTTCAATTCAAAACACTACTAGAAAATTTACATATATCCATGCTTTATAACTATAGACAGAGACCCCAAAACTGTGGATATTTGTAATATCTTGGGTTTTATTGGCCATGGTTGTAAATTTTATGGAAATAATGAAAATCCTATCTCTAGCGTTTGATACTATAGAAATAGGTATATTTTCACAATTACAAACCATGAAATTAGATACTATAACCTACATTTTTTGAAATGGTTTGTAACCGTGGTACTATGGAAATATCCACGGTTCAAACCATGGATGTATTTCTACTACCAATATTTATAAATGTGTCTATATCATTCCTATTCCACAAAAAACCCCATCTTATATTGGAATGGTTATAAACCATGGGTACTTCTTGCATGTTCTATAAAAAAACACCATACATTTATAACACAAGGATGTTTTTATGAAATATTTTCCTTAAATAATTTTTTAGTCTTTACTATCTTGATTTTCATGGAATCATGAGATTAAATAAACCACCAGATTCCATTGTATTAAATTTATTATTATAGCTTAGCTATTAGGATAACAAGAATAATTATAACTAACTTATCCAAATTAATTTTTAATTCATTGGCTATAAATTGTATATAAAAATTATATAGGAATTAAATATATTTATTTTTGAGTGAATTTCGTTCAATAAATAAATTAATGAGATATAATTGTGTTATATACATAATAATTTTTTTATATTCATCTAACAGGTATTTTAGTCACATGGTTTGAATAAATTCTTAAATGATGTATAAAAGCCTTTTTTTAGTTTATTTTTACAACATTGAATGTAGAAATAATTTTAAATTAATATTTTTACAAAATAATAATTTTTATACAAAAAAATAAACATGTTATTTTGAAGTGGTAACTAAAAATTTACATTGGATAATTTTTTGATAGTTTTTTATAACATTAATTTTTGGATGAATAGTCAAATATGCTAAATTTTAATTTAAAAAAACATTTTTTATCAAGATAATTTATATGGTTAAATTATAATATTGAGTGGTTTTAAAGTATACTTAGAATATTTTTTTATCATTCAATATAATCTATTATATTAGAATTAATTTTACATTTAATTCATAGGTAAAAGAAATTCAATCTTTTGCAATGTTTTAACTTTTAAAAATCATTTTCTAATTTCAAAAACGAGATTAATTTTAAATTAATTACTGTGGCTTATATGGTTTAAATTTGGGAAAATGGATTCAATATTTGGAATCATTATGTTTAAATTATGTTAATAATATAATTTTTTTTAAATTATTAATATTAACGTTGGAAATTATTTTTATTACCATGGTTAAAGGTAAATCAGGTAATTAAGTGGAAAATTAATATTATAAAATTATCTTAACAACTAAAAAAATCCTATTGGATGACTAAATTCTAACCTTATCATATATTTTTCAAAATTGAATCACTTAATGGCTACTTAAATTTGAATATGACATGAATGTAATAAAAACTAATCAATGTGTCGAAATGTCACAATCTCATTTTATATAAGTATATTAATATTAATATATGGATAAATAGGAGATAATATTGACTATATATAGTCTATGGAAATATAAAATAATTACATAAATCATATAAAGTTATATATAATTTTTATAGATTAAATAATTACCAATAAATATGACACAATCATGTTGTAGAAATTATTTTATTAATAGAAATATAAAAAATGTTTTAAAAATATTAAAAGAAATATTATATGAACTAATTATTTTTATACATGAATTTTAGAGGTTACTATGAAATTTTAGGTGTATATTATTTTTTTTTGAATTTATCATATGTGTGGATTTTATTTAAAGTCAAATAAAGGAATTGTGTCAAAATTGATACCATTGATATATTATAAAAATAACATTTTGTAAAATAATTTAAAAATAAAAATATAATTTACCAATATCAAAGTGATAATTATATGTTCTAAAATTTCATAAAATATCCATTTTTTTCAATTAATACCATATAAGTAAATATTTATAACCATTAAATATTTAGAATGTTATTACTACAATTAAAATTAAACAGAATAACTATGTGTCAATTAAAATGATATTGCTTAAATTGACAAAATACTTCTGAAAAATTTATTGGTTTATGAGATTACAAACCTATATCATATCATCTTAGAAAATGGGACATTATGGTTGTTTTTGGGAAGGGTTTTATTTTATTATAAATTTTTATTTATGGAGTTTCCAAAAGTGCCCCTCACCGCAATTATATAATGGAACTGCCTCCCTCAAATCTTCACTCCATTTTGATCCTTAAAGATCTGTAAAACCCTACCCTTTTTCTTTATAAACTTCTAAATTTTTATTCTAGATGTTATATTCATCTTTGTCACGACCCGTCCTCGGGGCCCGTGCCGTGACTACCCCAAGCCCGCCTTCCATAGGCCAGGGGCTGGCGACTAGCACCAAGGCGTAAAATCCCAGTAAACAGGGAAGGCATTGCCTTTATAAGTAACAACCACACAGAGTCAGCAAGCGGAAAGTAAAGTGCAGAAAGGTAAAGGGGCCGGAAATACAAGCCCAACTGTAAAGTACAACTGAAAAGTAAAGTACAGCAACTGAAGAAAAGACGGCGGCCTCGTGTCGTCCACTGGCAATCCCACCTGAAGGGTGGGTACAGATAGCCTCCAAGCTCCTCGGGCCCCACGTCCGCTCTGAGCACGTCCCGTCCAGTGGTCCACCTCCAGGTACCGTCCTGCTCCACGCCCCAACCGCGATCAGCGCTGTCCGTCGTCTGCAACCAACACCACGAAGTGCGGGCATAGCCCGTGCAGGGGTGAGTACAACTACTCAGTAAGGACCCCGAGACCCCCGAAGGTCTCCCGAAATCCACAAAGGATATAGCACAAAAGAAAGATGCAATCACGAAGTAACATCTGACTCGACTTAGGTATATGCCCATACATATACCTAAGTCCCCAATTCTAGCTCTGCTCACGAGCTCAAGAACAACTCAATCCACAAAGGAAAGCAAGACTCAAATCCACAAGGAGAGTAAACAGTAAATCCACAAAGGATAGTTCAACACAATCCACAAAGGAGAGTAAACAGTAAATCCACAAAGGATAGTTCAACACAACCCACAAAGGAGAGTAACATAAGATTCAGCTCAACCAGGATTTTCATTATCGAAACCGTAAGTGTTGAAGAGCCCCATCTCTGAAGTGTACAGTGGTCCTGTCACGACTCCGAGGTACTGCTCACTAACCTAAGACTGCTGAAGTACTCCTCCTGTCGAGTACCGCGGGTCTGCTGCCAACTACCGGGCGCTCCGTCCGCTGAGGGTCTGCTGCCAAATACCGGGCGCTCACCCAGATAGCCTACTGAGGTACTCCTCCTGTCGAGTACCGCGGGTTTGCCGCCAACTACCAGGCGCTCCGTCCGCCGTGGGTCTGCTGCCAACTACTGGGCGCTCCGTCCACTGGGCTAGTCGACTCACTCCAAGTCGAGTCGGTCAAGCAGTCGTCAGGTCTCAGTCATCTACACGGTCTCCGTACTCCGCACTCACGTCTCCACCGTCGCGGGTCTGTCGCTACAACCAAGCGCACACACTCCGTAGAGTATCGCGGGTCCGCCGCTACAACCAAGCGCTCCACCGCCAAGGGTCTGCTGCTGCATCTAAGCGCACCACCACTGTCAAGTACCACGGGTCCGCCGCTACACCCAAGCGCTCCACCGCTCAAGGTAAAAAGAAGATTCAGCTCACACAGGTTCGGTAGCACTCTTCCACGTAGGATCGCTGAGTGCAGTAGTCGACGCAGTCCACTGAGGATCTCTGCACAGTCGTCGCCGCAGTCCACGAAGGATCTCTGCTCTGCCGTCGTCGCAGTCCACGGAGGATCTCTGCTCTGTCGTCGTCGCAGTCCACGGAGGATCTCTGCTCTGTCGTCGAAGCCACAACCAGCACTAGGGTTCCCGCACTTAGCGAGCTCGTTTAGGAGGGTCCGCTCCACGAGCCGAGAGGCTGATACATCAACTGACACTTAGTCCGAAGTTGATGTATCCAAAAGTTCCGTATCGACAACAGGATCTCAACGCGACAGACGGCGCGTCAATCGGACGCCCGGTCTGAGAGTTATTGGCATTTTCGTCCCAGGGGCCCGGTTGGTTTTTAGGGCAAAACCAACCCGACCGTACTCCGCCTGTATCCGATCCTCGGGCGGAGTATGCCAAAAGTTCCGTCTCACTTAGAGGAAACTACCACAGCTGACGGTACGTCGTTCGGACGTCCGTAGCTCAAGTTATGAGCGTTTCCGCTCCGAGGGCCCGGTTGGCTTCGTGTACGAACCAACCCGGCCGAACCCAAAGTCTTCCGAAACCTTGAGTATAATATACCGAAACGACCGTCTCGATCCAAGGATCGCGTAGCCGCTGACGGTTCGTCAATCGGAGGTCCCAGGCCCAAGATATGGGCGAAAGACCGTAGAGGGCCCGAAACGGGGGTACTGGGCCCGGGGCGACCCGGCCCGAACCCCCCCCTGGGGTCGGCCGAACCGGGTCGGCCCGAACCGGGTCGGCCCGACCCGGCCCGAACCGGCTCGGCCGGGTCCGGTCCGGCCTGGGCGCGGCCCGGCCGACCGGACCGGCCGGCTCAGCCGGCGCGGCTTGGCCAGCCGCGCGGGTGGAAGGCCGCGGGCGCAGCCCGCGGTCGAGGAAGCCGCGGCCCGCGTGCGGGCCGCGCGGGTGGTCAGCGGACGCGGCGCATTGCCGCGTCCCGACCGAGTGGACCGGACCCGCGGACCGCGGGTCCGCTGGATCGCCGCCGCCGCGGCCGAGCCGCGGCGGGTTCCTCCGGCGGCGCGCCGGGCGCCGCCGCCCCCGGTCGCCGGCGCCGCCGCGCCGGCGACCCGCGCCGCCGCCTTCTTCCGCGGGCCGCCGGAGATGCTCCGGTGGCCCGATTTGCCTCCCGTCTGCGCCGTTGCTCCTCCCGGGGGACGATCTTCACTGCGGAGCCAACAAATTGCCCTTGCCGCACGGTTTGTCGACGTCCGCCAAATCCGCACACAAAGGAAGATCGACGGAGGGTTGCCGGGTCTTGTTCGTTAGACCCGCACCCTCCGCGTTAGTCATAATCAACGGGAGAAACAGGAAGGAAACCAATCAACAATTTTAAATAAATTAAAATTGTTTCGTGATCGGGCTCTATATTTCAAAAGAATAAACACGGGATTTTAAAAAGAATTCCAACATCCCTTACCTTGTCGTTGCCGAACGGGGGATCGTCGCGGGATTGCTCGTCGCGGAAGATGGAGATCGCCGCGTCGTCGCGGAATCGCTCGTCGCGTCGCCAATCTCCGGATCAAGATCAACGGATTTAATTAGTTTAAATCCGTTGATATTGAAATTAAAAAGGGAGAAGAAAAGATCCGATTCTCACCTTTGTTGCCGAACGAGGATCGGCCGCGGAAGAAAGACGTCGCCGAAGAACGTCGCGGGTAGATCTCGTCGACGTCGCAGATCTTGGTGTGCGTCGTCGAATTCCGGTCGCCGGCGTTCTTCGCGTTCTTCGCGTTCTTCGCGTTCTTCGCGTTCTTCGCGGAGAGGGTGGAGGAACGAAGATTCTCTCAAATCCTTTCCAAGGATTTTTATGTTGGTCTTATTTTATAAACATGCCAACACGAAACCGGTTAAGAAACGATCCATCAATTCGAAAGAAACGACCCATTTAATTCACGAAGAAACAGTCCATTTAATTCACGAAATAAACCGCCCAATTAAATGGTCTGTTAAGAATTAAAGAAAACGCGTCGGTTGACTTTTCAGTTACTTTGACGGGTTTTCGCGGGTGCGTTACTTAGCGAAAGAAACGGCGGGGCTCGTGCGGGTCCCACCGCACAAATATCCTACCAAGGGGTAGGATATTTCTGGATAGCATCCTATCCAGTTCAACTCAGTTCAAGCCGTCTTTAAGTGACTTCAAGTGGCTTCCAAGCAGCTTAAGTGAAATAAAATAAAGTTGTCGCACAAACTTTATTTTATTTCTGACTTAAAGCCGTAAAATTTAAAAACCACGTCTGAGCAAACGCAACTCCGGAAGAGGCGTTTCTAAGCAAATACCGGCGCTGCGATTTCATCGGTGCCCTCAGAATTCGATTCCGGGCACCGGTTCAAAAGATAGAAAAACCCGCTCGTCCGTTCACTGAACGTACCCGAGCCAAACTTCGGAAATTGATTCCGGGCACACCGGGCCTCGGAATCAGGTGCCGTCTGAAGCTGCGCTCTTGTAAAATTCCAAAGAAAAAATTTCCTTGAAATTTGCGGGTCTTTACATTACTCCCACCTCAGGGCTTTACGTCCTCGTAAAGATACATCAAAAACTAGGGGAACAAATGGGGGTACTGAGCACGAATCTGAGCCTCCCGCTCCCAAGTGCTCTCCTGGAGGTTCCCGTGCTGCCACCTGACGCGCACAAGAGGAATCGCCCGCCCACGTAGGACCCGCTCCTGTCGATCCTCGATCTCCACTGGAACCTCCGCAAAGGTCGCCCCATCGTCCACGTCCAGCTCCCCAAAGTCGATGATGTGCGTCGGGTCGTGCACGTATCTCCTCAGCTGAGACACGTGGAAGACGTCGTGCACCCGGTGCAACTGAGGTGGTAGAGCCAGGCGATAAGCCACCTCTCCTATCCTGCTGAGGACCTGGAAAGGCCCGATGAAGCGTGGAGACAACTTGCCGCCTCGGCCAAATCTCCGTAATCCACGTCGAGGTGAGACACGCAAAAAGACGTGGTCGCCATCCTCGAACTCTAGTGGCCTCCGCCTCCTGTCAGCATATGACTTCTGCCGGCTCTGAGCTGTCCTCATCCTCTCCTGGATGATCTGGACCTTCTCTGTCGTGGCCTGGACCATCACAGGTCCCACAAGAGCTGCAAGATTTCTTCTTTGCCGAAAAGAGAAATCTGGTCTCATCCCCTGGATGAACCACATTCTTTGCCTAAAACAGTCAATCCTAACATGGATGATACTAATCCATACCAAGGATGACGTCGTAAGGCCTCGACGCTACTACTAAGAGATTCAACTGTTACTCTCGCCTCCAAGGGTTGAGTCACACTGTCGGCATCAGTGTGTGGTAACTGGGTCTCCTCCAGTAGATGTCTCACAAGTGAGGGTCAAGTCAACAGCCAAAACTGGAATCTCCTAGTAACATCACGAAAGAGGACAGGAACGAAAATATCACAAAGGTATGCATCTTTTATTATTGCAGCTCATATTACAAGACGCTACACAAAAGCAACAAGGAACCAGAAGTACAAAGGATGTATCCACTAGTTCTGCTCCTGTCCATCAGCTCCCAGGGCTCCATGATCGAAGGCCTCGACTGCCTGAAGCTGAGCTCTCCCCTGCGGTCGGGGTGGACCTCCTGGTGGTGGTGGTGGTAGAGCCTCAAAGCGTCGTCCACCACCTGCTGCTCGGCCAGCTCCTCTACCTCGTCCGTCTCCTCCCTGCGGACCGCCACGGTCGACCCTCTGCCTCTGCCTAGGTGGTTCCTCAACCGTTTGCTGCTCCCCCGCATGGCGGGTCGGGCAGTCACGAGCCATGTGACCAATTCCGCCACAGGAGTAGCACTGCCCACTCTCGGCACGCCTGGCTCTGACTCCACCCCGGCTTCCCCGCACAACTGAGCCTGAGTCGTGCAGTCGGCCACTGGTAGGTCTGGTCTGCCTGGAACCCTGAGTCATCTGTCGGCTACCTGCCACCGAAGACTCCGCTACGTGCCGCCCTGCGGTGGGTCTCTGTGCTGGTGTAGACTCAGCAAGGAAGCTCTCGATCAGGAGGGCCCGCTCTAGTACTCCTGTCTGAGTCGGTATGCTGAGGGAGATCAGCGATGCCCTGATCTCGTGTCTCAAACCCTGCTCGAAGGTCCGGGCCCGGAAGAAGGGGTCCCGTACCATGTCTGTCGAGTACCGAGAAAGGTCGGTGAACCTTGCCGCGTACTGAGCGACCGTCATGCTGCCCTGCCGCAGCTGTAGAAGCTCCTGGATACGCACCGCACGAAGGGTGGCTGGGACGAACTCCGAGCGGAAGAGGCTCTCAAAGTCCGTCCAAAGAAGAGATGCCTCATCGTGCACCTGGAGCATCAAGCTCCACCATCGTCCTGCCGCCGCCTGCAGGAGGCTCGCCGCGAGAATCACCATGAGATCCGCTGGTGTCCTCACTAGCCTAAAGATCCGTACCACCGCCTCTAGCCAGTCCTCGGCGGCCTGGGGGTCCGCCTCACCGCGAAACCTGGGCGGTCGCTGGCCCTGAAACTCGTGCAGTGCCCTGAGGCGACGTGCATCGTCGGCGTCTGGTACTGGTAGCATCGGTGGCTCGGCGGGTAAGGCTACCGCCGGTGCCACTGCTGGCAAAGGGCCCTGCACCGAGGCCTCGTCGCTCGGTGGGCTGCCATTGCGCCCAACACTCGGAACCCTAGCTGGCAGTCGTCGCGGGGCCATCCTGAAAAGGAGAACAAGAGCACCACAGTCAGAACAGTATACCTGGTGAGCTGGCACAAGTAATCACAAGGAAAACTTGAGACTTTCATAAAGCAGATCAGTATACCCGGTGAGCTGACATAAGTAATCACAAAGAAAACTTGAAACACACACGCAATCAATGTTTTCATGCATTAAGTCGGAAATCAGGAGTCAGGGTCCTGGTGTATGGATACGTCGGCCGCCGCACCAACACTGGGCTCCCTGAACTGATAACCACACTCAATACACTAAACACTATTGCTTCACATAGAAAGAAAGGACGATCAGAGTCTGCGGTAGAACCGACCGCCTCTGATACCAATTTGTCACGACCCGTCCTCGGGGCCCGTGCCGTGACTACCCCAAGCCCGCCTTCCATAGGCCAGGGGCTGGCGACTAGCACCAAGGCGTAAAATCCCAGTAAACAGGGAAGGCATTGCCTTTATAAGTAACAACCACACAGAGTCAGCAAGCGGAAAGTAAAGTGCAGAAAGGTAAAGGGGCCGGAAATACAAGCCCAACTGTAAAGTACAACTGAAAAGTAAAGTACAGCAACTGAAGAAAAGACGGCGGCCTCGTGTCGTCCACTGGCAATCCCACCTGAAGGGTGGGTACAGATAGCCTCCAAGCTCCTCGGGCCCCACGTCCGCTCTGAGCACGTCCCGTCCAGTGGTCCACCTCCAGGTACCGTCCTGCTCCACGCCCCAACCGCGATCAGCGCTGTCCGTCGTCTGCAACCAACACCACGAAGTGCGGGCATAGCCCGTGCAGGGGTGAGTACAACTACTCAGTAAGGACCCCGAGACCCCCGAAGGTCTCCCGAAATCCACAAAGGATATAGCACAAAAGAAAGATGCAATCACGAAGTAACATCTGACTCGACTTAGGTATATGCCCATACATATACCTAAGTCCCCAATTCTAGCTCTGCTCACGAGCTCAAGAACAACTCAATCCACAAAGGAAAGCAAGACTCAAATCCACAAGGAGAGTAAACAGTAAATCCACAAAGGATAGTTCAACACAATCCACAAAGGAGAGTAAACAGTAAATCCACAAAGGATAGTTCAACACAACCCACAAAGGAGAGTAACATAAGATTCAGCTCAACCAGGATTTTCATTATCGAAACCGTAAGTGTTGAAGAGCCCCATCTCTGAAGTGTACAGTGGTCCTGTCACGACTCCGAGGTACTGCTCACTAACCTAAGACTGCTGAAGTACTCCTCCTGTCGAGTACCGCGGGTCTGCTGCCAACTACCGGGCGCTCCGTCCGCTGAGGGTCTGCTGCCAAATACCGGGCGCTCACCCAGATAGCCTACTGAGGTACTCCTCCTGTCGAGTACCGCGGGTTTGCCGCCAACTACCAGGCGCTCCGTCCGCCGTGGGTCTGCTGCCAACTACTGGGCGCTCCGTCCACTGGGCTAGTCGACTCACTCCAAGTCGAGTCGGTCAAGCAGTCGTCAGGTCTCAGTCATCTACACGGTCTCCGTACTCCGCACTCACGTCTCCACCGTCGCGGGTCTGTCGCTACAACCAAGCGCACACACTCCGTAGAGTATCGCGGGTCCGCCGCTACAACCAAGCGCTCCACCGCCAAGGGTCTGCTGCTGCATCTAAGCGCACCACCACTGTCAAGTACCACGGGTCCGCCGCTACACCCAAGCGCTCCACCGCTCAAGGTAAAAAGAAGATTCAGCTCACACAGGTTCGGTAGCACTCTTCCACGTAGGATCGCTGAGTGCAGTAGTCGACGCAGTCCACTGAGGATCTCTGCACAGTCGTCGCCGCAGTCCACGAAGGATCTCTGCTCTGCCGTCGTCGCAGTCCACGGAGGATCTCTGCTCTGTCGTCGTCGCAGTCCACGGAGGATCTCTGCTCTGTCGTCGAAGCCACAACCAGCACTAGGGTTCCCGCACTTAGCGAGCTCGTTTAGGAGGGTCCGCTCCACGAGCCGAGAGGCTGATACATCAACTGACACTTAGTCCGAAGTTGATGTATCCAAAAGTTCCGTATCGACAACAGGATCTCAACGCGACAGACGGCGCGTCAATCGGACGCCCGGTCTGAGAGTTATTGGCATTTTCGTCCCAGGGGCCCGGTTGGTTTTTAGGGCAAAACCAACCCGACCGTACTCCGCCTGTATCCGATCCTCGGGCGGAGTATGCCAAAAGTTCCGTCTCACTTAGAGGAAACTACCACAGCTGACGGTACGTCGTTCGGACGTCCGTAGCTCAAGTTATGAGCGTTTCCGCTCCGAGGGCCCGGTTGGCTTCGTGTACGAACCAACCCGGCCGAACCCAAAGTCTTCCGAAACCTTGAGTATAATATACCGAAACGACCGTCTCGATCCAAGGATCGCGTAGCCGCTGACGGTTCGTCAATCGGAGGTCCCAGGCCCAAGATATGGGCGAAAGACCGTAGAGGGCCCGAAACGGGGGTACTGGGCCCGGGGCGACCCGGCCCGAACCCCCCCCTGGGGTCGGCCGAACCGGGTCGGCCCGAACCGGGTCGGCCCGACCCGGCCCGAACCGGCTCGGCCGGGTCCGGTCCGGCCTGGGCGCGGCCCGGCCGACCGGACCGGCCGGCTCAGCCGGCGCGGCTTGGCCAGCCGCGCGGGTGGAAGGCCGCGGGCGCAGCCCGCGGTCGAGGAAGCCGCGGCCCGCGTGCGGGCCGCGCGGGTGGTCAGCGGACGCGGCGCATTGCCGCGTCCCGACCGAGTGGACCGGACCCGCGGACCGCGGGTCCGCTGGATCGCCGCCGCCGCGGCCGAGCCGCGGCGGGTTCCTCCGGCGGCGCGCCGGGCGCCGCCGCCCCCGGTCGCCGGCGCCGCCGCGCCGGCGACCCGCGCCGCCGCCTTCTTCCGCGGGCCGCCGGAGATGCTCCGGTGGCCCGATTTGCCTCCCGTCTGCGCCGTTGCTCCTCCCGGGGGACGATCTTCACTGCGGAGCCAACAAATTGCCCTTGCCGCACGGTTTGTCGACGTCCGCCAAATCCGCACACAAAGGAAGATCGACGGAGGGTTGCCGGGTCTTGTTCGTTAGACCCGCACCCTCCGCGTTAGTCATAATCAACGGGAGAAACAGGAAGGAAACCAATCAACAATTTTAAATAAATTAAAATTGTTTCGTGATCGGGCTCTATATTTCAAAAGAATAAACACGGGATTTTAAAAAGAATTCCAACATCCCTTACCTTGTCGTTGCCGAACGGGGGATCGTCGCGGGATTGCTCGTCGCGGAAGATGGAGATCGCCGCGTCGTCGCGGAATCGCTCGTCGCGTCGCCAATCTCCGGATCAAGATCAACGGATTTAATTAGTTTAAATCCGTTGATATTGAAATTAAAAAGGGAGAAGAAAAGATCCGATTCTCACCTTTGTTGCCGAACGAGGATCGGCCGCGGAAGAAAGACGTCGCCGAAGAACGTCGCGGGTAGATCTCGTCGACGTCGCAGATCTTGGTGTGCGTCGTCGAATTCCGGTCGCCGGCGTTCTTCGCGTTCTTCGCGTTCTTCGCGTTCTTCGCGTTCTTCGCGGAGAGGGTGGAGGAACGAAGATTCTCTCAAATCCTTTCCAAGGATTTTTATGTTGGTCTTATTTTATAAACATGCCAACACGAAACCGGTTAAGAAACGATCCATCAATTCGAAAGAAACGACCCATTTAATTCACGAAGAAACAGTCCATTTAATTCACGAAATAAACCGCCCAATTAAATGGTCTGTTAAGAATTAAAGAAAACGCGTCGGTTGACTTTTCAGTTACTTTGACGGGTTTTCGCGGGTGCGTTACTTAGCGAAAGAAACGGCGGGGCTCGTGCGGGTCCCACCGCACAAATATCCTACCAAGGGGTAGGATATTTCTGGATAGCATCCTATCCAGTTCAACTCAGTTCAAGCCGTCTTTAAGTGACTTAAAGTGGCTTCCAAGCAGCTTAAGTGAAATAAAATAAAGTTGTCGCACAAACTTTATTTTATTTCTGACTTAAAGCCGTAAAATTTAAAAACCACGTCTGAGCAAACGCAACTCCGGAAGAGGCGTTTCTAAGCAAATACCGGCGCTGCGATTTCATCGGTGCCCTCAGAATTCGATTCCGGGCACCGGTTCAAAAGATAGAAAAACCCGCTCGTCCGTTCACTGAACGTACCCGAGCCAAACTTCGGAAATTGATTCCGGGCACACCGGGCCTCGGAATCAGGTGCCGTCTGAAGCTGCGCTCTTGTAAAATTCCAAAGAAAAAATTTCCTTGAAATTTGCGGGTCTTTACAATCTTCAAAGACCTACTTTAGTTCTCTAAGAGGACATTTAGAGGAGGCACATCGAATAAAAGGTAATATCATTTACTGATTCTTTAAAACATATTTTTTCTTCTACTTTTTATTAATTAGTTGTTTCATTATTATTTGATAACATAAATATCACTCATATAATTATATATTATTATAAACATGAAACAACCATTATACACCTTAAACCCATCCTATAAAAACAGAAATCACCTTGCGTGCATGCGTACGACTTACCGTCTCCACGCCATGGTGTAATATGTTTTTCACCACCACCTTACTTGGATGTTTATACTGATGGAAATAATAACTATATAGTATTATAATAGTATGATAATAATTATCAAATTTCATACACCATCCAATTCAATACCATTCAACAATTATGGGAATGATATCATCACTCATGTGTGCGTACAACTTACTGTCTCCACGGTGTGGTGTGATTCATTATATATAATATTCGTAGATGATGATTATATAGATGAATTTGTTGATTAAATATGATATATATTATAATAAAATCATTCTGTAAATGATTTAACTATAACCTATGAAGTGGAAAATGAACTTATCCAACAAATCTTTCAAAATAACACAAAGTAGTTAATATCCGAATAACGAGTGAAAAAGAAATGTTACTAACAAATGGATGATAATATAATCATATATGATATCATACTTGAGGAAAATTATTTTTTATCTTATACGAAATGAATGGATTTTAATTGTTTCATGTCTCCTTATTTCCAATAATATTTTTTATACACGATTTTAAGATTATTTTCAACTGATTTATTCTCGTTTAAAATTTCATGGCATTTTGAGATAAATTATTTTGAAAAAGAAAGGTTATTTTACTGAACAATTAAGTTCAAGTGTTTTATCAAAAAAAATTTCCATCTAATATGCCATAGGGTTATGTTTTTATATCTATTATTACTTTTATTTTGTTTTGTTTATGATGGAATTATATTTATGTAATCCATTTATTTTATTTTTATTATGACGGAATGATGTTTTTGAAACATTTTTTTGTTCATTGGGTTATTCTATTATTAATGGTTTATGTTTTTGTGGAACACATAAGTATTATTTCATTATTAGAAGTTTGGGACCTATATATACCTTCTATTTATTGGGTAAAGATTAATATATCATGAAATAAGCATGAATGGAACAGAAAGTAAACTTGGTTCTGTAATTCAAGGCAGGAACAAGGAGTTAACTCAGTTCAGTAATGAACATTTTCCACTATGATGGTATCAAGAATGATCCTTGACTAATATGAAATGATTTTTTATCCTTATATGTGTATTCCATGAAATTTCATGTCTTATGTTAGGACTATTGGGATTACATTGCACTTTTATGATTTATCTCATGACATGATATTATGATATTTTATATGAAGGATAAGATTTTAAAATGTTATGTTTATGATTGATATTTACCTTGATTACCCATATTGTGAATTTGAGCTCAGCCTTTCAAATGTTTCTTTTCCCCATGTCATGAGGAAAGTTATTAAGTTAGATATTTCATAAAGGAGTATAGTTATGAACAAATAAGCAAGAGAAAATGTAGAGGTTTTATGAAAGAATTTTTTATGTTTCCCAGTTTCTAAAGACACTAAACCTATATGGTCTTGGTGTGTTTTTTTGTTTTTTGTAATAAATATTCTTCAATGTTGATGTAATATCTATATATAATGTTTGTTATATTATAAAATTGCACCCCTACCACTCAGCACCCCTAAAACTCCCTAGTTCACCCCTACAACACCCCATACATACCCCTACAAGACCCCACTACAACCCATACCACTTCATAACCCTATTGTACCCCACTACATGCCACCCCATTGCATAATCATACAAATGAGTTATCACTTTGTACCAAGATCATATGCACTACTACCCACATGAGTGAAAATAAATCTGGAAAGGTACAGTCTAAAAGAAACCATAGACCAAAAAATAAAATATTGGTTAAATAGATCCTAAAGAAAAAATTACGAAAACAATAGACGAATATAGAATGTGATTAATGGGAATCTAACTAAGACTATGAATTCCCAATCATATATCATAGAATATGTTTTTTGAAGCATAAGCAATGGTAGAGTTTGAATTAGTGTAAAACCTCACTCAAGGATTATTGATGGGATAAATTATTTATATGGATATGGTTTTGAGAAGACATAATGCTAGAGGATGATTCATATGATTGATTCAGTGGTGGTTGAGTTGGCTAGGACTTTGATTACTTTTTGTGTTTAACTATTTGGTTATTGGATTGTTAGAGGTGGTTTTCATTTTAATTTGTAAGGGTGGTCAACTTGTTTTATAGGATTTGTTGAGAGGGTAAGGAGTGAGAGAATATATATGCGTTTTGGAATGGGATATCAAAATGTTTTTCAATTTGAGAATATAGGTAATGGTTGGAGGGGATATTGGGGGTTTTGAGGTGTTTTTAGGATATAAAGGAAATAATTGGATGTCAATAGATGAAAATAAGGATATTAATAAACTCATGTTGAGTTTGGATGGGTTACCTAGTTTATCCAAGGTCTCATTGGGGGATTTTTGTGAGGATTTAGTGGCATGGACGTGGAACCATGATAGGAAGTGGGGATGGAGCTCAGGATGAAAACAAGGGTGTACCTTAGGTATTTAAAGGATTTAAAATCTTATGATATGTCACCATTGGAAATTATATAATGTTATCTAGTTTCTAGATATATTAATTTTATAAAATTATGGTTTCATATGTGTTTTATTGAGGGATGATCCATCACAGTTTAACTTTAACATGGAATTTTCCCACTTAAATGTTTGTGGGAAGGCTTGTAGCAAAGAGTCACCCTATGAACATTTGGTGATATTATGTTTATTTATACATTTCTTATTGTGAAATGACCTATAACACTAAAGAATTATTTATAATTGCATAATAATATAGGGCTTGCAAAGGGTATAATTTCGGAGTGAGCACTTCCCAACAAAAATTTATTGTTCCCATGTTTTCCAAGAAATTAATTTTTTTTCTATTGTTGTGAATGATGAACCATTATCCATTATTCACTACCCGTGGTTGAGGTTGTGGGGTCATATTATATATTTCCTTGTTTCAAGACATTGAATTCTTAGTAATCCTATAATTAGATGCACTTTCAGTTACAATATAAATTCCACATATCGATTAAGGTGCACATGAAACATGCGAGAGTAAATAATAGTTGTCTAAAAAAAGATTCCCCAAATATAATCCATAATATACTATTTTATTAATGAAAAAATATATAATATTTCAATATAAAAATTAATGAATTAATTTCATGTTATCATGTACTGAAAAGACTACCTTTAATCACAACCCTACCATTCTCGATCAGTATTTGTTATGTATATATTGTTTATTCAAGAACATATAATAGACCAAAATGGGGGTGTGGTTAAAAAACCAGTTTATCCATTTTATATAATAGTATGTATTCCTTGTGGAATGATCAATGTGTATAAGAAATTTCCTAAACATGAGTATTATTAATAGAACTAGTGTATCTATTCTATATACTGAAAATGATTTATAATTACAATTTGTTTATATTGAATTCTTTTAGTATAAAAGATTCAATATAATGAAACCAGTATATTGAATTGATGGACTAGAATGGAGTATGGGTCACATAATAATTTTATCTAATCTGTAATCATTAAATGATCTCCAACATAATATTATTCTTTTCAATCCTCTTTTTTAGAGAAATAAATAGTCGATGGATCATGGAAAATCCCCCAAAGGAAATATATTTTCCCCCATTAGTTTTCTATTAGGTTCTATGTATGTGAATCAAAATAATAAGATCTGTATAATCTCAAAATAATGTTTTATAATAACCGAATTATGAAATTAATAAAAAAAAATATGGCATATAGAACCCAATCCCAGTACTCTAAAAGTTTCTGGAATATACAGCATTCTTTTATCCATACTGACATATATCTAGTACATATCATAGTATAATTTGATTTAATAATAATAATAATAATATAACCTTTCACTCATTAATAAACATATGATAACCCCAAAAATACCATACTATGATTTATAATCCGTATTAATGTTAATATATTAGTCATCCCACTTCATACGTGGGAATCTGTCACACTTTATTCCATAAGATCTATTTAAATTTCATACTTACTAAAACAGACACCTTATCATCTCATTCTGGTTTATTATATATAATATAGAACATAACCATATATATATCAATATAACTACCAATGTCCCACTATTAATATCATTAATTCAATACTTCTTCTACAGTGGTTACAAATTGAAGGTATATTCCCAAAAAAAGATCGTTCACCTATTAATGTTTGGGATCCCATCAATAAAACGACCCCTCATCTTACCCTTATTATTATTACAAACCCATTCCCATTGAGACACTATGGGATTACCCTTAATAGCGATTCATTAATGGTTGTTGTATCTTTCTCAATTGAGAGTTCATCTATTAATAATCTCAATATTTCAAGATGATATTATTTATTATAGAAGGAGATTAAATATCATCAAAATAAAGGATTGATAGTGGGTAAAAACTATAGTTCCTTATCTTGATCACTTAATTATAAACCCTTTAAACCTTTTTCATTGATCAAAATAATATTGAACCCTCAACCGAGTGTAGTGAAATCAATGAGAATCAATGTAGGTGTTTGAATTAGTTGAATGAAAACTAACTACATTATTACTGAGCTGTGAATTATTTATGGTTAGATTGTCGATTTTATCTATTTCATTTTCATAGTGATGTTTCTGAAGAATGTGAAAAAATTTCAAGGATATTTTATTGTGTTTGATGAAATGAAAATAATTATTTAATAATGAAAACTTGTTTTTATAATAGTCAAGAAAGTATGGCATTCAAATTGAATTACTAGGCATAGGGAAGCAAGATGAACCTCAAGTCACGCTACTTTTGATGATGGCATCTCAATTTTTTCTTCTTTACTTCTTTCAAACATATTCACCTTCACAAATATATAAGTACCCCTATCTAATATGTACATATTTTAATGAACAAATATGTAAAAGGGGGTCCTTAGATATATGTTTATACAAGCATATATCCATTTACACTTATACATGTATGGATTTTTCATATATATATATAAGCCATCTAGTCCTAATATATACGAATATTTCCATGAGTGAATATATAAAATGGGGAACTTATATATGTATTTTCCTACTTATTAATACATATGTAAGTTGCATTTGACAACAGTGGCTCGAATCCAACTTAAAGAGATCCAAAATGCACTAAAAAATTATATGGAACCCAAAAATCACAAATGACCTAATTAACATTTGGTTAAAAAATAAAAAATGAATAAAAATTACCTAAATCTAATTTGAAACTCACTACCATTTAAAAAATGTATATAATATTCTCATCCTAAGAATCAACCATTATGGAAATAAAGGGGAAATAACTGAGATATAATGGATTCTTATATATATGTGATCAGTATGTGAATTGTACATGATAAATGATACATTACTCCATAACCAACAATGAACACTGAATATTCAGATTGATTTGTACATCCCAATACTGAATAACATGATCAATAATAAATGATTTTTTTCAAATGATACCCAATGTTATTCATTATATACAATATAGAGTGGTATCATGAATCATTAGATTACTAAAAATACAACATGATAGATTTCAATACATCATGCCTTATAAATTGGTTCATATTTACAATAATCTACCACATTCATGTATGCATAATTATATTTATTCATATAATTGAAAATAATTGTAAAATAATTCCAAAACAGTTTGATTTGATTTCCATATAAACACCCTCAAACACTAGAAAGAATCATTGTTTCAATATTTATGTTATTAATATTTTATTTTTTATAAATCAATATTTATTTTTTAATTACAACGATTTATAATTCAGCAATAAATAATTTTTTAAAAAATCTATCCAATAGAAACACATCCTTAATCAAGAAATGTTTTTATAGTGATCACAATAAAAAAACTCATATCCTAAAAAGAAAGTTTCCACCATATGATATATTAATATAAATCATTTGAATTATTTTATAATAGATTTGTTAATGTAATTGAGTGAAAAATAAACATATAAAATTTTAATATATATTACGTAACATCTCATATGTTCTCAATTCTTCAAAATAAACTAAACAATTTGAATAAACATGAAACATTTCATTAATCTGAGTAGATTAGTATGCCACATGTCACTCAACTTTGATGTGTTCAGTACATTGGTAAAAAATGGTCATTATCTTGGTTGAGATAGTATTTTAAAAATATGTGTTCAATAAAGTAGGGGTATGGTGTCTAATAGTATTATGTATACAATTTTTTATTTTAAAAATGTGAAAGTGGATGATTGAGGAGGTGAATATGTTACATCCAAATATTTATGCATAACATAAATATTATAAATTTATTGTTGAACTTTAGTTTGATCACTTAAGTTTGATGATACAAAATCTCTTTATTTTTTAATTCCATTCCATTTTTTCCATTTCAATTTCCAAGTATTTTTTATTATCATAAATTTATGTTTAATTTTTTCTTTATTTATACATTGAAAACATATAATATTTGATGGATTTATATTCGAACAAGAATTTTCTTTAGTGTTGTATCCTTTAGAAAAAATATATTTTCCTTCATTATTGTTTTCATTATCCGGTTGAATTGGGCCAAATTTCCTATAACTAAAACATAATTAAATAATAATACTATTTTCTTTGAAAGTTTTCACCTCAAATAGTTTCACTATTTCATAAGCATTAGAGATTCAAATTTCTTTAAAAATATATTTCCAAAAAAGGATATAAAAGGAATATTTTTTATAATTAAATTAATATCACATTTAACTACATAATCGACTTTTGAATCAACCAGATTAGATTTAAGTAAAACATAATAATTAGTCATAATATACCAAAATAAAATATCAATATTATTGATATATGATTTGAGAAGGATTATATACTGAATATACATACTATGATTAATGTTTGGCTGAAAGGACGGATTCAAAAAAACAATTCCTCAAGACAAAATCTATAAAAACGTCTTTCCCTTAGAATTGTTAATATCTACAGTAGATTTATCTAAAAAATAATTATTAAAGAGATTATAAGTTAGATAAAAATATATCCCAATAACATCTTTCTATGATACAAATTTTTTATATCATGTTGTTGATAACAACGAAAAATATTGGAGAAAATTTTCAATATGATAATTTTAATCATAGCTAAACTTTAATAATACAATACAACTGGTTAAAAGAAAAAAATAATTCAACTGTAAATATTTTTGTGCTTAATGTGTCAGGGGTAGAAAAATGAAAGATATGATGAAGAATGTACAATGTGTTTTATAGTAGTTGAAAACAAAATAATAATATATTTCCTCATCACACTCATAATCCAAGAGTATGATACCCATTATAAGTGAAATAAATTTCGATAAAGGAGTCACTACCCTTTAAATCTGGTCTTTTTATACATAGAGTTACTATAAAAAAAATTACCTTTTGGAGTGAAGTAAAACCCATCATTATATAGGTGAATATTCGATATATAATTTCCAAGGATAATTCATATCCTCTTTCAATTTTATGTATTATCATGACATAGTCCTTTTCAAGAGATAACCTAAGTCTAGACTTCTATGTTTCTTTCTTAATATTGGGTATTTTTTAGGGTAAGAGATCCTTGGACCCCATGGATGTAACTATAACACATATTATATTTAATGGTGTCCAAATCATAATTTATATCATTTGTTTTCATTGGGTTCCTTAAATATATGTTACGAAAATGTCTTTGGTATTCCCTTCAAATTAAACAATACATCTTCCTAAATATTTCAAATGCATGATTATAAAATTATTTATTCATTCTAAAAAATATCTGAATAATAATAATAGTAATAATGATAATGGAAAAGATAAATAGATGATCTAAATAAAAACCCTAGGAAAATTACCTATAATTATGAATAAATAGATTCATTTGATCATCCAAACATTTAATAATTGATTCCTAAAACCATAATAATTAAACCAAGAATCATTGTTCAATTGGAACAGACACGTTTATGAATTTTCAATATATAGTGTGGGATCATATAATGAAAATGATAAGTGTTATAAGGTGTTTTATAATTAATTCCCGAAGAGGGTAACTATCATTCACTCAATCAAGGTTCCACTATCATGCCATTTAGAATGTTAGGCAGTCCATGTTTTCTAATAAGCTAATGCAATCTTATACTAATTAATGGATGTGATAACATAAGTCATGAAACATGAGGTATGTAATAATAATTAAGGAACATGAACATAAAATCATCATTTAAGCAATAAAATCTATATAGGCCAGGATACTTGTCTCAAAATATGATCCCTATATCCATCCTAAGCTCATACTGACCTCCTATGAGTCCAAGAGAGCCCATATCTTCAATAAATAAATTAAATTAATAAAAAACAATTAAAACCCAAAAAATTAAAAATAATAAATTTTGAACCCACTGGACAACTTTACGATGCCAAACAATTGAGCAATGGGGTGTGGTACATTCGTGGAACACACTTGAAAATAATCCATATGAAAAATCCAAATTAAACAACCAAATCGAAGTCCAATTTCACCTAATATTTATATAAATGTAAAAAAACAAAATAAGAGATACCTTAAGTAAACATACGAATAATGGATTGAATATCTCCTATGGGGACATCCTCTACAATTCATAGATGAAATCTCCATCAAAAAGGATGATTTCACCATCCACTTATAAAAAATTCTTAATATATACATCAACTAATCCAAAGAAGCTGATGTATTAGGAGTAAGTGAGAAGTGAGGGGATACAGTACATTAAAACAACATGATTAAACCATACCAAATGATTGAAATTGAAATGTTACAAGAATGGTGATGCCGCAACAGCATGGACCCAATCAGGTTATTCATGAGAGTGGGAGTCAGGGAAGGGTAGTTTGATAATTTTGAGGATGGGAAGCTCAATCTTATAGAGGGGGAGCACGGAATGATGCAATGAATAGAGGAGTAATTCCTGAAGAAGGTTATATAGGATGGAAGGAGAACACCAGTGTTGTAGGAACCATGAATGGAGATGCTAATGAGGGTTGGAGGAACCATGAATGAGAATCTGATAAGGAATACATGAGGGAGAAGTTCATTGGTGAAATTTGGATTAGGATAAGGTTTTGGGAGAGGGTTTAGTGAGTTTTTGAGAGGGAGAGGAAATCCCTGAGGGAGGATAATAATGGAGGGAAGCTATTTCCATGGGGTATGATCTATCTATGGGTATATCTAATATACAACAATAGTTTTTTAAATAAACATAGATATATTTTAACTTATAGCCATAGACCAGATAAAAAATGGCTATAGTTATGTGGAAATATGTCTTTTCTCTAATAGTGAGATGATAATTTTTCCAAAATCACAGAAGGTGTGTGCCTAATGACTGGATAGTTTACATTTTTCTAATGTTCCCTTAATATGTTTTCAACCTAGAAAGTTTTGTTTCTATTTATTTTAGAAATTTATTTTTATTGACGAAGGATCCATCGTTCTGATGTATAAAGTTATATAGTGATAAAACACAATTTATTGAATATTTTATTGATAATAAATGACATAATTCATTCAAATTGTGTAAAATATCTATATTAATAGAATATTTGGTATTTGATCATTAATTTTATAATTAATTAAAATTCTAGTTTTCCCTTTAAATTGAACTGTAGTATTTAGATTATAATTATTTTTATGGGAATTGTTTTAAATTACAATTTTGTGACAATTTTACTCACTTAATGAATTACGCCTTTCATGTAGGACATTATGGTTGTATCATTATATTTATTGGATTAAATGGAACATTATGTCAGAGCTAGACTTGACTCGCCATATTTGGAACCACATTAGTTTTTGTGCTATAACCTCTTCATATATCCTTGGATTGTGCCAACATTTTTAGAGATTATATAAGAAAATATTTCTCACAAATATTCCTTCTCAAAGGATAGATCTTTCATTATTTTTTTAGGTAAAATATTTAAGGAAAATTTGATTAAAATATTTGGTTGAAATTACCATATACACTTGAAATGTCATGAAACTATATCCTCCCATCCACTATAAAAATATTTATTTTTTTCATTTGGAAGGGTTGGGATGTTCATTATAAAATTTATTGAAGTGGAAAAGTGTTTCCACACTAATTATCCTTGAATTTTATTTTTTAATTAGAAGATACTATGAAATGTAGTGAATAATTAACACAGAACAAGAGAAGTCAAGTAATGTGTGAATTAATAGAGTGTGACCTTTATCTGTAAAATGAATCCACAAAGCATCAATTTTTAAAGTTAAAATATTATCCCTAAAATCATCACGTCCTCACTTAAAATATGAATATGATCCCTAATTGACCGCTGAACATAAGATCTACATGAATCGATAATCAAAGTAGGGTGCTACGATTTCGTATTCTGAAGCTAGCCTTGGTTTTAATTCATTTCATATTTTTGGTTGAGGTAAATTATCATCAGCTTCAGGGATTACCAAATTATGGGATCATTATTAAGTGGTTTTTAATTTGAATGAAAATGACTAATAATTAAGTGGATATTTATTTTTAGATCAATTTACCCTTTTAAAATATTTATCTAAAAAAATATTCTAATTGATTTTTCTCAGTCTCATTAAAAAAATAAAATGTTCCTCTAAAAATATTATTCTTGTTTTAAAAATGAAAAAACCCCACTCTTTTTCTGTAAAGTGTTTATTTTAATTTAGTTTATTTTCAAAATACATTTAATATGTTGTTTTAATTTCTTCCAATTTTGAGTGACGACCTTGTTCGGCCACTCTAGTACACCTAAAAAACCAAAAACCTTAAATAATTTTTGAGAACCCATGATAGTGCCTTTACATTTGGAACCATTTCCATTGATTCAAGTAATTATGTCATCCAATTAGAGGAACTTTTTTAAATTTTAATTTTGTTATCTTATTCTCTCCATTCATCCTTCTTTAACCATTTTGAATTTTTCTTATTTTATCTTCTTTTTTTGACCATCAACTCAATCTTCATATATTTTTATTATGGTTCACTTTTATTCATTTAATTATTATTTGATCTATGACATGAAATAATCCCAATGATATATTAGATATAAACCATGAGATTAAATGTACCCTTATGGATAATATTATAATGTAATACAAACTGAAACCTTGAATCATACTTGTAATTAGTATATGGATTGATACAACTTCTTCTAAATTTCATGTCCTGTCTGGTGAGGATCTGAAAAAATATAAAATTCTTTAATTCTTTTTTCTCAATCCAAAAACCAAGAAATGCCTCTTAATATAAAATAAACTAATATAATTTACATTATAACTTAATGGGACAACAATGTTTTGGATTTATTATTTACAACATGAAGATGTAACTTGTTAGAATGATTTGAATTTTCTTTTATTGAAGTGATTTCTTCCAACATTAAGGACCACTTACATTCAAAATGATATCTCAAGGATCAATAATGTATAAGGGGGGTAAATGTATGAGTACTGGGAGGGATTCAAGAAGCTGTGTACAGGCTTCCCACATTACCAAATTAGTGAGAAAATATTCATCCAGTACATCTAATAAGTTTCCACAACTATGGGGAGGATTATAGTGGACACTATGGATGGAGAGTAATTTTTCGACAAAACACAATAAACTATATGTGAATTTAATGAAAATATGGGACCAAACCCCTACAAATTTAGTGATCGAGGTTCACTACATGTTAAAGAAGTACACCTGATAAGTCATTCTTATGAAAATCATTTAATAGGTAATAATTTAGAATAGTTAAATGTATTTTGCGACAAATTATGTGGGATCAAAAAATTGACTCACCCACCCTCGAGAGGCCTTTTAATTTTTTTTATGAAAATAACACTAAACTAATTATTTTTTTCAATTAAAAGAGATCGGGGATTGCACAATAGTATTATATTGGAGGCCATTTTAGTAGCATTAAAAACCACAACCCAAGAAAATGTACAATTTTTCTTAAAACATATAACCAATGATGGAATGATCAATTAGACAAGAGGTATGGATCTGGAAAACATCAAATTCACACTTTTCAACAAAAAATCAAACAAACTCCACCTTTGAAATTGGGGTTTCAACAACCGAGAGGGGATTTGATGCCCAACTATCAACAATTCAATAATAATAAGGGAATTATTTTAAAAAGTATGATTATAATAATAAAAAAATTTGAAGAAAATTATTCTTAATCAATAGAATGATATTAAGAGTCAAGGTTTAATGTTGAGGTATTTGAAGACACAAATTAAATAGATTTCAACTACTCTCAATGAACTGGTAATTAAGAAATCAAAAAACCACCCTTCCCATAGTATTTCAAATCCCAAGGGAAATGTTAGTGACATCAAATAAATAAGAGGGAAGAAAATGAATGATAACTATGTATATAGCATTCCATGACGGTTCAGCTCCACCATAATAAAATCCTCATTCATGACCAACTGTTGATAATCTAAATGATAAAGGAAAATGTAAGAAGAAAATTGATGATACTCCTCATAAACACATTTCATTTTCAAATTTAGTTGTTCAAACCAAAAATATGGATAAAGAGGAAATGAAAAAAGTGGTTTTAGAGGAATTCATGCATTTTGAGAGAAACATGTACCAAATTGATTCCATTAAGTAAATCAAAATGTATTCAAAATTCATTAAATAACTTTATAAAAATTGAATTGAGATTATTGGAAATGAAGTGATCAATCATGGAAGGAATGTGTTATCGGTCTTTACATCAACTCATGAAATGTCAGAAAGTTCAAGGATCTAGGGATATTCACCATCTCTTGCATTATAGGGGAGTTACACTTTTAATGATTTATTTTATTTGAGAGCTTCAATAAATGTGATTTATCACTATATATTCTAATTTTTATATGTTGGTGAGTTAAAGAAGAAAATATTAGTGGTGTATTTAGTTAATAGAACAAAAACATATCCAATGGGAGTCTTTGAGGATGTACTTGTTTTATTAAGAGATGTGATCTTTCTAGAAGATTTATGTGATCTTAATATGGAGTATGATTGGCTAAATTCTCATGTCCCCATTATCATTGATAGTCCCCTCCTCAAAAATAAAACAAATGGTCATAAATGTTTATGATGGTACACTTTACATTGAGTTTGGTGATGAAGTTGTGATATTTAATGTTATGAACTCCACAAAGTACCCCTCAAAGGACCATTTTAATTTTGTATCTCCCATTTTGGACCACCACATATGAAACCCCCAATTTTTTATCTTTATATGCTTAACAATATAATGATATTTGGTTCTAATTTAACATCTAAGAGATCTTATGTAACTATTCTTAATGAAAAAACCTATATTATATTTGAATTTTTTGTGGTTTCATATTCTCATTTTAATCATGTTCACTCATATTATAAAATGGGTGTTTAGTATACTGATGAATTTCATGAAATATTATCTTATTTTTGTGATGTATATTCTGATACTAAGGTTCATTTTGAACATATATCAGTTACATCAATTTATCCATCTATACATAAACCCCTACATTGAAACTCAATCCATTACCACCAAATATAAACTACTAATACTTGTTGAGTGGTGAGATATTACCTATTTTAGTGTCTAAAATACCCCTTTTGAACATAAAGGAAAACTTTTGAATCAATTGAGGGAGGACATCAGGGAAATCAGGTGTCCCTTTGATGAAATATTTGGTATTAAACCCTACATTATCACGCATATGATTATTTTTGAATATGATGACAATTTATTTAGGTATCCAATAAGGAGAATTATTCCATCTCTTATGAAATTTGTTAAAAAAGAAGTAAAAACCTTACTCAAGTAAAGTATCACTTATCCCATATTAGATAAATATTGGGTGAGTCATATGCTGGTTTCTTCTACGAAAATTAGTGTTACTATTGTTAAAAATGAGTTAGACTAATTAGTTCAAACGAGGGTACACAAAGTTTTTCATGTGTGTATCAATTATAGGAAACTAAATCAATCCACACACATGGGAAATTTATCCCTCCCATTTATTGTTAAAATGTTGTAGAGACTAATTGGGAATAAAAAATATGGTTTCATGGATGATTTTTTGGTTTTTTGGTTTTTATTCCTCTAGAGGATTAGGATAAAACATTAATCACTTGTCCATTCAGTGCATTTTCCTACCCAAGGGGGCCATTTGGACATTTCAATGCCCATGTACCTTCCAATGATTCACGAGGAGTATTATTTCAGATTTCAATAAGACCTAAATAGAGGAATTTATGGTTGATTTTGTAAAGACCCAACACTTGTTGCCTAGAGTCGGTACCATATTACATTACATTGGCATGACTAAAAAAAGTCACATACCAAAGGAAAGAATAGTTTAGTACATTTGGAAATCCAAATACATACTTAATTTTAACATTACAACTTGAAATGAAAAACATCAAAGAAGTTCTGTTATTAACATTCACCACTCTAATTTTATACTTCAAAGTCAATCATAATATACCACTTCATGTCCTGAAATAAAAATGAATCATCAAAAGGGGTGGGTTGAAATGCTCAGTAAGGTGAAACACTAAATATGATGACATAATAAACATTAGGCATGATGAATAATTGAAACCACATGCCTTTTAAATTAAACTTTATGATAATATGGTAAGAATATTTGCTAAGTAAATATTTTCATAATAAAACATAATCATGGATATTATACTTGTAGAATAACCTTGTGAACTATGAATTTAAAGCATCATAACGAGGGAAATTCATATTCTGTACAATCTGAAACATACCATCAAGCCCTAATCCAAGACATCTAATTTTTTTTAAGGCATTAGAAAAAACTATATCTAAAAATAGACAAAGCCTCGATCAAGTCCATATCTATTTGTCTAATTAGACCTACTAATGAGTATATAGAATATAGTGTTCCCCGCATATGACATAATATGTCCAATAAATTCATCATATGAATGGGATAAACAAAAACCAAGAAATACAATCATATTGAAACAAACATATGAAAATTAAATAACTTTCCCCAACCAATAGGCATAAACACTAACCATTCAGAGTAAATTAGTCAATGGTTTTAAGAAAGAATATCCACTTTCAAAATAATAATAAAAAATTAAATTATATATTTTAGATGATATAATAATTATTAATTCCAATAATACATAATAATCAACAGGAGTGTCGAAACAGATTAAGATACTCTTATAAAATAATCGAGTAATTCTTGAGATAAATAATCTTTTACTTTGAAAAGAAGATTTATTTTGAAAAAGAATTTGTATAAAACAGGAAAATAAGTATGATAAAATTTTAATAATAAAATGTGTGATTATATAAATATAATGTTTACTAAAACATATTAAATAGTATCCTTGAAAATAGTTAAGAATTTGAGAAATTCCCTTAAGACGGGCTGGTATTTCGGGAAGAATTTTTGAAAGAACCATTGAAAATATATAATTCCCCTTAAATAAAGGTAGGATTATGGTTATTAAAAATATATATAAAATCAACATAGAATTAATTGGGAGTACATATTAATGAATAATATTTTAATTGAGGTATGTATATAATAAAAGTATCTGAATGTAAATGGGGAATCAGGTGGAAAACCCTTAACTTAAGTTTGAATGTGTTCCCAAGTTGATATTAACTACATGAATAATCAAATTTAGGTTCATAAATTGACTATTTGATAACATCATCTACATTTAAATGATTTATTATTAACTTTTAGGTTCATTCAAGGCCTTTTATGGGTTAAGATATTCGAATTTCTTGTTTGGGGGTGCTTTCATCCATGGTTTCCATGATTGGTTTTCTTATATTCATGTGTGAAAATAGATGTATAATGAGACTGGTTTTCTAGAATAGAAGTTTTATGTCATTAGTGAAAAACAATAAGATTAATGTTTTATTATATTTTTTGTTTATTGGGTGTGTTGATGAATCATTATCTAAAACATTAATTAAAATTATTTGGGTTAATGGGCAGTTTTTATTACAATGAACTCATTTTGATTTATATATTTATATCATGTGTAAAAAAGTATTACAGAAAATTACATAAGTTATAATACATATATTATATTCTTTTTCAGCCATTAAACTGATTTCATGACCATAATATATGTCGGTAATAGATATTGAAAACTCGTCGTCCTTGATTGTGATAAATTAACACACCACAGGTGGTGTTTTCTTTTCTAGTATAAAAGATGGGAAAAAGAGAGATAGTTAAGTAATATTCTTTTATTATAAATAATTTATAGGTAATTTAAGGTAATTGAGTCATCAAAATATTTGGATGAAAGGAGGTTATGGAAGAAAAAGAAAATAATTGAACATGAAATAAAATAAATGAAAATTGGAATTTTCTTATTGAACTTATCTTAATTGAGAGACTCATTAGGGGAGAGGTTTTGGCCTTTTAATGAGACCATAAGATTCTAGAAATGATGGATGATATTAGTAGGGTGTTTGAGAAAAATTTATTTTAGGAAAATGGCTTTAGAGGAGTGAAGAGAAGAGGGAGTGTGGGGGGGGGGGGGGTTATGGTGGGGGAGAGGAGGGTTTTCCCATTATTTTACTCATTATTTAATTATTTTCGAAAAGAAACCTTATAGTATAGATTCTTATTACCAAGAATATAAATATGTTCTTTTTATTTCAAACCAAGTGTTCTTACATCATCCATGATTCTATTAATAGTTCATTTAATTGATAATGTATATATACGATAAATTTCCATATTTTACTATTCATAAAAAATTTGAGTATTTCAGAAAAATCCCAAAAATTCAACGTAACCATTTTTTGACTTGTATAACTAAAAAATAATCTCTATTTTTTGAAAGTAAATTTATAAATATTATAATTTTTTTTAGAAAATTATAATTTTTTCAAAAATAAACATTTTTAAAACTGTAATTCATTTTATATTATCTTGAAAGATTAACCAAGATCTCATTATCATATAAACTGAAGACAATAAAATAAAAATATTATTTACTATTAACAAGGGTCGTATTTCTATTTATATTACTATTCATAAGGTTATGTTAATATATTCCAAAAATTATTTTTATCTTATTAGACTTTAAATATCTATCTAAATGTAGCCGTGTATGTCAGTTTTTCGAAATTTAAATCACCGAGGTTGAAAAATTATATTTGTTATCTAGGTTATAAGAAAGTGGTGTTTTTTAGAGACTTGGTCTTTCATGAATTTAATATTAAATTTATTTTCAAAATCATGGGTGTTAAATTATCCCCTCCTAATAAATTTGTGTCCTCAAAATTACCATAATGTTACGTCACAAAAATATTTGAGTAGTTCTTTATCATAATATCCTTAAGATTGCATGTTTCATATTTTATTTTAGACTTTTTAAAAATTATATTTACTAGTAGAGTCATCTGAATCCTCAAAATGTGTTCTTTGGTGTCCATAATCTGGATAGACCATTCATAGTAAGACAGGTTGGGTTCTAATTATATACCTTTAGAAGTGAGAACATGCATTGGGTTTGGAAAGTACTTTCTCAGCAATGAGACATGAAACACATTATATACTTTAGATAAGGTATGTGGCGTAACCAAACTATTTTAAATATCTCCCATTCTCTCCAAAATTTGAAAAGGGCATGTGTACATATGGATCAATTTCCCTTTCATCCCAAATCATATAACACACTTCCATGGTTATACATTTAAGAAAACATGATCTCCCACTTGAAATTCTAAATCATTCCTTCCATTATCAGAATAGCTTTTTTTTACTTTGAACTACTTTGACAAAGCCTTGAATAGTCTTTACCTTCGTTGTTGTTTCCTCCCCAAGCTTTGGGACCACAAGCTTCCTTTCTCCAACTACATCCCAACAAGTTGGTATATGACATCACATTTTGAACAATGCTTCATGTGGTTCCATTTGAATACTTGAATGGAGATTATTACTGTAATAAAACTCCATTATATGCAAATATTGATCCCATATACCTAGAAAGTAAAATAAAATTATCTCAACATGTTATCTATGGTTTGATTAATCCTTTCTGATGGCATGTTAGTTTGTGGGTGATAAATAGTACTCAATCAAATATGAGTATCCAAATATTTTTTAAGAATTATCCAAAATTTCGATGTAAATATAGGATCGTGATCATAAAAAATTGCGAGAGGTTCTCCATGAAGTGTCACAAATTCATTGATATAGAGTTATATTTGGTGCTTTAGTGGGAAATCCTCCCTTATAGTGAGGAAATGTGCATATTTGGAAAGTCGATCAACAATTTACAATATCACATCATTCATACTTGGTGTATTGGGTAATCTAGTGACAAAATAAATGGTGATGTCATCCAATTTCCATGTAAAAGTAGGTATAGGTTTCATGACTCAATTAGGATGTTATCGTTCCACCATTAATTGTTTAGAGACTAGACATATTGATACATAATCAGAAATTTCCCTCTTTATGTTGTCCCAAAAGAAATGTTTAATCACATATCTATACATTATAGTGCTACCAGGATTTATGGATAAATTTGAGCTATGATCATCATCCAATTACTTCTTTTTCAGCTCAGGTATATAGGGAACATATTGCCTCTACCCAAATTTCATAATTCCATCTTCACACGCAAAGTTATACAACTTCCCATATTTCATAACGTTAATCTTATATTGATTATTCTCATAATAAAACTATAAATATTTAATTATATCTAATAATGATGGTCAGGGAACCATATGAAAATGTAGTAATGTTTCAACTTCGTTGATAATTCCCATATTTATCCTCATTAGATCCATATACAAAGGATCCTTGTCAATCATCATTTTTTTGAGAACAGTATTATTCTTTCTACTCAATGCATCTACTAAATTGTTTTTATTTTCTGGGTGGTAGTGTGTGGAATATTTATAATCCTGTAGTACTTTGAGCCATCACATTTTCCTGATGTTGAGTTCTTTTTGTGAGAAGATATGTTTTAGACTCTTATGATCCGTATCTATCTCAAATTTTTCAACATAGATATAATGTCTTCATATCTTTAAATAAAATATTACCGCTTCTAACTCAAGATAATGAGTATGATAGTTTTGTTCATGAATTTTTATCTTCCTTTTTGAATAGGAAATAACTCTATCATTTTGCATAAGGACACAACCATGTCCTTTCTTTGATGTATAAATATTGATCACAATACCATCATTCACTGATGGTATAGTTAGGATCAGTGATTTCATTAATCTCCTCTTATATTCTTATAAGTAGTTGTCATATTATTTTTTCCATATGAACCTAACCCCTTTATGTATAATATTGGTCATTGGGTTGGCTAAAAAGGAAAAGTTATAAAGAAACACCAATAATAACCTACTAAAACAATAAAAATAATACCTCTTTTATGTTCATTGGATTAGGACAATCTTGTACATCCTTTGTCTTCATAGGATCAACCTATATTTCATCCTTAGAGACTATGTGTCCGAGAAAGGAAACTGAATGGAGAAAAAATCCAAACTTTCTAAACTTCCCATATAATACATTTTTATAGGAGTCCTAAGAATAGTTTGCAAGTGATTTCCATAATCATTGTAGTTTTTGGAGTACAAAAAGATATAATCAATAAATACCACAAAAAATTTATCATGATATTCAATGAAAACTCTATTACCTAGATCCATAAAAATATTGGGTTCATTATTCAGTCCAAATGGCATTACTGTAAACTCTTAATGCCCAGACCTGATTCAAAATGTTGTCTTAGGAATATATTCCTATCTCAAACTCAACTAATTATATCCATATTGAAGATTAATCTTCAAAAAATATTGGGCTCTATGAATATGATAAAATAAATCATCAATTAAAGGTAGTGGATACTGGTTCATTGTTTTTATAGAATTCATCTCTCTGTGGTCATTGAACAACCTTAAAGATCAATCTTTCTTCTTAACAAAATGAATACGGGCTCCCCATGGATAAACAAAAGGTTGAATAAATCCTTTACCAATAAATTGATACAGTTTTTTCTTTAGTTCTACTAATTCCATAGTGTCCATTCTATATGGGGTCTTAGATACGAGACTTGAATCAGTAACTAACTAGATGGAAAACTGAATTTCCCACTATAGAGGATTCCTGGGTAAATCCTTTAGAAACTCATCAACATTCTCTTATACAATAGGTATGTCCTCTATTCAAACAACACGTTCCTCAGTAATAGTTATTTCATTATATTTCTACCAAATAATTGAGTTCATTAGAACTAATAGGGGTGGATCTTTATGGGAATCAGATAGTGATATTTATGCCCAAAAGATAAGGGATTCCACATAGTGTTAAAAAATGGAAACCTCTTTCTTTTTGTAATAAATTTTCGCATCATGGTTCAAAATCCAATCCATACTGAGTATTATATCAATGTCAATCATGGGTATGATAAAAAAAATTACCAAATCAAGAACGTTTATATTCCATTATGGGGACAACCTGACACATCTTTATTACAATGATACTTCCCTTACGAGTTTTGACCGAAAACTCCCATATTAATTAAAATTGGAAATATCTAATTTCTATATAAAGATGGAAAGATATTAAAGAATGCAATGATACAAAATAAAATAAAGAATTGTGCATGTTTTTGGAAATTATTAAAGTACCTACCACATTTTCATTAGGAACAAAAATATCAGTAGATCTGATTGGAAAAGCTTATCTCTACTCCCTTGGACTTTTATGAGAAACATTTCATTGATATTTGGGTAAATAATTAGAATAGTTTCCCATATACCTTAAATTATATCATTTAACATTAATATTTTCTTTCTTACCCTTGCAAACACCAGCATGATGGTCTTTCTGTCCACACTTATTGCACACACTTTTTCTTTATAAGCAAGAACCATGTTGTTTCCTTCCACAATTATCACAAGGTTGAAAGTAAAATCATCTCTTCTTCCCCATTTACTTATTTCTTATTACATATTTATCATAAACCCTCTTTTTCTCTTGGTTTAATTTTATTTCATAAGATATAGATAACTCATTCTCTATCTTCATTGCACATGAGACTATAACTTCGTATGATGATAAATTTTGGAAGACCAACACTCGATGAAGGAATAACATTAGGCCATCAATGAATTGATCAATATATCTCCTTGAATTACAGATAAAGTCCACAACATTCCTTTCAAACCTTGTGAATTTATATTTTACTTTACAAAATTTTCATCTTCCTTTAGCCTCAAATTCATAAAATGCATTTCCATATCCTTTAGTTGTTCATGATGAAATTATTTTTTTTAAGAATGGTTTTTTAAATTCACTCATTTCCGTGTTTTTTATATCTTAATCGTCCTTTGTGTTTTGAAATAGTGACCACCATTGATCAGAAACTCTTGATAGATGATAAATGACCATGAAAACCATCTCCCTTTCTTTACTTCCCAAGGTGAGGAATATCTTTTCTAAGGAAATTATCCACTGCAATGATACAAATGGGTTTTTAGTCCCATTAACAGTTGAAGTATGTTGTATCATATAGTGATATAACATAGCTCCTCCATGTTTGGGATCTAGTTTCTCCATACATGTACAACTATTGTTCATAACCTGCGTAATTTTTCCCAGTATCGTTTTATGTTTTTCCGTACTAGTCACAACTCTAGAACCAATATCATTATCTTGTACAGGAGGGAAATCCATACATGGGATACACACGTTCATGCATTTTTCATCCCTTTATATAGATGTTATTTCAAAATAATGGAAACACTAGATTAGGATATGAAGAAAAATTTATAATCTCAACTTTACAAAATACATATCACAAATTGAAATCATATGCATGAATAATACCATAATCATAAACATGGTTTATTTTTGAAAAAAATACATTTAAATCATTGATTATGGATTTTAATGGATATTTGAGTTATCCTAAGAATATCCCTAAAGAGTATCATACCATGTGGGTTGTAAGGCCCCTTTTAGTGTACCAAGATACCCTGGGTCAAACCCAAAACACCTTGTTAGAGTTTTCAATCCTATGTACATCTGTTCCAGAACTATTTGAACTTGTAGTATCTAGAAATGGATGTATTTTCTAGAAATATCCATATAATATGTTCCTAACAAAAATACTAGGATGTTGTTTTATGTATATCTTCAAAGACTATATTAGGGGGGTTTTCCTTAATCTATTCTTTCTAAATATAGTTTAAATGTTTTCTACGATACTTCCACTCATACCAACTATAAAGACTCAACCACAGTTTCTAGGAGCCAGTGCCTTCTTACATTACATTGGTATGATTATAATAAATCTATATCCTAAAAGAATGAATAGTCCAGTATATTTAGAAATCCAGATACATATATATGTTCAACATTTCGACTTGAAATAAAAAAACAACAAATAATTTCAATTGGCCACATCCACCACTCTATGCTTATCACTGCAAGTCAATCATAATATACCTCTTAATGTCCTGAAAAAATGAAATATAAAAATGGGTGAGAATAGATGCTCAATTTGGGTATAAATTACAAAGGAAGATATCATAAACATTAGGCATAGTGAATAATTTAAAACACATTCTTTAAAAAATAAAAATAAACATCATATGGAAGGAATATGGCATGAGTAAATATTTCCCTAATAAACCATAATCATGGTTATTTTACCAGTTGAATAAACCCATGAAAAATGAATTTATAGCTTCATTATGAGGGAAATTCATAGGATAAACATTATGAAATATTATTTCAAGGACTCAACCAAGACATTTAAAAATTATTAATCCATTGACCATAGCCATATCTAATAATGTGTAAGGCCTCATCCAATTCCATATCTATTTTATCACGAGACCTACCAATGCATAGATGGGATATAGTGGGCCTCAAACATCACATAATAATTCCAATTCATTTTTCATATGAACATATATGAACATAAACAATATATAAATTCACTTAGAAACTCATATATGAAATGTAGATAACATTCCCCGAACATCAAGTAAAAACACTAACATTATAGAGTAAATTGTTGAATGGTTTTAAGATATCACATCCATAGTAAAACCAATAATAAACAACAAAATTAAATATGGTATATGATATAATAATGATTAATATCCATAATACATAATAATCAATATGAGTGTTTTTATATATGAAGATACTCTTAAACAATCATTGAGTAATTCTTGAGATAAATACTGTTTTACTATAAAAAGAAGTGTTATTTTTGAAATGTGTTTGTATAAAAAAAGAAATGATAAAGGATAGTATTTTCATAATAAAATGAGTGATTTCTGAAAGATAATTTATTCTAAAATATATTATATAGTGTTCTTTGAAATAGGTAATAAATTGAGAAATTCCCTTGAGGAAAGCATGTATTTCGGGAAGAATTATTGAAATATCATTTAAAAACATATAATTACCATTAAATTAAGGTAGGATTATAGATGGTACACATATATAGAAAATTAAAATAGAATATATGAGGATTAACTATTAATGAATAATATTTTAATTTATGTATGTGGATAATAACAGTAACCCGAATGAAAATAGAGGTTCGGGTGGAAAACCCATACCTTAAATATGAAGGTGTTCCTAAATTTATCATAATGACGTGAATTATCAAATATACGTTCATAAATTAATTATTACAGAGACTCATTGATATTAAATTTATTTATTATAACCTTATTAGGTTCATTTGTGGACTTTGGAAGGGTTAATTTATTCATTTTTTTTGTGAGCATTTTCTTCCTTGGTTTTCATTATCAATTTTTATATATTAATGTGTGGATAAACATGTAGAATGAAATGGTTTTCTAGAATATATTTTTTATGTTATTAGTTAATAACCAGAATATTACATTTTTATAAAATATATTTGGTTATTGGATGTGAATATGAATAATTATATAAAACAATAATGAGAATTATTTGGGTTAATTGGTGATTTCTTATCACAAGGAACTCATTTTGATTTATAAATTTATATCATGTTTAGAAAAAGGATTACATACCCTTAAATAAGTTATAATACATATATTATAATATGCTTAAACTATTTAAAATTATTTTAGAACCATAATTGAAGATGGAAATATAAATTAAAAACCTGTCATCCTTGAATGTGATAAATTAACACATTGCCGATGTTGTTTTCATTTCTAGTGTATGAGAAGGGGAATTGAGAGATAATGAATAATTATTAATTTATAATAAAAACACTCTAGTACATGTAAGGTACTATATTCATCACAATATTTTTATTAAAGGATGCGAGTAAAGAAAAATAAAATAATTGAACAAGAAATAAAAGAAATGAAAAGAGGAATTTACCTCTTGAAGAAATATTACTTGATAGCCTCTTTATGGGAGTGATTTTGGTATTTTTATGAGACCAAGGGTAGCTAGATATGGAAGAGGATATTGTGAGGATATTTTAGTATAACTTATAAAAAACAAGGCTTGATAGGTGTGAAGAGAAGAGTGAATGAGGGTGTTTTAATAGTGAAGGAGAGGAGGGGTTTCCCATTATTTTTCTAATTATTTAAATATTTTTTCAAAGAAAACCAATAATATTTATTCATGTAAACAAGATTAGTAATATGTTCATGTGAGTTTGAACCAAGTGTAATTACATCATCCATGATTATAGAAATAGTAAATTTAACAGATAATGTATATATAATGTAAATTACCATATTTTTCTATTCATGAAAATTTTGTGTATTTCAGAAAAATCCCAAAAATTATCCATAACCAAATTTTAATTTGTATAATTTAAAAATGATGTCCGTTTTATTAAAGTAATTTTCTAAATATTATTAATTTATTTTTTAAATAATGTAATAATTTTTAAAAAAAATAACAACTTTAAAACTGTAATTCGTTTTATATCATCTTGAAAAAGTAATCAAGATCTCATTTACTTTTAACGTTAAGAAAATAAAAAAATAATATGATTTACTATTAATAATGTTCATATTAATATTTATATTACTATTCATAAGGATATATTACTATTCACTATAAATTATATTTTTCTTATCATAATTGAAATATCTTACTGAATACAGCCATGCATATAAATGTTTTGAAATTCAAATCGTAGGGGAGTGAAAATTATGTTTAATGGATAGTTTATAACATATTTATGTTTTATAAAGACTCATTTATTCATGTATCAAATATTAAATTTATCTTAAAAATAATGGGTTGTTATTAACTTCCTAGGTTATGGATCTTCATTTGATGAATTTATTTTTAGTTCGAAAAATTTGTTGAATTGTAGTATTGAGAACAATATAGTTTTGAACATTGAAAAATTTCATTTCATGGTAGAGTATGGAATCTTCTTAGGAAATTTTTTGGTAGAAAATTTAATATAGTTTGATAGATTTAAGGTCATATTATTTTATCCTTGCGATATCATTCACGTGTGTGCGGTGTTAGATCATTCGTAGGGAATGCGTGATCTTATCAATGCTTCATTAGAGATTTTAGTAATATAACATTACCCTTATCACGATTCTTTCAAAAAGATACCAACTTCTGTTCTAATGATTCATGTAGAGTATAATTTGATAAGATAAATAAGCAACTGGATAGTCCATCTATCATACATCCCCCATGGTGGGAACTTTCTTCCAAGGTTATGTGTGTCATGTCCAACTTCGCTATTGTATATGTCTTATCACAGATAGTGGAAGGGTAGTCCTATGTTGTTAATTATGCATCAAGAAATTTGTAATAAACCTTGGAAATTTACACCACGATAGAAAACAAGTTTCATGCTATTATTTTTGCATTATATAAATTGCATTCATATTTATTGGGCTCTAATGTATTTTTTCTTATAAATATTAAACTCTAAGGTACCTCTTGAAGAATCCAAATTAAAATCCTAGACTTAACTGATGGTTTTTCATTCCTAATGAATTAACTATTGAGATAATGTACAAGAAGGGTTTATAAAACTAGGTGGAAGACCACATGAGTAGGATTACTCACACACTATAGGATAAAACTTTGGACCAAGTACCACTTCAGGATACATTCACTATTGAAAATATCTATGTTATAATAGGTACACATCCTTGGTAGGCAGGTTTAGTGAACTACTTTTTCGACTCTAAAATTACTGAAAATTTATAGAAAAATCTATTGAAAAAATTATATTGTGAATATTGGTTTTATGTGCTTGATGATCCCTACCTCTGACACATGTGGGGTGAAAATATCATTAAGAGGTGAGTTCCTAATCATGAATTTGTGTATGTTTTCATTTTTTGTCACACTCTTACTTGAGGTGGACACTTTAGACCCTATAAGATAGCTTGGAAAGTCATAGAATCTATATTATAATATACTATATTATTCCTTGATGATCACGTGTTGTTTATGTTTTGATCACATTGCCCACACACTAGAATCATTTTGAGGAGACACGATAGGTACCAACAACCCATATTATTCTATGATATTTTGGTGCTTAGGGAATTTATGTCATGGGTAATTTTTCAGTTAATTTGGTCTCTTGTAAATATTGGTCACTATTTATTATATTATAATATTGGTGAGATCCAAGGCCACTAGGACTGATGATTCTCACGTTGTAGTGGATTTTTTCCCAGCTCAAATTTTTAGTAGGTTTGGAGTGACAAAGTACATTATCAGTGAAAAAGGGACCCACTTTCTTAATTTATATATTGACTACATCCTTCATAAGTATGAAGTAAAAAATAAAATATCAACTCCATATCACCCCAAAAAAATGGATAGGGTGATGTTTCAAATACGGAGTTGAAATAAATTGTCAATAAAAATGTTCAACCAAATAAGATAGATTAAAGACTATGCTTGGATGATGTGTTGTGGGATTATTGTACATCATACATGACTATAATCATGGATATAATTTAATAGGAGACATATAAGATATTTACAGTCAATGTTAAATATTTGAAGCAATAAATTTCAGGACCTCCTATCAATGTAGTTGATTTCATAACACTACATTCCCCCATTATCACTTGAGAATATCATTATATTCACAACCTTTAACTTTTATATTATTTTTCCTATTTGAAATTCAACATTTAATGTGTACTGATCATATCAAAGGTTCACATTAAGAACAATTCAATATCATATGTTTAGGGAGGTGTTACAACTTTGGGGTAGCTATTTAGGATTTTCATCTATGTGTTTTCTATTAGGTTTTCTGTTAAATTTTAAAAATATAATCACAAAAAAATAATAAAAACATATCATGTAACATTCTCATTTACATGTGGAACATATGATTTTTTTAAAACTTCACCGGTATCATGATTACTATGAAAAATGTTTCATCATAAATGGTTGATTTTTATAAATATATAATTCATCAATGATATGATTGAATGTGTCATTATAAAACATTTTAAATTTTGACACCATTATTTATTATATTTGTTCGTGGTAAATTATTTCACTTATTTCTCCCAAAAAAAATTCATACAACCATTACATGTGAAATTTTACCTACTCAATTGAAGTTATTGAAATGTTATGTCAAAATAATTAATCTTATATCTATGGCTGATCCAGACATTCATTTCCATACCGATTGGTTTCCTTACAATAAAAAAATTACCAATTCATATGTACATGATATCCAATAGCTATAAGACCTAAAAAATAAAATAAAAAATCAATATATATATATATTCATGATAAAATATCTATTGATTAAATGCACAAAATAGGGATATATATAGGTCCAGAGCTAATGGATTAAATTTTAGGAATGATGAAGTGAATGGGTTTGGAAATTTGATTAGAATGGAATGTAGAAAATCTTCATTGAAGTAAACTAGGTAAGAATAATTTTATTAACTGACCAAAATATACCAAATAAATGGTATATTTATGATCTTCAAATAGTTAGAACACACATACATGTGGAATTAATGTAATGGTAGACCCATAAAATGTTTTTTATATTATTAGTATCATTAATCACTTTGGATTTTGTTTTGATAGAATTTATGATAAAATGAATTTCCAATATATTGAGATTGAATATTGATGATATTATTACATTTCTTATATTTCCATTACGGACTGGGAAATATGAATATGCATATCTTTTCACTATTTTCTCGAATAGAAAACATGTCACTTTACCCAGGAGCACTTAAGGGTATGGATGAGGGAGTTGATAAAATAAAAATTTCATTCATATTTTATTTATAATAAATGAAATAATTTCTTCATATTTTGTATAATATTATTGTTTAAATAGTATTTGGTATTAGACTATTAATTAAAAAAATTTGATGGAAATTATTGTTTTTCTTTTTTTAAATTGATCATTAGTATTTTGACCATATATACTTTTATTTTACTTATTTTTAATTATATTTTTTTAAAATTGTGTCTCACTCAATTGTGTCCAAATTTCATTGAGGGAATTATAACTAGAGCATGAATTTTATTGGATTAAATGGGTCATGAATTCAATATTAGGCTGGACTCCCCATATTGGAACAAATTTGAGCATTTTTTCCATTACTTCTTCATCCATGCTTGATGTATTACAAAATTTGGAGATAATTATGAGGACTAAATGTTACAAAAATCATCTATTTGTAAGAATAAACTGTTCATTCATTTTAATGTTTTAATAGTTTATTAAATTTGGGTTGAAATATTGGTCAAATTTTCCCTTCACACTTGAATGTTCAAGAAATCCTAGCCCACCCTCCAATAAATTTTTTTTTATTCTTTTAGTGTTTTGGACATGAATTAAGAAGTTGAGGTAAGATAGTAATTGGTTCCACTATAATTATATCACCATTTGATGAAGGGTTACTCATGAATTAAGTATCCCTTTATCAAAGCCTTCAACTTGTTCTTCAAGTTGTAATATATGTGTTTACATAATACACTTATAATATTACCTTATAATTCTTATGAGTTGTTATATTTTATTCTTCTCTAAGAATACTATTTGTGAAGGAATAAAATATTATAGATGTGATTATCCTATAACATTTCTAAACCATTAAATATGAAACATGTTTCTATGATTATTACATGACCAATGGAAGAGTTTTTTTACATAGTAATTGATCTAATAACCACATTCATTACATGTTTTCTTGGAAAAAATGAGATAATGTATTTCAAAAAATAGTATCCATGAATTTAGTTTATAAATTAAAATAAACTAATAAATCAACTGATCAATTAACCAATAACTCATGAGGCCATGAAATGTGTGATTTGTGGGAGTGCAATCTCAATCGGTAAAACAAAACCATATTGGATAAATTTTAATGGTTCAAATATAATCCCTCAACTCTCTTCATCCTCACTCATAGAATTCATATGAGCACTAATTCATGGCTGATCATAAGATATCCTAGGGATGATAATTAATTTATAGTTCTAGGTTCCAATGTTCTTAATATAACCTAGGGTTTAATTCATTTCATATTTTTTCTTGAGGTAAATTCTGATTCGGTTCATGGATCAAAAAATTATGTGATCATAATTACATTAATTTTAATTTGAATTATTATTATTATTGATTAATTGATGAGTTATATTTATATGAATTACTTATTTTAAAATATTTTTCTAAGAATGATAATTTCATTGGGTTTTCAAAACCTCATTTTAAAACAATAAAAATAAAATCTTCTTCCATAATACTTCTTTTTGGCTTATCAATGAAAAACACCGTGATATTTTTAATAATGTGTATATTTTTTTATTTTATTTAAAAATACCTACTATAAGTTTTTTAATTACTTATTTATTTTAGAGAAGACCTTGGTCATCCACTCTACTGCCGCTTAAATAACCAAAAAACCACACTGCATTTGAGAGAACCAAGGACAATGCCTTTAAAATATCATTGTCCAAAATAAGAGGTGATTTTGACAACAACACAGAATAAATAAACCCGATGATAATTTAGAGTACTAGTATTTCTAGTGTAGAGAAAATCAATGAATAAAGCATGTAGTTTAAGGCCATACTTATTAGATGATAAATTAAATATTTTTTATGTATTAAATATTTATATATAAATATATATTGTTTAATGTTTTATAGCTTTGACAAAGAACAAGGGAAATTCCATCTAGAACGGGTAATGGTAAAACAAACACGAATGAGGGTAGCATATATAAAATATATTATACTATGAAAGTGGGTATTTAGAATATGTTCATGATGTTTGGAATGTCAGATCATATGATTTAGAGTCACATTATGAGGAACATTTAAAAGTCCCAGGGTGATATATAAATTTTTTTCTCTGAAGGTGAGTACGATGGAAAAAGGATTAACATGAAGGGTGATAAATCCATTTTAATAGATGGATCATGGGTTGTGTAAATCATAAATTTGGAAATTTGAAATTTGGATGTTGATAGGGGTATGTATAATAGCGATGATTTCTTAACAAATTAGAATGATGAGATTTGTAGTAATGGTGGATGGGAATGTATTAATTATATGATCTTCCCAATATGATGAAGACACCTATGGTTGATAGGACATATTATGGTTTTATAAGTAGTTCCATTTTATGGGTGCTTATATATATCAAAATATAAAAATCCCCTTGAATAAAATAAGAATGTTTTTATTATAGCAAAGGTGATTTGACAGTATTTAAATTCTTATAAAATGAAGTAGGGTTATGAATGAAACTAATTCTTAAGAAGGGTTTTGAAAATCTAAAGATTATTACATCATGTATGAAATAAATATTTAGGATGAAGAAATATGATAAGTTGTTGCTTTGAAATTTTACTAATCCAATGGGACAAATGATTATGGATCTTATTTTGTATGGAATATATTATGGGTCCTAAAAGGATATTTTATTTTCTATTTTACACAAGTTTTTTTTTCTAATCCTTGAATGTGGGAGGCATATCAAGTGATGACTTGACTTTTTCAATGGACCCCCTTTACGATTTCTTCACCTGAATTTTTTTATTTCATTTTCACCTATATTTTAGGGTCCTCTTCTTTGCATAAATGAGGGATAATATTAAGTACATATATATTTTTCTAATAGGTATTGAGTTTAAGGTTATAAAAATTTGATTAATAATTTATGCAATGTATGAATCATGAATAATGGAAATCCTTATGATAATGGATTTCATTTCTATTGTAAATGAACTCAAAAATATAAATACAATATATAAATTCAATATATTTGTACCAAGAGGTAGGTGGGATAATGTGTCTAATAAGGTAAAAGTAATAAATGAAAAAAATGAAGGTCCAAATTATAGTATATACTATCTTAGGGAGGGTTAACATATTTTAATTATAAGATTCTTGGATTAAATGGGAGATGATGACAACCAAAATGGGTCTTGAAGACTAAGAATTCCCATTTACATTTAAATTGGAAGTGGTGACATCATAAACCCCAAATTATGGTTCTTATATCCATAATTAGTTTCGGTAATCTGAGACACTCAAGAAGTGACGTATGGTTTAAGAAAAAAAATTCTGGAAGAGTGATGGTTGCATTTTAGTCTTCATCTTTCCATAACATGGATGATTTCCTTGATTGGAGTTGTTAATGTTGATGTCTCATGGATGTGTCTTAAATATTTGTTTTGGAAATCCTTATATATCATTATATAATTGTTATCTAGGCTTATGTATTTTTTGAAAAATAGAGGAAACTATAATCATCAGGATATAAAATTGAGAATGGGAAATTTTATAATGATTCTTGTTCGGATAACAACCCTATGTTGTGAACCCCCACATGGATATTCCTCTCATATAAGGAAATTTTACTATATAAATATATGATAGAAATAATTTACTGGTCATATAGGGTAGACCAATTTTTATTTATTTTAATGTTATTTGATAATGGATCATGTTCCATATGTTTATGGTCATACGATGAGGACATCTATATAGGGTCCTTGTTCTGAATACGCACAAACAAAAAATGGTACATTTTCATCAGTTTTATGAACTGTTAAATGGAATATATGAGTAAATTATGGGGTCTAAATAATTTGATTATGTGGGGGGGGGGGGGGGTTGATAATATTATATTTGTATTAGAATTATAAATTCAGGAACCACTATGTATCGTACTAGGATAATAATAAAGACACGCATATTTGTTATGGTTTATAAGACATTTTCTATCAAATGTTATTTGGACTATAATGTTAGGGTCAGATAATATAACCATAACCATTAGATACCCAAGGGATAGAAAATATCCCTTATATAGATTGAATAGTAAGATATGGGAGGGAATTTTTTTTATTGGAACCTTATAGAGTATACCCATCAAATTAGTTTTATTTCATATCAAATTGAAATCTACAAATAGATTATTGAAATGTTGAACTATCTACATGCCATTCATTTTATCATCATGAGATAAGGATTATAATTTTGTGAACATTTCATGGATCTTGTTTTTGTGTAATCTAAGGAAACTTTTTACTGGTGTTGGGTATATATAATGAACATGTGAAGAAAAATAGTATTATTTATGGAGATTTACATATAGGAATATTATTAGAGATCCATTTATAGCTATGTATCCTATAAAAATTAAAATCAATACTCTAATTGTTTTTTGATTTTGTTCCCTTTGTAGATCAAACTCTTGTACACCGTGGAGTATTCTTTAATCAAAGGTTAAAAAAATAATACCTCCATGGCACAGAATCATATGTAAATCTAGGCCATACATAAGATTGAGGTATTTTTAGATATAGATTTCAATGATAAATATATACCATGGTCACTATATAAATCTAAATTTTACAATTGGTGAATCGTTTTTATTGATCCATTAATATTTATTGTGAGGCTCTATTTAAACAGAATGGATTCATGTGTAGGGTATGAAAATAGAGCTTCACTTATTTTTAGTGACAAACACTAATGTGCATAAGGGGATTTTCATTACTGGTAATCAATTTTATTCAGAGGATAGTAGATACATGAGTCAATATATATTAAAAGATAATAATAATGAGGCCATATGAAGATCTTGAGGGGTCAAATATATAGATCAAGATCATATATAGAGGTGTGGTAATTAATATCATTCACAATTAGAAGATCATGAACTAAGAACAAATACACATAGAACTTATTCTCTATGGTCCATTATCTTCTCGAATTATCCTAGAAAGAGAGATCATTTTCCAACTATACCACCTCTACTTTTGGTACATGTGAGGGATATAATATGTTCTTCCGAAAGTTGGTTACATGGAATACATCGTGTACTTGGGACATTGTTAGTGGATGTTCTAGTTGATATGCCACATCATTGAGAGAATTATGAATCTAGAAGGGGCTGATGTACCTTGGAAATAGGTTTCCCTTCTTCTTATATCTCATGATCCTATTCCATAGAGATATTTGGAAAAAATAATTGTCACCAACCTCAAACTCTAGGATATTTCGATAATTATTTTCATAGAACGTATGTAAAATTTTGACTGCCTTAATTTCCTGATGAATTGTTTTATGATTTTCGAGCATTTCTTTGACCATTTTAGGTTATAGATGATTATGTTCACTAACATCCTCATATAATGTTGTTTTTCTCCATTTTTTCCCATAAAGGGATTTTTATGGATCCATTTGAATTATTGAGTGTACACTATTATTTTAAGTGAAATCGAACAGTGGTAGATTTTGTCCTCATCCTTCATTGATGTCTATATAACATGATCTGAACATGAATTCCAATGTATGAATTTTTTTCTCATATTGGCCATGAGTTTGAGAATTATAATCCATACTGATGTTCATCTTAGTTTTTAGATATTGTTGGAAACTTTTCTAGAAAACAGATGTGAATATTAGATCTCAATCAGATACAATCGAGAGTGGTACTCTATGTAGCCTTACCAATTATCTAATATCTATTCGGGAAAGTTTATTGAGTTATAATTCCTCTCAAATTGCGATAGTGCTCGATGTTTTAGTATTAAAATCCACATAAACAAATATATCCTTGTTTCCTATATATTTATTAAGAAGTCTAGTGACAATATCCATAGAAATAATTACCAATTTCCATTTTGGAATAGGTAATGGTTCCATCATCCCCTTAAATGTTTTCCTTACATCCTTCACTTTCTGACATACTAAGAACTTTTATGTTTGATCAGTGATCCACTTCTTGATATTGTTCCACATATAAAATTCTCAAGGATCTTAATACATATTTCTACTCCATGTGTTAATATAGAATGTTGACTAATGTGCATAACATAGAAGCTCTTTCTTTCTCTATGAATTGAATGCTACACATAGTCATAAACTATTTCTTAAAACCCATTCCTCGTCAATTTTGAAATCCCCGGATTTCAACTTTTTTAGGGATTACACCTTCTTTTTCATTTCCTTATCATTTTTTAGGATCCTTAATTTTATACATTAGAGATGGTTGAGAAATCATATGAGAAATAATTGATGATGTACCTTATTAATGATTACCATATACACCCTTTGAAAAGACAAAAATATCAGATCCTTCTCGATTCCCATCATTGATAATGTCGTAAGATAATTTCAACATAGATAATCTTCTATTCTATTCACTTTTCCAAGATGGTATTGGATTGAGCAGTCATAATCATTGATGATCTCTAACCATCTCTGCTTGTTAATATTATGCTCCTTCTGTGTGAATATATTTTTAAGGCTCTTATGATTAGTAAATATATCACAATTCCCCCATACACACAATGATTACCGATTTTCACCTTAAAGATCAAAGAATACAAATCTAGATCATGTGTGGGATAGTTTTCCTCATGATTATTCCACTATATTTTATTGTAGGCTATAATTTAATCATTTTTTATGAGTAAAAAACCTAATCCCTTTATTAAAGAATCATTGTATACCACAAATATTTTACCACTTTTCAGAAGTATGAGTACTTTGTGGTGGGGGGGGGGGGGTGGTGATAATACATTTTAACTCTTCCAAGTGATCTTCACATTCAATATTTTAGAAAAAAATTTATCCCTTATTTTTCAATTTGGTTTTTGGGTTTGAAAATCATGATAAGTCCTTTAAAAATCAACAGTGATACCCATCTAGATAAAGGAATCTATGGAGCTCAATAAAAGATGTTCGTCTAGGCCACATTTCGATTACTTTTGTCTTGGAAGTGTCCTTATAGAGTCCCTTTCTAGAGATAGTATGCCTTAAGAATGATACTACCCCCATCCAGAACTCACAGTTACTATATTCTTCATTAAATTTTCCCTTATCAAAGTCTTCCACACATTATTCAAATGCTCATCATGTTACTAATTTCCCTTTATTTATATCAGTGTATCATCAATAATGTCTACAAAGAATTTATCGGGGTAATTATTAAAGGCACTATTCACAATGTCCATGAAAATTTGTGGAGTATTAGTGTGTCAGAAAGGAATCACTATGAACTCACACTATCTATAATTTATTTAAAATTATGTCTTGGGAATATCTTCCTTCCACGCCTTTAATTGGTGATATCTTGACTAAAGGTATAACTTAGTAAAATACATGGCCCCACATAGATGATTGTACAAGAAATATAACCATGGAAGAGAATAATTGTTCATTTTAATTATTTAAATGTTATCATGATAATAAATGCATTGTGGCATCAATCCATCCATATTCTTGATGAATGGGACTAGTGCACCCCATGGTGATGCACTCAAGAATATAAATAACATATCTAGATTCTCTTTTATCTATTTCTTTAGTTAAGACAACATGTTGGTGGTTATTATATAAATTGTATTTGAAATAGTTATATATCATGGAATAGGTTCAGTTGAAAACTCATCCTCTCAGTCAATAGGAAGACCATGTAATTTGAGGGATTTCATCTGTGTAGCCCTCACAATGGGAATTTCCTCAAGATTGATTCTATCCTTTGTCTCAATAATTTAAGATAGATTTTATTTCTCTTAGATAACAACATCTATTATTATGATTATGATTCTGAAGAAGATTACTCCTCCTCCTTACACTTGTTCATATTTGGAGGTTATTTTGGGATGGGAAGGGTGAAATCTATTTCCTGACAGTTGATGTTATTTTTGTAGGAAGATAGACAATCCATTCCCAATATAGCATCAAACTCTAATAAAATAAGTAAGACAAGACTTTATGTGAGGTTTAGTCCACAAATATTAACCAATGAAGAGTTATATATTTTGGATGAAATAATTTTCCCATTTTATATTCTCACAAATTACTCAACATTTATATTTTGAGGTGGTGTCTGAATAGTTCTACTAAACCTTAAATATATGAAAGAATATATAGAACAAAAATTAAATAGTTTTTTCTTTATTATTAAATGAATAACCACCATTACTTTAACCACATAATTTTTAGGCTATAACTTAGATATAGTGATAGAATAATATATCCCTTTTTCTATTGGATTTACTGCTTTCTAATACTGATTACCGTTAAGGACTTGTGGTTTAGAGCTCATAATTTTGTAGTTCCCTTTAGCCCTATAACCGAAGCACTAGACAATTATTGGTGTTATCTTTTCCTCTACCACATTGTCTAGATTCCTCAAATCTATTATACATTAATGATCATGGAATCCTTCTCACCAACAATTGAAGCATTTCTCTATCCCTTTGAGGAAATTACAAGGATGCTTCTTCCCATATTTTTGACATGTGACTGGATGAGTTTCATTATATCTTTTTGATTAGATCTTCTATCTCAAATTTAAATATTCTTATTCTTGCGACCATATCCATGGGACCATTATCCAAACTCCATCCCTACTTTCAAATCAAATCGAATAACTTATTCATACTCCCAACATCCAAATAGATATATCCTTTCTAAGGTGTGGTTTAAAATAATATCTACCGATTTTTCTATCATTATTGACATAAATACCAAGGTGTACCTTCAAATCAGTGTAAAATTTTCTTTATAATACATTATATATTCACCTTCATTTTTCTTGATCACTAATAATTCTACCTCTATTTATATACGAAGAGTTTGAGGGAATTAAATTTTGATAAATATTTTATTTAATTTCTCTGACAAAATATCTTTAATTTTATCATTTTATATGGTTTTGTTATTAAAAACTCACCATTTTCTTGTAATCCTCATCCAAACCATAAATTACTAGAGTGAACTTCTCCATATCAAAATAGTGAATCCATAAAAACATCTTCTCCATTGTGTTTATCTACTATTCAATGACAAGTGGAACAAAAGATCCATTAAATTCAGTGTTCGTTACAATATAAAATATTATATATATAATTTTTCCCTCTTATGGGAAGGAGGATGTTCCACATTATTCATTTTATTACTCATAGCCTGATAAATCTAGGTACGAATCACTATGAAATTTTGAACTCAACCTCCCAAGGTATTGTGGATGTTATTCAGTCTACCACTGTATTGTCCCTCACACCAATTTTGGCCTGGTTTTTCATAGTTCCCATAATATTCTAACATATTAATGTTTTAACCAAACTTAATTCAACAATTCATGAATAAAAAACATATTATTTTTTGAAATTAACTCTTATGAAATATCTTGTGGGATCACTATATTTAAATTGCTTTCTAAAACAAATAATTTTGGGTGATTTCGTATACTTAGTATCATACTAATGGTTTTCACTAATGTTATGTTATCCCGATTAAAAAATTTACTAAATCATGATATAATAAAATCTATAGTGAACATAATTTTCATGCATTATAGTTACCTCATTTTAAAGATAAAGAACACAAAATCCATAAAACATTAGGATCCAACAGTTTAGTGTCGTAGTCGAATTAGGAACAAACATTACATTTACATAATTAAACCAAACAATTATTTAATTTATTCTTCTCTAGATTCTTAGTATCCATAGTGTATTCCATAGTATATGTATCCCCTTGGGGATATACATTAAAGAATGGGGTGATCTAAAATCCTAGAAATATGATAGAAACGGACATGAATCAATATAACATGGGTGATCATGATCCTTATCCTCATAACATAAACATGGGATCATCAACATAATAAAAAGTGGAATCATTAGATTAAGACATAGAATGAGGTAATTAATAAAAATGAATCATCATGTCTTAGTGGTAATATACCACACATAGTTGTGAACAAATATACCATCATATTCATGAATAACATATGTGAATAACCATAACACCATTATTGTGAACATAGACATCATCATGTTCAAGCATATTTTTCATTATATCATGAGATAAATCAAATCTTCTAAATCAGTAGAGTGCTATATAATTTCGGGAATACCCATCACATCATAATATTTACATAATCATGCATGCCACTTAGAATTAATATCAATCTTGGATAAAAAATTAACCATGGAAATGAATGAATTTAATGATAAATTCGTAAGTTATACCTTCATCAATGAAAATTTTGGTTAATAAAATAAAAAAAATAAAATAATTGGTATAAAAAACATCAATCATGAGTATATAATAAAAAATATGAAGAGAAGTAAAACATGGGTCATTTGAAAGAATATTTATTTTTCAGAAATCATTTAATTTTCCACACAATTTTTTTAAACATGTATTTCCTTGAAAATAAAAGGTATATGATATTTTATTAGAATAATATAAACATTCATAATAGGGAATATAGAATAACCCATTTAAAGAAATTTGGTTTGATAATCCCCTTCACTTAAGTCCGAACACATTCTTATTTTAATATCCTGAATAATAAAATTAGATTCATTTATTAAAAAAATGAACTCATATTATAAATTTATTTTATTCACTATAATATTATGAATTTTTCTTATGACCATTTTATGAGTGATAGAGTTCAATTTCATCATTTGAGAGTGTTCGTTTTCTTGGTTTTTATGATTGGTTTACTTTTATAAATATAAGGAAACTCATGTGAAATAGGGATAAATATCTAAAATTGAAATTATATGTTAATAATGAAATTAAAAAAGATTAAATATATATATATATATATGTGATTTTATATTCATATATGAGGATTTTTTGTTAGATAAAATATTACTGATAATTGTTTATATTAATTTTTTTATTGTTTTCGATCACAACGAACTCATTTTGTTTTATTATTTCATATTTTGTATAAATTTTTTTCCAGAACAAAAAAGGTTATTAAATTTATTTTAAAATATATATCAACAATTATAATGGTTTTATGAAAAAAATTTACAGTTGAAAAGGAAACTGGAAACTTGTCATCCTTGAAGGTGATAAATCAACACATCATAGTTGATGTTTCTTTTTTTAAAATAAAAGGGATAATAGAAGATGTTAGATGATGAATTAATCCATTAACATAATAAAATAAGAGTATATATTAGATTATGGTTTTAAAATTCAACTTGTATAAAGATATATGAATAAATAAAAAGTAAATAAAATAAAATAAAAATAAATTAAATGAAGAGAAAGATAAATTTACCACTTGATATTTTCTCTGTGAGAACCTCCATATAGAAATTGGGTTTTCTTATTTGTTTAGAAAAATGATATTAGATATGTGGGGGAATCATGAAAATATTATAGGGTATAAATTGGATAATCATCAAGGATTTGATATTGTGAGGATAATAGGTGGTGAGGGGTGGTATTTATAGTGGAGGGGAGGGGTGTTTTTTGAATATTTGTTTCGTTGGATTATTATTTAAGATAAATTCTGTAAATAGTTATAACAATTCTACTAAATATTTTAAAATAATGATGGATTATTCAAGATTATTATTCTTAAATCATCAATGGCTCATTTAATAATGTTTTTAAATTATAATGTATATATACAGTAAATTACTATATTTTACTATGCTAAAAAAATTCATCTATTTTAGAAAAATCACAAAAATCCACCATAATTTTTTTTGAATTTTTTAATTCAAAATTGAACTTCATTTTTATGAATATAATTTTCCAAATATTGTAAATTTAATTTCTAATTAATATTATCTTTTACATGGAAAACAGTGATTCTAAATTTATAACTACTTTTATAACAATTTGAAAAAAATAATTACAGTATCAAAGAATTTTATTATAATAATATATAAAAATATTAACTTATGAAACTATTTTATGAAAATAAATTTTATTTTAAATCATTATATTTATTATAAAATTGTGAATAAACAATTATGTTTTTATAAAAATACAATCACTTAATTAATAATTTGAAACACATTTATTTACTTATAGAATGATATAATTACAACATAATGTTAGTTATAAAGTGGATAAATTTTATTTATTCATTCATATATGATGTTCCCCTTCTAATGGTCGGATTACTTATAATAATGGTTACATTACTATTCCAAAGGTAATGTTACTATTCCATCGGTGTTGGTAACTTAATTTCCCAAAATACATCTTATTTCATTCATTCATTATTTATAAAGTTTTTATTGAGTTATAAGATAAATTATATATGGTTTATATCATACTAAATAATTATAATAACGTAACTTCCTTTTATAACAATTTTGGTTGTCACAATAACCTTTTTATAATATTGTGAAGGGAATATTTTTAACATAGAGGACATGTATATAATTTACCATCACCATGAACACTCAATTAATTGAATATTCATTTATAATAACTTATGGATTTTTTTTAAAAAGAATTTATTATTATTTTTGTTACTTATTTTTATATTTGGAAGAGTTTATTTTAATTAGAAAAGGGTAATTTATACAATAAATATTTCATGTAATATTTAATGTTTTCTTCATAAATGATGATAACTTTTGATGTTTTGGATTCTTAAAAATCATGTATATATGTCTCTCAGATATATAACCTATTTAATAACAATTAATTTTATTGGGTAATATGTGATTTATGTTCATCTATCTAATTCATTCATTATTAAATTGTCATTGGTTATGATTTGAGACAAGAGTATGAAACCCATTTTTTAGGGTAAATTTTTATGTTATTCCATATGACTGAATTCGGTTATGTGGAATAAATAAATCATAGACATATGTTGATGGGTGCACCCAAATATAAGACCAATTCATTGGTTAATGTTTAAGTCTCATGATATGTCATGTATGTGATTAGTGAGTAATCCTAATCAATTTTTGGACATTCTCCACAATGTGTTATTTCCAAGATAGTTATCCTTGAATCATGATTATGTCATGTTACATATTTTTTTCACATTTACTATGTATTGAAAAAATATGATACAATGATTTTTATATAATGATTTTATTTGAATACTCATGAACAATAATTTTTCGGATATCATGTTATGAGATCATGTGGATATAATAGTTCATTATATAGAATAAAATATATTATTATTTTAGTTTCAGATTTATGTATTATAAACCTAGTCTTACCATAAAGCTAGAAATAATGACCAATGAGATGAAATTAATGGAATTTTATGTAAAACATCATATAATATATGGGTTAAAGGAATGGGTAGCTATAAAAATTACTCTTATTTGGTTATATTTGATGATCATCCATTCAACATAGTTGTGTATTTTAGGTGATATCACATTCAACAAGAATGGTTTTTAGGGCTGGTAACCGGTTCTCTCGTACTTATGTAATTAGTGAGGTGGTGTATCATCTATATGATTATTATATAAGTGGTGAATACCCATTTACCAAGTGGTTATAGGAAATTTTCATAGGTTTTAATTATTTATTGTGGTAACATTTCCTTATCTTCTTATATGTTATAGTAGGGGATAAATAGTTCACCCTTTTCGTTGTGATCAAACCTTGGGACAACCCATTTCATTCCAACTGTTGTTGAAGTATGTTCACAAATTTATCCTGCTGTATTTTATGAAATTATAGAAGAAACAAGGATTATGTTTTATCTATAATAGTTCCCATGTAATATTTCTCATTCCGCAATATTTACTATATTTGTTTCAGAAACCATATAGGTGGACTAATGAATATTTTTATCACACATTGATCATTAGCCTTTTTGGATGTGTAAAATGTAAATCATGGATTTAGGAAGGGGCCCAATGATTAATGACTGAATTGATGTTATATATGCATGAGAATGATATGGGGAAAGAATGAGCCTTGAAAGTGTTTTTTGTTTATATATCCATAAATTTTTAACTTATTATTTTATGTTTTGTATTCAATTAAACAATCATGTGATATTATACTGATGTATCAATTTTATAACATTACACTAGTTTAATATTTTTTTATATCATGTGATTTTTTATATGGTTGGATTATCACTATACTGTTCACATTTCCATACTTGTTTAGGACTATTATTTATTATTATTTTTATGTTTATATAAAAAATAAAAAATTATCCCAAATTTGACTATTAAAACACACTACATATTGGTATCCTATAATATATATAAAGGGTTACTTTAGTTCATGTTTTTCTCTTATTTAGTTTTTATTCAGGTTGAAATTGACCTTGATTCAACAAAGTGTTATATGTGAAATATTATTTTATTTAAATACTTAGGGTATAGTGTTCATGGATTATACTTACCAAAACATATAATAGGCCTTATATTTTTTCCCTAATAAATCATATATAGGACGAAACCATGTGACCAGTGTATGTGATTATTATTTTTTATTTTCAATGTATAATAATTTTTAGGTACCAAGGAATATATAATGTTATTTATGTCTTAATATTTTTTTTTGTAAACTGTTAAGAGGTTGTGAATTGCAATCTTATATTTGGGAAAACTGATTCACATGATATTCAATATATTTGGTGTGATTGATAAACTATTTTTGAAAATTTTATTAGTTACTTGATGTTTCAATAATAAATTATATATAATTATTTTATATATGTTATTATTGACACCATAGTTGATTAATCCATTGGATACTAGTTTATATTGAAAATATTATCATGTGACTATTGATGTGAATAAATAATGTATTATGTGTCTATAATTAAGATTTGATAAGTGAGAAAAAAGGATTCCTAAATCGTATGATACCCATAGGAAAATATTGATTGTATAGTGTGTTAGAATTATTTTCTAGTATTTTCCTTCCTAAACTATGTTATTATGAAATAATGTTTTATTTTTTTGTGCAGTTTGTTGGGTGTATTAGTGATATTAAACAATGATGCGATCGAGAAAATCATCAAGATATTGGGGACTATAATTTCAATTTGTCTGTAGTTATATAACCTTTTACAGATGAGTATCTCAGGGTGAAGATAATAAATATTATTTAATCTATTGATAATGGAACATTGGGACTGGAGGCTTTCAAATAAAATAGTATATTTTAGTTTTATATGTATAGCATACCACAAATTTCATGGATAGGTTGGTTATTAGGTTGTGTAGATCTAGATAGAATCCCTATATACTATATTTTACTATATAGAGTCCCATAGTAAATGAAGGATGAATAGAGGTACATATGTACCTTATGAGTTTTCCAAATAGTGGTGGATTGTGGTAGTTTTGGTGGGATAACATGTGGATCTATATTTGAAGCTCTTTTAAGCCCTAATTTTCAGGAAGTGATTCCCTATGACTCTGAAGACGTTTATGTTCGATTTCTATGAATATAATATATAATGGATATTACCCTAATAGAGAATAAATTTTCTTTCATGATGTTGAACTACTATTCTTATATTTTTTTGGGATAAGGATTCTAGATTCATGAATTTTAAGGATTATTTATGGAATTATATATTACTTTATGTGGATATATTTCCCTTAAAATCATTTTCATAGGTTCTGTAGCATTCCATCATATTTGAGTAGATGATGGTTGATAGAGGTGATTCATGGTGGGTTATCATTCATATTTGGACCGATAATGTCTCTTCTTTTTATAATATATATAGAATATATTTCTCTTATTTGGGTGATAACAGGGGATTTATGTAGGGTTTTGGATCATCACATTCTCATAAAGGATGAATTTTGTTAATCACTATATTGTTTTTAATAGGGGAATGTATGATTATATTTGGATAGACTACCAATAAAATTTCAATAGTTATATATGGAAAATAAAAAGGATCTATGGTATTTTACACTAAACATATTGTATGAAAATTTTTTATTATGATTAGGGATATTGATTAGTTCTAGGATAGTCTTCTTAGTTTGGATTTTTTTTCTTCTAGGTTAGTTTGTACATAGAAATATATTTTTTCTCTCAAGTGTAGCCACTATTGTAGGATGGTACCTTTTTTGGTAGAAATAAATTGAGAGGCTCATAATGGGGAAGAATCCTGGGAAATATTTATGATATAGAGAAGGAATATCTAACTAGTTAGGATTGGTTATTAATAGTTTGAGGTATGAGCTTAATATCATCTTAAATATATTTAAAATTATATAACTCTACAGATATGTGGTCTCTTTTTAATATTTATTTAGAGATATAGAGTTAAACATAGAATGCCTTAACCTAATTTTAATCCTCATAATTATTTTTTGAATGATATTTTTGATTATTTTGAATTGTTTAGGATATTCTATAACGACCAAAACTCTTTTCAATAAGAAACTCCTTTTTAAATTAAATACAGTATTATATATTATGGATATAGAAAACCCTTGAAATTATTCAATATCATTATGTACTATATAATTTAAAAGTATATTAATAATCATCACCATATATAGTATTTTTTTGACCATTGATTATATGATTTGTATAAAAATAGGGTTGTAACAAATTCAATTGAAAAAAACAAATGAAGTGATACGCTGAAATAGTAGGATCGTTCCTTATGAATACCACATATCAAAGTATCAATGGGAGATAACATAATTGGGATTTTCCATTGACGAAGTCCTATCTATGATCCAACAACTTAATAATGTGTGAAACTGTTTATATGATAATTTCAATATCGTTGAGATCACAACCCAAACAATACACACATAACCAACCCATGAAGGTCTTACAATAGTGCACCTTAGTCATAGAAATATATTAGGTATATTAAAGGGATATGTATCATGAAAATAATATTAAGAATTTTTAACACATTTAGAATAATGAATATATTTTAATTTTATTATTGTTACTTTTTAAATTGTTTTTTATTTTGATAAATTAAAACAGAAATTATATTTTTGGATATATTCAAATTCAATTTAAGAATTTAAGAATTAATTGATATTCAAAAAATATTATATTTTTGTACCATATTATTATTAAATAATTTTTCATAAATATAAATTATCATACAATTTTTATGAATTAAAATATAACTTTTAAATAGGATTGAAAATAGTTACTTTCAAAAAAACCATGCATTTCTCAATAAAGGTTGATTATTATTTTTAATGTAAAAACTAAAAAAATATAGAATGTTATTTTCATAAAATAAATAATATTTTTGGATTCAAAACTTCAAAATTATCCACTGTTTAATTTTTAATAATTTTTTAGACATTCAAATTTTTGGGAGAAAATTATTTACGGTATAATTATACGGTGTCTATTATGACATCATGATAATAAAAAATGATAAAATTTAAAGTATGAGGTAAGTAGTAAAATATCAAAATGTTGGATTTTAAAAATTTTCCACTAAATATTGACATGATCTTATCGTCATCAGCAAAGAGTTTTCATGATTATTCTAATGATTATGAGTGTATAGTGTTACGAAAAATAATAAAAACAAAAAAATCCATAATTGATATGAAAGATCAATTTTTATCAACACATAATTGGAAATCATTTTCAAATAATATGAAGCCAAATTACTCTATATTATTTACAAGGACTACAAAAATCGATCGTAGTGGCGATCGTCTAAATTTTGGTGGTAGTACTGAGTTATTATGATTCCTTCGATGCTACAATGATAACCGAATCACCTTGCTTTTGATGCATGGGAGAGAGCTTGATCCTAACACATAGATCCAGGGCCACTCTCTGTTGAATGTGGGAGATATAAGAATAGAGAGAGTGGAATTGAATAGTTATTAGTGTGATCCCCTCTTCTTCTATTTATAGGATGTTTGGAAATTAGCCTTTATTTCCTCCCAGGCCCCTTAAAAATTAACACTCTAAAACATACATATTATGACCACTGTAATGAGTCAAAAAATATTATTATCACATTATTGTAATATAATTAATAAATTTTATGATAATAATTGAGTCATTAAATCATCTCATCATTCCCATAAATATGAAATGAGATTTGAATATTTAAACTATTATTCATTCAAAAAATATTTACCATGTATTTGTTTAATAATTATAAACACATTAAATAAATAAATTCGTTTTGAACTATTACTAACTTAAATAGTATGAATTTATTTTTTAATTTATTGATCGTATCTTTTTTTAAATATCTTGGACCCTTGTGCTGGGGGCAATCATGTCTAAAATACATATTTAATTGAGTTGGGAATATTCATTAATACTCTATTATTTAAGAACTTCTAAGCCCTTTTCTCAATACCTGTGAATAAAATTCATAAAATAATACAAGGATATAGTAACCCATAATGGTCCCTAAAGAGATAAAGAATGTTATAGGAATGACCACCAACCCTTTAATACACAATGTGTTATATAATATTTTTTTATTTAATATCACATAACACATGATTCACACCCATGTCCTCACCCTTTTCTTAATTTATTTTGTGTTGATCAAACTGGATTGATTTACATTCAACTAGCATTACTATGGTCTAATGAATATACTTAAATCCTAATCAATGTTTCCTGATATATATTAACTCCTTATCCTATAAGAGACAAACCATTTCTTGATCATTCAACCAATGTCATACCACCAATGACGCCCCAAACATAAGATTCTTCACCATGATTTCATTACCTTGTTTTTTTTGAATCAAAGTACACGATCAAATAGAACACGTTGAAAATTATCTCTAGTTATGAAACCATTATAAATGTCAATATATAGGAACATCCAATGACACCCAAAACATGTGGTGTTCCTATTGGTAGCTCAGTTCTCATGATCTCACTACTAGAGATCACCAAGTGATAACATCATGAGAAGAAGTCTGAATGCTTATGTTCCCCTAAAACATATTCAAACATATATCATGTCTACTATGTACGATTTATTTAGACTGTATAAAAAATGGTTAATATTAATGTCATGGTATATCGATGTTCAAATTATAGCATGGTATCTACTAAAACCTTTTGATATTAAATTTAATCTACGAACATTAAGATTTCAATAGTGGATGTAGAAAATTATAAACTATAATGTCATGTAAATATCATGTATATATAACATTTATACATGACATGGTAAGAAAAAAGAACATTATTTTTGGGTTTAGGGAACCCACTATTAAAACACTCTCACATGAACTAGATCCAACATTGTAACTCTACTTGTTATCTATCAAATGATTAAGAACATGTTTCTACTAAGCCATGACTTTAGCTGACAGGCCTTCAATGACTCCGATGCATAACAAATTTTCTATATGAAACATCATGACATTGAGTAAAACTCCTCAAGATATTGTATCCCTTAGTATATCCCTCTTTCCACTTCTATAACCTAACATCATGGCTAGTAAGAATGCCACAGTTTACATTATGAAAATACTTTACTTACTAGTTGTAGTTACCAGAACTGGAATGAATTATTTCCTATAATAACTACTTATTAGCTTCCATTGAAGGTGAAAGGTACTTTTTATTTTTAAGTATTTCAACTAATGGATTATATGAGATTATCTATATCATCACTATTAGCCTAACTATAATGAGATCATATTGATATAAAGGAACAATAGTTTGTGTCCCAAAAAAACTAGTATCCTTTATTCTCCACATACAAGATACATATCCTTTATACTTTCCCAAATACAATCAGATAGTGGTAACTACATTCCTTGTAGTAATTTTGGATATATTATATATTTTCCTATAATAAATTATATCTTTTAAATATCAATTATATCCAAGATCACTACATGAAAATATGTTAATTACTAGAGAATATATTATTTCATTCAGGTATTAACTAACTTGAATACCCCCAGTTTTTTCCCATATGTTCCCAAAAAAATATCACATTGAAAACTATGGTTCTCCCACAAAACTATGATAGAAAAATTAAATAAATTCATTATAGATTAATAAACTATTATATTTTTTATTAAATCAATAGTAAATTCGATTTCAATAAATTTCAACCTATATTACCAATTTGTGACATCGACAGCCCTTTGTGGTAATGTTTCATAGAAAAATTCCATGAAAGTTGATATGGACATCAAATTCTCTACAAAATGATCATATATATTAGCTTTGAAAAGTAAAATTCTAATATATTTAGGAATAATTACTTGGTGTAAGAATTCGTTCCTTATTGGTTCAACACTTTTACCATCCATTTATAATCCCATTTGATTACCCACCACATTATTTAAAATAATAACCCCTTTTCACATTGATACATTGAATCCATTATTGAATTTTAATTGGTCTTGTCAATGTTATACAATTTTAATATACTATATACTTATTCGAATTATTATTCTAAAAGAAAAATATATCACCAGCTACTGTGAATAAAAAACCATCACCATTGTTTTATCCTTTCTACGATGTATTTCTCTCTAGAACATTCCAATTTTACATGCACATAGGAAGTAATTCCAATTAAAAATTTATGTGCATCTCAAGAATTGACTAAATATAGATCAATCTGGCTCCCACTATCTCCAATAGAGATGTGCCCCCATATAAAGTAATTCATTCTGTCACATGACTTCCACTTTTCTATCTTATGGATTATGTAATATCCTAATAAACTTTTACGATTATTAAAATAGATTCACATTGTGTTTATCTTGATGCATGTATGTCTACATAGAAACAAAATCTTGGTTTCTAAATACATGTACATAAGACACTATTAATTTTCATAATTCTATAACTCTTATAATATATGTTTTCCCTATATAGTTGGAATATAGTTATTGGATAATATTATTATTTTCAAATAATATCTGGAATTATAATGGATATTTCTCCAAGTTGTATAATTGATTGTACATATATCATAACTGTTATGTAAAAAGTATGGATTTAGAAATTTCTATATTATATATATTTTTGAAAAATGTGAACATACAAGACTTAATCATTGATCAAATTTATTAACATAAATATCATGATTTAGATATGGTAATGTGCATTTAGAAATTACTCCATGTTACATTACATTGATATATTATTTCTTAGTCAAGACATTTTTATCATGCTAGCCGAAAAATACTCTAATCCTCTATCCATGAATATGTATTACTTCAAATTACCAATACATAATTACGTAAATAAATATAATTATTTATATCTACATATAGATTACCCATAGAATAGTTCATTCCCACTTGTTGATCTAATTCCAAAATTCTGATGGTTAACCTTTATTTCTAAAGGATTGTTTTTTTAAAACTAAATACATACATCTATAACAGAAAAGATGTTTATATTTAAAAATCATAAATACCCAACTAGGTACATATTTGATGTTCACTATTATTATTTGTTGAAAAATGATTTATCGTACCAGAAATGGGTAAATAAGTCTTCCATTTATATTCTTCAGGTATTTCCTATGATTCAAGTATTACTGAACTATTGATTGAGAATTCAACACAAAAAACCAACTTCATTCAGGAACCTATAATAATTTCTCTTTATGTCAAATGGATACATGTGATGAATAATTGGTTATACTCAATAATAGTTTTACATGAATCATTCACATGGAAAGATATAATTCCTACACTTCCCACTGCTTACATAGAAAGCAACCCTTCTCATCTACATGAAGAATTCATCTGAATTCTAGTAACATCTATATATTTACATGGATTTTTTATTTCAATATGCATATGAAAAATAAAAATTGTATGTAATAATTTATAATTAAAGTAGAAAAATTATATTTTATTGATGAATATACATGATGAAGAACTGATAACTTGCTTCTTTAATTTAGTTTATTGCGATTAAACATCCATAGTTTTATTACATGGTATGAAATGAAAATAAACTCTTATTAATGCCTATTTAATTGAATTAATTTGTGAATACACCTTTAGTGTTACTTATAATTGGACTTTTCACCTTCTCTTTAAATTTTTTCACCATATGAATTATGATTAAAACATATTTTATATTATTATTTAGATGGTGAACATTATGTTAAAAGGAAAAAGAAGTGCTTACTTAGTAATTTCCAATATGTAACCTAAAAAATACTAGGGTAAATGGGTGAAAATTTCATTGATATATGATTCATTAAAAGATCATAATACTCTATTAAATTTACATAGATCCAGTGTAATCATTTACAAGAAACAACTTTTCTTCACACTCTCCTAGAAAACAAATCGAAGATAAGACTACATGTTATATCACTCAAGTCATGATACAATGACCAAAAATAATGTTAGATATCAATGATATCATAATAACATAACCATCATATGATGAATACATGAGTCTCTTACAAGTATATTTATCCCCCTCACTCGTTGTGGTAGCTTAACAGTTATTCAGAACAGTAGTACCCAAAATTTTCTATATCATAGTAGCACGAGGAAACACCTATACTATTCATGGAAATCCCTTCTAGTATGGGAATTTAATTTTCCATTATTTTTCACATTTTTTCTTATGGTACAACTTCCATTTTTTCTAAAATATTAATTTTAGAATATTTTTACATGATTATCGATTAATAAATTTTCATTAATTAATTAAACTTATTAATGTCTCCCACTATTTTATTGAATTCTAGGAACCCTCTGTACTAGAATTAGAATACTCTATCACTTAAATATTCTACTAGAAAGGATACATTAACCTCCCCTCATAGTATACAAGCTATGGTTATGCCACAACATGGAGTGTTTTTGGTTGGTATTTGGAAGACCAACCACATTAAATCGTGGTTCCTTGATCTGTGTGCAATGTTCCAACTTATAAAATTTTAACATGAATTTCTCAAAACAAGACTCCCAAATGATTGAAATTTTACTTTGGATAATCCTTACTAACACTTTTTTTAATTCAATCCAGCACTCTCATAAAAACTCTTATGTATTAAGATGAACCCTTAGTTATGGCATGTCGAGTACCCCAAACACACAGTTTTGTCCTAAGGGAAAACATGCAATTCTTCTATGAATTAATATTTCTTTGAGGGTTTTATTGTTCTTTTAATATGATGAAATAATTTATTTTATATTTTATAAGCGTGTACTTTGTTATCACACTCACAACCAACTATGTAATAAATTGAAAAAATATTCATAGTGTTACATGTTTATTTTATCTGTGCATGCCAGTTTATTATTCTATGTGATCATGTGTAAAATATTATTTCACAAAATAATAAAACATGTAAAAATAAAATGACAACATGGTTATAAGAGGATACTAATTTTACATTCATTGAGGGAATAATGGATTGACATAGACTCTTGTTGTATTACAATGAGGAATGTCAATTTTGACTCAAGTTGTATCTCATGCTCATCCAATGCAACAAGTTCATGTTTGCTGCATTTCCAAAAACATGGATTGAAGTTTTACTACTCTTATTCATCATTACATAACTATACTCCCATGTAGGTGAGGGGGTCTGGGGAGGATAAAATTCATATCATATAATTGTAATATTATGCCCAAATACATATAATTACTCCATTGATGACACATAGATCACCTTTTAATTAAACTTCTTATTAGAAATAACCACTACAATATTTAATTAAATAAATAAATTTAGAAATTTATCATACATACATTGGTTGGACATATGATCAGGATCAATCTAATACACTTTAAATGTGGATATTAAAAATAAATTCATAAATAAAAATTTAAATTTCTTTAGAAATATTTTCGAGGGAGTTTAATTGAAATAAAAATTCACTCATATATTCAATTAAATATTTACATTATTTAGTCTAGTTAATTAATATAATATTGAAACATAACATTAAATTAATTTTTACCTAAAGTAAAAAATTTTATACCAAAAATTAAAATTTAATTAATTTAATTCAAAAATAAATTTAAATTAATTACTTAAATTAATTTTTGATAAAAAACAGGACCCCAAAATCTTAATAAAGTCATGTGTGGGTTGAGAAGACCAACTGATGCCCAGTTCATGGAATCATATAGAATGAATAGAGGGAATATGTGGGAACCTGGTGGTGGATGGACTAAAATAGGGACATGAATGAGTTGACAGTGGAGTTAAAGACTACCTCATCGACTTAATGTTTTGCTATGAGGGATAAACACCATAGTCATAGAGGTGGGTAAAACAAGAAAATCGCATAGGGAGGTGGAGCCATAGCTAAATATTGTGGACATGGGTGGAGCCAAAAAATTAGGTGGAAATGTGGGCTCATATGCGAGTGGTGTCCCTTAGAGTCTCAAAATGAGGTGACCATGCCGGTAAACTATGGGAGAGGAACCCATCTATAGGGTTTGATGTGTATAGAGGCAGGACCTTAATAAGGTGTAGTTGAAGAGAGAGGGTGAGCATGGAGTGAAAAAATAAGGCTTAGGACAGGGTGTGGTTGTATATGATAGTTAGATCAAGTACAATCTAGAGAGTTTTTTATACGCTTTACAGAATGTTTTTTAAAATTGCATAGGAATAATTTTATTTTAAAAAATAAGCTTTAGAGGGGACGTCTCCAATGCCACCTTTTAGTTTATGCACAATGGCAGTATTGGCGATTCCACGTTTTCCCTTAAATAGAAATTTTTTTTCTACAATTTTATTTAATTTATATATATATTTATAATTTTAATTTTTTATTGTTACTTTTTTTGATGATATATATATAATTAAAATAATTTTTTGGTATTATTTATCTTTAATTCAAGTATGTGACATTACTAACCAAAAAAATATAAACTATAAGGATGATATGAATGAAATTTTAATCATTCATTAAACATATGACAAGTAGTTGAAAATAAAAAAAATTATTAAAAAATGTTGATGAAAAAATAATTTATAATATTTCTAATCCACCTACTTGAAAAGTAAAAATGTTTCAAGTATGTCCCTTTTCTATCCAATAAATTATAAACTATATGAACAATATGATTTAAATTTTAAATATTTATTAAACATATTACTAGTAGTTAAAAAAAATAATTTATCAAAAAATGTTGATGAAAAATAATTTATAAGTTTTCTAATTCACCATTTAAAAATTAAAAATGTTTCAAGTAATTGATTTTGGTAGCCTATATAATATAAAATATAAGATAGATATGACTGAAATTCTAAACATCGGTTAAACATATAAAAATTAGTTGAAAATAAAAAGAATTTTTTTATAAAATGTGGATGAAAAAAATTATAAGATTTATAATCAACCTACATGAAACTTAGAAAATTTTCAAGTACATGATTTTGCTAGACTATATAATTTATACTATAAGGATGATATAAATTAAATTTTAAAAATTGATTATTATTATTACTAATAGTCTAAAATAAAAATAATTTCTTAAAAAATGTGGATGATCAATATTTTATAAGCTTTCTAATGCACCTACTTGAAACCTGAAAATATTTCAAGTGCGTGACTTTCCTAGCCTATATAAAATAAATTATAATACAGTTATGGATGAAAAATTAAACATTGAGTAATCATATAATAAGTAGTTTAAAATAAAAAATAATTTCTTAATAAATGTTGATGATAAATAATTTATAATCCTTCTATTCCACCTTCCTGAAACATAAAAATGTTTCATGTACGTGCCATCACTAGCCTATATAATATATTCTATAAGACCAAAATGAATGAAATATTAAAAATTTATTAAAAAATAATAATTATATTAATTTGTAATTTTTATTTACATGGTTCTTATAGAATGTATTTTATAGGCCTTCAATGTCAAGTAGGTGGCTTAGGATCCTCCTCGACATTCATTTTTTTCACTCTCACTTCTGAGTTACTTTTCATACATTCCTTTCATTTCCATTTAATAATTTTATTTATGAAACCCTTCATTTTAAAAAGCATATTATATTTTAAGGATTTATTTAAAATTTTGTTTAAATTAATTTTCTACTATATATTTTATAATATTGTAAATTTATTTACCTGTAAATTTTCTAATTATTCAAATTACTTTTTAAAATGTTAAATATATGTTGTGCCTAAACTATAAATGAAAAATAAAATTATGGATAATAATATAAGAAGGTATAATAGTAATAATATTATTTTCATTTTAGTAGAAATAAAAAATTTAAATGAACATGTACAATCAATGCCTACATCTATGGAGAGGAGATTTTGTCCCACATGGTGGTCTCCAAATAGGACGTATGCGTCAAGTACACAGTGGAGTCTGATGACTTAGAAAGGGATGATACTCTGGAACTAGAACATCAGCTTTCACAACCTCTATCTATGTGTCCGTGGGAGGAGCTATCAACTTCATCTCGTACTTCCCTCCAAATCATTCTCCAACTAGGGTGGTAGAAGGATCTGTTATCATCGTAGTGGGGAACCATGCCTGCAATTGAGCTATACCTCAAGACTGTGATGTATTAGGACCCCAAGGTCATGATGGATCTATACCCCAATCATATGATGGATATGGAACCCAAGTATGCGATGGATATAGACCCCAATATGGAGATAACTGTGGATATCATGTCAAGAATGATGGATTCCATGCCACCTAAGGCACCTTCGGAATAGGATGATGCCAGAACATTAGAGTGTCGACCTATTCCTATGAAATAGGTGGGGCCTCATGTGTAGAACGACCCTATCTACATCTCTGTGCTCATAGATCCTCATCACTAACAATAGTATTCTGATGCTCCTATGTGGAAATAACCTCCTCTCTCTTGGTTGGGTGCTTGAAGATGCTCTCGAAAAGTGCATGGAATGATACCCTCGCCTCCAGCAATCCAGCACGAACAAATGCCCGGCTAACGACCCCCTCCTCCTCTTCATCACTCATTCGACCAAGCCTTTCTATGTGATTGCACTGTAAAGAGATTCAAATTGACCAATAAAATAGTTATATAAACAAAATAATGGAAATTTATTGACATAAAATCCTCTACATATCTCTATCGTGTCTGGTAAGATATTGTACATATGTTATTCTATACCATGGCTCATACATGACCTTCTATTTAAGAAAAATCGAGTCATAGGTACACTATGAATATGAAACTCTACATGACTATGCTGGCAGTTGATAAAGAGGGTATCTACTCAGGGCCAATCCTTATCCTACCTCCATGTGAGCATCATCCTATGAATATCCTCTTTCTGTCTTAACGATAATGGAACTAGCTGGGAACAAGAAAAAACGGTGCATGAATCTCTCATGGTGCTTCTAATCAATAATATAGATGCGAATTAGGGGCACTACAACCACAGTATCCTCAAACCCAATAGTGCATTATTCTGGAAAGTGGTTTATAATACTCTAGTATAGAATCCATGAAATATGTAATGATATTGGAATTTAAGAAAAAACTCTAAACAAAAAACCAAAATTTATGCTATTATTAAATTTTTTAGATAGTAATAGACTGTATATACATACATGATCAGGTAAGAGAAAATCCAACTGAAGCCGATATATGCCCAAATGGTGTCTTGGAACTGCATCAAAATAGTGTTTCTGCTGCCACCTGTAAAATACATCATCTATGATGAAAAATAATGATAAATTAAAGTTAATAAATACTAGTAGCATAAAAAACAAATAAAAATGTCTAATCATACTAGTGTCCATGTGGAGCATCATGCAAAACCTCCATATTAATCGGTAGACTATCATGCTCTGGTTCGAATGTGGGGAAGCACTCCCATGACCACATCTGAATAAAGATGGTGCATCCCCCGTGACCTAAGCTGTCCCAACAGAATAACCTACATACTTCTTTGTATGTGTTTGACATGTAGGTGGTTCCACAATTGTACATCCCATCACAATCAATGTCCTCAAGTAGGGGTAGATACATCATGTTCACGTGCATCCTTGGGTGATCAGTGCACATGATCACATCCATGATCCATAATATATATGCACAAGAATAACACTTGACAGTCTGATCCTCACCAACATTAGGTAAATGTGGAATCTGCGCATGAAACCAAGCCATATATATGGACGCTGCATCGGTATCCCTATGATTAAAAAAATGTCAATGCCTAAAAAGCACCGAGCAACGTCTGACCAAGATACATGACTGGGTCAAATTATGGGTCTCCCCTGGATAGGAAGATAGAGAAGCACTGACATATCCTGGAGGGTGATGGTCATCTCTCCCTCAAGCAGGTGGAATGTGTGTGTCTATTTTCCACCTCTCAACGAGTACATTAAGGTGGTGATAGTTTACAACTGTGAAATTTGATACGACAAGGACATAGAAGCGAGCATGTCACAAATATGGGATAATGGCATGTGGATTATCCTTGTATGAAAATGGTATGCATGATGGACCTAGATCGATCATTCTGTACCACCCACTAACATGACCTGGGAAATATGGGTACACTACTAAGTGAGTAGAATGGTATCATCCATCTTCATATAAACAAATGAATTGAGTCATAAGTGTAAAATGTAAATATAAGGTTATGGTTAGCCTAATGTTATGACTTTTAGAATGCAATACATTACATGTTTTTTCAAATTGTTTTATTAAGTTACTTTTACCAAAAAAATAATAACTCTCCTTGTCATTTGGTTTTGAATTAAATAAAGAAAACAAGAGAAAATAATGGAAAAAATAGATAATCGTAAAAACAAAATTTATAGATTTCTCCTCATATGATAATTGTGGAGGTAAAGACATTGATACATGATTTTAGGGAATATATCGTAGAATAATCAAATACAATATTGTAAATAATATGTTATTGATACTTTTTATGTGAAATTATTGTTATTATTTTGTATTTTTATCAAACAAATATGTTGTGAAATATTTTTTTAAATAAATTATGTTCGTAAGAATAATGTATTGTAAAAGGATTGAATTGGAATACCATTTTTTCTATGTATATCCTTTATAAACTAGTTTTATATGTGTCTATGTTTCCAAATTCACTAGACCAGTATGATTATAGAATTGATCATTCTATTATTAAATGAATATTATTCTACTTAGAATTTATATATTTTTATAAAAATTAATTGTCATTATAGTTTTTATATGATTTTGTTTTAGTTAACCATAGGATATTAGGATATACTAACAATTATGACAACCCTGGGAATAATTAAAAGTATAGGATAACATCATCTTATTTTGATAAAAATTTTCAATGACCTAGGATAAACACGAGGATTCATTGAAGAAGGTTTCATAACATAGAAAACCAATTACTAATATTCTGTGATCATTTTCTCTCCCGCTATGATCATTGTTTTTCACAGTATTCTTTATTGTTTTATTCAATTAGTTGAACCCAATGAATTAATTTTAATGTTGAATATGATAGACAATTCATTGATTCTATCCCTAATAAATGGAATTTTATAGGATATGGAATGAAAAATATTGTTTCTAGGCTAACACAATTTTTAACGATTTGAATAAAATTTCTCTATGAATATGAAAATGAAGGACCAGAATTCTATTAGCTCTAGATTTTTTATTTTTGGTATGGTTTTAGGTTTCTGAATTTTGGTTTAGGGGTGAGGTTTTTGGTTTATGAATTTTGGTTTAGGTGTTCTACTTTTGGGTTTTTGGGGATTAGAAAACTAATAAAAAAATAAGAGATAATAACATATAATTTACAATATGAGAATATGACAATGAGGAAAATACATCATTGTGGTTGAGAGTATAAACATGACCCAACAAAATAAGGGAATCGTTTCCCGTTATAACCTTATTTATGACATATGGTGAATATCAAACACTTCTCATCTTCTTGAGTCTATTCCATCTTATTACACATCATAATAGCCTTCAGTATCCCACGAAGATGCAACCAATTGATGTCAGGTATCACTATCACCTGGCCATCGGTCATCGAGACATAACGATACTCTTCAATAGGGATTCATGGTGCATCATAACAATTAGAAATGGTGTCCATCTAGTAAACTATATCAAAATATTCTTCCCATGATATGTTCAAAGATGCACATGCTACGATGGCATGTGTACATAGAAACTATAATGCCTGAATGATTTCACATTAACATTGCCTTGTTTCTAGTAATACCACCATTTTTTCACTAATGATATTTGTGATGGGGTCTAAAAACTATTAAAATTCAAATTTCAGAGTCTTATCCCTAAAAAAGGATCACATGATAACCACAAGCATCATCAACATTCTTTCCAAGATCTCATTTAAAGTGTCGTCTGTACCTTAGCCTGTGATGTATTCCATCAAATGCTCATTATTTTCAATAAATAAAGCACTTTATGCATTGATATAATGTCTCCTGAACTATGGCCGTTACAGGTAGCTTATAAAGCCCTTTGAAGACACAATTGATTTACTCCACTATGTTTGTGGTCCTATTCCAGTACCTCTTCCCCCAATCATATGCCAATGTCCATTTTTCTATTGGAATACAAATCATATAATCCTAAACTTCGTGATTAGATTCACCGATTTTTTCAAAACATTCTTCAAACCACCATTGATATGACTCATATCCAACACCAAACAGATGATATTTTACATTACTTGATTTTATTTTTATGTGTAAATAGTAATAAATAACAAATACAATGTGTACCAAGCCTCATGATTAACTTCTTCATCAGTTCCTTACGGAATTTTTTGTGCACATTGCTAGAAATGTGTTTAATGCAAAGCCAATGATGTGTAACTGGGAATATCCATGTATCAAGATCTACATTGATTGCCTCATTAATTTCCCGATAGATATCATATATCAAACAAACACCCCAAATGTTGGGGAAATGGTTGCTGATACATGCCAGAAACCAACTACATGATTCATAGTTTCCCTTCTATACAATTGAAAAGGAAAGCATAAGAGGTGAACATTTTCAATCTTGGGTAGCCGTATTCAATAATACTCCCTTATATTTTCCATATAGGAAAAATCCATCTATATGAATGAACTGTTTTCTGAAACGAAATACAGAGATATAGGGAAAGAATGCACAAAACAACTGATGAAATTAAACATGAGATAAATCAAGTCCGTTATTATGAGACACAAGTTAATATGTATCTATATGGAATAAAACATGATTATGATCCCTTATTATGGCTATCAATTGCGGTAACACCTGATATTAGTCATTACAATCACTATAGTGTTTCACAATTACTTTTTTTTCAACATCCATGCCTTATTATTGGAAATATTATAATAGAATTTCTTTTGTATCTTCTCTCATACAAGGTCTATCGAAACATCTTGGCATGCCCTAATCAACAAAATAATAATAGATGACACAAATTCTGCATCAAATGATGTATGATGTTGTTTCAGGCTTGAATAAATGCAAGTATGAGCTATCTCAATCCTCGATATTTTCCAACCTCCAAATGCAATGTCCGGAATCACCCTCAAGAGAAATCTAGAATCATCCCCATAATTCTAACACCATAATAAATATTTAAAATGACATGATTCATGAACAATATAGCTGCATTACCTCTCAATGTGAAAATTTTTAGCATTCTTTTTAATGTATCTTTACTTGGAAAATTCATTCCAACAATTAATGTTTTTTCCAACTCACTAAACTTGTCCTGTAAAAATCTGGAGAACTCACTTGCCAGTGTGAGAACATTATTGTCAAATTCAGGCACACATTTCATTGCTTATGACCAAGATTCATGGAGTGGTGGCTAATTTATTTTCGGTAGAGGTTTATAGACATCTAATTCATTTCTCAAAACCTCTTCCCTATCTTTTACAGGTCCCTCCTTATCATCACTATTGTCACCATCTGACCATCATTATGAAACTCATCCTAAGAAGTCGGATTGACAAATATATTCGGGAGATCATCTGTGTTTTCCTCTACTGAATCATTATGAATATGCTCAGTTTCATGGGGAATACTGTTTTCAAACACTATTGCAATTCTATGTCTTTTTAAAATTGGACATTGTTGTTGTACAGTAAAAACATCAACATATAAATCCATCATGGTACCATCTAACCGTAGAGAAAATAAATTAATTACTTAGACCCACTGCTCATTATCCACTAGTGAACATGCTAAATTCCACAGTGTTGTTGGGAATTGAAATTTTATATAGCTCATAGAATTGATCTCTTTATTGAGTCCCAGATTTAAGGAACCATGAATTCTCTATTGAGGGTCACTTTTGGTTTCAAAATAATATTTACTAACCATCATTATTGGTTGTGTACTATAAGATGATCCTTGCTCAGTTTGAATAACCTCATTATAGTAGTACACACAGGAAAACATGATTTACTACAAAAAAATGTTTCTTTCATCAAAATTATGAATGTGTAACAGAAATTAACAATGATAGTTGACCATATAATATTTATTAGAATGAAATTTTTGATCACATTTTTATACCCTAAAATATTCTAATAATTTTATGGATTCACGTTTTAATCCTATGTTATTTATTAATTATTCTATAATTAATCATTTCTAATAATAACTATAATTTTAAACTATATAATCTTAACGATACTAACATTATTAATCATTATTTTCTCCATTTAATTTCAAATAATCAAAACCGTCATTTTATCCACCGATTTTCTTAGTACATATTTTCACTAATCAGTCATTCTTGAATCACTAGTTAATCATTAATAAGTTATTATTTAATTATTTATTCATTAATCATTGATCATATTATATTCATTAGTTTATTATAATTAACATCCCATATGTATCCATTTTATGTCCTATGTTATCATTAATTAATCTATAATTAATCATTAATAATAAGTATTATTTCTAAACTATATACATCTAATTAAACTAAATGTTAGGTCCACTAGGCTGAATACCCTGAGAGGGGGGGTTAATCATGGTATGAATAATTAAAAATTAAAGCCCGTTCTGATCTTGTTTCGCTATTAAAAAAACACTCTTCTCTCTCTTTTGCTGCTGCACAATATAAACAGAAAGTAAAGCAAGCATAGAAAACAACAATTTTACATGGTTCACCGCTAAGGGTTACGTCCAAGGAGCATACACTGATAGGTTGACGGTCGTACCAAGTCCACTAAACTTCACTAGTTGTGGATTACAATGTTCGGGCTAGATCACTTCTATGCCCAGGCTCACTGCCTATACAAGGTTTAGGGTTAGCTCACTGCTTTCCCAAGGGTCACTCCCTGTTTCTCTCTCTCTGGCTCACTGCCGGTGGAGAGGATCACCTTCTTCCTCTTCCTAAGCTCACTGCTCTTGGAAGGAATCCACTCACTGTTTATAGACCTGTAGGTCTCTTCATTTTCATGAAAGAATGCATCTTCTCCTGTATGTAGATGCTCTGTTGAAGTTCAACTTTCATCCGTAGATGAATCTCTCTTTTCACCGAAGGTATCGGGAAAACTTCCAACTTCCACGCAGCCCGAAAACCACTACTGGAGCAAACCTTACTTGGCACGCAAGTCAATCATGGTGCGCATGTGTCAGCGCGCAATTCACAACGGGCGCGCAAGTCCTCATCCGACACTTGCGCGACTCAAGCTTCATCAACTCCAAACTTGCGCGACTCTCTTCCTTTTACGTCCAAACCAATATTGGCGCGCAACTGCCAACCGGCGCACAACTTCTAACACTGGTGCACAACTTCAACTACTGGCGTGAAAATTCACCTGCACGACCCACACTCACCACTTGCGCGACCACCACACCTGCGCGACGGCGCGCAAGTCACCTGCACGACCCAGTTTCCGCGCGCAAGTCTTCTGTCCTTTTGGACACTTGCGCGACCAACTCCCAAACTTGCGCGAACCTACTTCCTTTGCCATATTTTGATCTTCTGATCTTGAAAAACATATGGCGCGCAAGTTTCTTATACTCCATAACCTCGGTGCACAAGTCCTTTTTCCAAAAACACTTTTCTTCATTTTCCGATTTTCAGGCCCTAAAATTTGGCAAACACTGGAAAACGGCACCACCTTGTATCTGTTCTTTTGTACCGCCTCCAGTTCATCCATTCCTTTTATCGACGTTCTTGAATCAAACATGGATTGTTGACCTCAGGTCTTGAACTTGACATTCCACCATGAAATCCTCTTTGTCAACAAATTTGTATGTCATTGTTTTGCTTTGTCAACAATCACAACTTAGATGTCCACTTTGTCAACAAACACAATCACCTCAAAAATACTTCAATGATACCTTGAGGAATTTTTTCCCAACAATCTCCCCCTTTGGGTTTGTTGACAACTCTTCTAAAACAAAGATACGTCATTGATTATTCAGCCTCCATTCGCCTCATTGTGATTCTGATAGCGATCAAGGATTTATTCAACACATACTCTAATACCACATGAGCAATGTTCGGCGTGAGAAACAAGAGTAAATTAAAAGTTCATTAATGAATCACTTTATCTCTAACATCCACTGTTGACACCAAACTGATATCAATTTGTACTAAACTGATACCAATTGTTGATGGATTTTTTGGAAGACCAATGTTTGGTTTGGAAATAGTCTTACAACTTTCCCACACCACTCTTCTGCTTTTATCACGATCCTCAGCTGTCGTGATATCTATTCCTTGATCGATCACTTCTAGCATCATCAGATTTAATACACTCCCCCTTTTTCATTGCTCCCCCTTTCTGGCTGCTCCACCTGTCAGATTCTCCCCGTATCAATTATGATTTATCAACAAATCTCCACACTGTCTCCCTCTTGAACAAACACTTTTCTCCCCCTTTGTCAACGAACCCAAAGGACACTTCTTTGTAGTCTGTAACATAGTAGAGAACACATATCAGCATATTAGGGAAAAACACATCATACCTTGGGGAGAGGGGGGTGGGGGGTCCCACATCCACACTATTTCAAGTGCGGGGAATCGACTGAACTCCCAGAGCCAGTCGATGCCTCTCAAAAGCTTTCTTGGGTAAGGCCTTTGTCAGAATGTCTGCAACCTGTAGCTCTGTAGGCACATACTCCAACTTCACGATGACCTGCTCAACCTTCTCCATGATGAAATGATACTTGATCTCAATGAGCGTTGTCCTAGAATGATGGACAAGATTTTTGCTAAGATTTATAGCACTTGAGTTGTCACACTGGATTCCGATCGGAGAATTCACTTCAACTCCCATATCTTCAAGCTGCTGCTTCATCCACAATAACTGTGTGCATGCTTGAGTGGCTGCAATATACTCAGCTTCTGCGGTTCTTAATGAAATATAATCCTGCTTCTTGGTCAACCAAGCAATACATAGTCCGCCAAGATAAAATGAACCTCCAGATGTTGATTTCTTGTCATCTGTTGAACCGGCCCAGTCTGCATCAGTATATCCCAATAATTCTGTCTGAGACTTGTCGTTATATGTCAGCCCGAAGTCCACTGTTCCCTTGATATAACGAAGTATTCTTTTCACTACAAGCATGTGACTTTCCTTGGGATTACTTTGATATCTCGCTGCTTGGCATGTGGCGAAAACAATATCAGGCCTTGTCGCGGTCAAGTACAACAGACTTCTAATAATTTGCCTATATTCTGTGATATTAACTGCCTTGTCATCCTCATATTTTGATAATCTCATCTGGGTAGCAACCATAGTCTTCATCTCCTTGGAATTATCCATTCCAATCCTTCTTAGAACCTCCTTGGCATATTTGGATTGAGAAATAAAAGTGCCATTACTTCCTTGTGTCACCTGTAAACCAAGGAAAAATGTTATCTCTCCAATCATTGACATTTCAAATTCATTTTTCATGAATTCGGAGAACTGTCTGCATTGAGCTTCATCTGATCCGCCGAATATTATGTCATCAACATAAACCAGCACCATCATCCGTTGATTACATTCATTACTAAAATAGAGACAGTAATCAACTCCTCCACGCTGAAAACCATGCTTCTTCAAATACTGATCAAGCCTTGAGTACCATGCTCGTGGTGCTTGTTTCAGCCCATACAATTCCTTCTTCAGCATGCAAACTTTGTTCTCATCCACATGAATAAGAAAACCATCTGGCTGCTCAATGTACACCTCTTCTTCCAGAACCCCATTCATGAACGCAGATTTGACATCCATCTGGAACACTTTAAACTTTCTTTGCACTGCTATGCACAAGAATAATCTGATTGTCTCCAGCCTTGCAACTGGTGAATATTTCTCATCAACATCTATTCCTTCGATCTGGGTGTACCCTTTTCACACTAGTCGTGCTTTGTTTTGAATCACAGTTCCATCTTCATTCATCTTGTTGCGATAGACCCATTTAGTCCCAATGACATTCTTGCCTGCTGGTCTCGAAACAATCTCCCACGTCTGGTTGTTCTCAATCTGATCAAGCTCTTCATTCATAGCTTGAACCCAGTTTTCATCTTCAGCTGCATCAGAAAAACATTTTGGCTCCACCTGAGATAAAAATGATGTCTGCTATAATGACTTAATTCTTCGAGTAAGAACTGGTGATGTCTGGTCACCAATGATATTATGCCTGTAAATTTCAGCTCGACTCTTTGGCTTCCTTGCAGATATAGACTTGACACTTTCTTGCTCATCATTAGTATCTTCTTCTGAGTCAGCCTCTGCCACTTCTACTCCCCCGGTGTTGCTTACCTCATCATCACTTTCATCCAGAAACTGTTCAATGGGTCGTTGAGCAGTCTATTCATTTTCAACTACAGTGACATCATTGCTCTCAACAATTTTTCCCAGCCTCTTATTGAAGCATTTATATGCTTTGCTTTTCCCTGAGTATCCAAGGAATATCCCTTATTCTCCTCATGCCTCAAACTTCCTATGATGTTCTTTGTTGAGAATGAAACACTTACTTCCAAAGATTCGAAAGTATTTCAACATTGGCTTCTTTTTTTACCATAGTTCATACTGAGTCTGCACTTTCTTCGGACATAATAGGGACCTGTTTGAAACATAGACCGATGTCAAAACTGCTTCCATCCAAAATTTCTCTGGTAGGTCCTTATCAATAAGCATAGTTCTGTCCATGTTGTTGATGATAATATTTCGCCTTTCAGCCACTCCATTCTGTTGGGGAGTTCTTACTGATTAAACTCGATGCCTTATCCCATGTTTCTTGAGATAGTTTTCAACCTGACTATTTATAAATTCCGTACCATTATCAGTACGAAACTTCAGAATTTTCTGCCCAAGAATCTTTTCTGATTCACTCCTGTACTGCTTTATGCAACTGAACACCTCTATCTTATGGGTAATAATGAATACCCAGGCCATTCTACTATAGTCATCAATGAAAAGAACATAGTACCTTTGCCCATCTATAGCTCGTGGTGAGATAAGTCCACATACATCAGCATGCACCAATTCGAGCACTCCAGTTGAATTTTGTTCCTTTGGCCTGTATGTATTCCTGATGATCTTCCCTTGTTGACAAGCATCACACGTATGAGTGCGATCACATGATAGTTTGGGAAGGTCTCTATCAGCATCACACTTTACCAGATCTTCCATAGATGGTTGACATAGATGACCAAGTCGCTTATGTCATAGCTGATTTTTTTCTTCTCTGGACAAAATGCATTAGTCTTCTTCCCCACCTACCAGGTAAAGATTCCCCTTTGTTTGTTTTCCCTAAAGAATGACTATTCCATCTTTTCCTTTAACAATAACCATATTCTTGGTAAATAGGATAGAGTTCCCAGAGTCGCATAGTTGACTGACGCTAAGAAAATTATGACTAAGACCCTCTACCACCAAGACATCAGCATGTCTCATTTCTTTGCCCCCAAACTTGGCTTTTCCTGAGCCAACAATCTTCAGGCCTTCATCATTTCCAAATTTGAAAAATCCTTCTTTGTCATATTTTATGCCTATAACCAGATCCTTATTACCCATAATGTGGGATGTGCAACCACTGTCAAGGATCCAAACACCAGAACGATCTGATGCTTTAAGGGAAATTTCAGCAACTACGGCCTTCTCAGTTTTCTTCTTCCTGGTCCATACTTTTTCTTTCATACTCGGCATAGATTGAGACATATGTTCTCTATTAGAGTATGATGGACCAACTTCATCTTGCAAAATTGCAAATTTGTTCTGAACTTTTAACTCACTTGTCGGTTTACTGATCTGCTGCTTGCGAATATTTTGATTCTGCTTTGGCACATTTTTCTGAATGGTCGGAGTGCAGTACCTAGCCATGTGTCCAAATCCTTCACACCAAAAACAGTGTCCTTCAAAAAATATTTTGGAAAACCGTTCTCTGTTTGGATGCCATCTCTGTTCTTGTTCCCTTCAATATCTTTTGGCTATGTAACACACATTCTGTGAATGTCCCATCTTTCCACAATAATAACACCTGATATAAGGTGCATTCCTTCGTGTTACTTCAGCACTACGAGTTTCCCCTTTGGATATCTGAGTATTCTGATTCTGTTTTGTGCTCAAATCCACTTTCAATCTCGGGACAAGTGCTTCTGGTCTAACTTCAACTGCCACAGATTTTTGTTTCTGATTAAGCCATGAATCAGCCTTAACTTCATATTTTCAATTGCAGCTTCTTTCCTACTGAACAACTAGGCTCTTCTTTCTTTTTTTCATTCTTCGTAACGACTTGATTTCCCAAGAATTTTTTGGGATTCAAAGGTTTTTCCTGGTCTTTAACTTTTCTCCGTTGAACGACAACTTCCTCTTCAAGCTCTTCAATACGCTTGATGTGATCTTTCACTTTTCGACTCAAGCAATCGATCTCCCTTTTCTGCTCTTCATTCATGAGCTTATGCTCATCAACCTTTTCTGTGCGCTCTGGCCTGGAAGACTTAAGATTTTAAATTTCTTTCTCAAGCTCATACTTCGCTTCTTCTTGCTGTTGCATGTAGAGTTTGGCATCACATACTATCTTGTTTCCTTTCTTTGTTTTTACTCACCAAACATCTATCTCTTCAAGAGCTTCTTCTAATTCAGCTTCCATGTCAACTCTCCCTTCAATTTCTTCTTCTTCTTCATCAGTTTCAGTTTCTTTCTTTTCTAGAGCACTACTAGCAACATCCACCATCACATTTTGTCCATGATCTTTGCAGTTTTCTATCTCTTCAACTTCTTCACCCTCAGACTCAGCTGAACTGTCAATTTCTTGGGAAAGAAGATTCTTCTTCTTAAAGAAATTTCTCTTGAACTGCTTCTTCCCATTCACATAGGCTGAAGATTTTTTTCATGGGAATCTCAACTTCATCTTCATCGCTTTCTTCTTGAAACTTTTGGGGCATCTTGCAGGAAGATGACCAACCTTTCCGCATCGGAAGCATGCTAGTGGAAGTTTACCTTTAAACATTCCTTTTCCTCATTGCAGATTTGAAGAAAGGAACGACATCACCTCATCTGACTCTTCTTCCTCCTGAGAATCTTCAATAGTGAGCCTCCTCATGGCCTTAAATGCCACCTCTTTGGATTTCCCCTTTTCCACAGCATCGTTGTCATCATTTCTCATTTCATATGCAACAAGAGTGCTGTGTAGGTTATCCAATGTCAGCTCTTTCGGATCTTTATCTTCCAAAACAGAAACTTTCGGATTGAACCGAGGTGGAAGCTTTCTCAAGATGCGCTTTACGATTTTAATGTCTTCGATAATTTCTCCAAGACCCCGCATGTATTCTACCACAGCATTTACCCTGTCAAAGAATGCATCAACAGACTCATTCGGGTTCATTCTGAGATCTTCATACTTTTTCCACAACACTTGCAGCTTTGCCTCTCTGAATTTTGTATCCCCTTCATAAATATTCAAAAACATTTACCACATGGCATGTGACGTTTTCATGACATCACCTTTGTATATATGGGATTAGAGAGGGCTCCCCCTAAGGCGTTTATTGCTTTGGAATCAGCATCCAACTCTTTGTGCTCAGCTTCTGATAATACATCACTAGTAATATCAGCTGTGATACCATGAATAGCTGCTGAAAACACATCCATTCTCAAAGATCGGAAATAGTGTTTCATTCGATTCTTCCATATCTGAAAATTACATCCTTCGAAGATCGGAATCCCTCTATTATTAGTGACCTCCATTGAGAGAAGAACAACTGTCAACCTTTCGCTCTAATACCACTTGTTAGGTCCACTAGGATGAATAACCTATGAGGGGGTGAATTAGGGTATGAATAATTAAAAATTAATGCCCGTTCTGATCTTGTTTCGCTGTTAAGAAAAACACTCTTCTCCCTCTTTCCTGCTGCACAATATAAATAGAAAGTAAAACAAGCATAGGACACAACAATTTTACTTGGTTCACCGCTAAGGGCTACGTCCAAGGACCATACGCCGACAGGTTTCCAGTCGTACCAAGTCCAATAAACTTCACTAGATGTGGATTACAATGTTTGGGCTAGATCACTTCTATGCCCAGGCTCACTGCCTATACAAGGTTTGGGTTAGCTCACTGCTTTCCCAGGGGTCACTCCATGTTTCTCTCTCTCTGGCTCACTACCGGTGGAGAGGATCACCTTCTTCCTCTTCCTAAGCTCACTGCTCTTGGAAGGAATCCACTCACAGTTTATAGACCTGTAGGTCTCTTCATTTGCATGAAAGAATGCATCTTCTCCTGTATGTAGATGCTCTGTTGAATTTCAACTTTCATCTGTAGATGAATATCTCTTTTCACCGAAGGTATCTGGAAAACTTCCAACTTCCACATAGCCCGAAAACCACTTCTGGAGTAAACCTTACTTGGCGCGCAAGTCAATCTTGGCACGCAAGTATCGGCGCACAAGTCACAACGGGCGCGCAAGTCGCCATCAGACACTTGCGCGACTCAAGTTTCCTCAACTCCAAACTTGCGCGACTCTCTTCCTTTTACGCCCAAACCAATATTGGCGCACAACTACCATCCAGCGCGCAACTGCTAACACCAGCGCACAACTTTAACTACTGGCGCGCAAATTCACCTCCGCGACCCACACTCACCACTTGCGCGACCACCACACCTATGCGACGAGAGCTCTTATTTCTCAATGTTTTGAACTCCGTTAAAGAATGAGGAGGGGTGGTCCAGTATTTATAGGCAATCTGACCACCCTGCGCGACGGCGCACAAGTCACCTGCGTGACCCAGTTTCAACGCGCAAGTCTTATGTCCTTTTGGACACTTGCGCGACCAACTCCCAGACTTGCGCGAACCTACTTCCTTTTCCATATTTTGATCTTCTGAACTTGAAAAACATATGGCGCGCAAGTTTTTTATACTCCATGACCTCGGAGCGCAAGTCCTTTTTCCAAAAACACTTTTCTTCATTTGCCGATTTTCAGGCCCTATAATTTGGCAGACACTTGAAAACGGTGCCACCTTGTATCTGTTCTTTTGTACCACCTCCAGTTCATCCATTCCTTTTATCGACGTTCTTGAATCAAACATGGATCGTTGACCTCAGCTCTTGAACTCGACATTACACCATGAAATCTTCTTTGTCAACAAATTTGTATGTCATTGTTTTGCTTTGTCAATAATCACAACTCAGATGTCCACTTTGTCAACAAACACAATCACCTCAAAAATACTTCAATGATACCTTGAGGGATTTCTTCCCAACACTACATAATACATAAAATCATCAATTACTAATAATAACATTAATTTGTTATTTATTTTGTCCTTATTTCATTCTATATCATCATAAATATCATTTTATCATTGATAAATATACTGATTTGATTTTTCTTTTCATAGCAATTTTTTGTAGTTTATAAAGAAAATATGAATCATCTTAAGCATATCCCCTTGGAGTGTAAAACCAGGAGTGCATCAAGTCCTGTTGTCATGTACTAAGACACCCCGAGTCAATCCTGAAACTCCTTGTCAAAGATTTCACTCCTAGTTACATCAGTTCCATAGCCACATGCAATTGTTTGTATCCAGACATGGATTTTATTTCTTAGATAACCACATAATCATTATACTACCAAAACATCATAATACTTAATCCTAAGATAATATATACATAATCTGCACTTAATCATTAGTAATGATAATTATAATTTCAAACTATATATAAATAATTACACAACCTAATAAACAATATATTTAAAATGAACTTATATACATAAATAATTAAATATATAAAACTAAAAAGAAATCAATTTAATATATAAATAAAATTAAATTAAAGAAAAAACATACCTCTAAATGATGATTTGAAAACATCCCCTTTCATTTAGACCACTTACTCCACCGAATGGAAAATTAATTTTTTAGAGAGAGAAGAAGTGGATTTTGAAGAAATGAGGGGAAAATAAAGTGAAGAGAATGGGGGTGGATTTATACTGAGATGAGGCAATGGTGGCATCGCTGATGATGCCTTTCGATTATGTGTGAGGCCAAAAATAGCATCGGTGGTGTCACATTTTACCTTACTAAGAGGCGAATGGTGGCACCCCTATCCCTTTTTTCATGTCATCAATCTAGGCCAAAGTCCATCCGTGGGATGGAAGGAGGCATCACCGATGACGCCTTTGTGGAGGATTTTTTAAGTTTTTTTAACCCATGTCATTATTTTTTTTTCATAAAATGTAAAAAAACTCAAATCTATATCCATAACATCCCGATCTAAAAGATGGCGGTGATAAGGTATTGGTGCATGCTGGGGTTGATAGATAGTGGAGGAGCTCACCACATAACGACATAGTGGAAAAAGGTGGTGTGCTAGCAGGATGTGAGAAATTTTTCGATCAGTGAAGCCACACTATTAGGAGGTTGGTCAAGGAACTCAAGGTCGTATCTTCAAGTGTATTCTAAGTTGGAGAATGGGGGAGTATCCCTAGTGTCAATGGGGTTCATTTGATCTAGTTCTCAACAGTGGGAAAATAACAGGTCAATGAGTTGTCAGCTGGGTGAATATCGAACTAGTGAGGACCCCATAGGGAAGGGTCCACTGAGTAGGGTAGGGAAACTAGATTTTAATACTATTTTTAAATGTGGGTGGAAGAATTAGTTCCTCCACTAGAACCACATACACCCCCGCCATTTTTATATTTTAAAAAATAGCCAAACAAACTACAATTAATTTGTTCAAAAAAATTGTTTTCTTTTATCCAGGCCATATGCCCCCTGTTTAAACATAACATTTTATTTTTTCTTATACTATTATATGATAGAATAGAAAATTTTATTATTATAATACATAATTATTGTTAATGATACCCTGGTTAAAAATATGGTTGTAATAATTATGTATTTTGATGACCTGAAAGTCGACAGTGGTCATATTTCACATTGAAAACTAAGGCCTCTATTTTGGGAAACAAATTAACACATAATATGTCAATTTTCATCAAAATAAAAAAACACTAATAAAAAATTCAATCCATATTAAAAAAATTTAATGACTATAACTTGTCCGTCCGATCTTGGATTGAATCATGTTTTTTTAGATCGGAACTAGAACGAAGAAATTTATCAAATTTAATGAATTTTTTTATTTTTTTCTTCTAAAATCATCACAAATTGATCTAATAACAATTTAATGTAACAAAAATGCATCAGAATCCCCAGGGGTGGTAATTTAAAAAATTTCACCTGTAATCAACATGTGATTTCCCCATCAGTGAAGCATTTACAACATTAATCCAAGCATACCACATGAGGAGATTTCAGAACAAAAAAATAAAAAATATATGGTTTTTTTCCAAATCTAATTTTTTGGTTTTCTTTTCACTGGTGACCGCTTCTAAAAAAATATGAATTCAAATTCCACTAGTTTTTTCACACATGAATTATAAATATATAAGAGCGAGAATCATTGAAATTGTGGTGCCTGAGAAGAGTTTCAACGATGGCTTGATGATAAGATGATAACCGCATCTCCATGAATTTTATTTTAGGGTGGGATCTCGATTTAAACTACATGATCCATCACCTCTCTCTAGATTGCGAGAGATAGAGAATAAGAGAGAGAGGGATATCGAATAGTGATTGGTGGGAGCCCCTCTTATTCTATTTATAGGGTGTTAGAAAATTATATGATATTTCCTCCCTAGGCCTCGAATAATTAAACCACTTTAAACAACATCTTATGTCTACATTAATGTGTCATAAATATTATTATCACATTCTTGTAATGTAATAAATATATTTCATGCTAATAATTTAGTCATTAACTCGGCTCATAATTCCTGTAAATATTCAATGAACTTTGAATATTATAAACTAATATTCATTCAAATAATATTTTCCATGTATTCAACTAAAACTTGTATGTACATTTAATTAATAAATTCAATGTCAATTATTCTTAACATGAATAATTTAAATTTATTCATTACATTTGTGATTGTATCTCTATAGAAAAATCCTAAAGGCAAATGTAGGGGACTACCATGTTCAAAATACATATTCAATTGAGTAGGTAAGATTATTGAATAATCAATTTTGTGTGAACCTCTAGCACCATATCTCAATAATAGCAAATACTATCCATAGAACAAGACCGGGGTATAACAAACCATCATGTCCCTAAAAGAGATAACTAATGTCATAGCAATGAAAGACAGTATACGAACACGCCCTATAAAATATAATCTCTTTTTCTCTTAATATCTCATAAAGAAGTAATCACAATTATCTCATCTCCGTTTATTTTATTTATTAATGTTTTATCTAACTAAGAGAATTTTACTTCGACTTCCATGACCATGGTCTTATGATGGTACTACCATCCTAATCAACATGTCATGAGATATATTACTTCTTTAACATGGAAGTGAAAAATCATTTCATGATCATTCACACAATGTCATACCACTAATGACACACCCACCACAAGCGAACTCTCCACAAATTCATTTTCATTGGTTTTTCCTTTCATAAAAGTATGCAATTAAATGGGACACATTGGCCATGATCTCGATTCAGAAGACCATTACACATGTCCAATGATAGGAACATCTAACGACACCCAAAATATATGGTGTTTCTATTTGTGGGTATGTAATCATGATCTCAGAACTAGAGATAATCAAGCAAAAACTTCATGAGAAGAATTCTCAGTGCTTACGAACCCCCAACACCTAATACTCAAGAATTTAATGTGTACAGTCTGAAATATTTAACTGGACCATAGGAAAAAAGATTAAGATTTATTTCACGTTATCTCAAGGCTCTCATTATTGTTTGGAATCATCTACAATATTTTGATATAAAATTTAATTTATGGGAATTACCATTTCCATAGTGCAGGAAAAAAATTTAACACTATAATGGTAATTAGATATCATTTAAATCTTACTTGTATAAGAATTATTGTAATAAAAAAACATATTATAGTTGGGTCTTGCGAACAAAATATGAATGGATTTATCCCCTTCTCAACCCTTTATATATTACCTTAATTCCTATGAATCAAAACAAGACCTATGGTGCATGATATTTTTAAAGAACATCCATGGCTTCCCATTTCATTAATAGTGTTCAAAAAAGTGTCATACCAGCTATGATGGATGTTGATTATGAGATTTAAGAATCATCGGACCTTGGTGGATGAGTTTCACAGATTCATATTAGGCTCATGGGGTTTTAAGATCAATCGATAGTGGGGATTATAGATAGTCAGCATATCAATATCTGGTTCATCTTGAATGAATGCCTGATTCCTGCATGGTCTTAGGCACCTCACATATTTAAAGAGTTTAGTTTCTTCTTATTCTGATGGAGCATTGAATGACACATTAAGAATGACTCATCTACCATGGCCATATCGTCTTTTTTTCCCATTACTCCACCTACCCTTTCAATATCTATCTATTTTTGAAATCTTGGGAATATTGTAGGTATTTTCTTGTATTCTGGTAAGATAACCTAAGTTGTTTGTCATATGGTTTCCCCTAGGGATTATATTGAAGTTGAAGTTTCAATAACGCTGATTGATTATGTTTATATCTCTATTTGATTGGAGTTCTAGTATAGGCAAATGGTTATATATGAATATCGGTTGAGATATTGTGATTCTTGCATAATATGGCGACGTGTGAAGGATCAGTTTAGGAACATGCATTAGATGAGGGTTGAGTTGGGGTTAAAACAGATGGTTTCCCCTCATATGGCACGTGGGAAGTGGGTGACATATTAAAATGATCAAATTCTTAGGTCAATGAGTCTGATGAATGTATAGGCTAGCCAAATCATTGATCAGGGGACTGATGAAATTATAATAGGTGACTGCACGATACATAAGTATTCATCTAGGTTTCAACTGAGGCCTATGTTGAGTGGTATTTTTAATCACTTAAAGTGGGATTTTAAGTTCTTGGGTGTATATGTTTCTCAATATAAGAAAGCATCAGGGGATTCTGTGGAGGGAATCAAGGATGAGGAGGCTAGTAAAACTTGTGGGGATGTGTCCTCTATCAAGACGATCATTCCTATACTAGTGAGGGTATCAGACTCACATTTAGAGGCACATAAGGTGGGATGGGGGGGTTTGGGCGGGGGAGGGGGTGGTGCTTTCAATAAATATGGGCTAATACGACAACTTCTCAATGACAGTTTGAAGCATAGGTAAAATTCTATTTTAACCTTCAACCACTTTGACTGATTGGAGCCAGAGAAGTCTATATTAATTTAACCTAATGAAGTTGTAGTTAATGTGGATGGTGGTGATCTCCAATTCATTTCCCAAGATTCCAACTATTTGTTCATGTTGGACACAAAAAATCATCCCCTATTCTTAGGTTGATCTATGGTTCAAACAAGTGGTCTAGGAATGCCATTTCTACAAGAATGAGGTTAATATAATGGAAACAATAAAGTGGAAATTAATTTTCATGAGAGGTTTTAGGAAAATTATGGATTTTAGAATATTAGAGATATGTTGGAGGAATAATTATGACTATGACCATATACAATTAGACCAGGATGCTAGTGATGATCATGAGGGGCTGTAGGTTTAGGTCATTCAGTTGGTTCTGATGGGGGATGAAGACATTCAAGGTGATTGGGATCATGGATATCATATTGATAAAGTCTTGTACAATGATATCATCACACATGGTAGGGAGAAAGAGTTTTGAGGTTCCATTTCTACCCCCTATAGGAGGCTGAGGGAGGTCCTCTTCAAAGGCTTATAAAAAAATGTTTCTGATCTATAGCAAGGTTATCCTAATTTGTTTTCCTCCAATGATCTATTTTCTTTGCAATGGTAGAGGCTTGGGGATGGATATCTTGAACACTTCATGTAGCATAAAAACTCACCTTTATGCACATATAATTATTTTATTAAGTAATTATGTGCATCAATTCCTCAATCCTTGATCATGGAATACTATTTGATCATCAATCATTCAAATATTTATAATATAAGTAACAAAATTAAGCATGATAATGAAATGAAACCAATGAGTGTACCCAAAATTACATAACTCTCTAATGTATTGGGTAATATTTTAAGAGAATGAGGTATCATGAAAGGGATTCGAGAGTGAACCTATTCCATCATGGGAATTTTTCTGTCATGATATCATGGTATATATATTTGACCTATGTTTATGATGTACTTTTTTAAGTTGTTACAACATTCCCTGTGTTTTCATTTTTTATCATCCTATGTCATACCTCATTTCTTACATTTATGATTGTCACAAATTTTTGGTCTCATTGATATGCATATTGACTGAAATGTATTACATTCTTCATTTTATTCCATGTTTATCCAATTATGGTGCTTTCTAGATCACCCCTTTATTATGTATGTTATTACGTAATCCAATTTAGTTTTCTGTATGAGGGAATAATATGAGAATGTTAACAATGTTTTTAATAAAAATTATGAATTTCTTGGTTTGAGCTATTTTGTAATCTTAATAATTCCCAAATACACTATACATATCAATCTTTCTGGTTTTATTATGTTTACTCTTATGTAACAAATCACAGATTAATGTGTAATAAAGAGAAGGGTTATCATAGGTGGTATCAAAGGCAACATTTACTTATTTTTGGGATTAGGATTAGAAAACTATAAATAAAGCATGATAGATAAAACAATGTATAAGAAAATATAACTAAATATTGTTAATGTATTGATTATGTGGCATATCGATAAAATAAAACCCTTTCTAGATACAACATGTGGATGTGGTTACCAAAAATTTGTGCATAGGGGTGAACCCTAATAACACCCTACTGACCTAGACTCGATCAAAAATTGGAGAACGACAGTGAGCCTTGATTCACATCTAGTTTGAAACTCTCGGGGTATATAAATATTTATAATCACAAGCTCATTATAAGCCATTATTAATGGAATAAAAATTCTCAAAAGAGTATATTGCATTAAATGTACTATTGAAAACTTAGATGGAAACCTAGAAATTCAATATTCCATAATTAAATGTCATTTATAATTTATCCCTTTTAATGTCATCAGATTCCCATTTAAGTATTTACTAGTTTTAAAATTATCATACATATGTATATATTAGAGGATTTATATGGTTATAACTAGAATACAAAAGTAAAACAATGGATTCACATACATATTTTTATTCATTTCTTTATATCATGCATGTTTAATAGAACTATTCAATCACCACCCTAAAACATTGATGTAAACCATTTAGTGAGAATTTAAAATGCATAAATTATAAAATCCCAACTATATAACCCCTACACTATAAAAATTTGGGGGCTAAAATTAACAACATACATTGTGATTATCCCTTTAGTGGAAATTGATGAAATTATATCCATTGTTTGGATTTACATTTATAAGGTCAACATAAATTATCGTGAGAGCGAAATCACTCTATACATCTGGAATCATTCTCTAAATATATACAAATTCAAAAACAAGGAGGAATATACATTTTTAGCATCATCTCAAGGATGGATATTATTGATATATTGATAATCATAACTTGCTCAAATTATTGAGTTTAAGGAAATAATCATCCATGAAAACCTGAAAACCGTGAAGGAATACACTGATGTATTTCTTAAATAATTTTTTGTTTTTCATCTGACTGGAGAGGTTTAATTTCCAATCAGTCTTATACCTGGGTAATTTCCATTATCTAATAATTCATATAGAATATATATTGTGGAACTTGATGATTTATTGATATAACTACAGGAGAATCTAAATAAAGAGTTCTTATTCCCAAGAGGGTCACCTTGAGGTAGACCAGTCCTTTTTATCAAGATGTTGAATGGGTCATTGATTATTTTCATTTATTATTATGAACTCAATAATATTCCATTGAAGAATAATTATCCTCTACCATATATTGATGAATTGATCAATCAACTATATATATAAAAATATTTATGTAAGGTAGATCTTGGATTATGATATTATCAAGTAAGGGTAAGGAAGGAAGATATCCCCAAGACCTCATTCAATAAAAGATTTGAGCATTGTGAGTTCATATAAATTCGATTTAGACTCACTAATTCTAAAAAAATATTAATTTTCTTGATAAATCAATTCATTAAATATTTCCTTGAGAAAATTTTGGCAGTCTTTATTTTGGATATTTTAATATATTCTAAAATAAAGGAGGATTATGGGGAGCATTTGAGAACTATGATAAAAAACATAGTAAAGGATAAGCTTTACAAATAATATGGAAAATGTGATATATGATTGAAATAATTTACATTATTAAGCTATATTATCAGAATAAATGGGTTATATATAGACCCTTGAAATATATAAGCAACTTATGGATAGTTGAGGCCAATATCAAGGATATAAATCTAAACATTTCATGGATTAGATGGGTACTATCATAGAATTTCAAGATTCATATCAATATTTTCAAACCATATATCCAAGGTAACATAGAATGGTGAAATGTTTGTTTTGAATGATGAATGTGAACTGAGATTCATGGAATAGAATAAGGGAAATATCTCTACACCTCTAATCACACTACCCATAAGGTATTCATCGATGCTTTAGAAAAGGGATGGGTTAGTATTCTAATTAAAAATGAAACATTTATATCCTTAACTTCATGTAATTTTATTGTTAATGTGAAATGATAAAAAACATAGGACAATGAGTTTTTTATAGTGATATTTTAATTGAAAATATATCGGTATTATGTCTTTTGTCGAGAAGTTTGAAATAGATACAAATCACTACATCCTCAACTATATATTGACACAAAAATAGTTAAATACGCATTTGAAGTGATGGTTAGAGTTTATTAAGGGCTATAACTACTCAATCCACTACTATACAATTAATAAATAATGTTTTAGATTCACTATATAGAAAGAATCCTAGAATTTTATCAATTATGTGAGTTAAAAAGGATCCAATTTTCATAGACATGAAAAGGATGGGAAATGGAATAACTATGGAAAAGAAAATCATCAATCCTTTCAAAAATGATTTCTCAACCATGAATTTTGGAGAATGTAAAGGATTCTCTAGGAGATTATGTGGGAATTTAGAAGAAATTAGAATCTATAATAAAAGATACATCCCGAAAGCTAAATGTTAATGATGAAGGCGTTATGAGATTTTGGGTCACAACTATGTGCACCATAAAATCATGATTTGATGAAGGAGTTATTGTATGATTAACATACATCCACCATATCTATCCATCCAAGATGCTCATAGATGTATCGAGATTTATGAGAGGAATATTGGTCAGATAATATGAAGAAGAAGATCATTGAATATACATCAATATATCTTGTATGTCTTCAATTTAAGTCATAAAGAATAAAATTTCAAAGGGATGATGCATAAATTAACCATACATACATGAAAATGGGAAAAATCACCATGGAAATTTTTCACCAGTCTCTGGAAGAAATCAAGAGGAAATAATTCTATATGGGTTGTGATGGATCATCTTAAAAATACTAGTCATTTAATTTCAATTTATGAAGGATTGGATGTAAATCAAATTTCAATGATATAAATTAGTTAAGTAGTAATGACTCATGGAAGAATGCTATCAATTTTATATGATTGAAACCCATGTTTTACCTTTTTGTTTTGGAAGATTCTCCAATATGGTCTAAATAATGAGTTGGGATTCATCCTGACTTATCACCCTCAAAATGATGTCCAATCTAAGCTAATTATCCTGAAAATAAAAGAAATTTTGAGTGAATACACAATTGATTACAATGGAGGATGGAATAAACATATTCCTATGTTAGAGTTCTCATACAATAATAGTTTCAAATCAGGTATCAAAATACTCCAATATGAAGCAATATATTGGAAGATCTGTTGAAAAACATCATGCTAAGATGAAGTCAGGGAACACAAACTAATAATTCCTATAAATGGTGGAAAAGTTCAACACTATTCAAAATCACATCAAGGCTACTAAGAGTAATGAAAATACATATGCTAACAATCATGGATGAGATAGACATTTGGATGTTAGAGACTACATAATATTTTATATATCTCCATGTAAGAAATGAATGATATTTGGGAAGAAGGAAAATATTAGTACAAGATACATTAGTCCCTTTGAGAGAGTTTACGATGTATGAGTGGTGGCCTGTTGACTTTCACTCCCACATAACATATATATTGTTTATGATGTATTCCCAATATTCCTATGGATGAAGTACATAATAGAACTATCAAATATATTCAATCCATATGGTTTACAATTTGAGAATCAACATTCCTATGAGGGGATATTGGTGATGTTCTTAGATATGAGAGACAATGTTTTACAGAATAAGATAATGCACCTGATCAAAGTGCAATTTAGAAACCAAATGTTTGAATAAGCGACATCGAAAGCAGATGAACTAATAAAAATATTACACTAATCCATTTTAATATGTGAAAAGGAAATTTCAAGTGTAAAATTTCTAAAGTAGGTAATATTGTATCAACCCAATCTTTTTTAAATAAAATTTACCTTACGATTAAATTAATTAATTAATTAATTATTATAGATATAGAAAACAAATTCACAGATTTGGTTTCATTATAACATATTATATTTAAAATACAATTAATAGTCATTAATGTTGATAATAATATCTATGAACAGTGGTTGTATGATTAGTATAAATATAGGGTTTCATCAAATCTAATTTACACAGACAATGGATGTGGTGGCCTCAACAAGTTGGATCACCCCATATGAATCCCATTTATAGGTTATTCCAAGGGATATAAAATCACCAGGATTTTTTTTGATATATACCATGATGAGATATAAAAAAACATGTATGAGTGAAACCAATTATGGGATAAGATCATTCTCATCGAAATCACAACCCAAACCATATACGCTGAAGCACTCAATGAAAGTCTCACCATCACACACCATATTCTTAGGGGGTTTTCTAGTGTATTAAAGTAATATATATAAAGACCCTAATAATATGAATATGTATATAATAATGAATATATATTCATTTTATTATTATTAATTATAAATTATTTTTGATTTTTATTTAATAAAACAAAAACTATATTTTTGGGTAATATCTGAATTCAATTTATGAATTAATGAATTAATGAATTCAATGATTTTACAATTATATAATACTTTAAAAATAAATTATTATTAAATAATTGTTGTTAAATATAAATGATCATATAATTTTTATGAATTTAAATGTAATTTTTATAAGGGTTCAAAAACTGTCATTGTTAAAAAAAATATCATCATTTTTAAATAAATGTAGATTATTATTTTAAATGTGAAAATTCACATATATAAAAAATTATAAGGATAAGATAAATATTATTTTTGGGTTTATAATTATAAAATTATCAAATTTGTTAATTTTTCTTAATTTTTAGAGAGATTTGAATATTTGGCTTAAATAAAAACACGATATAAATATACGATGTGTATTATGACATCACGATGACCAAAAAATGATGTAATAAATTCTATAAAGAGTAATGAATACAACATACATATTTTCCTTTCAATATAATGAAATATTATTATTTTTTGACTAATTCTAGAAAGCCTTTATGTAACAGCCCAAGGAGTTACAGATAAATTTAAGACAGGATGTAATGCACACAACACTGAGAATCTATAAAAAAATCATAGTTATTATAATAATTCAAACCAGATATTTATATCCTATACATTTAAAATATTTTTTTTTCCAACTCTATAATTTGAATTTCTGAAAACGGATGTACTTTGTTACAATCAGTAAGATATTTAGAGTTTGATAAGATCAACTTAAATTTTCTGGTGAATAATAACATAACCCTGAGGAATAATAATACAACCTTTATGAATAGTAACATCACCAATGAAAGTATAAATATAATTTAGGCCCCTTATAAATGAATGTATGATATGATGTGAATATTTTAAAAAATAATAATTAAGTGTTGGTATTTTTGTGAGTATGAAATATGTGATTACAATTTTCTAATTAATAAAAATTTTTAAAACCTAATTGATTTTACTAAAACATATTAATAAATCAACCTATTGTTTTATTATTATTTTAGGACAATTTTATGAGACTATAGTTATATTTTTAATGTGTTATAAAATAAGTTATAAATTTAAATTTAAATTTTTCTAGTAAAAAATGATTTTAATTGAAAATTAAATTTAGAAAATTTAGAAAATTATTTTCTTCAAATAGAGTTTCGTTTTTATTCTATACTTTGAAAAATTTTAATGGTGAATTTTTTGGATTTTCATGAAATACAAAAATTTTAAGGCAATATTAAAATAATGTATTTTATTGTAGAAATACATTATAAGAAAAATGTACTATTCCTTGGGTCATAGATTATGTAAGAACACATGGTTAAAACTCACACAATATTATTAATCTTTATAGTTGCAAGAATCTACAATATTTTTTCTTTTGAGAAAAATAATAAAATAATAAACAAAATAATGAGAAATCAACACTCTTCACTACTATAAAAACCACCCTCACCCCATATTCTCCTCAGTTATTAAGGCCTTAAATATTTTCAATGTTCTACCAAAATAATCTTCTATAGTGCCTCATCATTTATTGGAGATATTGGACACAACAAAATACCAAAACCCCTTTCCTTAAAGATGTTTTCAAGGAGGATAATTCAAGAGGAAAATCCTCATCAATTTTTTTTAATTTCATTTCCATTAATTTTTATTTTATTATTCTATACTCACATACTATGTCCAAATGAAAATGATGAATCCTATATAATATTTATTCTATAATGATATCATGATAATGTAATATCCATTTTCAATCTATTTATTCTTTATCCTTTATTTTAACAAAACCATCGTCTTAGAGGTACAGATTTACAACCATTATGGACGTTGAACTTTAGTTCTTCAATTTATTTATCAAGACTGATCATGATACATTTTTACTGTAAAAATAGACATTAATATATTTATTATATCCAATTTAATATTTTGGAACTAGTATATATACATAATATAATTTCATACAACAAAACTAGTTCATCATTATCGAAATACCACTATAGTAAGCTAAACGATTATCATTAAATATATTATCTAAAGAATCATCCTCAAAACATATAACTATATGATATGAATAACCATTTACAGTTATGTATTGTCATTACTAACATATAAATACTATTATGTAGAATCATACTTAATTTACATGAACTCTGTTACCTAAGTGAATCAATCTTGAAAACCAAGAAAAGGATTTCTCACAAACGATGAAATTAGACTATATAAGTCATCAATAATGAAATAAATGAACTCAATAAAATTATATTTAAAAAAATTTACTTATATAAAAGGTTATTAATTAATTAATTAATGTATTTAATTTTATAATACATGAAAAGTGCATAAATGATTCAGACATAGGGTTTGGGTTTTCTACCCTAACATCCAATATAATTTAGGTTACTACTTTTCGCTCTTTACTACAACAAAATTCATAATAATTGATATTTAATCCTCATATATAATGTGTGAATTTATATATATATATATATATATGTAACAATCTGAATCATTCTTTATTTTATGGGTATTTACATGTCGTAAAAGGATAATTCTAAAATTCATCCCGACAAACATGTCAGATTCAAGTGAACTTCTCGAAATCATACCTATTCTTAAGATTAATCTATAAATTTTTTATTACGTCATTATTTTTATAAAATCACTCCTTTTATTGTGGAAAAAATATTTCACTTCTAGTTTTCTACTAATATTTTTCGAAAAGAACTCTTATTTGAAAAGTAAAAGAGTATTTCCCTAAAGTATTACTAGATTATTTAATAAGGGTATTTGTATCAACTTAAAAACTTGTTTTTATGATTATGTTTATTTGGGATTAATATTTTATTATAACTTATAACGTATTTTATTGAATGGTTTATGATATTTTTGTTAGTGGATGTGCTATCCCGATACCATTCACTATATTACATTGAATGGTTAGTGTTTATGCTTACTAATTCAGGAAATTTATTTACATTTAACATGTTAGTTTCAAAATGAATGTATATGTTTATTATATTTATACAATTTGATATGATTAATGCATTAAAAACAAAAGGTAACTGGTGGGGCCCTCTATATCCCCTCAATGCATCGGTAGGTCTTATGAGAAAATTCAACCTGTGTTTTTACCCATTATGTATGATATCTGGGAGGAGGCCATGCCGTTATGATTATGATGTTTGAAATTATGCATTACCTCCTTATAAATATAGAAATTTCTTGTCAATGAGATTATTTGACTAGTATAATATCAATGATTATGATTTATTATGGAATTATAATTCATTAATTCTCCTTATTTTATGCTCAAGTGTACTTTTAATGGCATGTTTACCATTATTTATTCACAATAGTTTTTAATTTTCCTTTTTTGTATTATATAAACTTTCTGAGCATCTGAACTTAACCCCTTAATATGTTTTTCCGAATATGTGATTATTTATGTCATGAATGACTTGAGAGTATAATCTAGATGTTTTTTTGTGTTGCCAATATAGTTACTATGTTGTACATCATTTCAAGTTGTAATGAAACTATTATGTATGTATCTAGTTTTCTAATGCAACTAAACTATTCCTTCCATTGGGATACATCTTCATTATATATATTCCAATATAACAAAATATGGCACCAGATATTTGAAACTGGGGTCAGGGTCCTTACAGTTGTTATTAGATGAAGTTTAGTAGAAACCTTAAAAACATGATTTTCAAAATATGGATTAGGGGAAAAATCTATAAGATTGAAATTAAGAATAATAATAGAATAACACCCTATAATTTTTTTAAGGAATAGATTATGCGGGTCTACCTATAAATACATATCTTTCTTGATATTAAAATAAAATGTTGTTCTAGAATAGATGTACCTAAGAGTAACAACTCTGACAAGGTGTTCCAGGCCTTACTCATGGTAACCTAGGGCACGAAAATGAGCCTTACTCCGCAGTTTGTCTGACACACCCTAGGGATATGCTTAATATAATTCAAAATTTCATTACCAACCATTATTAAGGATTTAAATGTATATATGTTCCCAAAGAAACCATACATTTTATTATGAGATTAAAAATGGATAATATATAAATTTATGTTAATTTTTTTCTAGTTATATATTATACATTTTTATTCAGAACCTAATTCTCTTTATGACATTATTTAGAAATGAAACATAGTAGAAGGAATGAAAACTGAACAAAATCATGTATCCCATGTATGGATTTTCTCTTATGCAATAAAATAACGTCGTTAATAGTGCCATAACTGGTGCTGATCATCTTATAAATATACTAGGATTTCTCAATCATGTTATGAACAATATGCTTACCTATATGGATCATCATGACCAACAATGTGGAGGAGAAATGTTAGGCCACCTTATATGGCAACAACCTCCATAATTCAATGAGACTACAAACCCATTTATAGAGGACACATGGATAAGTTCCCTAGAGAAGATAATTTTTACAAAACAAAGATGAATATTAAATCACAAATATGGGATGGATTGAATTTAAGTAAATTTTCCTATAAAAATATTTTCTTTTCCAACACAGAGTCGATATGGAGAGGTAGTTTTTGAGTCTAAGACAAGATGTGGATAAAAATCTTTCCCTGTATGAAGACATATTTACGAGATTATCAAGCCATGTTATGGACCGAATATGTAATATAATGATAATTTTTGATGGATTCCTTAATGGTTTAAATACATTCCTCCGAAGGGAACTAGTCTCCAAAAATTTCTCATCATATGATTATTTACAACCATGTAATATCAAGATAGAAAATGAATTCACTATGTTTTTTTGAGTTTAATATAATCAAATGGATGAATATGGATGTAGAACTCAATGAGAATGGAAATAAGGAAGAGATAAAGAAGTGAAGAATTTATTTTCCACCCTGTGATAATTATGGTAAGAAACACTCTAGTACTTTCCAGACAAGTATTTGTGTTTTTTACAAATATGGAGGAAAATCCCACAAATCTCGTGATTGTATGGGAAAAAAGAATCTACCAATTTTCAATGCTAAAATGTCAAAGAGATGATACATTTATGAGAATTATTGTTTAATGAATCAAGGAAACCATTCTTACACAAAAATGGGTTACGTTCATATGGAAAAAAGAAGGAGAAGATGTTTTTGATGAATTTTTGAAGAGTTTTGTGAATTCTCCAATATTGACTCCACCACCAGGAAATGGATGATTTTTTATTTATAGTGAATTGTAAAATAATGGACTTGGTTGTGTCCTTATGATGAATGATAGAGTTATTTACAATTCATCAAGGTAGTTGAAAATTCATGAACAGAACTATCCAACTCATGATCTTGAGTTATCAGATATAATGTTTTCTTTTTTGATATAGAGATATTATATCTGTGGTGAAAGATTTGAAATATATATGGATCATAAGAGTTTGAAATGTATCTTATCACAGAAATAGATATACATGAGGCAAATTTTATTTCTCTATATAATCAAGGATTATAATTGGTTAATACATTACTACCCAGGGAAGGGGAAAACAGTATAAGACACTTTTATTAGGAAGAATCATGAACTTACAAAAGAAATGAGGATTGAAAAGTACCATGTGTACATGGATCAATAGAAGATGGTTATGGTAATTATCAATGAAAGTGAAACATAATTACATTTTATAACTTGTTTCCCAATCATCTTTATTAGAATGAATTAAAATTACTTATTGTAATGATGATAATCTTGAATGAAAATTAAATCTGTGAACGATGGGATGTTCCTAGACATCATGTGTGAGGACGGAATTTAGAAATATTGTATGAGCCTATGTGTAATCTCTATTCTAGACATAAAAATGGAGTTATTGGATGATAAAAAAATATTGATTTTCTCTATACACCCAAGAATTACTAAGATGTATGGAGATCTAATGTAAAATTTTTGGTGGGATAATTTGATGTGGGAAATTTCAGATTATGTATCAAGATGTTTAGTCTGTAAAAAGGTGAAGGTGGGATTGAAACATCATAGAGGTTTCATGAAACCCATACCAATTAAACATGAAAATGGGAAGACATCACATTTTATTTTTTTCACTGGATTACCAAAAACCCCAATAATAAATAATTCAATATGGTTTATTATTGATTGAAATACCAAATATTCACATTATATCTCTATAAAAGAGGATTTTCCACTAGAGTGCCTTTGAAGATTTTATATTAATGAAGTTGTAAGAATTCGTAGTGCACCTCTCTCAATTGTGACTAATCGTGACCCATGATTGACATCAAAATTTTGGAAAATTATCCAGAAGGCTTTGGATATAGAGATTAATATTAGTACTTTTTATCACCCTCAAATTGATGATCAGTCACAATGGAAGATCCATACATTATAAGATATTATGAGATCATGGCAACATGATTATCAATGTATGTGGGATCATTATTTACCTTTAGTGGACTTTTCCTACTATAATAGTTTCCATTCATGTTTTCGAAATCCACCATATAACGAATTGTGTGGAAATATATGTCATTGAAAATTTTTTTGGGATGAAGTTGGTGAAAGATAAATTGTGTTTCTAGAGCTTATGGAGGAAACAATGGCGAAGGTAAGGAATATTCAAACCCATATCGAAGCTGGTATGCCGATAATCAAAGGAAGGATGTGGGATTTCAAGTGGGAGATCATGTTTTCACGAAAGAAACTCCATGGAAGGAAGTTATAATATTTTGGAAGAAAGGGACACAGAGCCTCAAGTATGGAGGTTAATTTGAAATTATAAAGAGAATCAAGTATTTGGATTATATTTGGAAATTCCACATACCCTTTCTATCATACATAGTTTTTTCCACATCTCATTTTTAACGAAATACATGATGTACCCAATGCATGGTCTCACTTCTTAAGGAATAGATCTAGAACATGATTTATCCAACCATGAAGAGACTATCAGGGTTTTCAATACTAATGAACATGTGTTGAGAAATCAGACGACTCAGTTGGTAATGGTATGTTGGGAAAATCAAAAAAAATTAGATTCAATGTGAGAGCTTAAGAATCATATGATGAAGACCTACACAAATGTTTTTATGAGGTAACATTTTGGTAATTTTAAGGATAATGTTTTTTAATGGATATTGTAACACAACAAGTATTTACAAATAAATTAATTATAGAATGTAATGGACACAACACTGAGTCTCTATGAAACAACACTTTGTTATTATAATTATTTAAATTTTATAGTTATAATAAAGCCATGAAAAATAATTTTGTTGCTTTTGTGATTTGAATTTCAAAAAATGAATATATATTATTGTTATTAATAATATATTTAGAGTTTGTCAGGATCAACTTATTTTTTTTGGTAAATATTAACTTGACCCTTATTAATAGTAATATGACCATTATAAAAAGTTAATTTTTATTTGAATGTATAAATATAATTTATGAACCTCATACCGGAAAGTATGATATAATGTGAATATATTAAAATTCAATAATTAAGTGTTGGTATTTTTGTGAGTAATAAATTTTTATTTAAAATTTAATAATAAAAAAATTGATATAAAAGAAAATTCATTTACATAAAATATATTCATAAATCAACATTTTTTTCATATGATTTATGGATAAGGTTATGAGACCTTCATTAATTTTTTAAAGACTTAAAAAATCAATTATTTTTTTAAAAGTGTATTTTTTTAGGAAATAATGATTTTAATAAAAAAAATAAAATTTTCATATTTATATTTTTTTCTTTAAATAGAGTTCTTTTTTGAAATATGCATTCCAAGAAGGGGTTTGGGTAAATATTTGGTGTTTTTCTGATATACTAGAATTTTTAGTGAATAGTAAAATACAATAATTTATAGTCTAAATACATTATAAGAAAAACAATCTATACATTGAGTAATGGATTATTTAATAAACCTTTGTTAAAACCTAAAAGAAATTATTATTGTATTTAGTAACAAAAATCAACACTATTTCATGTCTTGAGAAAAATAATAATATAATGAACAAAATAATGAGAAATCTCCTCTATCCTCCACTATAAAAAACACCTTACCCACACATCTCCTCACTCTTATAAGCCATGTTTTTTGTAAACGTTCTACCAAAATAGTCTTCCCTAGTATCTCCCCAAATATAGGAGAATATGTTCTTACCAAAAGACTAAAAGCCTTTTCCCTAATGAGGTTTGAAGGAGGATAATTCAAGAGGTAAATCCTATTCCTTTTTATTTTAATTTCATTTCAATTATTTTTTGTTATCCTATCATCACCTAATCTATCCAAATGATCATTATGAATCTTGTAACATCAATATATTGTAATGATTTATTGTTAATGTAATATAAATTATCAATATCTTTACACACTCTCTTTCATTTATTTTAAATACGAAGACATCGTCTGAGAGGTGCCGATTTACATCCTTTGAGGACAACGACCTTTCGTTCTCCAATTTACACTTCAAGAATCATCATGATAAAAATTAATTATTTAAAATATACTAAAATGTGTTTTCTATAACCAATTTAATTTTTTGGAACTATTATTTAAACATAATAGCAATTCATACCACAAAACTAGTTCGTGGTGTTCAAAATACCACCGTAATAAGATAAACAATTATCACTAAATGCATTATCTAATGAATAATCATCAAACCACATAAACATATGATATATATAACCATTTATAATTATTTATTATCATTTATAACATTTTATTACAATTTTATAGATTCATAATCATTTTACATAAACTTCCTTACATATAGACATGTGAACTGATCATGAAAACTAAGAACCCAAATGATCCCGAATGATGAAATTAAATATTGTAAGTCATCAATAATCACATAAGTAAAATTAATAACACAATAATTGATGAAATAATTTAAAAATAGGTTCTAAATTAATTAATTATTGGATTTAAGTTTATTATCCATGTCTTTTTTGTCATATATGGAAATTATTCCAAAAAAAGATAATGGTTTTCAACCCGAACATCCAATTTTATTCAGGTTACTATTATTCTCTCATTACTCCAATGAAATTCATTATTATTAATATTTTCTACTCATAAATTATATTTTAATGTTCCATATAAATATACCAATAATAATCATTCTTTACTTTATTTGTATTTACATGTTATAAAAGTATTTTTCTAAAATTCTTCAAGAAAAACAAGCTCAATTATAATGAACTTCTCGAATTATTACCCATTTTAAGTGAACTATATTTTATTTTTAAGCCATAATTAATTTCATAAAATCAATCATTTCATTATGAAAAAAAATATATTAGTCCAATTATGGTTTTATGCAATATTTTTCCAAAATTAATTGTCTTAACAATGTAAAAGAATATTTCCATCAAGTATTATGGGATGATTTTATAAAAGAGTTTCCATATATTTCAATAATATTGTTGATTTTTATGTTTAATCGTGTTAAATATTTTATTATATCATATTAAATATTTTATTTAATAGGTTATGATCAGTTTGATTGTGTAATTGCTTTCATGATAGTATTTATGATTTTACTCTGAATGGTTAGTGTTTTTGTATATTGATTTTGGAATGTTATTTACATTTTATATGTTTATTTCAATATGAATGCATGTTGTGGTTATATTTATACCATTTTATATGATTAATGTATAGGAAATAGAATGTAACTGTGGGTGCCCCTATATCCCCTCAATGGATCGGTAGGTCTCATGAAACAAACCAGCCTTGGTTTTTACCCATTATGTATGATATCGTGGACGAGGCTATGCTGTTATGAATATGATGTCCAAAATAATGAATAAACTCCTTAGTAATTTAGTAATTGTTTTTATAAGATAAAATTTTACTAGTATAATATAAATGTTTTTGTTTTATTATAGAATTATAATTTTTTAATTACTTCTATTTTATGCTAATATTTTTTAATGGAATATATACTTTTTGTTATTCACAATGCATTATATTTTGGCTTTTGTTGTATTACATAAAATTTCTGAGAAACTGATCTCACACCCTTTATATGTTTTGATTTTCCATAAGATGCGGACATATATATCATGAATGACCTGATAAGAAAATCTAGAATTTTATGGGTGTTTCCAATATAGTTACTATGTTATAATTCATTTCAATTAGTAATGAAACTATTGTGTCTGTATCTAGTTTTCCAATGCAATTAAACTATTAATTCCATTGAGATAAGAGTTCATTGGTTATATTCCAATTTAAAAAATAGTGCTCCTAATCTGGGAAACTGGGGTCAGGTTCATTACACTTTATGAATACTCAAAAAAACATATGATATATTTTGAGGTTTTAAAGTCATTTTATTATAAGAATGAATAAATTTCACATCAACAAGGGTATAATACAAATTATATATATAGTTTTCCTAATAGAAATTAAAAAACACCCCTTTTTGGAAGAAATTGTGAGGGGAATCCATAGTAAGGTTTGTGGAATTGGTTCTTTTATTATATAGAGTCCAAAAACTATGTTTGATACAGAATAAAGAATTACCTAATCATTTCCTATAGAAACCCATCAAAGCACCCATTTTTTTTACTAAAATACAGTTGATGAAATCCTTATCCATAAACCCTCAAATAGAGTCCACCTATGGTCCCCCAATCTGTAATTAATCTCTTCCCAAGAATATATAATCACCCTTTCAAGGTAAGGGATCATCTCCATCTCCTCTTTAATAATGTTTCTTCTTTATCATATTTATTTTATATTTGATTAATTATGATTGTATATGTTGTTCCATATTCACATCACTATAAATTTTTTATATAAATGATGATATACCCCTTTAACTCTTATTAATACCTTCCTTTAATATTTATAATCCCCTGTCATGCTGCTGAAATTTCAAAATGAATTTCTATGCCGAAACATTGTACGGTTTATATCAATTACCTTTTTTATCAAGGGTGGTCACCTTTATAAATTTATACTTCTTTGATTGGGAAACTACTTGTATGAATTCCATACTCCTTGATCATGGAACGGAATATATTGATAAATCATTCCAGGATATATGATATATGTGGCACACATATGCATGAGAAGGATTTAAAAGTGATGTGTGTCCCCTGAATTATATTGAGCTTCAATGCATTAGGTAATATTTTTGTATCAAGACAGTTCATTCAAGAGATTTAAGTGGGACGAAAATCCATTATGGGACCTTCTTTTTAGTTATCCTTAACTTATATCAGTGATTCCTTTTTTGGTTTTTACTACATTCCCCTTATTTATTTTATGTTGTCATGATATACGAGGACTCAATGTTCTTGTTTTTTTATTTTAATCCACTTTTTGTCCCATTGATATGTATATTTTATAAATTGTATTAATTTAATCACGTTATTCAATTTTTATTTCATTACTGGTCTTAATTGGTCACCCCTTTCTTATATATGTCACCAGGTTTTCCCTTATTTTTTTTATTATGTCAAAATAATATGATACTGTTAAGGGTATTTTCAATAATGATGATGTATTCCCAATTTAGGATGTTATTTAATGTACCAAATTCCAAAATACACTATACCTATCGATCTTATGAGTTTTATTATGTGTAATTTTATGTAATAAATAATGAATTAATGTGTAATAACGAATATGGTTATCATATATGTCATAGTACTTAGTGTGAAAAATCATCCATGGGATTTTTTAAGGATTAACATGAATAGATTATGTGTGATGCTTGACATGAATTAGTCAAATTTTTGTACAAATGAAATCAGTTTAAACTATAAATAATTAACTTTTAAAACTTTTTAGGGTGAAGGTATCAATTTTATAGAGTGTGTGATTTATAGGTAAGATATTTTGGACAAGAACATCAATAGATTGGTATGATCAGGACCAAATATATGGATGTTTTTAATGTGATTAGAGGGAATTAGAAATTTATTCATTCTTAATATCATAAATTTTTTATCAATTAATAGTGTCTGATTAATTATCATGGTTACAACCTGATTATGTTTTTTTTGATCATTATTTTTTGGTCTTTGAAATATAGATTATATCAATTCCAATATATATGGTAGAACTAGGGATGTTGGATGATTTTATTGGCTACATAGAGGCTTCAAAAATAGGTTGTATTATCTAACTAATTTCACATTAGGGTTCTCTTATACTATTACATAATAAATTATATAGTAATTTACACCATTGTAATGATTTCCAAATGATTAATCACATTATGATAAATAATTCATATGAAATTAATAATTTCGATGACTAGTTTGACCATTTGAGGGGAGACAAGGGATTCTACAAGACATAAATAAGTTTAACGTATCACTAGTAACATTTGAGGATAAATGTTATTATATATACAATTTTTATTGAAAATAATTTTATTATGATTATTTAGATTTCATTGGGGTAGAGAATATTCTAATAATATATTGGGAATTATTGAATTGGGTATTCTATTTATATTAATATTCTTTTATGGTTCTTTTTTGACAAAATATTTGTATATATTTTTATATTAATGGATCATAGACAGATACTAGTGGTTGTATCTGGCATACTCATCAAGAACTATAATAATGTTGCGGTAAAAAATTATCATATCTAGGTCAATGATATATTAATCCTTGTAACACCATAACTCTAATAACCATGAGAAACTATTTTCATTATTATATTCGTATAGGATAAAAAGGATCACACCATATAGGATTGATCAACGTAATTTCTAAGAATACTAGATATATACATGGTTACCATATTGCACTTAAAATTATAAAAACCCATAAGAATCATTCATGAATCCTTGAATATCATTCATAATATAATTCTTCAAATCATGGGGAGATAAAATAAAATATATGGTGATATGAAATTCCCATTATGGTTTATGTATAGTGGAATATATCATGATATATAAGGAATAATCAATATAACACAGTAGGTAATCAATATACATTCCATCCAGTCAAAAAATTTATAATGAAAATTCTTGGATAATATCATCACAGAAATAACAGGGAAAAAGGAGACTGAATATTCAATATAAATAATTCAAAAATAAAAAAAAATCATGAAAATTCAATAAAGTCGTCATCTATGATTTCATAAATCTTATCCATAAGGTCTCTCATCAAACAAATCATTTTTGATAAATTGGATATCATAAACCAAATACGCATCTAAAAAGGAATTTATTTTGTTTTGTATCATGATACCTATCGATGCATCTAGGTTGTATCTATAACTAATCCCCATAAATTATATTCAGTAAATATTTATTCATCTTTTTTTTAATGATCAATAAAGTTCATTCAGAAAATTATCTATAAGTCAACAATTATCATAATTGAATCAAGAATACAGAAAATCAAAATTTCTATAATAATTGATATTACTTAATTAATAAGATTACGTCATAGATACCATATATATATATATATATATATAAATCATATATAGTTGAAACATTGACTAATTATTTCAAATTTCTTTAAATTCAACCACTATATTACTAAATATAGACATTATTAATAAAAATTATTTCTAATGAATAGTGTAGGGAGATAGAAAATTTGGTCACAAAGAAGTTAGTGATCTCACTATAAGGTATGATCCATTATCAATAAATGATGTTAAAGACCATAGATTCATAAAAAAATGTTTTTTTATAGTAAAACCAGTCCTTTAAAATGTTAAATATTACCAAAATATTAAAAATTATATGTTTTTTCTTGGTGTTGTAATAGTGTTATAAATAAAATTGAATATTATTTTCTTTACATTTCGAAAATAATAAAATTTTTCCAAAAATTTTAAATAAATAATAATGAAATAATGAGAAAAATATCTTATTTTAATTAAAAATGAAATCATTTAAATGAATGATGATAATATATAATATCTATGATGATATGAAAGAGTTATTAAGATGCTCAAATTAAAAATCATTTGTTTTTTTACTTTTGTTATATATTAAAAATAACCAGATATAAAAAATTTCATAGATTAATTTTAGCAATTTTTTAAAGAAATTAACAAATAATTTAAGATAAAATTTGTTATCCAATTAAGAATAATTAATGAATATCATGGAATATTTAAAAGAAAATTGACATTGATGAAAAATAGTCAGAAGGAAAACATTAAACAAATATTCTTTAAAGAATGTCCCATATATTTGACTTATTTATTAGTGATCAAAAAAGTGTATTAATGGAATATAAACATGTGAATCCCAACATAAACATAGGAGACTAAAATACATGAGACTTAAAATATTATTATCATAAGAATTTATTAATTTAAATATGAAGAGTAAAAAAATTGAAATAAAATATATCATAAATAAAATCCCTTATGTTGGGTCTCCACAAATGCATACTTGTTTTCCCTCCAATATAATTAATTTAAAATTACTAAATACTTAATTAAGTTTTTTTCCCATCTATAATTTTTTTTCTTTTTATACTAATTTTAAAATCTATTAATTCAATAGTACTTTTTTACATCAACCACTTTAAAGTTGTTCAATCAATTTTTCTGAAATTAATTCGTTATACTATTAATGTTTAATGGTATCCCTAAATTGTTACATAATCTAAATAATATTAATAATGCCAGGAAAATAGTTCTATTCATCAAATAAAATTAAATAATAATCTATTCATAGTGGTATAAGAAGAAAAAATCACTTTTCATTTTGGTGGTGGTAGTCCACACGTATGCATGAGCAACATTATCATTTTATAACTGGTATATGGAAATGAATATACATGATATGTTTTGTTTATATTATTATAATTAAGTCATAAATATCATATAAATTTCAATTATTCCATCATTATCAAAATAAATGTACAAAATTGATGAAAAATGAATTACGCCTCCCTAAGGACATAGTTGACGGTATGTACATACATGAAATGTTTTCATTTTCCATAGGATTGAAAGGATATAGAAAATCGGTTTAGATAATAAAAATTGTATATATGTATATTTCTAAATAAATAATCATATTTAAGGATTAATAAAATATATTTAAAATAATTACGAGATGAAATAAAATTTTTATGATTCATGTATGATGATTATTAATTCACTAAGAGACATCCTTTGGAATTCATCTTAAGCCTTCATAGTATGGTCTTAGGGTAAGAAAAAGAGCTAATGAATAAAGGAAAGGAAACTATTAAGATTTTTTGGTAGTTTTTTTAGATAGAGGGATTAATGATTTTGAATAAGGGATGAGAAGACATTCCCTTTTATATGTTAGAAGAGGGACACACATAGGGAAACATAAAATATTTTGATAATATAAAATAATTTAATTATTAATTTGGATCAAAAGTGTCATATATAAAAATATGATTAAAAGATTACATATATTTTCCAAATTTTTTGAATATATTAATAAGTTCAAAATTAAATTTTTATTTAAATTATATTACTTATTAATATATATTTTATCTATAAAAAAACTTTCATGAACCTTTATGTTAATTTTAAATCATTATAATTTCAAAAAGTAGATATTTTTTGGAAAAAATATTACATTTTACTATTTACTTAATAATCAATTATTTCTGAAAAATCATAAAACTTTATCTATATAAAACATTAAAATAATAAATTCAAAAATTGAATCAAATTATTAAAATTAAATTTTTATATTGATGAATTTTTTTACTCACTTTTTTGAATATGGTTATGTTCATTATGTTATTGCTTATCCTAAATGAAATGTTTACTTACTATAGTTGAATATCATATGTTAGTTTTTATAACCATTAAATATTCCATCCTATAAATCCCCAAAATATAAAATAATGATCAGATATGGGTAGTTATTCATCATAAATTCTTCAGGTTTCCACATTTACTCTTCTATTTACTGATTTCCAAAAATTAGATTCACCATTTGAGTTTTCCATGTTACAACTCGATATTTTGTTCATTTTTTGAATTATTTTGTCCTTGTTGATTTTTAACAATTCATGAAGCACAAAAGATTTTTAATTTTATATTATTCTTCTCTACACAAAACACTATATTTTTCTTCAATTATACACAACAATGACTTTACTGAATGACATGCATGACAAAAAAGACCTAGGTTTACTAAACAATTATATATTATTAAAATAAGATTAGTAAATAAAATAAGATAAAACCTTGATGTTAAATTTGAGGTTCTGTGTAGTATTAACTAATTTAATTAAATATATTGTTTATATAATATAATATTAAATCAAAGGTTTCCAATTAATTATAAATTAATATGAAAAGAAATCGAATATAAAAGGAAATATTATTATTGTCACAAATGTCACAATTATACCCAAAAAATTTAAATAATTTAAATATTTTAATTATTTCTATCCCCGTTTTTGATTCTGGGCTGTAATGGTTAAATTTTAAAACAATTTATAGTAAGGAGGGTTAATGTGCACATGTATCACTTCATTAAGAGAAACCATTCATAAACTGTGTGTGTGGGATTTGTATCTGACAGTGCAGAGTGGCATAGTTTGAGGACAACTTGCTCAACTGTGCACCTATTAGCAGGTAAATGTTCAAGGGTGTATAGCTTTGGCATTAGCAAGTTCACAGTTAGCGTATGGTTTGGTAAATTATGTTCATACCATGTGGGTTACTCAGTATTTTAAAAACCATGTTTCTATTTTATCATTATTTTACTTATTTATTCCTTATTTTTTATTTCCCTTTTTTATCGTCCTACCATATTCCCTGTGTCCCACCACACCCCTCCCCTTTTAATTCTATGCATGACAGACCACCCTCTAGCTCCCTCCCTATCTGTCAATTCAACTCTGCCTCTTTACAAATTCTCTCTGGATCTTCAAGGTGAGTGCTTCTCCCTTATTCTCCCCCTTCATTTCGGTCATTTTTTGGTCCCACATCACCCATGGTAGTATAGCCGAAACCCTAGGTTTGGGTTAATCCCAATTTTTTTGTTTCCACCATCATTAGGTTAGGGGGAATGTCTCTTGGGTCAACCATGTTTTTATTACAACATCTGTTTCTAAAGGAGGAGCAGATTAGCTTCTCTCATATTGGCAATGCCTCTTAGGGTAGAATTTTTCTTCCGCTATTTTGTTTCACACCTTAATTTTGTGGTCTTTTGTGATTTTTTGACCCTCTAGGTAAATTAATTAGTTATTTGGTGGATCTTTTGTGGTACACATTCATACATAGATATATATATATATATATCCCCCTCGGGCATATTCCCTCATATCGAGGGGAATACATTCTTGAGACCAATGGATATGTATATATATATATATATGGGTGTGCGTGTGTGCAAGTGAGTGGTGGTTTCTAGTTGTTGCAAAATAATTTTTCATGATCTGAAGTGTTCAACTTGGTTGGCTTTCTTTTTTGATGTAGGTTTCATATTATCTAATATTTAATCTGAATATTTGAGTTTTTTAGTTTTTTTATTTTTTTTTCATATTTATGGAATATTTATATATATATACACACATACATAGTAATTTGGTAAAATTGAATGCTCCTCTTGTATATGGATTCCCATTAATTTATATACCTTATCAAAGCATGCTTACAAGTTTCTATTTAATTTTATGTATCCAAAATGTTTTAGAATAGTTTCAAAAATAATCCAAGTTTATGAAGTGTATTTTGTGAAACATTAGTCTTTATTTAAATGTTTTATTTAAAACATTTCTTGTCTTGAACCTTGAATTTTAGTTAGGTAATAAAAGGTCATGAAGGTCTATTTGGAACATTTTAAGTTTGTTGTGTAATTTTAACCTAGAATTAGAAATGATTTTGGAAAGGAAATTTGTTTTGTAAAATGTAAAGGCTTGTATGGAATGTTCTTGTGGAAGTGGTGTTTCAAATTATTTTATAAATGGTTTGGATCATTATTATGATATAAAAAATTGGAATGATAGAAATAAAATATTTATTGTCACATTTTCTCATTTTGGAAGTGAAATTTTGTTTCTAATGTGTGAACAGATAGTTGGAAACCTGATGTGAATTACGAAATGATTTAATGGTTTATTTGATTTATTCTCTCGAATTAAATTTCTAATAGGTGTTTTATATGAGAGGAACAACAATTTAGTATTTCCCCTTACGGTTTATCGTATAATTGATGTTAGTGTTTGTGGTTGGTATGTGTGGTGACGATAGGTAAGGTGGGTCACTTATGTGAGGGTCTTATACTTACCTTGTGTATTAATACCTTGGGTTTTTTGAGGGTCTTTTATAGTATGCAATGATAGTTTTTTATCAGAATTGATTAGAGGGGTTGGTACCCCCAATATTAGTTGGGAGGTCACATGGGATGTGCAATTGGATTAGTTAGTTTACGACATTTAGTTGTTTATTCACGGGGGATTTTCATTATCCATCGACAGGTGGTTTATAACCAAGTATGTCCATGGGACTTTCTTGGGAGGTTTATGGAAATCCCATGATTAAATAGTTTTTTATTCTTGTTTTATTATGTGGAACTTTTTGTTGTACAATTTTCTAAAATCATTATTATGTTATTTATAAAAAAATGACTGTTCTATTGGTAGTTGGTTTTTCAAATAATTTATTGAAATAACATATGTGTTTTGGGAATTGTTTTGTAAGTTGAAATGAATAATATTTTTCATAAAAATATAATCCCACTAATTATTTTGGTAAAAGAGTGGAACACTTTTTTTTACATATCCTATTTTCAAACTAAAAATAAAGGAATTAACTATAGAGGTGAGGAATCATGTGTGGAATATTTTGGAATTATTACTAAACATTTTGGAGCTCATGACTACACTATATTTTTAGTTTTAGTTTATCATAATTTTTCGTCACTCTCACAGGAAGCTTTATTCTGTTTTTGTTGGTGATCCATGATGTCCGATGTTGGTATGTGTAATAGTTTATTTATTTCATCTATAAGCACCTGTTTTCATTGTTTAGTTTTATTTTATTTTATTCATTTGTCTGTTGTTTATGGGACACATCCTTCTCTTCTAAATTATCTTGATGACTGATACAAGTTTCAAATCCTTGGGGATCGGTAATGACCCTCAGGCCTTGTTGTGAATTGGATCATGTCGCCACTTCAATTTTCTCCTTGATTAGTTAAAAATTGGTACCAGAGGGGGAAATTATAATTTGGGGTGTCATGTAGTTGGATAATAGGATTATTGGTTCTCGAGATATAGGTATATAAAGAGTTTCATGAAATTATTATCATTGTAATCCATGAGTTCCCAGTGGTAGTCTGGGATTTTATTCTTTGGCGTTTGTTTTCCTTGAGACAGGATGACCAAGGGAGTGAACCAATGCTTCACTATGGACTTACATGGAGTAGAAACCCATGTGGAGACCGAGTGAATAGTTTGAGACATTCATTGTTGTTGGTTCATTATTATAGTGTGGTCTGCTAAACCATGTATCCGGTATAGGCATGACCACTAGTTCCTCATTTATGAGATTCAGTGTGAGTGATGGTTTTAGTTGGTGTCAATTTGTATTGGTGTTGGGGTTCATTATTGAGAAATGAAATGAGGATTGATTTCCAAAGGCTGGATTTCAAAAAATGGAAAAAACCATGCTTTGTTTTGAGAATGTAAGTGAAAATGTGTTGAATTTTTAAATGTTTTATAAAATGTGAATTGAGAATTTACTTGGGAATGATTTGTTTTAATGGTGAATGGGTATGTGTGACCCTTGTAATTCTTTATGGATTCTCACATGTTTGTGTGTGTGTAGGTAATGTGCATCTTGGAATGTATGTGTGGAATGATATAATCCTAAGTGTGGAAAAACGTAAGTGATGTTTCATAGGATACCATGGGTGAGTATTTGAAAATCAATGATTGATCATGTTTTCTAAATATTTTTTTTAAAAGGAATACAATTTATGATAAAAATAGGATTCTTTCCTAAATATATTTGTGGTTTTAAAGGAAAAAATGTGATTTTTTTTTGAATTTTTTATGGGTTTGGAGGAATAATTTTTGAAATGGAATATTATTTTTGATTTCAAAAGGACGTTAAAATTGAATGTGTGTGAATTTGGAAAATGCAGATTTTCAAAAAAGGATTATTAGCATGTTTTGTGATTTTTTATGGATTTATATTGGTTTAGATTTGGTTTATCTTGATTTTTTTGTTTATGTATTAGACAATGAAATTGGAATTTGGTTGGAGATGACATATTTGGTTGGTCTTTGGTTGAGTGTTGTCTTGGGTTTTTATGCTTTGGGTTTTCAGAGTATGCTACCTAATAAGGTCCCAGATGGTTCTTTTGTCTTTCAGACATTGGTATTTTCTTAAATCCTAGTGGAGTGGTGTGATAAGGTAATGTTTGGTCATCAACCAATTTCTTTTAGTGGTTGAGTTTTGTTATAGGTAATGAGTTTTCTCGAGAATGCTGAAAGCATTTTTAATAAAAACTAATGTGGTGAGGGTTCAAGTTGTTTTGAGTTCATTTGGAGTTCTAAATTTGGACATGTGGAGGGTGTTCATCCTAGTAACATTTCGAGTTGTGGTATCATAGGGATTGTTTAATATATCCATCATCTAATGATTTTTTCATGAGGAGGTAAAGTCGGCGAATGTGGTGGGGATCATGAGTATTCAAGAAGGTCAGTAGATGAAGAAGGATCATGATTAATAGATTAAGGAGTCCGTTTCATTTTCTATGGAGGTAGCGTCATAGGATCAGTTTGGGATGTTGGTTCATTAGGAATTTTGGGAAAATAAGGTTCTTGAAATGTGGGTGGTTGGAAGTTCATTTACTCTTGGTGATGATGAGGTTTTCCCATCTAGTTGAGGGTATATACTAGTGGAACCTATTACTAATAAACCTTTTTTTCCCTTATTTTTTTCACTAGGTCGACAACTTGTGTGCTTCCAATATGGTTAGTTTTTATAATTCAATGTCGATCTTGTTAAGACATTTGAGATTCATACTGATGATGCAGTTGTGTGGGTCAATTGTGGGATCTTCTATATATGGATTAATTTAATGGTGAATTTATTGTCTGGAAGATGTCATCTCCTGGGTACGAGGAAATAGATTCCTTCAAACATAATAGATCCAACCATAGGTCTTAGATGGGATAATTTCACACATTCAGAAATGTTAAGTAGTGTATATGACCTTTCAATGACATTATTCTTTAGTGCAAGAGTGTAGATAGTTCTATCCTCAAATTGTAATTTTCTTTTCATCTTCTGTCTCTTTTATCTATGTAGGAGACATGAAAATCATATTTTCTTTCAAGCTCATCATTTTGTTTTAAAGGCTGATCTTTAAATCTTTCATCTTCTTTTAATGTGTACTTAGCCCTAATGTGAGATTATTTTGATATTTTTGTATTCAATTGGATATGCATGTGCTTGTTGAAATCGATCTCTCTAGTCTATGTTCGTGTTCGCTCTTTGAATCAAGTTTTTATTTGTGGATTTATCTCATTAGTTTGGAATATTTGGATTTCATGGTGTATTATAAATGTCAGATTTGGTGTTGTTTCCCTCATGCTATGGAATTTGGATTAATTCGTATTGGGAGAAACTGAGTATGAGATCGTGATGAGTGGGTCTTGCTCGATTTATATGGAGGTGTTTGTGGTTAACATGTAGTGTGAGTTTCTAGGCTTGGTCATGTTGTTTGAGGTTTTAGTGTTCCTATTCTAGTTGAGTTCTTTTGGTGGGGGGAAACCCCCTAGTGTTCATCCCTCAGTCTTTTATTATTGTTTTTTCTTGATCGGTTGGCTGAGACCTGTGGTGTAAAATGTCACGTCAATGATCAAAGTTTCTATCAGTTTTGATCAAGAATAGAATTGAGTTTTGTGTATCATTTTAAAGGAAACTTTATAGGGGAAGAATGTGTTTTTTTGGGGATAATTATCCAACCCTAACCTCAATAATGTTATTATTATTATTATTAATTCTTTTATTTTTATCATCGTTTTTTTATTTTGTCTATTTTGGGATAAACTTTAACTAAAATTCTAGTATGAAGGGGTCCTACACACTAGTTTCTCACAGTTAAGAGTTACTGTGTGACAATTGTGCGTAAGGCTTTGATATCAGAGAGTGTTGAGTGGATTGGTTTGAGCATTATTTTCACATCTGCAGACCTTCTAGTAGGTAAACAGAAAATGGTGCCTAGCCTTGGTAGGGGCCAGCACATAGTCAGTGTATGGTTTGGTAAACTGTGCGCACACCATATGGGTTTCCCAATATTTTAAAAACAAAAATGTTAATTAATTTTTTAATATTTTTTAATAATTATTTTTTTTCATTTTTGTACTTTAATTTTTTCTATCCTCCTCCCTATTCTTGTTGTCACAACACTGCCCCCTCCCCTTCTACTTCAACGCGCAAGTGACCCCCTTCGACTCCCTCTCCGTCAATTGATTAAATGACATTTCATCACAAATCCTCTCTAGAAATTCAAAATAAAATACTTATACCTCTTTATCCTTCTTAACTTTAGTATTTTATGGATCTCCTGCCAACTGGGGTAGCTCATCCAAAACCCTATGTCATGGTTAATCCATTTTTTTGTTTCATATATCATTGGGTTTTGTGGAAGGTCTCTCTGGTGGACCTCATTTGTATTTAAACATCCACTGCCAAAGGTGAAGCTGATTGGCTCTTCTTAGATTTCTGACACTACTACGCAAATGAGTTTTCTTCCAATATTTTTTTCACTATGCTTTTGGGTTCTTTATTGATTTTTGGTCCCACTTGGTTAATATATTAGATCTTTGGTGTCTCTTAGGTTGTACTCACCCAGATACTTATGTATATATCTATAAATATGTATATCTTCTTTGGGTGTATTCCCTCATGGGAAGAGGAATATGTGACTTGGACATAATGAGAGAGATATATATATATATATATAAGGATGTATGTGTGTGTGAGTATGAGACTATTTCTAGTTGTCTCCATTTAATTATTCAAGTGACAAACTGTACAACTTGGTCTACTTTTTTTATATGTTTCCTATTCCCCCACATATTTTAGATTCATGATTGTTTTTTATTTTAAAAGTGTGTTTTCTTATTTATGTGATGTTTATATAAATTTATACATATATACTAATGTGTTTGGTAAAATTTGTTTCGCCTATTGGATTTGGTTTCCCATTTAGTTATATAACATATAAAACCATGTTTATAAGTTTATTTTAAATGTGAAGTATTTGAAATATTTTATAATAGTTTACAAAAAAATTCCTACCTTGTGAAGTGTATTATGTGGAACTTAAAGAATTCATTTAAGTGTTATTATAAACATGTATTATCTGGAACATTGATTCTTTGTCTAAAAATTAAACAAAATGAAGTCCCTTTTGGAACTTTGTATGTGTGTTGTGTACATTTAACCAAGAATTGTAAACGATTTTTTGGAAAGTAAATTTTGTTTGGAAAATAGAGTGGAACTTATGGAAACATCTTGTGGAATTGGTGTTTGACATTGTAGAAGAAATGGTTTTGAACGTTATTATGAAATATATATTGAAATAATTGTATTCATGGCCCGGTTGGAACCTTATATAATTTTGGAAGGGAAATTTGGTTTTGAATGTTAGAACTCCTAGTTATAAAGATAATGTTATTTGTGAAAAGATTTAACGGTTTATGTGATGTGACAACACGATTAGATTTTTTAATTAGTTTGTTATAATATGGGCCCACCTATTATGGATTTCTACATGTGGGTTATTATATAGGTAGTGTTAGTGTGTCATGTAGGAAAGTGCTGTGATGATAGTTACGGTGAGTCATATGTGCGAGGGACCCTATATTTGCAGTGTATTAATACCTTGGATTTCTTAATAATCTTTTAGTGGTTAGAGTGATGGTTTCTTATCAACCCATATTAGATGGGTTGGTACCCCTTGGATTATTTGAGATGCCAGGTTAGGCGTGCCACTTGATTGGACTGTTTGGGTGGCCAATTCATTATTGACTATGGTGTTTCACTGTATGTCAGCAGGTGGTTCCGAATCAATTACATCTAGGTGTCTCTCTATGGATATTTATGAAACAACCATGATTAAATACCAGTATGTCCCTACTATGTTTGTTATAGATTTTTGTTGGTAGATTTCAAGAAACCTTTACTATAATTTTGTACATTAAAATGCATGTTCTAGCACTATTGTCTTTTTGAAGGAATTTAATTAAATGATGTATGTTTTTTGGTAATTGTCTTGGAATTTGGAATGAAAAAAGAGTTTTCATAAAAATAGATGCATGTTACTTATTTTGGTAAAAGAGTTTGAAAACATTCTTTCTACATGTCATATTTCCAAACTACATATAAAAATTTAATTTTAGAGATGGGGAATCAGGTGTGGTTTGTTTTTGGTATTCGTACTGAGAATTTCTATGCTCACACATACTCTACCATTTGAATTTTAGGTTCCCCCTATTTTACATCACTCTTGGAGCGATCATTATTATGTATTTGGTGGTGACCCATGTGGCCACATGGAGGTAAATGTAGCTGTTTATTTATTTCCAATACGAGCGATCAATTGTTTTATTCAATTTTTTTAGTTTATTTGTTTGACTCTTATTTATGGTCCTAATCATTCCCTTTTTCATTAGGTTGATTCCCAACACTAGTTTCCAGCCCATGGTGGTCTAGAATTACCTTTGGGCCTTATCGCATTCCATCTCAGTTTACTAGTTTAGGGATGACCTGAGTTGGTTTGTGACAAAAGAATTATTTTACCCTAAAATATTAAATTTAGTTTATTTCTATCAATGAACTAATTCATTCATTCCATTAACACTAAACATCAACTTGGTGTACAATACACACAATACCGAGTTTCTAAAAAATATAATTTTATTGTTAGAATTTTTAATCAAGTTAGTTATAACCACTCTTTTAAAACATAGTAATAATATTATTAATAAATACTTTTAAAATATTATTATAATGTTTTTATATACATAAATAAAATTAATAATGAAAATTATTTTTTTTGATGCCATTAAATGTTTAAAAATTATATTTTCTCAAATAAACTACATTGAAAAATAATAAAATAAAATTTTGACACTTTTATAAATTAAATTTGTTAAAATAAAAAAAAAATTAGTTCATTATTTTATAAATTATCTAAGGTAAATTTTTGGGGTTTTTTTAAGAGGCGTCATCTTTTGATGAATTGGGAAAACTACTGCATTTTTGTTAAAAACTACCTTTTTGTTTAAATAAATATTAATTTGAAACGTTACTTTAAATTTGTTTTAATATTAAATTATATCAATTATATATCTATTTATACAATTTAGGTAATTATAAAAAATTTCACTTAGAAGTAGTATATAAAAACATAACTAACATGTTAATATTTTTATATATTAAAAACACATAATTTTGTTTTGTCTTTGGGATTAGAATTAATATTATATTTTTCTGATATGGTAATTGAATTTCAAAAAACAGACATACATAATCAGTATAATATTTAGAGTTTAATTCTATCATGTTGATTTTTGACCAAAATGATTAGTAAATGAGATTAAAATTAATCACATTGATTAAGTCTAAATTAAGATTAATTAGGTAATAAACCTTAAAATTAAAGGTCCAAATGATATATCCACCTATCCAAAACCCATTGGCTATAAATATTTCGTCCATATACCTTCAATTATTGTTTTTTTGGTTTGGTATGACATTATTTAGGTAAGAAAATGTGTACACCAAACTTGTTTCAAAACAATTCCACGTGCATCCTTTCCCTTTTTTATAAAAGAGCATTACCTCTACCCACTTCCTCAAACCTATAAAGCCTCTTGTATCACCATAAATATACTCAAATTAGATATAAAATTTCTTAATGTACTTTTAGAAGTATTAGCATGTACATAAGGCAACTTAAGGATGCATTTTTGGAACAAACAAAAAGAAGTAACCTGATTAAGAGGTGATGTTTTCTCTCAAGATCCTTTCCTTTTTATTCCTTCTCCACCCCCTCTAATATCATTATTCCATTATTTTATGAAAAAAAATATCATAAATATAATATTATTTATCATCCCAAGGGTTCATAATACACTTACACACATATCCATCTAAAGGGTAATAGACATAGTGTTTCTGTGTTCGGAAAAATACAGCCACATAAAACGATTATTGTTTATTTTTCCATTAACACCTACCATGGTGTCCATTATGATGGAAAATATATTATCATATTTTATATAAAATATTTATTATATTATTTATAATATGTATTCATTTTTAAAAAAATATATATTTTTTACATTCCATTTATTTGTTAATACTATAATATTGTTTGAGGAAGTGTGGACGACCACCCCTCAAAGAAATATAATTCCTTCATAAATGACATGGATTGTATTAAGGATGGTTTCAGTGAAAATATAATATATATATGATAAAATAAATATACTATAAAAATAATATATATATATATATATATATATATGTTTTTTCTTACATTCAATCAACACGATAATTAAACAGAAATATCAGTCATGGTTACAAATGACCTACTATCTTCATAAATTGTTTATTCAATTAAAAAAATAAATTTTATATAGATTATAATAATAAAAATATAACTTATATATATATATAATATTTATATATTGGATTAAATTGTGGATATAATTATATAAAATATAAATACCAAATATATAACAAATTAAGACATATGCAAATATTAAAGAAAATATTACTTAAAGTGAAACCACAAAGTGGGATTGTTAACAAGTGGGTATAATAAGTTAATAATAAAACCATATATGATATTAGATATTGTAATAATGTTTTATAAAATAAGTCTAATAAAATCATCTTTTTCATACAGGTTGTTTTAACGCATATGATGAAATTCAAGACATAAGGTAAGGGAATTTCACTTCACTTTTATTGTCATGAGGTACATGCCTTAATCACCACTCACTTATTTTAAATTGTGTATATAATTCCCATGAATATCATATATGTGTAAAATAATTAATTTTATGGGTATTCACAAACCCATTTTATGATTTTATTTAAAAATATTTTATATTTCAAAAGATAGTAAATTAATCAAATTGTTTTTTCTCAATTTTATTTCATTGAGACTCATGTTTTCTATGCACTTAACTTTCATTCAATGTGTTTATACTTAAATTTTACATTTTATATAAGGAATATCATAAATTTTATGATATTTTAATATTAGTATAATATTTCAATATTTTTTTCCTGTAATTTTCTTACATAGAGAGTATGATATCAAGTAACAATATTATAAGAGTTTATTGAAACTATCACATCAATTTTTATAGATTTTTTATGTTTTTTATTTCATTGATAAAACATTTTTATCCATATCTTAGGATAATTAATGAATTTTCTTTTCCTTTGGATATTCATAATATAATATTTTATTGGTATAATATTTTACTCTTTAGTATATAATATAGTTAAGAAATTGTTTATAAGAAATCCTTAATTAACCCTCTATTCAATTAGAAATTAGTATTCTTTCAAAACCATGTTTTCTAAAAAGGGTTCCCAATAATAATATTATAATATAAAATGATTATTAGAAGAAATTATTCCCCTTTTTTCTTTTACCAGTGTTTACAACGGAATATTGTTTTCACTTTCTGAAGGAGACATGTTTAGGAATTTTTTACTATCTAAAAAGAATGTTTTTTCACCTTGAATGACATATATATATTTAACCACCATTATTTATATAAAGTTTCCATTACAAATTTGAATTGTTAATCATTTTAAAATAATGTTTTCTCTTAATTTTCCTGTTATTATTTATTATAAATTTTGTTTTTATAGTTTTTTTAGAAATAAATAATGTTTTTGAAAAAGTAATCTAAACATTTTCACAATTTAGTTATATTCCAACAAAATTTTTTCAATGAAATTTTGTTTTAAAAACTTTTTAGAAATTTATTAATACACTTTGTATGAATTTTCAGTAAAAAATTATTTTTGAAACCTTTTCAAACTTTATTTATATGTTAAAGTATTTTCAAGGAAGTGGTTTTCAAATCGTTTTTAAGATTTATTTATATGTTTTCAAAGTATTATCAAATAAATGGTTTTCAAAAAGTTTTTTAGCTTTATTTATACATTTTCAAAGTATTATAAAAGAAATTATTTTCAAAAAAATTTCAAGATTTATTTATAAGTTTGCAATGTGTTTTCCAAGGAAAAAAATATTTCTTAAAATTTTTTGAAGATTATTTTATAAGATTTCAAGGGAAAGGGTTTTCAAATGAATTCAATTATTTTCTATATGTTTTAAATTTTCCTTCTAAGAAAATAATTTTCATACAATTTAATGTATTTGAAATGAATTTTCAAGCAATAAAGGATATTTTCAAAATAAACTTTTTATAAGATATTTGGAAATTTTATTTCATCTAACGAGGAATCCATTGATGTTACTCATTAAATTTTATGAAGTTATCTAATGGTTCCATTCATATTCTCTCTGTGAATGGGTTATAATTTATCACATGAGCATTATGAAATACATTTTTCTTTGATGGGTTATATGATTTTAAAACCCATTTCACTTTCACGGGTTATGTTTGATGTGAAATAATTATGAATCCTATCTTTTTTGATAGGTTCTACTAATATTAAATGTTTATCATAATTATTTGATTTCATTGGGATGATATGATTATTTACGATCTTATAGAATATGTATGTATGATTTCATTATAAGATAGGTAGGACCTATATATCTCTCTAATGAATTGGGTGATGATTTATATCTAATGAGATGGACTAATATGGTATTAGGTGTAAAACATGACTACTGATATGGACATGGGAGTGATCCTTGTCAACCACAATGGCATGAGGAGTGAACTCATGCTACTAGGATAACCATAGGAGCGACCCATGACTACTAAGATGGTATGAGGAGTGAACTCATTGTACTAATATAGCAATGAGAGTAAACCATGACTATCAAATTGGTATGAGAAGTAACCTAATACTACCAAGATCATCAATGATACAATTCTTTGGATATTATTGAAATCATATTGTTTCCATACATGTTTTTCACAATCCCATGTTTTATTTTTATTTTATGCTTTCATAGATTATTCCCTTTATTTTATTGTGATTCAAGTCTTATGAACTGCCAATATTTATACCATGATTCATCTCTATGATCTCTAATATGTATGGTATGATCTTAAATAGTCATTACCATGTTCTCATACCCTTTGGATCATGATTATACTTACATATCACACAAGTTTATCCTAATTGAGCATTTGTGATCACCCATTTATTGTGGCTCCTTTCCCGTAGTTATAAGAAAGGTTTCTGAAGGTGGATATATTTATTGGATATGTTGAAAATCATTCACCAAGTTTGATGATTTTATTTCCACTTTCCCAAAGAAACTAAAATATTATGGTCCCCAGGGATTTATTTTTGTATTGACCTTAATATTCATGTAAAATGACGTATTATCCATATATGTCAAGACTGGGCCTCTATAGATGGTATCAAATAAAAGTTTTAGTTCTCTTTTCAAAACTATGATGAGAAACTTTTAATTACATCCCTAGGTATATCTCTAATTATATGTTTAGGGATGTCTCTATGGATAAATATAAGGATGATTCAATTCATAGAAAAATGTCCTAGAATTGTGGTAATGTGTAGAGTGAGTGGATTCTTAGTAAAACATCCATGTCTAGATAAAACAAGTGGATTTGGAACTAGAGTAAATGTATGTATGTGTAACAAATCTGATCGGATGTTTCGAACTTGAATAGGGGTATTCTGGTACTCGACAATAAGCCTTATTGCACAACTTATTTTACACTACCGGGGGGTATACTTTGGATATTTCCAAACACATAACAAACCATAATGAAATATTTATATATATTTTGGGTATGAATAACCTAGTATAAACCCAATGTATTTAATATTAAAAAAGGTATAATGACTTAGAAAACCCACAAGTAAATCATTTCATTACTATGTGGGTTCTTACTATAATAATTAATGATCACACTATGATTCTTATTTTATTCAATTTATGGAAGTGGAAGGAACTTTAATAGTTATTAATATGATGGAAAATTTGCTAATGAGAATTCAAGTGGGTTGATCACTATAGTGAAAGATTTTGGGGTAATTCTTAATCAATCTTCAAGGAACATTATTAACAATTTGTACCTTAACCATCTCTAGGACTCACCATAGAAGACAATGGAGTTTTTGATAGTTTGTGTAATAGAGACCATGGTGGAAAGAAGATTCAATTTCCATTGAGTCATGAATGTGGAAATAATAACCATATCGAATGTCATATAAGAAAAAGAAAATGTTTTGACTGTGGAAAAGAAGGAAACAAATCGTGTGACAGTAAGGGTAAAATAAAGAGTTTTGTTGAAGAAAGGGATTTAAATATTGTCATCCCTAAGACATCATTGAAGGTTAATTTTGTTATGTTTGGAGTAAATGGTCATTATGTAACTCAATGTACCATGAGGAAGGATCTGAAAAAGGATCATCAAGGTTGTCTGTGTAATGGTTACATTGTCGATGATGATGAGACTATAGATTAAATCTAAAATGAAATAGGTTTTGTTTAATAGGATGAAGTAACCCTATTATTTTCATAAGTATGAAGTTGAATAATTAATGTTTATATGTATTTAGATTCAATAATTATGTTATATGAATGATGAAACAAACAAGGGTTTTTCTATTTATGTTTTTTCAACAATATTTAAAATTTTATGTTGAATGTTTTTGATGGAATAGTGGAGTAATTTAATGACAATTTTTTATTTTGAGAAAGGGAAGGAGACCCTTATTATTTTCATTATGTTAATATAATGTTTTTATTAAAAGGTAAATCAGACATTACTGATTAAAATTGAACTAAGTAATGACATGTTAATCGGTGGGGTTTTCTATAATTGATGATGTTTAAAAGAATTTTGGATTTAAGGAATATATCCGGTATACATTGGAATAATGAAACATTCATGTGTTATAAAAGGATATATGGTAACTAATTTTATCACCATGTTTCAACGGAATATAAAAGAAGGGTGTTCAAATGTTTGGAATTTGAAAAAAAAATGGTACGTTGTAATATATGGGGGATTAATGATAAAATTATTTCATGAATTTATTTTTAATGATTTGCATTTCCATCCTTTATAAGGGTTATATGTATAACCATTCTTAAAAATTTAAGTTAATCCTCACAGGATGTATTTATGCATTGATTTGAAAATAATTTATAAATGAATATCTAGGGATTAACCTTATTTGAAGGATATACATCATATTTATTTTTTATATTTTATAATTGTTGTTTTAGAAAAGTACATTATGTTTTTTGGGTGACAAACAATAATGTCTGGAAAGGACGCTGGTCATGAACCCATCACTGAAGAAAGATAAGGTTTTCACACCTACCAATGGACTACATGATGTCCTAGATTATGTATAATTATTTATGATGAATAATTATTTATGATGAAATGGTAGTGATTATTTTTTACTTTTAGAGGTTAATGTATTAAACATATATTTTTGAATAATTGTAATAGATAAATAGTAAAACTATTTATTCATTTACGGACCTTAATATCGGATACAAGTTTATTTAAGTGAATCAGGAATCAATGTTATTTTTTAGATATCCATTTCTTAATGTAATGGATGAATTGGAAATAAATAAAATCACAAACAATGAATGAATTGTTTTTTATTATTTGTAAGTAAAATAATTACTCAATGACATGATAATGATCAACATGAAAAATGTGTTATCCTAATACCTTATTTTTTGAATTGATGGACTTTTAAATTGTCACATTTTTATGAATTAGAGTCACTAAAAAATTGATATATTATTCACTTGATTGGGAGTAATGACCTCAATCACTAACTATTAATATTTAAATTAGTCATCGATGTCCAATCTTCACTCCCATCAAATGTTCTCTTATGTGGAAACATAGTTATATGTTACTTTGGGTAATCGTTATTCTTCCAAAAATCCAATTTAATGGAAGGGTTAATATTTGGTTTTATAAAGTGGTTTTATATGAATGAAACTTTCAATTATTAAAACATTTATAATCTAGACGATATTTGGGGGATAAATTCATTTAATGGGGCTTATAATGTAACAACATTAGATTTTGTGATTATTTTGAATTAATTTAACATTGTTGATATATTTCATTTTATTCAAAAATGAGGGAAATTCATTTTATACTAAAGAACTATCAATCGATTACATTATATGCAACACCATGTCAAATGTACACTACCTAAACCATAATCATTGTCATTCTTTACATAAAACACCATGCTTCTATTGTGTTATACAGAATAATAACTTTCCATGATGACTTATATAAAATGAAACAACAAAGTTTACCAAATAATGATATAATATTAAAATAATATTATTTAATACAATACGATAAATCATGGATTTTAAATTAGATTATACGAATTACATTATGTAATTTATAAAAATATATGGTTTACAAAATATAATATGAATTCACAGGTTACCAATTAATTATAAATGAATATAAAAACCAGTTAAATATAAATTGAAATATTATTTTGCCTACAAATATATTTTACCTCAAAAAATTAAATTTTCATTTTTCTAAATGCATTATGTTAAACATTTCTTTCACAAAGAAAATCAATTTGGCATATGTTACATGCATTACTAAGTTTCTATGAGACATCATATTATTGTTATAATTATTTAAATGAGTTAGTTATAACCGAGAAATTATAATTTATTTATATGAATCCAAAAAATTACTTTTAAAATATTTTTATAATGGTTTTATATAAATAAAAATATTAAAATATAATATATAATTTTTTTTCAAGAATTTATATGTTTTAGAAATTCTATTTTCTTAAATGAACCGCTCTGAATAAATATAAATTTAATAATATATAAATTTAAAAATTTCAATTGGAAAAAAAATCATTTTTTAATTTACAATGATGAAATATCATAGGTTAAATTTTTATGATTTTTCTGATAAACATTATTTTTTGATGAATAGTGAAAACTAGTGTACTTTAATTAAAAAAGACATGTTTGTTTTAATAATTATTAATGATAAATTTTAAATTAAATTGGATTTATGTTAAAATTATATCAATTATAAATATATTAATACAATTTATGTCATTTAAATCCATTTTAAATTAAAATTAAATATGAAAAAAGAACAAATTATTGGAAATTATTATACTTTAAAAACCCGTAATTTCAGCCAGTCTCTGGGATTATCATTAATCATAAATTTACCGCTTTCATGAATTGGATTTCAAAAAACTGATATAGACCATTTTAGTCATTATAATATTTAATTTCCAATTATATCATTTCTTTTTGAGAAAAAATATTAGTAAAAGTAATTAAAATTAATCACAGGGATTAAGACCAAATTATGATTTATTAGGGACTAAACCTTAAACTTAAGGGCCAAAAAGATCTTGAAACATGTCCAAACCAAAGTTTTTGTCCGTTTTTATTCCGTAAAACTAATTATATTGTGTTTTTTATTTGTTAGGAATTTTTATAGTTAACAACATGTGTACATGTAACAAGTTTTAAAAAAATCTAAGTGAGTTATTTCTCTTCCCTATAAAGGTCACCAACTCTAACTACTTCATAACACCGCGCAATCCCCTTGTCTCACCCATAATATGATAAAATAAGCTCCCATATTTCCTTAATTCTTAAAATAATCCTTACCTTGATAGAAGAAAACTTAGTGAATACTTTTAGAAAAATCCAAAATGAGTTACTTCCTTAAGTGGCAACATCTTCCCTCAAGACCATTTCCCATATTTTCATTCTCCACTCCCTCAGATCACATTATTCAATTATTTTACGACAAAAAATTATAATAAAAATAATAAGATGTATTTATTCTAGTTTTTAGACATAAGAATACATAAAGCTCCATTTAATGGGTAACAAACATAAAATTTCTATGTATAATGATCTACTACCTCACAAAACATTGATTTTTTATTTTTCCATCAACACCGACCATGGTGAACATTATGTTGAAAACTATGTCTATATATGTCATATATTATATTTATTATGTCATTATGATTTTTAATTCCTTTATTAAAACACATATATTTTTTAATTTCCAGTTTTTGTTAATACGATAATTTCATTTGAGGAATTGCGCACTACCACCTCCTCAATGTTATATGATTCATTCATACACCACATGGACTGTATTAAGCATTGTTTTAGTGAATATATATATAGATATATTATAAAATAATTATACTATGTTAATTATGAACGTATATATACATATACATATATATATACAAATTATTTCTTTCTATCAATACGATAATAAAACAGAAATAGCGTTCAGGAGTACATACGTCCTACCGTCTCCATGAACAGTGTATTCAATTTCATACATATATATTATATAGATTATTATAATTAACATATAATTTATAAATTATATTTATATAATGGTTTACATTCTAGAGATCATGATATAGAGTATAAATACCAAATATATAACAAATTAAGATAATTGCGAAAAATAAAGCGAATATTGCCCTAAGTGAAACCTTACTAGAGGATTGTTAACAAGCGAGAAACATAAGGTTATTTTAAAACCATAAATGATATTATATATAATAATATAATTATTTAAAATATTTATGATAAATTTATATTTATTATACAGGTTTTTTGAACAAGTTTGACGAATGTCAAGACACATGGTATGTAAATTTCATCTCCCTTTTATTTTCCTAGGATTCATGACTTAATCACCACTCATTTCTTTTGTCTACTATAAGTACTGAAAATGAATGTATTATATTTACATTATAATTTAAAATATGGGTATTCATATAACCATTTTATTATTTATTTTATGGGGTTGATGATTCAAAAGTTAGAAAATCGTTGAAATAGTTTTGTCTAAATTGACCTTCTTTGAGACTCATGTTTTTTATGCACCATAATTATCTTTAGAGGTGTATATAAAACCATTGTACCTGTTATATCCTGAATATCATATTTTTCATGATATTTAAGGATTGTTTTAATTTAATTTTCTGATATTGAGAGAATGTTCTCAAGTTACCTAGTAAAAAGAGATTATTGGAACAATCTCATCACTTTTTTGAGATTGTTTATGTCTATGCTTTCTATGATGAAATATTATGATCCTCCTCTCAAGAAAAATAATTTATTTAATTATAATTTTAATATTCATAATATAATAATTTATTGGTACAGTTTTCCACTTATTTTTACTTAAGATAATTAAGAATATGTTTTTAAGGAACCCTGACATTACCGTCTATTCAGTCTGAAATCTATGTTCTTTTGAAACCATGTTTTCTAAAAAGGGTTTATATGAATATAATAATAATATACTATGACAATAAAAACAAATTTTTAACATTTCTCTTTTACTAATATTTAATAACAAATCTTCATTTCACTTTCTGAACAAGGTATTTTTCTAAACCATTTATTGTAAAAAAAGAAAGTTCCTTTAACCTCATACGAGACATACAGATTTACCCTCCATTATTTTCTTTAAATCATCCATTACATGATATAAAGTTATTATTTTTTAAAACAATATATTCTAACAATATTTTGTACATTCATTTAATTTAAATTAGTTTAAAAAAAAAACTATTTCAAAAATGTTTACTATTTTAAAAAAAGTTTTAACATATCCAAGAATTATTTATATATTTTAAATGTATATCTGTGGTAAAATGGTTTTTATAACGTTTTCAAGATTTATTTATTAGTTATTAGAGTATTTTCATTGAAAATTTGTTTTCAAAACGTTTTCAAACATTATTTTTATGTTTTCAATGTGTTGTAAAAAAAATCAAAACATTTTCAATATTTATTTATAAGCTTTCAAATTATTTTCTAAGAAATGGTTTTCAAACCATATTCATTATTTATTTATATGTTTTCAAAGTGTTTTATAATAAAAAATGTATTTTTAACATATTTTGAGGCATATATTATTATTTCTTATGGAAAAATGTTTTTAAATGATTTCAAGTACTCTTTATAAGTTTCAAATGTATATTATATGAAGATAATTTTTAAATGGTTTTATGTAATAAAAAATATTTTCAAATAGTAGAGGATATTTTACTAAAGAAATATTTTAGAAGGATACTTCAAAATTATTTTCAATCTTAGATTACATCTGTTGATGTTAAACTTTCCTTTTTTGGCAATGATTTAATGGTTATATTCATATTATTTCTATGAGGGGATTACACTAAACGTCATTGTCTTCAGGAAATATGTTTATCATTCATTAGTTATAAGATTTTGAAACTGAGTTCTCTTTCATGGGATATTATTATGATGCAATGATTATTAAACAATTTATTTTATACCAGTTATGATATGATTACATATTTATAATACCCATTTCATTTCATGGATTACGAAAAGATTATTTATGACCTTGTGTCACATATATGTATTATTTTATTATGATATAGTTGGGACCAATATTTCTCTCCAAGGAATTGTGTAATGATTTATATATCAAGAGATAGAATAATATAGTATAGGGAGTAAACCTTGAGAACTATGATGGTCATGAGAGTGGACCATGACTACCAAGATGGTATAAGGAGTGAACTCATGCTACTAAGAAGTACATGGATGTGAACCATGACTAAAAAGATGGAACGAGAAGTGAACTCATGCTACGAAGCTTACCATGCTGGTGAGCCATTACTTCCAATATGGTATAAGGTGTAAACCCATGCTACCTATATGGTCTTGGAAAAAATTAATTGGCTACTACAGATATCATATTATATACTAATGTGTCTTCGAAAATATCATGTTTTATTTCTATTTTATTATTTCATGGTTTATGTTGTTTATTTCCTTATAAATCATGTATTATGAACATAAAATATTTATTCCATGATTCATGTATATGATCTTTGACATTCAGGGAATGATCTTCTATTTTCATGATCATGTCATAATATCCTTATCATCATGATTTTTCTAATATATCTCCATAGTTTACCCTTAATGATCATTGGACCTCACACCATTCTTAAGTTTCTTTTTCCCAGGTTATGAAGAATTATTTCAGGTAGAAGTACTAAATGTGGATATGTTTATTGGGTATGATGAAGATCATTCACTAGAATAGAATTTTTTGTTTCTATATTTGCAAAGACAGTAAAATATTAGAGTCTTTAAAAATGTATTTTGGTAATGTAATAAATATTCATCTAAATTGATTTAATATCCATGTTGGTCAAGGCTAGGTTACTATAGTCCAGTATTGAAACACATATTCTCTAGTGTATAGAATATGTTTGGATGTTCACAATAATATAAATCGGGTTCCAATTATTTTATATTATATGTGAGACTGTTCATTGGTTATGGAATACACTTAAAAAATAATGATATATAGAACTAATAATGATATTTAGAATAGTTATGTTGATTATTGAAACAATAATACACAACTCCAATGATTTTGATAATTTCAAAGGGTCTGATATTCTGTGGACCTAGTTTCCTTTTCAGACCAACCCTTTTGACACCATTATATGGAGATACCTTCAAGAAAACCTGATCTACTAATTGAAATTATAAATAATTAAATATCTTGTATGTATTGTTCTTTTTATTTCATTGATCTTCTATAATAAGACTCTGAATAGTTCTCACATACACCATTTTCACATCAACAAGTTTAGTTGAAAATGAATAATTTCACTAAAGTCATCGCAAAATGTAAATGTACTTCATTATTTTCTATAGAATTCTTCATATAACTCCATTTGTAATCATGAACCAAATATATTATTATATAAAAATTCCAAAAAAAAATGTAAATATATATCCCATGTAACATGAAATTTAAGTGAGAATGAATTAAAAATATATTCTAATGTTTAATAATCCTTTCAAAATTTCCATCTATTTGAGGATGAAAAGTATTGCTCATATATAACTATATATTGGGATTCTTATGATGAATTTTAGAAATTTTGATGTAAAGTGTAGGTCGTGATCAGATACAATCAAACAAGGAAAGCCATGAAGTCTCACAAATTAATTAATATAGATCCACATGAGGTGATCCCAATGTTAATAATCCCTTTTAGTGAGACAACATGTGTAATTAGTAAGGCAATCAATAATAATCTATATGAAATCATTTTTTTCAATTTTTGGAAATCTAGTGAAAATTTCCACAGTAATATCATCCCATTTCAACATTAGAATATGAAGTGGTTTCAAAACTCTTTTAGTATGTTGTATCTAAGCCTTTACCTCTTGAAAAACTAATAATCATGAAAAATAGTATGAATATTATTGTTTTATATTATCCTAATAAATATATTCCTTCAAATATTTACACATTTTAGAGAAACAAGGGTATATAGAGAAATGTAAGATATTAAAATTATATAATAATTCTCCTCTAGCTCATGAATGGATGAAACACAAAACCACTTTAAAAATTCAATATAACATATAAGTAGATAAATTTTACCATCTTCCCATCATTCAATTCATTTATTTGATATCCAATATTCTTATCATCAAGTACGGAACTTATTAATTTCTCCAGTAAGGATGGATGGGAAATATTTTGGAATAGATATGATGTTTCATATTCCTTAAGGATTCCCATATATAATTTACTATATTACTAAATATAGGATCTTTTTCAATCTTTATATTAGTAAAAATACCATGATATTTTATACTCAACGCATCAACCACATTATTTATCCCCCATGGTTGGATATTTATTGTGAAATAATGATCATTGAGCAGATCATTCCACTTAATTTCCCTAATGTTATTTTATTTATGTCATACGATTCATTTCAAATTTTTTCTATTCGTATATAATTCACATATTTCACCGAATGGGCAATGCCTACATATCATCATTGAAAATATTATGGATACCAAATATTTATCTTGGGCTGGATAATTCCTTTTATGAATTATTAACTTACCTGATTCATAAGAAACAAACTTATCTTTATGTATAATTACACATACATGTCTATTATTCTATGATTCACTCTATATCAAAATTACATCCCATACTCATGGAAAAACTAGTATATGTTCACTGAAAAATATAAAATATTTTTTTATTAAAAATATATTATTTATTCTTCTTAAAAAAATAACCCCTTTACATGTTAACTTAGTTATTGTGTACGGAAATTGATAAATATTTTGATCAAGTAATCTCTAGTAACCAGATAAACCATATAATATAGGTACCTTAGTTATATTCATTATTTAGGAAATTCCATCACAGTCAATTTTTTTGAAGGATAAACTAATATTACATCATTATTAAAAATATTCCCAAGAAAAGACACTTTCATAAGGGAAAAAATTTCATTTTATAAATTTTACATATAATTTATTTTATCCAAGAGTCATGTGATTGATCAAAAAATGAAAATTTTTCTCATTATAACATTGATTGTATAAAAATATATCCTCAATAAAAAATAATGATAATCATTGAATAGTTTATTCATTATATCTATAAAAACAGATGGGAAATAATCATTCTAAGGGGGATTAATATAAATTTATAATGTCTATACTTTATTAAAGATTTCATCATTATAATACCATCCCTTGTTTCTTAAAATTTAATATATCTGGATCGAATATATATCTATAAAAAATATTGAGGTCCTAAAATTTTATTCAATAACTCATCAATGGTGGAAATTTGAAACTTTTTCTTTATAGTAATGGAATTTATTTCCATAAAATCAATTCAAAAATGCATATACCCATTTTTCTTCTTAACTCAATGAATATGGGCTCTCCATGGCTAAACAGTAGGCCGTATAAATCAATTGTCACACAACTGCTATATTTATTTCTTTTATTGAGATAATAAAACTATTTCCATCATGAATGGATTCCAAGATATTGGTTTTCTATTAAGGAAGAGATCAAAAGGAAACTGAAATTTATGCTTACTTGGATTTATAGGTAGTTTTTTAGGAATAAAATAAATGGTTTCTTATACAATAGATACATACCATATTCTAAGGATACCTAACCCATTCACAGTTAATGTCTGATAATTTACACTAATAATTTATATAATAATATATCATTTAGGTGGATCTATAAACGATTTATATGATGTAGTCTCCCCTATGAAGACAAGGAATTCCACAAATCCATTGTGAATCGTAATCACTTTATTATAGAAATTTTTTTAATTATAATTTTAAATACAATAAATAATTAGTATTATATTAAATTAAAAAAAGTTATAATAATCATTTTGAAAATATGGAATGTCTATGTATCATAATAGGAACTGAATAGGAAATAATTTCTATAAAAATATTTCTACTAGGATTCTTGATTGAAAACACTCTTTTTAATGTTCTAGGGAAACATATAATTTTCATGGAAGACATGGAAGATATAAAAGAGTGAGGAGACCAAATATAAAATAAATCATTATATACATTTTAGGTAATGGAAAAGATACCTTAAACTACATTTTTTGGATCTTAAACCTCAACTGTAGTAATCAAATATATTTGGCCATCAATCCTTGATCTCCTCCATGTGAGGATCCCTGGATTCTAGATAAATTTGTTTGAATAATTACACATATCATTATATCCAAATTACTATATAAATGTGGTTTATATAATTCCCTTTAAGTCAAGAAAATTACTACCACCTTTCTTCACACATGAAATGAACCATTGTTCCCATTAACAAATTATCAGGGTGTTTATTTCCACAATTATCACATTTTTCAAATACCATCTTCCCTTTATTATTTTTAACACATTAATTTTATATTGGAGATCAACTAACCTCTCCTTTCCATGATTTACCTTAAATATACATAGCCTACCAAATTATTTCCCAATATTTATGGAATATTCATTTATTATATTATAATAAAACTGTTTGTGAAACCAGTTTCCATTGATGAATTGACTTACTACCATTAATGAAATGTTCAATATGACTTTCTGAATTATGAATGTATTTTACGAAATTATTGAATAATCTTTCAAATTTATCCATATACTGTGAAATTATTTCTTGTTTGTTTTTCTTTAATGTGTGCACCATACCCTCTATTTCAACCAACTTTTTTTAAACAATGTATTTATCAAATAACATCACATTAAAAGATATCCATTCCATACAGTCTATTTCATGAACATATTTAGTGTTCTAGGTCAATGACCACCATTAATCATCATAAACCATATAGAAATAGACTCCATGAAAAGTATCCCCTTTCATAACTTCATAAGGCCCGGAATATCATTTTTATAAACTCAATAGATTATTCAACAACTAATTAAATAGTAGTTCCCATAAAATATTGAGGTGTCTATGTTATAATTTGATATAACATAGGTAAATTATTCTATGGAAAATTAGGTTTTTCCATGTACTCATGGTTTTTAATTTTAAATTGATACAAGTACGTTAATATAGGGATGATATTATTAGATCCAACAACTGTAATATTGGATTACTATGTAGGGATATCCCAATATTAACAGTGGGTGTTTATTATGTTTCTTTCAATTGGATATGTCTCTAAAAAACTGAACAAGCTGAGACACCTCATTATAATCATGAATATGGATCCCTAAAATTAAAATCTATATAAAAATAATGTAATAATCCATGCTTTCACAATACTTTCTTTTTTAAAAAATTAATATATAGTGCTGCACATGACACCGAGTTTTAGTGCACCATGATCTATCAAATTAACCATTTAAAATGAGGTTATGAATAACATTAACCAAATTTTGAAATTCATAAAATTTATTTTTCAAAATATTTTTTATATTTGATTTCATAATATCAAGAATTATCTTAGGTTCAATTTTTGGTATTTTTCTAAAAAGTTTCAATTTTTTATAAATAGTAAAAAACTGCATTTTTGTTAAAAAATTATTTATTCATTTAATTTATTATTTTTCATTAAATTTATTTTAAATTAAAAATATATAAATAATATTTATAATAATCCAATGTAGGTAAGTATAATTTATTTATAATAAAATTAGATATAAAAATTTATTTAACTTTTGAATATCTTTTTACTCGCCTTCTCGCGACATCTGCATGATTATTATTAAACATATTTTTCCCATTTTTGTGAATTTAATTTATAAAAATGGAAATAAATGGTTGTAATTTGTATGAAATTTGTGGTCTAATAGGGTCAACTATTTTTTTTCTAATTAGTAACACTAGTAAATAATTATTTACTTACCATGGTTAAGGGTAAGTCCGACAATTAATGGTAAAAGTAATACTATAAAATTAGCCAAAATTAATTTAAAATATTAATATTTAACTAAATTTGACCGTTATCCCCAATGTATAGATTTAGAATATTTTAGTGGACACTTTTTCATGAATATGAGAAAGATGTTGTAAAAATCATTGAATGATATACAATTCCCCACTCTCATTTTATATAAGTATATACAATTTAATACATGGATAACAAGGAGATAATAACAATTGTAAATAGTATATAGAAAATCGAAGATAATTAAACACATCATAGTAATTTGATTGTTATATTTATAGATTAAATAAAAACCATTAATGATGACACAATAGTGATGCCGAAATTATTTTATCAATAGAAGTAACAAAAAAATAGGGTTCAAAATATTAAATAAAATATAATTTGAATTAATTTTGGTCCTCCATGAATTTTAAAGTTATCTATGACTTTTTAGGAGTATAATAAATGGTTTTTAAGTTATATATTTTTTAATTTAATTTAAGTTAGTGTAATGAATTTTGTCAAAATTGACACTCTAGATATTTTATAAAATAAAAATTATTTAAAATTATTTAAAAAAATTAAATATTATTAATATCTAAAAAGTATTAATTATAAGATCTGAAATATCATAAAATTTAAATTTATTGCAAATCTACATGGTAATATTAAATATTTATAACCTTTTAATATTTAGAATATTATTACAAAAATTAATATTTAATAGATTATTTAAAGATAAATTAAAATGATATGGTTCAAATTAAAATCCAAGATTGTCTAAATTTTATTGGATTGGATGATTTATACTTATAATAATATTATACTTGAATTATATCACTTTTTAGAAATTTTAAATCGAAAATAAAATTATATTAAAATAATAGTTTTGGTGTTTTTAAAAGTGCCCCTCCCCTCTCTTGAAAATAGGAACATATCTTTCTCAATTATTAACACCTCTAAATCCCTTTATCTAATTCAAATCCTACCCATTTACACTCCAAATTTCCATAACATTGTCATAGAGGCCATACTTTCTTTTAAATCCATCATATGTATTTCTTTTATGAAAATCAAATAGAGACACATGAAGAATAGGTAATTGTTTTACCAACTCTTCCAAGTACTTTTATTCATCTAATACCTTTTACCATGTTGTTTTCATAAGAAAGTATTTAATATAGAATATAATATATTCTAATATTTTTTTATTATTATGGGATAACCATATACCTCCTTCTATCCATCCTATGGTAAACAATATCACCATGCACCCTCAATGACGACATAACATCTCCATGTCGTGGTGTTAATTGATTATGATCTATACATTATTTTTTTGTGGAAAATGATGAATATAAATGATGTATATAATAAATATGATAATATAATTTTATGTTATGATACATATTCCTTCCAAATTCATACCCATTATCATTATATAATGATACCATCGCTTGTGTATATGTACGACATGCCCTCTCCATGATGCGATGATATTCGCCCTCCATTACAATCATTTAAGAATGTTTATAAAAATGTAAATAATGATTTAATATAATATTTATGAACATAATAAAATTTTTTATATGATGAATATATATCCTATGTGTAAGAAAGAAGACTCATGCAACAAAATAAATATAAGAAAATGAAGCAGTTCGTGCCAGAAATAGTGACAATAATAAAATATGTTTAATAAAATGATATAATGGGACCATAAATTATTTAATAAATAATGTATATAGTTATGGTCTAAAAAAATAACTTTATTTGACAATTAAATAGGTTTTTATAACACCCTTTACTAATGGACAGTATGTGGTAATACTTAATTTTACTATCTCTTTATTATTTGGGATTACTTTTACGTAAGGATTTACTGGGACATATTTTTCATCCATGTCCAGGTTTCTAAAGATTGTATTTCAAAACATTTTTACTGTTTGTTTAAAACTATTTTGAAAAATTTTATCCATGTTTTATATTATAAAATTAATCATTTGTTGTTGTTCCTTGGGAGGTACTTTGTTTAACTTGTTGAATAAGGTATGAGAAGAATGTTTTTTAACTTATATGAAACGAGTGGATTTTTTACCATTTTGGAACCTTAATATTTTTGTAGCTTACTTTAAAATATTAAAATATTAGTTTCAACCAAAATATTTTCTTTCGAAATAGCATGGAAACTTAAATAATTATTATCAATAAAAGGGGTTTTTCTGTAAAGAGTTTTATAATAATTTAATTAAAACATTTTCATCTCTGTCAACATCCTTTATTTGAAGTTATTATTAATTGAGGTTGATATTATAATGAACCACACTATACATATATAAATTTCTTCAAAATTGATGTATATTTAATATATAACACAACAAAACCACACCATGACTATATAGGTTTAGTGTCTATGGAAACTGAGAAACATAAAAAACTAGTTCATAAAACATCCAAAATATCTCCCGCTTATTTATTGATAACTAAAATCCATTTTTTCATATCTTAATTAATATACTTATTCATTACATGAAGAAAATAATCATATGAAATGGTGAGATCAAATTATTAATAAGGGTAAACAAGGGAAATATCAATAATAAACATAATATTTTTAAATATTATCCTACATATAAATGTTCATAATATCATGTCATGGGATAAATCATAAAAGATCCATGTAATCCCAATAGTCATAAAATTATAAATTAAATTAATTCTCATACACACATAATCATATAAAATTATTTCATATTAGTCAAGGATCATTGTCGAGACCATCATAGTGGACAATGTCCATTATGGAACCAAGTTCAATCCTCATTCCTACCCTGTATCACTAAACCAGATTTATTTTCCATTCCAGTCATGTCTATTTAATGCTATATAAAACATTACCCAATGAATTGGAGGGATATATAGGTCCCAACAGTCTCATAATGAAACCATTTTTATGTGTGACACAATAACTTAAACCATTCATCATAGTATATCCCAAGGAACAAAAAAATGAGTTTCTTAAAAACCATTCTATCATAATCCATATAAAATAAATGGATTTCATACAAATAATTCCATCACAAACACAAATAAATAAATATAATAATTTGGATAGAAACATTAACTAATGTCATATTAGATTGAAAGTAATTTTGATAAAACACTTAATCTTAATTGTTGATGAAAATATCCTCTATTTTTCAAAAATGTTTTCTCTTCTCAAAATCCCATGAAATTTTAAATAAAGTTTTTTTAGTTAAAAATAATTCTGAAATATTTTAGTGGATAATTCTCGGAAATAAGGTTTCATGAAACTTTAAAAATATATCCTTGCCTTATAAGTTAAAAAAATTATCATTGTACTTTTTCCTGTAATGTCAAAAAGAACATTAAATTGAATAATGACCACATATTCCTTTCATACAATTTAATAAAAATTACCCAAAGGGTTAAATTAAATATAATTCTTTTATAATAATATAAATATTCTTACAAAGGTAGAAAACATTTATATGGATGAAAAATATACCCCTGTAAATACTTATTCTTAAACAATCTCAGATACAAATATGATTTGAAAAATCATCCCTTACCTTAGGTCCGATATCCTTCATATGTATCCAAAATACAAAATAATTATATAACTAATGTTATTGACTTATTATAGAATCATAATCATTCTATTATATCATATATGATTATATTATCATCCATTTTTCAGTAACATTTCATCATTACTCGTTATTCAGATATGAACTACCTTATGTTCTTTTGAAAGATTTGTCAGAACAGTTCATGTCCCACTTCATAGGTTATAGTTAAATAATTTAAATAATTATTTTAGTATAATATATATCATATATATTCATTAAATTAATGTATATAATAATCCTTTTATGAATATTATGTAGAACAAATCACATCGCACTGTGGAGACAGTAAGCCGTACGCACGCACAAGTGACGATATCATTCCAATAATTGTTTAATGGTATTGAACTGGATGGTGTAAGATATTTCATAATTAGTATCATGTTATAATAATCATATATAGTTATTATTTCCATCATTAAACCCATCCATCTAATGTGGTGGTGAAAAATATATCACACTACTGTGTAGAGACGGTAATTCGTACGTACGCACGAGTGTGATTTCATTTTTCCTAGGATGGGTAGAAGGTGGAATATGGTTATGCTATGTTTATAATAACATATTAGTATATTAGTGATACTGATTTTATTAACTTATAATGAAAAAACTAATGAAGTGTAATTATTAGAACAAATAAGTTGTAATGAATCAGTAAATCATATTACTAATGTTTCGATGTGCCTCCTATAAATTTTCTCTTAGAGAACTAGAGATGGTCTTGGTTGATTACCAGAAACTCTATAATGAAAATATGAAAGTTTAGAAGGAATGGTGGCAGGTGTTGGATGAGATTTATTTCTAAAAATTTAGTGAATAGGTGAGGGAGGAGGTTCCCTTTTAAAAAGGAGGCGAGGGTCACTTTTGTAAACTCTACAAATAATAATTAATAATAAAATAAAACCATTTATAAATACATCCCAAATGTCCCAATTTCTAAGATATTATTTTATAAAGTTGCAATCTCATTATCCAATTAATTTTGGACCGGTATTCTTTGCATTTAAACCATATGTTTTTAATTGACACTTAATTATACTATTTAATTTTATTTATGGCAATAACATTCAAAATATTTAATGGTTAAAAATATTTACTTTTATGGTGTTAATAGACCAGAAATGTATATTTAAAGAAGATGTATATCTTAAAATTATTAATTTATAATTTTTTTTGTTTTTATGAATTTTAAATGATCTAATAAAATGTTATTTTTATAAAATATCAGTAGTGTCAATTTTGACACCATTCATTTATATGAATATAAATAAAATACACACAGAAGATAAATTTGAACCAAAATATTTAATACAATACTAAAATTTCATATTAATATATAAAATTAGTGTTTCAAAATAATTAGTTTATATGATTTTTATTTCAATATTTTGAAAAAAATTTATTCATATATCTGTTAATAAAATAATTTCTTCATCAAAATTGTGTCATCTTTAATAGTAATTAGTTAATCTATAAAAATTATAAATAAATTTATATGATGTATGTAATTAATTTATATTTAAAAATTCTATTTATAGTAGATATTATTTCTTAGTTACCCAAATATTAAAATTAATATACTTATATAAAATGAGATTGTGACATTTTGTCACATTCATTAGTTTTTATAATAGTTATGACATATTCCTATGTAAGTGGACATTAAGTGATAAGATTTCAAAAAATATTTGATAAGGGTATAATGTATACATCCAATAAGATTTTTACAAGTTTTAATGTAATTTTATAATATTATTGTTTCCCTTAATTACTTGATTTATCTATAACCACAGCAATTAAATTAATTACCGAAGTAACTATTCATAATACCTAAAAATAAACATATCCTATTAAAATAATTTGGAAATAATGATTCTAAATATGTAATACATTTTGGGAAATTAAAAAATAATAATTTTTATTAATAAATTTAAAATTAATATTATTGTTGAAATGAGAAAATTAGTTTTAAATGTTAAAAAATTGAAAATGATTGAAATGATTTTACCTATGAAGTAAATGTAAAATTAAAGATAATTAAATATATTATATTGAATGATGAAAATATATTCTATTTATAATTTAGAACCATTTAACATTATAATTTAACTATATAAATGATCTCATTGAAAAAAGCTGTTTTCGATTTAAATTTTATGTATTTTTAATATTCAAGAAAACATGAAGGTTTTCAAACAAATATCATAAATTTATCCATTTTAAAATTTTATATCATGCTTCTAAATAACATGTTTATTTTTTCATATAAAGTTTATTAATGCATAAAAATTTTAATTAAAAAGTGGTTCTCCATTCAAAGGTGTAAAATTAATCTTTAAAACATATGTTTTTATATATCAAATAATGTTTTATAAATACTCTATGACTAAAATATACATTAGATGAATATAATAAATATTTTATTAATTATATAACACATATATATCTTATTAATTTCATTACCAAATTTAATTCACTCAAAAATAAAAATATCTAGTTGATTAATATTTTTAATAAATAATTGATAGCCAATGAATTCACAATGCATTTTCATAAGTTAGTTATAATTATTTATGCTATTTTAGCGACTAGGGTATAATAGTAATTTTATAATAATGGAATCTCCCGGTTCATTTAAACTCACGATTGGGTGCAAAGAAATATACTGATGAATAAAAATTATTTTATGAAAATATTTCATAATAAATATCTAGATCATACATTCGACCCCCCTTAAACTGAATTTTACCCTCAAAATTCATCACTTGGAAACAACCAGATGAGGATACCTTTCCCACACCATATCCTAAAGTTCACATGTAGCTTATTCATATTGTATTTTCCTCCATAATTATTTAACAAAAGGAGTGGTCTTGTGTCATAAAATTGTTTTTCTATGATCGAGAATCTCTATCTGTTTTTCTTCATAAGAAAGATCATGATCCACTAGTACAACTTATGAGAAAAGTACATGAGAAGGATTGGGTATGTACTTTCTCAGAAGATATATATGGAGCACATAATGAACTTGAGAGATATTCATTGGAAAATCCAATCTGTAAGCTACCTTCACAAAATGATACGGAATTTCAAAAGGATTGATATACATAGGGATCCGATTTCTCTTCTTTACATATCTTATTACTCTTTTACAGGGAGATATTCTTAAGAACACCTTATCACCCACTTCAAAATCTTGTTATTTTCTTCTATTTTAAGCATTATGTTTATGTCGACATTGAAAATCTCTTATGTGTTGTTGAATTGATCTGACCTTTTCTTGCATTTCATTAACATGATCAGGTCCTAATAGATTTATTTCCTAAAATTCATCCAAGAATGTTTCATTTACGAATATCATCCCATATAGGGATTTATAAGGATCCATATTAATACTGTAGTGAAATAAATTATTGTAATAAAATTCCACCAATGTTAGGTATTGATCCCAACCACATATGAAATCAAAAGAGAATTCTCTCAAATTGTATTCCAGAGTTAGAATTTTCCTCTCAAACGGACCGTCTATTGGAGGATGATAGGCGGTGCTAAAAATAAACTCTATATCCAGAGAATGATGAAGAATTTTCCAGAACATAAGGGTAAACCTCGGATCTAAATTGGATATAATGTAAAGTGGTTCTCCATACAGTCTTAACTATTCCTTTTATATATATCCTAGAAATCTTATCAAGATAGAAATCATATCTAATATCAATGAAGTGTGATAACATCATAAGGTGATAAACTATAACCCAGATAGAATTATTACATCTGGGTGTTTTTGGGAGTCTGATGACAAAGACCATAGTTGTGTTTTCACATTTCTTTTTTGGTTTGGGTAATGGCTGTAACATCCCCTTAGACTTATATCTCTCAACCTTAACTTGTTGAAAAACCAATAATCAAGATAAATATTCGATGGCATCTCTCTTCATGCCATACCACCATAAGTACTCTTCCATGTCCCTGTACATCTTTTTTCTTCGAGGGTCAATAGATAATGAAGAACTATGAGACACATCCAATAGCGCCTTCTGTAATTCTGGTATGGGAGGAATACAAAACTGGTTACTGAATCTTATTATTTCACTATAATCAATGTCGAATTCAAAAACATTTCTCGCCTTCTTTGGTAACTCTGTATATTCCTTCTACGCTCCCTTAATATTCACTTGTATAGATTGTTGAAAATTCATTTGAGAATGATAATATTTCTCCCCTTAAATTAAAATTTCACGATCCATCCATTGAAATTCCATAAATATTGGATCTCTTGCGATCCTTATCATATATAAGCAAGAATAATGTTTTGACTCAAAGAATCTACCACCTTGTTCACTTTCCGAGGGTGATAATGTATTGAGTACTCGTAATCTTAAATAAACTCTATCCATCTTCTTTGACACATATTCTTCTCCTTTTGTGTGAATATATACTTTAAACTTTTATAATCGTTATAAATATCACACCATTCACTATAATGATAATGCATCCATATATTTAATGAAAGTTTTACCACATCATACTAAAAAATCATGTGTTGGGTAATGTTTCTCATGAATTTTCAACTGCCATGAGGAATAATCTATCACCATATCAATTTTCATGATAACACACCTGAACCCTTCTTGGGTGAATCACTATAGATCAGAAAACATTCTCCACTACAAGGAAGTGTGATCACAGGTGCACTTGCTAACATTCTTTTTATCTGTTTTAAATGTTTTTCAAATTCCACTATACAAACAAACATAACTATTTTCCAAGTCAACATGGTGAATGGATTGGATAGTTGTAAAAAATAATTCAAAAATGTTGATAATATCCATCCAAACTAACCAAAATTTAGATATTAGTTACCGTTGTTGGTCTCAACCATATTTTCATAAAATATGTTTTTTATGGATCCACAAATATCCCCTCTCTTGAGAATATGTAACACAAAAATGAAACATTCTGAAGCCAAAATTCACACATGGTAAATTTTTCATAAATCAAATCATTTATCATGGTCTTTAGTACAATTCTCAAGTGATCATCATGTTCTTCCTTTCTCTTTGAATTTTCAGGAATATCAACCACAAGGATAACCACAAAATGATCAATATACTCTCTAAAACTATATTCATTAGATCCAAGAACATAGTGGGAGAAATAGTAAGACCCAAAGTAATCACTATAAATTCATAGTGTCAATACCCTATATGGAATAAAATCTTTCAAATATCAGACTTTTGTACCCTTAATTGATAATATCACTAATAAAGCTCATTCTTGGAAAAGTATTGAGCTCCACATAGTAGGCTGAAAAATTCATCAACGCGGGGATGAGATTATTTAGTCTTGATAGTTACCTATTTATGATATTGATAATCATTACAAAGTATCATTGATTTATCTTTCTTCTTAACAAATAGAACATGTGCTCCCCAATGTGATGCACTAGGGAGTATGAATCCCATATCAAGTTTCTCTTGGAGTTACTAATTAAATTCCAGCAACTCAATGGGGTCCATTATATATGGTTTCATTGAAATATGAATAGAACCCAATATGAGTTCTATTGAAAAATAAACATCACTATTTGGTGGAGGACATGGAAATTACTCCAGAAATACATCATCAAACTCCCATACAATGGGATTTTTTAATCACATGTTTGTCCCCAACCATTTGAGATACAAATAATCACTTATTGGAATCAAGACCCATAAGATAGATGAAATTTCAATTGGAAGGTTACATTCATACTTGCATAAATAGATGATCATAGATTGATCTGAAAATTGAAATGCGACTTACCTAACATAGAAATTGATAAGAGCTCCACATAAAGAAATCCAATCCATAATAAGGGACACATCAAATTATACAATAGGAAGGATCACAATCTATTTAGGAAACGCTTTCTCACAAACATCAACTAGTGAAGAATTATAATCCTTTGATGTGACTATTCTGCCATTAAGAGTTTTCAAACCTAACTCAAAATTTTATTGTTGAGGTTATACGATGATAACCTTAAAAAACTCTACAAAAATAAAAGAGTGACTGGATCCAGAATCAAATAAAAAATTTTCTACATTAGAGTGGATGAAAAGTGTACCTTTCACCACTTCATTATCATACTCTATATTTCCAAAAGTTAATGCATGTGAATTTCCTTTTTATCTGGACTTAATATTTTTTCGACATGGATCATCATCAATACCCCTTGGATTAGAGAATTTATTGGCATAATCCCTCATTTACTTTCACTTGTAACGTTGAGGTGTACGAGGTGAATTTTTTGTATCCATTTATTTTTTTGAGTCAATAGACATCTTTTTCCCATTACGTTGGCATTCAACAACATGATGACCATTTTTTCCACACATAAAACATTTAGAAGTCCATTTAATACAATTCCCTCCATGTTTTATTCCACACCTTGAGCATAATGGGAAACACATCTTCTTTTCAGTTTGGATTTTATATTTTCCTTTAAAATCCATTTTTATGTTCTTTTAAAACCCATATAAATGATGGGTTACTCCAATATCCATCTCACACATCAAACAATTTCTTCTTAACTATTGAAGTCCCTTCTCGCTAATGCCCTTCGGCGACTTGGTTTTAATCCAGTAAATAATCAATCAATTTTACACATAGGTTTGATAATAATTATAGAAGCATACCTTGAAATACCTGTAGAATTTTTATTGTAGGTTCCAAAGGATTTATCATCCTTATTATTATGTTCAAGAAACTCCTTCCCCTTTTTTGTTTGAAGTATACAATGATTATATTTATTGAATAAAATTTCTTGAAGTAATCCCATTCTATTGTCACAGTTTATATCTTTGACTTATATTCTTGATAAGAGTCCATTATTGATCACACTCTCCTTCCAAACAATATACTAATAAGATGACTGCATCTTGTTCAGAACATTATAGATCTCAAAGTATCTTTTCAATTGTACTGATACATTGTTCAACCATTTATGGATCAGAAGACCTGCTGAATGAAGGTGGATGTTTTCTCATGAAGGACTCAACAAAATGTTTCTCCCTCTATTACTCATTTGGAAGTCATGTATAATTAAATGTTTACGAAAGATGTGTGAGCATGGATACAATATTTTTTATTCTTACTCCTATAACAACTGTTTACTCAGGGGGACAATCATTACTCTTCCTTTTTCATTCAAAATTTATGTGATTCCATTGGGTTATTACCATTGACTAAAACCAAGAAGCATGGTGTGAGAAACACTAATCATAACATGAAATCCACATAATCAAGAACAAAATTTCAATTTAAGACACTTTAGGTTTTATCCTAGGTTATTCATGAATATCTCTAAAACACTAGGATAGGATTGTAACCTATACCTAGACATATCCTTAGGGTTCTTACTAAGGTTATCTCATCCTAGCTTCCAAAGGATAAATACACATTTTTTATGATACCAACTAAAACAACCCAAACAATAAATATTGCTATTACTTCAACATTAAAGAATATTTATTACATGACACAAAAAAACCACTCCAAGTTTATATAGGTTTAGTGTCTTTAGAAAACTAGGAATCATAAATAACTAGTTCATAGAACATTCACATTATCTCTCGCTTATTTCTTCATAACTAGAATAATTTTTTAAAAATCATACTTAATATGCTTCTTCATGACAATTGGAAAATATACATATGAAAGGGTGATCTCAAATACTCAGTAAAGGTAAACAATGGAAATATCAATCATAAACATAATATTTAAAAATATTATCCTGCATATAAAACATCATAATATCATGTTATTGGATAAATAAAAAAGTGAAATATAATACCAATAGTCATAACAAAAGATATTAAATATCATGTAATACACACATAATCGTTGAAAATCATTTCATTTTAACCAAACCTCATTTCCAAGAATCTCATAGTGGACAATGTCCATTACTGAACTGAGATCAATCCTCATTTTGGCCATATATTACTTAACCAGATTTACTCGCCATTCCAGTCCTGTCTATATCATTTGATATAAATATTTACCCAATGTCTTGAAGGGATATATGGGTCCCACCCTTCTCAGAATGAATACATCCTTATGTGTTCCATAAAAACATAAAACATTCATCAATGAAAACCTCAAGAAAAAAAAATGGGTTTCTTAAACATAATTCCATCATAATCCAGATAAAATAAATGGATTTAATAAAAAATAACATAATAAACATAATCAAATCAAGGTAATAATTGGGATATAAACATAACCATATGTCATATTATATGTAATTTTTTTTAAAATACCCTTTAATTTAATTCTTGAGGAATGTATCCTTTATTTTTTTAAAATGTTTATTTTCTCACAATTCCACACAATTTGAAAAGAAAAGTATTTAGTTGAAAATAATCTTGAAATACTATGAAGGAATATTCAAGGAAATAATCTGTCATGAAACCATTATAAATTCATTCATGTCATATAAGTAAAAAAACATTCTCCTCACACTTTTTTCAGAAAACTTTAAAAATACCTTAAATCGAATAATGATAAAAGACTATACTCATACCATTTAATAAATATTAACCAAAGGGTAAAATTAATGAATTTTTTTTTATGAATAGAAATAATTTTACATAATTTGTATACATGGATTCTTATGATTAATATTCCCCAGTATATACTTACATATAAACAATCTTTGATAAAAATGAGATTTGAACAATTATCCATTACATTATATCTGATATCATTTATATTTCTCCGAACCTCTTTTATAATGATTTAACTAATGTTATTGACATATTCCAGAATCATAATCATTTTTTTGATATCATATATTATTATGTTATCATCTATTTGTTAATAACATTTCATTGCCATACATTATTCATATAATAACTGCGTTGTGTTCTTATGAAAGATTAGTAAGATAAGTTCATGTTACACTTCATAGGCTAGAACTAAATAATATAAATGATGATATTAGTATAATATATATCATATTTATTCATTCAATGCATCTATATAATCATCCTTTTAATAAAGATTATGTGAAATGAATCACATTGCACCGTGGAGACAGTAAGTCGTACGTACGTACGCGCGATGACATTGATGCCATAATTTTTGAATGGTATTTAAGTGGATGGATTATGATATATAATAACTAGTATCATGTCATAATAATAATATATAGTTATTATTTCCATCATTATACCCATCCATGTAAGGTGGTTGTGAAAAACAGATCACACCATTTTGTGGAGATGGTATGTTGTACGTACGCAGGCATGGTGATTTCATTTTTCAAAGGATTGGTAGAAGTTGGAATATGGTTATTTCATGTTTATAATTACATATCAGTATATGTGTGATAATTATGTTATTAATTTATAATGAAATAACTAATTAATAAGATTTAGAAGAATAAAGTTGTTTTAAAGAATCGATAAATGATATTACCTCTTCTTTGATGTGCCTCTTCTAAATTTCCTCTTAGAGTACTAGATTTGGTCTTTGAAGATGAACATAACCTCTAGAATGAATATATTGATGTTGTGAAGGAAACAAGGTTATGTTTGGCCAATATTTAAGGCTCAAAATGGAGTGAAGTGGTGAGGGAGTAGGTGCCCTTATATAATTGATGGGCTGTGAACTTTTGAAAACTACATAAATAATAATTTATAATAAAATCAAACCTTTGATAAAACATAAAAATGTCCCAATTTTGAATATAAGAGGATATATATTTGTAATAGCATCATCCAATAAATATTGGACAAATATTTTGTTAATTGAGATCATATATTTTTAATTGACACTTAATTATTCTATTTAATTTTAATCATGGTAATAACATTATAAATATTTAATGGTTATAATTTTTTTACTTATTATACAAAATCAGATCTTATTTTTAGTTACTTATTCCTTTTCTAGTTTTTTTTGAGGAAAAAGAAGTGTTTCTGAATATTTCTATTGTACACGCTTTCCACATAGTTGTTGAGGGTATTCGTGTACTGGTCATGTAACGGCAATCACCTGGCCGTGTGTAGTGACATGGAGACTGCTTAAAGTGTAGGTCAGTTAATGAAAGTACCTGCCATGTACCCTTAAAGAAAACAATGTATACTTTATTTATAATTCATTCAATAGACAAGGGTTTCATTTCATTCACAATTTTATCTTATTCATCACTCATCTCATCCAGGAGCGTCTAAGGCTGTCAATTCTTCTCTGAGCCCTCGACTCACCATCCGTTTTCAGAATCGACCACTGTAGATTGTGTTGGAATCGCTATAGTAAGCTCTCCCTTATTCTAGAGCATCACTTCCTGAATTATCCTCCTTCATTGGATATATTCGGTTGAACATTTTTTTCGTTTATATATATCTACGACATTCAAGGGAAATTCATGGCCTAAGGTTCATGTATATCGTCCGTACAATGCTAAGGAAGGTGGTTTGTTCCTTTCCATAGTTTCTATTTGAGTTATACATGCAAAAGTTCCCAATATCATTATTTAGGGTATTGCGTGTTTATGGTTATTAGCCATTTTATTTTATTCTATGCCTTGTGTGCATGAGTAGAGGATTTATTGTGTGTTACTTATTTTTCCTTGATATTTATAGTTTTGTGTACCTTTTCCTGTTAAGATACTTTGTTTCCAAGAATTGTATTGTTAGGATGGTGTGAATTTATTTGGCATACAATGAGATATTGTAGACTATTTATCCAAGTAGTTATTGAGGTTACATTGGCTGATGCATAGCTTTTATTCACGATTGATTTTCACAGGGATGTGGGAACCTAGTGTAGCAGACCATTGGGAGAATGGATGTTAAGGGATTCCCCAAAGTGTCTGTTTATTTTTACATTACGAGACCATATGGGATATGGAATTCAGGCTCCCTCAAAGTTCCATTAGTTCCTCGTTACAATACCGTAGTGGGAATTTGACATTGAGTTCTTACCTAGAGTGTCTATAGTTACTGATATGATACCACAAGGGGAATTGACTGTGAGTGCTTCCTCAGAGATTATTTTACTAAATCCGAACCTGAGGGGTCAGAATGTGAGTAATTCATAGAGGGTTTCTTGTGTTTTTTGTTTGAACCAGAGGGTTTAGGCTGTGAGTACTTCATATAGGGTTACTTATGATTGTTGGTTGCTTAACTAATAAATGGAAATAGATGTAATTGAAACTCCAGTATTGTTTACTTTCGAGTACTTCTTTTTTTTATTGCTTCATTTTTCATGTTGTCTGCCATATATTTTCAATGACTACTAGGCACATATCATTGGGTAGTTAACTATAGGGACTAGTCGCGCACCCTATTTGAGTCATGCTTTGGGCCGAAAGAGATTATATTGTTGAAGGTCTAGATAAGGGAAAACACCCTTCTACCTGAGGTACTTGATTGTTGTGGAGCTGGTGAGTATGGGACCAAGTTGAGGATTGCGATGCTATGGATCTATTTACATGCATTTCTTTTATAATTTTTTTTAGTATTGTATTCCATCATTGTAACATGTTTGTCTATTTTTCTTGACATATGTACCATTCATCATTTATATATATGTGCTCTAGTATCTTATTTCTTACTATCTTCTTCTACTTACCCATTTCATGTTATTACTTTCTCCTCTATTTTTATATGTTTATTTTTGTTTCTTTACTCTTCGAATGAGGTCATAGATTCCCCAATATCATACCTATGGCCCTCACTACTAGTCGGAAGCCATTGGCTTTTGGGGAAATGTTCTTGAGGTCATGTGAGAAAACAGGTATAGGGCACCTTTGAGTGGCTCCCAGAACTGGGAAATTACAAAGTGGTATCAGAGGGATTCTTTTCTTGATGAATTAATATTTAGAGCCTATATCAAGTGATAAGAAGGAATAGGTACTTGGTAATACGTTTTTTTCAGGAGTAGCTAATCCACGTATAATGAAAAGCCAATTTACCACATATATTTCTATTTTTCTAGTTTTTAATTAATAAATGTGATATGAATTCACTATTGGGTGATAACATGTTTTGTGCTATTATCATGGATATTTTTGAGGTTATATTTATTTTGCAACACTATGAGATGAGGGTATTCCATCTCATGCATCATATAGGAACATTCTAGAGATCACATGTCATGCATTATTTCCATGCCATTTAGTGTGAATTACTGATTTCATGTGGATGTGATAGATGTTGTGATAGATATTCATGATGTTTTGATATATTCCTTGATAGAATACCTTCTATTTCATAGGTTATTACTAATATTTAAGTTTTAGTTTGAATGAAAGACAGACCTTGGTTCCTGATGTGTTATGGGACCTCATGGACTAGAAGGATCATTGCATTGTTATACTTGTTTATGAAATGTAGAAGATTCCAAGCTTTGATTCACGGGGAGTATGGGCCCCCACATATTAGAAATAGGAACTTTATTTTTTTTTTTATTTTTTGTGTCACAGAGTAGTTTTTTAGGATTACTGTCTGGAAAAACCTAGAATACAAGGCGTGTAATGATGAATACATTCCATGTATCCTTCAATTCTGGAAGGGACTATTTCTCTTTATGTACATGTCGTGTACTATGTGTACACACCATTTAGTCCCTAACCACTTTACTACCTGTGTGGGCTAAGACACGAGGTTACAAAATAATAGGTGGTACATGCTGTGTACCGGATGTACATGACATGTACCTGACATACAGACATTGTTTTTATACCATGAGTATGGCCACGTGACTAAGGACACGGGTGGATTTTAGGTAGTTAATATATGACATGTCTGGCACAAACACGCCATGTAGGGTCAGCAGTGTAACCAGCCGTGTGAATAAAAGCACTAGTTGGTGAAGTTCAATCTAGTACATGTCGTGTTTGGAATAAAAACGACATGTACTCATGTTATAGGTGAACCATGTTGGTTAGTGGTGTAGAAGTACATGGGTAGGGGAACACAATTTAAGTACCTGCTCTGTTTTGGAGGAACACACCATGTATATGCGGTGTTACATGACGAGGGATGGCAGGAGTACACACCCATGTAAAGTCTTAAAGTAACATGCCATGTAGGGTACATACAGACCATATATCCACATTTTTGAAATCTTGAATACTTTCTTTCCCATATTCCCTTATTGAGCTTCCATGTTTCAGTCCTTTATAATCATGAGCTATGGTGTGTGTTTGACCTTGCAGAGTCATTCCCCAATGAAATACTCCGCTTGTAGGCCAGTTATAGTAGAGTGATTAGACACAAGACATGTATGATTAGGGACTACCATTATATCCTATGGTAGTGCCATTCTTGGCACCAGTCACCATTCCTGATGCATATGTTGATGCATAGTTCTGAGAAGGCTTCATGAGGTTCATGGAGACCGTCCGAGGAGTACCACATTCTGCCCCTTCTATGGAAGAGATGAAACTAGTTTTATAGTAGCAACGTCCTCCCACCATCACATGAAACAAAGGACCTTAGGCTAGAGAGTCATGGTTAGAATCCATGATATATATCTTCGGGCACCTACAGACGCCTCCGTATAGGATCATGAAACATTCTACGTATATAATTCGGGATTCCACCAAGAGATGGTGGGATGTGATCTCATAGGTTGGATTCCAGTAGGTTATGTATTGGGATGAGTTCTAGTTTGACATCAAAGATTAATTCTTCTCGGGGACATTGAGGTCTGACCGAGCCCATGAGTTCATTATTCTAGATCAGGGTACTCTTTCTGTTATGGATTATTCTTCTCTCTTTATAGAGCTGTAGTGCTTCACACCGATTCCAGGAGGTGATGAGTTATTCCTGGAAAGAAAGTTTGAGGATGGTCTCATTAATGGCACTCGATCGTAGGTTAACATCATCAGGTTTACTTCTATCACCTCTATAACGAACCACTTGTTGACCATGGATCACAATATAAGAAATTCTGGAGCTATGTGCTAGGGCGGTTCAACATCCGGAGTTTGTAAGACCTCAGACTTATAGCAAGAAGCGCCGCTGGGAGTCTACACATGGAAATCGTATTAGGTGGAATACTTCATCTGGTAGAAAGGGGGTGTGCTACCGGTGCGAGAAGAGTGGTAATACGAGGCAACATTTCTTGAGAAATCCAGTTGAGTGCCGATCTTGTTGCAAGATGGGTCATCATCAGCATTTCTATCAATTATTCTCACGAGAAACTAGTGGCATAATTTATTCAATGAATCCTCATTCAAGAGAAGCACCACCAATTTCTCACTAGTCTGGAAGTTGGAGTTCTTCCATCTGTTCGGGCCGAGGTGGAGGTCTGGCCGTAGTAGCTAGTTAGTAGCCTCTTAGTGACTATAGGGTGGATCAGATCAGGGTGGTTAGGTAGGGTCACAAATCTAGGATTTTTCCCAAACCGTTGCATTGGAGTTGACCAAACATGAGTAGGATATCAGACCCTCTACACTTTATGGTACGATCCTATTTTCCTTAGTCTTATATTCTCTACTTTTTGATACAGGTGATTTCCATAGTTTTATATCTATTACTGTTGTGGAGTTCCATGGGCTCTATGTATTTACCTCTTTTGATGTCTTTACACTGGACACCCCGTTCTGGAAAAGAACGACTAGTGTAAGCAGTGCAAGGAGTTCCCTCTAGAGGTTTGTGGGTTTCACCTTTTATGGGTACACTATGTCTTTGAGATGATGGGTTATGATGTCATTCTCATAAGGGACTGGTTCATTCCCTTATAGGATGTTGTCGACTGCAATTGCTATAGTGTGAGTTTCACGTCACCATAGGGTGGATCGTTTCATTATAAGGGAGAATTAGATATCCATCCAAGCAGAGCAGGACCCAAGCATCATGGGTAGGGAGGAGTTACAACCCAGATTGCCAGTCTATATCTGGATAACAAGGGGACTTCGCAGATATAATTTCTTCCAGTGGAAAATTTGTTCCAAGATGTATTTCTAGAGGAATTATCAGGTTTTCCTCCTAAGAAAGAGGTAGATTTTTTTATTGAGAATGCGCTAGGAGTGGAATTAGTGTCCATTAATTATTATAGGATGGATAGACCAAAGTTAGAGGAGCTCAAGAAGCAGTTAGAGGAGTTACAGGCTAATGGTTTCATCCGACCAAGTACTTATCAATGGGGTTTGGCTATACTACTTTCGAAGAAGGTGGAAAGTACCCTCAAAATTTGTGAGGATTATCTAAATATGAACCAATTAACAGTAAGGAATTGATATCCCTTATTGGGGATTGATGATCTCTTTGATCAGTTTCGAGGAGCTCGTGTGTTCTCGGAGATTTACATGAGATCCGATTAACATCAGGTGCATGTTAGACCATCTGATATGCCTCTTAAAACCTATCAGAGTAGGTATTATCTATAATAGTATGAAGTTATGTCATTCTGTCTCACTAATTCCCCAGAAGTTTTTAGATAATAGATAATCTATGTGTTCCATCCATACATGGATTCTTTTGTGGTAGTTTTCATGGAATATATCTTTGTGAACTCTCACACTCGACATGACCATGACACACATCTTGAGATTATTATGAGTACACTGAGATATCATCAGTTATATACTAAGATCTCAACATTCAACTTTTGGAGGGACCAAATTCAATTAATGGGCCATGTTATCTCAGAGACAAGAGTGTCAGTAGACCCAGAAAAAGTGAGAGTAGTAGTTTTCTTGGAGCAGCTGAAGAAATTCTATGATGTACAAAGATTCATACATATGAATGTTTTCTATAGAAATTTCATACGTGAATATTCACTCTTATCAGTTCCACTAACGAGCCTGAATAAGAATGGTTAAAAGATCTTGTGTTCTGATTCTTGTGAGTCATCAATTTAGGAGTAGAAAGGGAGGTTCACATCAAAACCAATACATGTATTTCTAGAGCAGGTGAGGAGATATAGTTTTTACTGTGATTCATCAATTATTGAGTTAGAATAAGTGTTTATATAGGTGGAATGAGTCATTGCATTTGGATCTCGGCAATTGAGGCCACATGAGAGTAATTTCAAGACACACGATCTCGATTTGGTTGTGGTTGTTCATGCATGACGATGTTGGAGACATTATTTTCTGGGAGATAATTTTTTTTCACTAATCAAAAAAGTCTCAAGTATATCTTCACTCAGCGTGATCTAAATCTGAGACAGTGAAGGTGGGTTGAGTACCTTCCGTTCTTTGATTATTTTACTTGCCTACACGCTTGGAAAAGGCATTGTAGTGGCTGATGTGTTGAGTAGATGGCCGTAGATATATAAAGTTTAGAAGTAAAGTATTGGGGGGAAGCTTATGGATATATTCTCTGAGATTCATTTTGAGGTTCAAGTCAAATAGGGATAGACATTTCTTTCTTCTGTAGTTGTTACCTCTACTCTACTTGTTCGAGTGCAAAGGAGGCTACTATCAGATTCGGAAGGCCTTGTCCTACGGGAAAGTGGGTTAGGAGAGGACCCTATTTCTGGATGGACCGTATGTGAGGATGATATCTTGAATTTACATGGGTACATATAGGTGTTATAAGACATACACAAGGAGTTGATGTAGGACTTCCATTCCTTAGATGGGTAATATCATCCTTGTGTCACCAAGATGTGTTAAGATCTGGACCTACAGTATTGGTGGCTAGGTAAGAAGAGAGATGATCCTCATTTTTTCATTAGGTGTCCCACCTATCAGCAGGTAATGGCGGGGCATCAACAACCTTTAGGAATTTTGAAGTAGTTACCCATTCCCAAGTGTAAGTTGAATGATATTGTGATAGACGTCGTTATAAGATTACCGAGGCTGCCTGAAGGGAATAATGAAGATTGGGTTGTCACTGACAGACTCAGGAAGGATGCTCACTTTTTTCCAATAAAAGATAATTTTAGTGTAGATGATCTTGTAAGGTTGTAAATCTAGAATATTTTACATCTTCATGGGGTTCTAAACTCCTTTGTTTCAGAAAAAGAAGTCGGTTTTACTTCATGGGTCTGGCAGAGATTACAGTAGACTTTGGGTACACATGTACTTCTGAGTACAACTTACCATCCCCAGAGTGATGGACAGTCTGAGCATATGATTCAGGTGGTAGAGGACATTCTTAGAGCATGCATCCTATATTTTTGAGGTTCTTGGCAGGAGCACATATATCTTGTGGTGGTTTCCTACAATAATAGTTTTCAAGCAACTATTCAGATGGCACCTAAAAAGGCGTTGTACAGTAGGCCATGCTGACCACCCTTATGCTGGCAGGAGGCAGGAGAGATAGCTACGATGAGAAATAATCTTGTTTATAAGACCACAGAGAATATAGATTTGATTAAGAAGAGGATGTATACTGTACAATCCAGATAGAAGTCTTATGCTGATCTAAGAAGATGACCTCTTGAGTTTGAGGTCAGAAATCATGTTTTTCTATATGTGACACTGAGGTTGGGACACAGAAGGATTATACGACATGGAAAGCATTAACCGAGTTATGTCAGACCATTTGAGGTATTAGAAAGGGTTAGTTTAGTTGCGTATCAGTTTTAGTTACCTCAAAGGTATCAGGAAATAAACTTAGTCTTCCACGTTTCTCAATAATGGCATTACTTCTCAGACCTATATCATGGTTTTAAACCTGAAGAGGTTGAGTTAGAGGTTCATGCATCATTATAGGAGCATCCTATCAAGATTTTTGATCTTAGTGAAAAATTTCTTCCTGGATTCTTTGTTCCTCTAGTATTAGTGATTTCGCAGCATGGGAAAGTACAAAATGAGACTACGGAGAGGGAGGCCTACAGATGATCACAGTGTCCAGATATGTTTGAGGATTGTTCTTCTATGACACCTTGCTAGGGAAATTTGGGGATTAATTTATTTAATGGGGGAAATTTGTAAGAACCATGACCTTCTTATCTAGTATGTATTCCATTTGTGGTTAGTTTTGAGAAAAGGGGATTTTCTAGAAATTTATAGACTACATGTTGTGTAATTATAAGTACAACACTTATACATGGTTGCCCTGGGTAGCCTTGTGCTGGCCGTGTAATGGCCCGTGTTGAACCCTATAGGGTGAGCTGGAGACCGCCTAATGTAGAGCCCTATTAAATCAAGTACACTTCGTGTAACCTTGTAGAACACACCATGTACTTTATTTTTAGTTCATTAAATGAACCGAGGTTGAATATCATTCACATGTTTATCTTCTTCTTTGCTAGTCTCATCCTGGAGCATATGTGGATGATAATTCTTCTCCAAGGCCCCGACTTTACATCCATTCTTGGAATCAACCACCGTCGATTTCATTGGAATAGTCAAGGTAAGCTCTCCCTTCTTCTAGAACAACGTTTTTAATTTTTTCTCTTTCACGAGATATCTTCGGTTGAAGGTTTTACTTGTTTTTGTATATCTATGGAGTTATAGGGTGATTCAAGGCCTAAGGTTCATGTATATCATTTGTACAATGCTGAGGTAGGTGGTTTGTGTTTTTCAGCAGTTATTCATTGATTTATATGTACAAAAGTACCCAATACCCTTGTTCGAGGTATTGCATGTTTATCGTTATCAGACTTGTTATTTCCTGTTATTCCTTGTGTGCATTGAGTAGAGAATTTATGATTGTAAATAGGGTTATTTAATATTTTTATGGATGTGTTTCCCATGTTTTATTGATATTGACTGTTTGGTCTAGCTTTTCCTATTAGGATTCTTTTTTTCCATGCCTAATATTGTCAAGATGGGGTGAGTTTATCTTGGATGTTATGAGATATTATAGACCATTTAGCCAAGTTGTTCTTGAGGTTACTTTGGCTACCGTATATCATTTGTGCACGATTAATTTACACATGGTAGTGGGAACCTGGTGTAGTAGACCATATGGAGAATGGATAGTTAGGGCTTCTCGAGAGTGTCTGTTTACTTTTACGTTGTGAGACCATATATGGGATAGACTTTGTGCTCCCTCAGAGTGTCTGTAGTTTCTTGTTATGAGACCATATGGGAAATTGGACATTCGGTGCTTCCCCAGAGTGTCTATAGTTACCGATAAGACACCACATGGGGAATTGATAGTGAGTGCTTCCTCAGAGATTCTTTTTCTAAAGTTGAACTAGAGGGGTTTGAATGTGAGTACATCCAAAAGGGTTTCTTGTGTTTTTTGTTTGAACTAGAGGTTTTAGGCTATGATTACTTCCCAGGGGTTAATTATGATTTTGGTTTCTTAACTAATTAATGGAAATGGATGTAATTGAAACTGTAGGATTGTTTACCTTTGAGTACTTCCTTGTATATTTCTCCATTTTTCATGTTTCCTACGATATATATTCACTGACTATTAAGAAAAAAATATTTGGGTGGTTTCCTACAAGGATTCATCTCACACCCTATTTGTGTCATTCTTTTCGGGACAAACAAATTATATTGTTTCATGTCTAGATAAGAGAAATATCCCTTCTAACTCAGGTAATTCATTGTTGTGGAGCTGGGGAGAATGATACCAAGTTAATGATTGCGATACTATGGAGATGTTTACTTGATTTTATTTTGTACTTTGGTTTAGTACTGAATTCCATCATTTTGAATTGTTTGTCTATTTTCACAGATATATGTACCATGCATAATTTATATATATGTTCTCCAGTTACTTATATCTTTCAGTCTTCCATTTCCTACCCACTGCATGTTACTACTATTTCCTCTATTGCTATCTGTTTATTTATGCTACTTTACTCTTCCAATGAGGGCATAATTTTTGCACTATAACACCCAAGGCCCTCCCTTCTTGTCGACAACCTCTATAGTGTGGGGAAATTCTTTTGAATCCATGTGACCATCCGGGTATGGGGAACCTCTGGGCGGCTCTTGGAACAGGGATGTTACACTTATATGGTATTAATTGAGAATAAGTGGATATTTTTGAAATTTTATATCTTAAAATTATCACTTTTCTTATTTGAAATATATTTATTATTATAAATAATTTAAAAAAATTATTTTTAAAACATACAAATAGTCTGAATTTTATCCCCATTCATTTATTTGACTTTAATTAAAATCCACAAAAAAGATAAATTCAAACCAAAACATTTAATACACTCCACAAATTTCATAATAACCTATAAAAGTAATTTAGAACAATAATTAGTTCATATGATATTTATTTTAATATTTTTAAATTCATTTTTTTATATTTGAATTTTTAAATTAATTTCTATATCACTATTTTATCATACTTAATGGTGATTATTTAATCTCTAAAATATATAAATAAATTCTATAATATATGAAATTTTTTATTCTTTACAAATAATATCTATAGACTATATTATCTCATATTTATCCATATATTAAAATTAATACTCTTATATAAAATATAATTTTGACATTTTATCACATTCAATAGTTTTTATTAATATTAGGTCATATTCATAGGTAAGGGACCATTTAATAATTCCATTTCAATTAATATATGATAATGGTATAATTTATTCATACAATATGATTTTTAATGGTGTTAAAGTAATTTTATAATATTATTTCACTTTTAATTACCTGATTTATTTTTAACCATAGTAATAAAAATAATTACCAATGTTACTATTCAAAATTCATAATAATAAAAGTAGTATATTAAAATAATTTGTAACTACTGAATCAAAATATGGAATTATTTTTCAAAATTAAAAAAACCTATGTTTTAGTGATTAATTTATAATTTAACTCATTTTTGAAATGGTAGGATAATTTTTAAAAGTTAAAACATTATAAAAGATTGAAATGCTTTTACCTATGAATTCGATGTAAAATTAATGCTAATGAAATAAAATATATTTAATGATAAAAATATATTATATTTATACTTTAAAACCATTAATTATTAAAATATAACTATATAAATTATCTTGATGAAAAAATATGTTTTTAATTAAAATTTTGCGTATTACTACTATTCATCAAAACATAAAAGTTCTCAGAAAAATGTCAGAAATTTATCCAAATTAAATTTTTTTGTATAACTCAGAATAAAATTTTTATGCTATAATTTGGAAATTATTAATGTGTACAAATATTAATTTAAAAGAGTTTCTACATTTCAAGGTGTGAAATTAATCATTTTAAAAAATAGGTTTTTTGCATCAAAAAAGGTTTTATTCATACCCTATAACTAAAATATCCATTGTATGAATATAAATGTATTTTATTAATTATATAATAAATATATTTCTCATAAATTTCAATAAAAAAAGTAATTCCCTAAAAATCAAAATATATAATTGATTTATATTTTTTATAAATAATTGATAGCTAATGAATACACAATAAATTTTCATAAGTTAATTATAATTATTCCAACTATCCAAACGACTAGGATATAATAGTAATTTTATAATAAGGGTATCTCATGGTTTATTTAAACTCATGATTGCATGTAAATAATTCTACTAAAGATTAAAAATTATCAAATAAAATATTTTATAAAACAATTCTAGTTGTTATTGATTTCATATGATATAATCTATAATACTATGTAGAATGGTTTATGAATAATATTACTATGGATGTGAATAGTTTATTCCATTCATGTTTTATGGATAGTGTATTATGATTTCGTATACTAGTTTTAATTCAAATTTTTATGTTGGTAAGTTTTTAATAAATTCATAAGTTGAATTCATTGGACATAGTATGTGATTGGAAGGGCCCGCTATAGCCCCATGATGCATTGGTAGATTTCATGATACATGCTGGTATAGGTTATTACCTATTTATGTATGGTGTTGGATTAAGCCTTTGACAATATGGTCATGATGTTCGACATTATGCATTTCATCATTTTGATATTTTTTTGATATTACAAATGAGTATTCACTTAGTAGAGTATCAATGTGAATGTTTAAATGGAATTATCTGGTGAATTAATTCTATATTATGCACAAGATTATCTTTAAATGTCTTTTTTTTAATTCTATACCATGAGTTAAAAATTTATGCATATTTATGATTGCTTCTACGATATTTTTTATCCTTATTGAGGATCTAGTATCACCCATTTCTTATGTCATATTTTCCCAATGATATGAAGATTTATATTTTGATTGACTTGAAGGGATATCCTTTTAGATATGAGTTTTCAATTGAAATACTATGTTACATTTCATTTAATGATGAAATGTAAATGTTTTTTATCTAGTTTTTCCAAGGATACTAAACTGATATTCCATTATGGATTGGATTTCTTTTGATAAAGACAGTGTAATAAAATAATTCACTAGCTTTTAGCATCTGGGGTTGAGGTGTTATAGTTGGTATGAATGGAAGTTTAGTAAAAAACATGTATACTAGATTTATCAATTTCTTTAATTGGATAACACTACTCTATGATAAACTTTTAGGGTAAGTATTAAAGTACATACTTATGTTTTGGTAATATAGAGACTATGTGGGTATTCGTAGTGAATAAATATTTCTCTCGATACTACAATTGGATGTGGTTCTAGAACATATGTACCTAGGATCAATAACTATAATAAGATCCACTCGATTTGACTCAGGGTAACCCGGTACATATAAACAGGCCTTACCATGCTTCGGGTTTGACACTCCTGATGGAAATTATTTGGATAATTAATATTTTCACTTTGAACCATTATAAAGGATTTAAAAGTAAATATGGCCTTATAGAGAGCATGTTTATGATTATGTGATTTGATATGCATAAAATTTTCAATTTATATTACAAATTTTAAAATAATGAGTTATGACACATAACCTTATATAGTAAATGCTATTTTTTAGAAATAGTTTATAGGGTAATAAATGTATGTTATATTAATGAATTTAATACATGTAAGGATTTACCTCATAAAAAAGATAATGTGGTTGGAGTAAGAGTAATAACTACTACTGAACAACTTATTACTATAATGTGATAGTTCACTCGGGTTATGAATAATGACCATACCCATATGGAGCATCCTTAACCACGATGATGAGGATCAATGTTCGGATGATTCATAAGACAACAAACCGCAACATTTAATGGGAGTAGAAATCCATTTGTAGTTGAGAAATGGATAGGATACTTAGAGAAACCATTTTTTTCTTTTGGGATTAACAACATGGAAAACGTTATCATGGAATTTTACCATCTCTCAAGAGATTTTTAACAATGGTGGTCATTAATTGAAAAGAAGGAGAATAAATAAGTATAAAAATGGAATAGAGGTAATTTAATGAATTCTTCCTAGTAAAATACTTTCATCATGATCAACATGCAGATATAGAGAGTCAATTTTGGGGTTTGAGGTAGAAGGTGAATATGAATGTTGTAAAGTAAGAAGCTAACTTCACAATGTTAGTAAGGTATGATACATATGTAACATAAGAAGTAATATTTATTTATTACATGATTAGTTAAAAACATTCCTATGATGGAAACTGGTCTCATAATCATTCTTGTCATATGATGACTTAGTTTCATCTGCTATCAAGACAAAAAATGAATTCCTCATGTCTTATGACATTAAGGTAAATAAGGAGAAGAATAGGGATAATGAAAACGTTGGAATGAGAAATAAATTAAAGGGTAAGAAATGAAGAATTTAATTTCTATCCTATAATAAATATGTAAAGAAACATCACAGAATATGCCTATTAGGGATGTCAGTTTGTTAAAAGTTCGTAGAAAAAGGAAACCAAGCATGTGATTGGAAGGAAATTAAGAATATACCAATGTTGAATAATAATATTGTAAATATATGGTACATTATGTTAATTATTTTCCTAAGTGTTAAGGAAATCTTCCCCAAAAAGTCGAAGGGATAAATGCCAAATATTTTGATCACAACTGCTGAGGTTGAAGTTCATAATGATATGATAGTAGGTACATTAATTATATTTTTAAATATAGAAAAATATATATTTTATTTTGGACAATCAAATTAATTTATATCTTCTAAATCGTCATCAAAAATTATATATTTTTAATTCACAATAACAAGGTAGGTGTTAGTGAAAGTAAGTAAGGGAATACTAATTACAAAAAATGATGTGTCAGGAAGATCCCATTATGAAATATAAATGTTCTTTATCTGCTGACTTTATCATTATATATATGGCCAACATTGATATAATCTTCTCTATGGACAAACTATCAAAATATGACGCAAGAACATTTTAAAAAAATATGCATGTTATGATTTGTGAAGAAGATGTAGAATCCATTATCTTTAGATGGAAAACTTCATAATCTAATTATTATCTAGATTAACCTCATTCAGCTATTTTAAATGAAATTATTTGGTAAGAAGAGAAGATAAAACATACTAGTCTCTAAATTGAGGATTCATGTATTGTGCTAGAATAAATTTATATATTTCTAGAGGACTTACCTAGACATCCTCTAGGTTGGGAAGTCATGTTATATATTGATTTAATCCCTGGTACAAGGCCAATATCAGTGAATCTTTATAGAATTTATAGTATTGAATTATTAGAGATGAAGAAAAAACTATAGGATTATATTAACAAGGAATTTATTCTTTGTAATGTTTCTTCATGGGGAGACCCAAATTTTTTTGTTAGTAAGAAATATGGATCAATGAGTCTATGCATTGACTATAGAGAAAACAATGCTATTACATGAATGAACAAGTATCCATCATATCAAATTGATTATAAACTTTATGGAGGTCAATAATTTTTTATGATTGACCATCATTCTGAATATCATCAATTTTGTGTAAATATGGATGATATTGAAAATAAAGTATTCCAAAGTAGGAATGAAAATTATGCGTTTATTGTAATTTCATTTTTACTAATTATTCACCTTATGTGTTCATGGATATAATGAATAGATTGTTTATGGAATATCTTAATGAATTTTTCATTTTATTTATTAAATATATCTTGTTATAATGAAAAATCTATAAAGACCATGAGAACCTCATTCATAATGTTCTGATGTCTCTTAGAATAAATGTGGTATATGAAAATTTAAAAAGTGTGAATTCTAGGTTTAATAAATTTATTTTCTTGGACATATTATATCAAAAGATGGAATCTATATTGATCTGAAAGACACAAAGGAAATGAAAGAATTTCTAGATCCGAAGAGAAAAACCATGGTATATAGTTTTATATGTTTAGCAGGTTATTATCAGCATTTCATCTATAATATTTCCCGTTTCTCTGACCTGTTAACCATGCTCGCACAAAAGGGGGTTAAATTTGTTTGGATAAAAAAATTTAAATAATGTTTTCAAGAAATAAAGTTAGGATTATTTAATGCTCCTATCTTGACATTAATATCTTTAAATGATGTTTTAGTTATTTTTAGTGATGAATCAAGGAAATTACTCACCTATTTTATTACATAGAATGATAGGTTTATTGAGTATGCATCAAGGAAAATAAAAATTCATGAACAAAACTGCCCAACTAATGATCTTGAGTTATCTAAAAATTTCTAGAATGATATGTATACACTGTATCTATAGAAAAATATGTGAGATATATACTAATCACTAGAGTTTGAAATATATTTTCCCATAGAAAGAAATGAACATGAGACGATAATGATAAATTAAGATACTGAAGGATTATGACTTCACAATACACAACCACTGAGGGATGGAATATAAGGTGTATGATTCTTTGATTAGTAAGGACCATGGATTTCTAAACAAAATGAGATTTTTAAGGGTTACTATATTCATGGATCATGTAAAATGGGATATGGAAATTACCACGGAAGGAGGAACATCAATACATTTTCAATTTGGTTTCAAACCATCATTATTGGAAATGGTAAAATTTCTCAGTTTGATGAATATGATATTCAATATAAAATTAATGCGATAAATGATGAGAGATTGATTGAATTTGTATATAAAGACAACATTTTGAAATTTGGGATGATTTTTTATACCTTATAAACTTGAGACAAAAAACGGAATTATTGGATGATGCATATAAGTCCAATTTCCATACAGACACTAGTGGCACTATGATGTATAGGTATTAGAAGTAAATTTTTTTGTATGATGACATAAAGAGGGAGATTACTGATTATATGTCAAGATGATTGGTTTTTCAACATGAAAATTCCATAAGACAACATCCTAGAGGATTCATGAAACCTCTTCCAATAACTACATTGAAATGGGATGATATTGCATTAGACTTCGTCATGGGGATACCAAAGACAACTAGAAAAAATGATATGATATGGTTTATTGGTGATCTTCTTACCAAATCAACACATTTTCAATTTATAGTAGAGTATTTTACACTTGAAACTTTAGCAAGAATTTACATTAATAATGTTGTAAGATGTAATGGTGTAACCGTATCAATTATTCATGACTATAGTTCCTATTTTACATCAATATTCTAGAAATGTATTCAAAAGTCCCTAGATACTAAGTGTCATTTGACCACTACCTACAACCCTCAAACAGATGGATAATTATAATTTTTAATTCAATATTTGGATGACATGATGAGATCTTTATCCATTGACTTTCACGAAATGTGGGATCAGTATTTACAAATAGTGCAATTTTACTATAACAATAACTTCCATTGAATTATTCATATAGAACTATTTGAAGAGTTATAAAGAAACTGATGGAATAAACCTACTTGTTGGGATGATGTTGGTGAAAGAAAAATCATTTCCCCGAAACATTTTGAGGAAACAATGGGAAAAGGCGAAGATAATTTAGACACATATCAATGCAGCTGAATGTTGGGAAAGAGATTTGTCAATAACTAATGGAATTATTTGGAGTTTCAATTAGGAGATCATGATTTATTGAAGTTATTTTCATATAAGGGTATTATAAGATTATGTAAGAAAGGAATGTTAAGTCCCATGTACAATGGAACTTTTGATATTATGGAATGAATTGGAGTTTCATCTTACACTTTAGCAATTCTACCAAGTCTCTCCAATGATCATTATGTTTTCCACATACCAATGTTATTGAAATACATGCTAGACCCACCACCTGTAATCACCTATGAAGAAGTATAATTGGAACCCTATTTTCCTTATTGTGAAAATTCTATCGATATTCCAAACATTTAAGAACAATTGATGAGGAATAAAACAAAATGACTAGTAATGGTTCTTTGGAGAGACCATTTAACCGAAGAGGCGATGTGGGAACCAGAAGATCTTATGATGTCGAACCAGGAGAGCAATTTTGTGAAGTTATATAATAAAAATTTTGAGGTTGATAATTTTGAATGATGTGTGAGTGTAAAACCCCGAGCTTCGATAATATGTTCCTATTTAAATAACTCAATAGCTTCGGTAACATGAAACACTGAGCTCAAGTGCACGATGGTCTATAAAAATTGATTATTAAAAAGCTTTTATGAATAGTATTAACCACTTTATGAAATTTATAAATTTTATTTTTTAAAATAGACTTCATTTATGAATTTGGGAAATAAAAAATTAGGTTACAGTAACATTTTGGTATTTTTCTAGAATGTTTCAACTATTGATGAATAGTGAAAAATACTACGTTGTTGTTAAAAAATAAGATTTTTCTTCTTAATATATCTTTTAGTCTAAATAAATATTAATGTACCAATAGATATATAATATTTATATCGATCCAATATAAGTCATTAGAATCATTTTTATAATAGAATTAGATATAAAAAATTATTGAACTTCTGAACCTCTTTCTACACCCTTTCCTGCCACATCTGTATAATTAACATTAAATATAATTATTCCATTTTTGTGAATTGGATATTGAAATATGGGAATAAATGGGTGTAATTAGTATTACTTTTTTCATCTAATAGGATCAACTTAGTTTTTATGTTAATAAATACTTTAGAAAATTTTATTTATTTACCATGGTTAGGGTTAAATTGGGTAATTAAAGGTAAAAAATATTACAAAATTATCCTACCATATGTGAAAATCATATTGGATGACTAAATTAAACCCTTATAACCTATGGATAGAACATTAATCGTTTATTTGACACTTTTCAATGAACATGAAATAGATAATATAAAAATCAAACAATTTGACAAAATATCACACTCTCATTTTATAAAAGTACATTAATTTTAACATAAAGATAAACATGATATAAAATAGATTATAAGTAATATATTGAAAACTAAATTAATTACCTACATCATAGTAATTTATTTATAATATTTAGATGTTATATAATTACCATTAATGATGAATCAATAGTGATGCATAAATTATTTTATTATTATAAATATCAAATATAAGGTTTTAAAAATATTAAAATATATATTATTTCAATTAATTAATGAGCTCCGCAAATTTTATAGGTTAACATGACATGTTAAGAGTATATTAAATTGTTTGGATCAAGATATTTTTCTATTTGAATTTTAATTTTAGTCAATGTAATGAATAGTGTCAAAATATACACTATTGGTTTTTTATAAACATGTTATTTTATTAAATGATTTTAAAATAATAATAATATTTTAAAACTAAAAATTGATAATTATCGGTTTAAAATAATTTTTTTTTCTATATATGGAATATTGAAACAATATTATTAAAATTTATGACCATATAATATTTAGAATATTATTACCCAAATTAAAATTTAATAGATTAATTAAGGATAAATTTAAATTATAATGTTCAAAATAAAATAAAAGTATGAAAAAATTGTATTGGGTGATGGTATTTTCTATAAAATTTTTATTTATCTAAATAAGATTCTGATGATTTTATTAAAACATTTTCATCAGTTTCAACATCCATTATTGGATCATATTTATAATTGGGGTTTATTTTAAGCGATAAAAACTATCATATTGTATTTAATGGTTTACAAAGAGTGTGACCATGTATTTGATACTTTTATACTATTAATAAATTATTAATAATTTATTAATAATTTATTATGTTTTCATATTCTTGTTTTAATACAGATGTTTATTTTAGTTATGTTTTACCCTTTTCATAAGAAGAATGCACTGGACTTAGTATGTGACAGGTGGGGCCCTTAATAGCCTCTGGATGCATCGGTAGGTCCCATGATACATGCTAGTTCGGGTTTTTTCCCCATTTATGGATGGTCATGTAATGAGGTCTTGATAGTATGGTTATGATGACCATCATTTCTAACCCTAATTTATATGATTATTTGTTTATATTTCATGTGATTTTCAGCTACTAAAATATCAATCTAAATGTTTAACTAGATTTATATAATAAATTATTTCCATATTATTATCAATGTTATGGTTAAAAGGCTTGTGTTTCTATTTTATACATTACCTCAAAAGTTTGTGTTTATTTACAATATCTTCCAGTATATTTTCTACCATTACTGAGCATTTGAGATCACGACTTTCTTATAAATCATTTTCCACAAGATGTAAAGTGGTATATTGTGAATAGCCTGCATGGATATTATAAGAGATATCAGTGTGTTCAATGAAGATAATATGTTACTTTTCATTTCATAATGTAATGTAAAAATTATGTTTTTTAGTTTTTTTTAGGCTACTAAACTGATTGGTCCTTCATTATATTATGTTTTATGATTATGACAATGTAATAAAATAATACACTGTCTTCAAACATTTGGGGTTGGGTACTTATAAGAAAAATTTTATCAATTATCCTAAAGAAATATCATAATTATCATGTCATCTATGTTTATTTAAAATAAATTTCCTAAAGACTATACTAAACATACTCTTATTCTAATTGTAGGACCCCAAATCCAGTAACCCATAACTAATGTTTAAATTTTTTACATTGGCATCAGATACTCAATATCACACCATAAAAGATCGATAATGTTAAATGTATTGGAAAATTTGATATATATTTGGTTTTTATATTTAATTGGAAATAAAAAAATAGTATAAAAATATTGTATCAATTAAAATCAATCATAATAAAATTGTTCATATATTTTGGAAAAAAATAAAGGGTGATATCAAATACTCATTAAGGGTTATATATCTTGGAAATTATAAACATTAAATAAGGAATAATTGTAATGGAAGAATATGTAAAAAAAATAAACGTAATTAAAAAAATAAATTTAGTATAATGAACATTTATGGATTATATCAACTTAGCATTCACAAGGATAATATAAACCCAATTATCAACAAAATAAATGCATAAATATTTAAATTTATAATGTTCACATGAAGGCCTCAACTATGTTTTATTGAATCATACCATTATAGACTCTCAACCAAGATATTATTCTTAATAAATGGGTGGATGTGAATGAATTAAAAATATAATAAGGATTACATAATACTTTGTACCATGAAACCTATCAATTCATCGATGGGATATCATAACCAAGTCCCACCATTTTTGTTACAATTATATAAATTTCACATATTTTTAATGATAAAATAATATTCATTCTAAAAATTCCATAAAGGGAAATAACTATATTTACTAAATATGTAATATAGAACAACAATATATCTCAAGTAAATAAAATAAATTAATTAATTACATTTATTCAAATGATAACATATATAAAAATTTTATACAGTTAAATAATCATGTGAATAATAGAAATTATTTTGAATTCTTACATGTTTTTATAAAATATGTACATGAAGGAGAAAAAAAATTTCTAATGAATAATGAGTGTAATAGAGAACATGATCTCAATGATTATTTTGATCTCCACATTAGGTATAATACAATATTTATAAAGGATTAAAAAAGGTATTTGATTCATTATAAATTTCGTTTTTATTAAATCCAAGACACAATAAGAGGATATAGAATTAAAATATAATAAATTACTTTCCTTTGATTTTTTGTAAAGACAATGTAATAAATTAGTTTAAAAATTATTCTTATTCTCCATAGAAAATATGATCTTTTTCGTTTGATAAAATTATGAATAAAAAGTATAAGAAAGTTGATAAAAATATTATCCTTAAAAATAAACATGTAATATTAAAATGTAATCATGATAACACATAAAAAGTATTAGGGTATTAAAGCCTGGATATAACATATACCTTAGAGAAATATTGTTACACATTTTTATAAAAATTAAAAAATAACCCCAATGGAAAATGATTAAAATATTCATTTTTAATACTTTATAAAGAATGTAAAAAAATTGAATTTAAAATTTATTGACCTTTGAATAATATTTAATAACATTATAGAAACATTTAATGTAACATTAACGTGGAAAGAAAAATACAAATAAGGAAAACATAAAAACAATATTTTTTTAAAAGAAAGTCTATTTTTTTGACAAAAGAGATGATTCTTAGTCCAATAAGAGAATAATTGGAATATAAAAATTTAAAAACCAATTTTACTAAAGAAGAATAAAATATATGTCGTTTAAAAGACTTGGGCTATTTAATTTTCCTAATGGAAAGAGGAACAAAAAAAATCCCAAAAAAATTATGATTATAAAAAAATCCTATGTCTTGGGTCACTGATTAGATGTACTTTTTGGTACACAAATATAATGAAATTAATTTTTTGAAATACATTAGTATGAATTTTTTCATATTTATTATTTTTTAAATATCCCATTATTACCATTTTGAATTAATTACATGAATTGACCTAAAATAAATCGATCAATTTAAAGTTGTATAGTCAGTTTATAAAAAATTAAGTTTTATAGATTACATGGTTACAGGTGTCATGAAATTATTACATCATCACCATATTATTAACTATTTCAAGAACATATTTTTTTCATTATTTACAAATTTTCAATCATCTATGGATGGTGTTAATATAGTAATGATTCTTATCACATCATAGTCGGTGTAGTCCACACATACCCAAAATAGAAACTATCATTTTCTAATGGATGAATGGGTATGAAATTAAAAAATATATTATATTTACTAAAAAAATAAATGTAAAATAAATAGTTTAAATGTTTCAGTAAATAAATATTTTTGTTCATCCATGAAAAAAGGTTATGAAAAAAATGAATTAAAACACTATATGGATATATGAACTTCTTACTTACACATGAGATATGTTTTAATTTTCTATAGGATAGAATAAGAGTCAAAAATGGGTTTTCCCTAATCATAATAACATATTTTCATATTTATAATAACATATTTAATATATTAGGATGGATATAACTAATTTATAGGAAGTTGAAAATGAGATAAACATTTAGAGACTCGGGTTAGATAATTACAACTTATTTGAGAGACCTTCATTAACTTACATATTATGCATTATTAAGATTCTTTTAGGGTAATATAGAAACATAAAAATGAAGGGATAAAATCAAGGAATATTTTTTCTGTGGGTCAGGGACAAGCTATAAGGATCAATATTTGTGAAAATTGGAGGAGAATATCATTTATATTATAAGTGATGAGAGGGGCACATTGCACCTGATGGAGATGAAAACATATGATGATCATGGGATAAGACTTACCGAGAGGTTCACTATTCACCCAATAGTGATGAAAATAGAAAACGATCAGAGGTGTGGTGATCTTATGAAGAGGGGAGAAGGTGTTGGGCCACCTAGAGAGTGGGAGAGGTGCGATGTGAGTGGGAGGAGAGGAATATAGGAGAGGAAAAGGAAGAAATAAAAGGAAAGGTAAAAAAGAAATAAATTAATTAATTAATAAAACAATTGATGGATGAAATGAAAAAATTAATAAAAATGGGTTTTCCCCATTTTAATCATTTTTTAATTTCTCTACAACCATTTTTATTTTATTATTTATTTCATCCCTCTTTATATTTTATCAATTAACTTTAATTATTTTTAAATTATTTTTAGCCTGAACATTGTACAATGAAGGGACATAATATTTTACATAATGTCTCAGAAATCATTTAATTAATTTTAATAGCTATACAGGACCCGCAATACAGTGTGTATGCACGCACACTAAGTCACATAGAAGATTTGGACTACAAACATAAACAGTCTTCACTTTGATTTAATTTGGGATGTTAAATTAATTAATGTGTATAATTAATGATAAATCAATAACCATAAAAAATATTAGTTTTTAAATTAATATTGATTGCGTATTTGTATTTAATTATAACGATTAATAATATACGAATTATTTCATTTCTCAATTATTATTTATAGTGAGACACAATTTATTAACTGTGAAAGTGATTTTTTATTTTATATTTTCAAAAAAAAATTATAATACTAATAAAAAATTAATATTATTATTTTTTACTGCCCAAAAAAATATTTTTTGCCCAAAATAAATTTGCATTGGGTGAGATCTGATAAAACTTTCGATTCTTACAAAAGTTATACCCTCCCTTGGGTAAACCCCATGTCTCTTAACTATCAGTGGTCTTAGATTTTTGATACGAAGCGCCGTTTAAGAGAAATAAATTATTTATTATTAAAAAATATGAATAATAAATTAAATAAAATTAAGGAGGGTATTATCATGAGAAAGGGTTCCAAAAACTCGAAACACATCATGGTTATACTGTGCATAGGGTAACCCATGTGTTCCATACCTAAATTTGGTCTCTTATTTCTCATACATTGCACTATTACATTGTTATTTCATTTTTTTGAAAGGAAACAAACACACATATGAATAAAATAAATTTAATAATTTTATTCTATCAACACCGAGAGTCTATGGGTCTCGGAACACCGCGCAGACTAATTGTTTAACTCTGAAAATATTGTAAAAATTATTCTAAAGTTTTAATAAGGATTTTATCCTTCATTTAATTTATTTCCATTTTCATTTTAATCATATTAATTTTATAAAATTTATTTAAAATAAGCATTTTATTTTCAACTATCAGAAATCAGAATTTTTAATGCTCAGTTTTAAAATATACCTACCTAGTTAATGGGATTTTTTTAATTCTTGCGCTTTTTCATCATGTTCAAAACAAGGAACATTACAGCCTTCCAACCTTAGAACTTATCATCCCTAAGAGGCATTAGATAACAAAATAACTCCCACCAGATCTACAGGGTCCTGATGTCTTATACTAAAGGTCGTGTTGCATCTCCAAATGCTCAATGTGTGTTCAATCATTGGTTAGGAATGTAGTAAATAAACCATTAAGATCTGAGCCAATGCTCATTTTCCAACTTAAACACCAAGAATGTATTTATCCAAACACATTACGCAAGAGACAAGACCATGTTATCGTCTCATTAACATCGTTTCAATGTTGCTTCACTCCTTTTGTTTTAATGTTAGAAAGAAGAAAATTCAGAGTCACAGAACCTTTAACATTCAAAATTTTATACAAGACACGCCCTTAATAATTTTAGTGCTTCTTATCACTTGATTTGTGAAATGGATAAAATGGTCAATTCCCATTGACCTAGAAGCGCAAGTCAAGCCATCTTTTCATGAGAAGCCCTGGCCGACCCAAACCGAAATCCTTACACATAAAGACATTCCCTAAAGGTATTTCAATAATAGTTGCATTGAACAAGAATGATAACTAGTCATGTCAATCTCACAGACCATTTTAGAAGATGCTCAGCTTATATGGATGGTGTTTTAAAAATTGATCTGTGATTTCTTCTTTAAAGGCAACTCACATTTACCGAAAACACGTCTACTAAAGTTCATACTTGGCCTCCAGTGACGTTCTATTATTAAGGAATCACTGATCCCAACAAAAAGTCTAGGGTAACCTCAAATTGGAATAACAGGAGTAAAAGGATTTAGTGAAAGTTAGTCTATACTCCATGTTTGGGAGTGAGACATTATTACTAGGGAAAGATGACCATATCAAAACATAGATCAAACCAAGAGTGGAATTGTCCTGGAGGTCAATTTAAATGAAATGTATGGTGTACAAGACTTTGTCATGAATTACTTCATGGAAATCCATGGGTCACACTAGACTAATCAAGCCATGATAAGAATGACACGTGAGCTTGCAAATAGAGAAAACCACTCTAAATAAGGCCAACAACATTTAATGCTTTAATATGGAGTAAGACTGATTCTCTCTTAGTGAATCAAGGATGAAGGGAACTTAGGGAACATGATTCTTACTTAAGGAAGAGTAGACTATGAGGATTTTGAGATTACCAAAAGGAAAAAATGAAAACAATTGTTGTGAAATCCCAACCAAACAGGCTAGTTTGTCAGAACACCCGAGTCTTTAGAAGTCATCCCAGGAATTAGGACAAACATGATTTCTTTAACACAGATTTCATTGTACAATTGCGATGACCCAAAACGTATTTAACAATAGAATACATGACGATTTCACTGATCTCAACCAGTTCGTCCGAACATTAATAACTCCATGATAATGCGTGCGTGAACGTGTACTACCCTGAGGTGATACAGATGAAAGATGACATTTAATTCAGAGGATGACGTACCAAATCATCCATCATTGTGTAGAAGATAGGGTTTAACGACCTATAATGAAACTAACCATTACTAAGGAATGACTAACCTGATGGAAATGAGCATTTCCCGATGATTAAACCCAAAACAAAATTCAAAGGAAACAAGACCACCTGTCCGAACAAGGGTGTCATTTTAAGAACGGTGGTTTGACTAAGGAAAAAACATTTTAATTGTTCTGTTCCAAAGAAACTAAGAAAGAATGTAAAACTACCCTTATAACAGGGTATTAAACAGAGGACATCACTACATGTTTCATATCAAATCCCTTTAAATTTAATCATATTTAATCTTTAATCATCAAAATATTTGATAATAAAATCAACTACCATTTTTTAAAATAAAATAGAAGGTATTTAGTCTTAACTAATTCCTCAAGCATAAAACATGCAAGTTTTATAAAACTCCATTTTTAAACATTTACATTAATTAACATCATATCCGTAATTAGAAAATCATTCACATATATTCCTTTTTAGATGATAAGGTCGACTACAATGGTCCTACTATATTGAACTGAGATCATTTGAATGAAAAAAAACTGTTGTTTAATTATTAATAGTCACAACACCCATACCGAGTTATATCATTAGGAATATACACCAACTAGCCTACTTGTTCATTGTTGTTCCTTTGGGTAGTTAACCAATTAATTTGAAATTATAACATGCTCAAACACATATCAACCTAGATATATGGGTGGATATCAACCTACAATGCAACTATAAAACTTATAGTTTTTGGAATTTGACCCCCATTCAAGGGAAAACAATAAATACTTGCAATGAAACAAATTACATAAAAAACAAGCTAGTAGGTCACTACAAGAAGCTAACATGGAGACGTGTTTTAATCACAGAAGAAAAAATCACTAATCATAGAGACATGCTAGTAGGAACAGAATCATGATATAAGGTAAAAATGTTATTAAACAGGCATCATGGAAACAAGCTAACATTCTAAATATATCACCAAAACATTGTATCAAAAAAGGCATTATAAATAATTTCAACACATGGCATACAATCAAGGCAGACAATTTGTGTCAAAAGGAAGCCTAAAATGCAACTACATAGCCTGGCATGTGAATTCTTGTTTGCTTATTATGATGCATACAATGATTCATCATTACCTTAATAGGCCACAGGTAAAATATCATTAATTCCATAAATTCATAAGCAGTAGAAACTACACCAATCTCTCTAGGTGAAATCATATCAATTGTAACATCTAAAAGCATGAACAACAATCCCAAACTCGACCAATTGGTCATTTCCCATACGAGGGGTGATCAGTCCCAGACATAGCTACTTATCAGGCGACAACACTTTCCTAGTCTCTTGTTTACCAACCCAAAATAGTAAAACAAAAGAAAAATGCCACCTCTGAAACCACTTTGTAACATTCTGGCCCATCTCATCCCTAAGATGGGGGCAATACTAGTGGGTAGCATGACCTCAAACTCATCTCCCCGAATGCTAGAGGCTATAGAATAGCATTGAGGGAATTTTTCATGTATATGGGGGAGACTATTTCCCCATAGGTAATAGGTAATATCACTTCATAAGTAAAAAAATTAAATAATAAATACACTAATCATATAAATGAATAAATGACAATATAAGAAATATGAATAATCCAACTAAATACCAATAAAGTGTGGAATCTCACAAATAAAACTAGATACAAAATGATGTCATTCCATCATCTCTGACTTAACTAAAAGAATATAAAATAGATACCCAAGTATACTAATAGCTCAAAAAAGACACAATGTGTGACAACTACATCACGATAAAGGCTCGGTCCTCTACCCCCATCTCAATCCTTAGCCGTAAGAAACAATCAATCCTTGGAAGCATCACACTTTTATTTGTCAATACCAGCAATCATATAATTTAATCGGGTGTCAAAGATGCCCAAGCATGGTGTGAGATAAAATCCTAGTACACCAACACCCACAGTGTCTAAACATCTCTATTTTGTGAAATAATAAAATACAGTGATCCAATATATAAAAATTTAAGATAATTAATTATGTGAAATGAAATAAATAACTCGTCTCGTGATCCCAACGACACTCGTCCTTAATAACTGGCTTCCGAATAACATGAAAGTCTAAAAGAGCACCTATAAGAAGAATACACATATGAATATATATAAATCCTATAAAATCAAGGTAAAAAAACTAATAGGCATACCACAAATATTGTGATTTAACTTGGGGTCCATGTCTTGTGTCAACTAGGTGTGGCTCAATATACCATGAAAAATATCATAACTCTGAAGAGGCTCAAATAGTCATTAATATAAACCTTCAATACATCATTATTAAGGTTTATGTTGCGAGTTAGAGTCTGAACCAATCCCAAAGGTATCTCTATAAAACATTCTTCAATTTATATAATACAACTATGCGTGTCGAATGAAATCATTCAAAAGACCAAGTATCTCTTGAGGCATGGTTTTATATTTACTCCATCCCGGTCACACAAAAAGTAGTAGAGCATCAACTGAGGCTGACATAGCCACATTTCCAACAGATCTATCCCTGATGGGGCCATTTGGAACCAGTATCACTCATAAGTATTGGAAAACCTAGTGAAGTCTCGTCTTTTCAATGCCAAAGTCATCGCTCCCAAGTGCGTAATGGTAACCAGTCAGGAACAGATATTCTAAGTGTGGCCCTTAATATGAGACCCACCTTCTTTCCCCAAACTAAATTTAATTAATGTTTTCAGAGTATTAGATATGAAATAATAAGAATATAAAATTCAAGATTGAAAACTAAACAGATACACCCGTGCATCACAAGATATACATTAAATATTGCAGTATAAAAATATTAACAAGGAATAATATTTCATCAAAATAAGCATATAAATTCACTTTTTAATAAATAAATAATCCATTACAAACAGCTAACAAAGATCCAACAATTCAATGTTCATAATTAATGTAAATTAATTATTTGAATTAAAACCAACAAAATAGGAATCACAAAAAACTCAGTTAACTGAAGTAAATGCTTAGGTATGAAAATTTATATAAATAAATATTTTGGCATAAACAACTAAAAAAGATCCAACAATTAGTGGGTCACAGTTATTCTAAAATAATTATTTAAATTAATGACAACAAAAATAGGCAGTGAAACACATGCAGTTAAATGAATTAAAAGCCTAGACGAACAGAATTTATACGGACTATGTCAAATCACCTAAAGGGGTGTCCGACCACACTACAGAAATTGTAAAAACGTAATTTATAAGATATAGGACTTCAATAATTAAGCAAAATAATTAAATTAAAAATATTTGGTGAATTTAAACAACATTGTTATGCTACGATGAATGACACAACCGTGCGTTTTTATAAATAACAATGAAATGGAGGTATAGAGATTATATGCCCTATCTTATGGTCACTAATGATCCTATGATATGCGTTAGGCTTTTATTTGACTTAAAATTGAAGAAAACAGATGATTTTAGAAAAACCCCAAAATATGGTAAATTTACTTCCATAGATAACTACTCAAAGGATAAAGAATGAGATAATACTATTATTGGTGAGTGGGATATGCCTTACTGAGAGGTTCATAGTGCAACTAACAATGAAGAAAATAGATGACGAATGGAGGCATGATGATCTTCTGAAGAGATGAGAAGGTGGTGCTCCGCCAAGGGAGAGGGGGAGGTGCGGCGTGAGAGGGAGGATATGAATAGAGGAGAGGAAAAATAAGATATAAAAAATGGAAAAATTAAATAAATTAATTAATAATAAAATATAAATGAAGTGAAACAATTAATTAACATGGTTTTACACCATTATAATTGTATTTAATTTTTCTCCAATAGTTTTTATTTTATTATTTATTTTATCCCCCTTGAAATTATATTAATTTTTGTTAATCAATTTTAATTATTTTTAACTCAAACATTGTGATATGTAATGATTTAATATTTTTAATAAATCATGATCAATCATTTAATTAATTTTAATAGCCATCTGGGACACATAATAGGGTGGACAGAAGCGCGCCGAGAGTCGCTTTAATGATTTGGACTAAAAACATAAATGGTCTGCCCCTTGATTTAAGTTGAGATATTAAATGAATTTATGTGGATTATTAATAATAGAATAATATCCTAAACAATTAACAGCTATTAAATTAATAATGACTGCGCATTTGTATTTAATTTGAACAATTAATAATATACTATTTATTGCAATACTCAATTATTATTTAAACCGTGAAACAATTTATAAATTTTGATTGTGAAATTTTATTTGTTGTATTCAATAAAAATAATAATATTAATAATAAAATTGTTATTATTATTTATTACTTCCCATCAAAATATTTATAACAAAAAATAAATTAGATTCAGGTGCGGTCTGACAAAACGTTTGATCCATACAAAAGTTATTCCTTGCATAGGGTAAACCCCAAGTACCATAACAATCGGTTGTCTCAGATTTCTGAAAAGATTTTATATTTGAGAAAAATAAATTATTTATTATTAAAAAATAGGAATAATAAATTAATTAAAAATAAGGAGAATATTATCATGTGCAAGGGTGCCAAACACCCGATGTGCATCAAGGTTGTACCCTTCCTAGGGTAAAACCAACATTATAGACCTAATAATGGTCTCATATTTCTCATAAGACGCATCGTTTGTGTGTTATTTCAATTTTTTTAATTGAAAAAAAACACACATATAAATAAAATAAATTTAATATTTTTATTTTATCAATGCTGAGAGTCTACAGGTCTCAGAACCCCACATTGACTCGTTGTTTTACTCTTAAAATATTATATATAATATTGAAATTTTTTAATAAGAATATTACAATTATTTTAAATTATTTCAATTTTATTTTAATATAACTAATTTTATAAAATGTATTTATATGACACATCACAGTGTCAACTATCGGAAATAAAAAGTTATGACGCTCGGTTTTAAAACTGACATGCCCAGTTAATAGAAATTTTATTATTCCTGCACTTTTTCATCGAGTTTAAAACATATAACATTATAATATATTAAAATATTATATCAATTATTTCAAAATAACTCAAACCATTGTAGTATTATAATATTTTTTATGTTATCTTGAATCCTTATCTCTATATTTTTAACACTTTTTTCTCATTTTACCACCAAACGAGGTGGAAAATATCTTCCATGGTTACTAATCATTATTGTAAAAAATGATATTATCCTTATAAATTAATACCAATTTAGGTGAATCAAAATTTTGAGTACATTTTAAAATATTGAAATCCTATAAGTGGAATAAATTACATTTAGTATATGTTCTTAATGTGCAACAAAAACAATTTTATGAAAAATGTTTGTTTAAATCATAAAAAGGTTTTTGTACACAAAGAAATGATAATATTGATTCCAATGGGTTAAATTGGATTATTATGAATTAAGGGTGACTTAATTTTCATCAAAAAATCAAATATTATACTGAATGTTGTAAATAATTGATTAATAAAATATATATATACCAATATTATTTGAATTAAAATACTTAGACTTTGAGTATGTTATAAATATATTTATATGTAAAAAATTATATTTTTATATGAATTATATTACTTATTTAATATATATTTTTTCTACCAAAAAAATTTCATAATCATTCATATTTTTATTACATCATTAAAATATCAAAAAGTTACTTTCTCTAAAATTAATATTTGTTCTATTCACCGAAATATTTTCTATATCATAAAAATATAAAAATTAATCCAAATAAAATTTTTACATGATGAATTCAAAAGTGGAAATAAAATTTCAAATTATATTTAAGATTTTTTAATTTATATTTTAATAAAATTATTGAAAAAATATATGTGAATTATGTTATTATTTATTTAGAAATAAATATGAAATTATTATAATCGAATCTCAAGAATTTTACACATAGTGTATGTGAAAACAATGTCAATTAGTACAACCTAGGTAGTTCAAGGCTGTGGTTTAATTGGATTGTCCCAAAAATTATATCTAGATTCAAATATTTTTATATTTTGAAAAGAACTTAAAGAGATTAACTGAAGACATTTTTTTTTGGAAATTCTAATGATGGCCTTAATGAAAAGAATGATAAGTTCGGGTGGTTTGATTTAGGGGATATATACATCTATTAGATGAAAGTTTGGCTAATGGACATATTATTTTTAAGTGTACTTGATCAAAGTATGGATTATACATTAGATTATGATGCATCATGAGTTGAGGATGGGTAATTGTAGTTATATGATGAGTGAATAGTTACTTATGGGTCTAGAATGTTATGGTTTCTTGAAAAAAACTACTAAACACATGATATAAGGTAACTAATGGCTTTATGTCCTCCAAAATTATAGTTCAATCACCTGTATTGAAATAAACCTTTGGATAGTAAAAGTCAAAATATAATAAATTACATATTATCAGAATCTAACATGAACATTTAATGATAGTAGTTTATAGAAGTATTTATTTTAACATTATATATATATGTCTTATATTTTAGTTTTAATGGACTATGTACCTAATTTTTTTCCCTAATCATTAATTTTATTATTTTGGATTTTGGATTTGTTTTGTCCCTAAAAGCAATAAAATTATAATTTCACTATATTAAATAACCACATATATTGGTTAATTGTTCCATTAATCTCAAACAATAGTTTTCAACCTTGGGATAAAATTTTATAATTTATCATGTAACATGAATTTCCAGGTATAATTGTTATTTATCAAAAATATAATCATTTATTTGGAAATTTATAATATTAATATATTTCAAAAGAGATCTCAAATGTAAATTGATTCCTTGTCGATGTATAAAAAATGAGGCATTTCTTATGTAAATGGTATGATCTAATAACTCATGTGTTTATTCATAGACCATGTATTTTATTCATCATTATTTAAACCAAATTATTATCCATTGAAAATAAATAAATATTTTTTATTTTGGAATTTATTGAGGTGTTATTGGAATGAATAAGTGTTGTTGAAATATAAATTTAGAATATTTATTGAGAAGACAATGTAATGTAACTTACTTTAATCAATAGATTAATTTTAAATGGGATTTGAATGGGTGGGTAAAACAAAAACTTCATATGTGTCAATAATCCATTTCACTCATATTAATGAGGGTGAGATTGAAGGTTTGATAATTTTTTATGGGTGGATCATTTTTTCAAATGATGAATTTTGTTTCATATTTTATTCAATTTTTTATATGGAAGGATGTTCTTTGATAAAGACACTAAATTGAATCTCAGTGATGATAGGGTAGTTTTCCATTATATATCAAAATTTAGAATTTCTAGTAATTTAGAAATAGTGCATGAAATTTTTATTATGATCAACCCCATTCATTATGTTCTTAGACTATCTCAATATTCATGATGGTGTTAACATGAGTAAGAATCCATGAATAATTGGTTTCATTATATAATAAATATCTAATTTCAATAAGATAATTATTTTAAAATTAAAATTAAAATATATGATATGAAATTAAATATTTTAATTTGATGCATAACATTGATTTATTTTTTTAGAGACTATAATATTGTTCTAAAATATTGATTTTTATTATTTTAAAATTTGAAATAAAAAATTTGATAATTATATTTCAATTTATTAAGTATAAGGTGGAATATATCTATTTATTTTATGATGATTATTTATTAATTATGAAATATTTTAAATAAGTCAATTAAACAACCCATGTATAATTTTTCATCCATTATAAAATTCATGTGAAAGAATATATGGACTAAATGTTCATTTTTAATTTAGTGACGATTTAAATTTTACACACATAAATATATATATATCATACATTAATATATGAGAAGAAATGAATCCAATGTTTTGTTTTCTAAAAAGAAAGGATGGACGAGCCACTATAAACTTTCGTATAATGTTTAAAAATAAAATAGTTTGACCATAAGTTAATATTTAATCATTTTAGATTTTGGTTTCATCAATAAATAGAATGTTTTAGATTAGGTGGAGCACAATAATATCCTAAATGATGATATTTTTTTGAATTAATCAAATTTATAACATATATATATTTATTCATAAAAATAATAATTGATATTTAACATTGATCCAATAAGGAGAGAGGGAATAGCTGGTATGGATGAGAGAATAGGGAAGTCCCGAATGGACAATTATTTCAAGGGAAAAAACACAAAACATTTTTATCATTAATATTATTGATATACTTTATAATAATAATACAAAATAGTTATTATTATAAGTGTTTAACAATAGTTTTGAATTTTAAATGAATTATGTATTATTATTAATATAATATTTCATAATATAAACAATTATATCATTATTATTGTCATAATTTCTTATTGTAATAATTTTTCTAGTAATTATTAATGTTACTAGAAATATCTAATGAAAATTCAGAACATAAAATGGTGTCTATATTAGTTTTACAAATGTATAGTCGTGGAAATTAAAATGAATTTTTAAGATATAGTTTTACTTTATAGTGTGCCCTAATTTTTATTTTCCATCATATAAATTAAAATAAATAATAATTTAGTATATCATTATTATTGAAGAAATAATGATATTACTTGTTGATATTTTTTACATAATAATAAAATTATTTGATTTTTATTATAATTTGGGGACCCTATCTTAAGAAATAAATTATTTTTAACTAAAATATGAATAATATTATAATTTTAAGGACACCAAATATGTTCTTAATGTACATTCCAACTCAACTCGAAATAAATACACTCATTTCATATCATTAGATGATAAGTCATTCCTCATAAGATAATATTTTTTTTATATTTGGAATACATGCCTTGTGAATGTATAGGCCCCACACATCATATATCCTAATAGATGATTCCATTAAGGTTTAATTCATACAATAATTATAGTGGATATACATTCTCATATTTCACTAGAGAAACACACACCACAAACATTAAAGTGAATGTTTTATACATTCCATTATTCATTAATTTCCATATTTTATCACATGGGTGTTATAATTTTCCAAATCTGTAATCTATTTGTAGTGTTCTCCAATGTAGTTAATAATGAAATATATCTCTTAAACAACGAAGTAATATTTTTGATATATCTGGCTAGATAATATTTATTATCATATTAGTGTAGGTGTTCAAGAGAGGGTGGGACATATTGTAACCACATGGTTGGTATCTCTCCTGGTTTCATTCTGAAGAAATAAATTAGGTCCCCCATATGTATTATGTATTTGGATGCTCCCCTATGGATAGTGAGGATAGTTTCACTATTTATGAGTTGTTATTACTCTATTTGGTCATAGAGTTTGATACTATAACTATTCTAAATATGTATAGATCCCTCAAACTATAGTCTAGTGAAGTACATCAGTATGTGATTGGGTGTAGATATTCCATCAATAGATGTTTGTCATCAACCACTCAAGATAAATAGGGAGTTTCTCTTTTTGATAGGGGTTTTCACCCACTTAATTTTCCTACATATATCAATGATGATTGGTTCCCCTATGATGACTCTAATGATGTATCATGCAGATAATGAGGTTTATGTAGTTCCATGTGGTGATTTATAGTTTTTTTTCAGATCTTTTGACTTTTTCAGTCATTCGTGGTTTCCATTGTGATATATCATATGAGTAGTAAATTGACTTCATACACCCTAATATTTATACTAAAATGAGTTTTCTTAAAGGATTACATGATATGAATATGTATAGTCTTGAGTTCTGAAGAGTTAAAGCTTCTCTATGTTCATGTGTTTCTTTCCCAAAATGAAATTTCATGTAATCTACTATGTTATACATTTGTTCTGGGGTTCTAAGTCTTCATATTATTTTATTCTTTTGTTTATATACCAAGGTGTCAAAATGGGTATATTTACACCCTCCCCTGCATGATTATCAAACCCAAACATATTTTTTTGGTGTAGATGATGTATAATTCAATGATAGATTCACTAGTTGTGTTTATATTGGATATAATGGAGTTGTTACATGGTAGTGTATGATTATACAGATATAGATAATGGCTTGTGATTTTTGGTCTACGAGTCCTTCTAGAGATGACTTTTCCACTAGTAAATAATGTATATTTTACTTGTGTTATAATTTCATGCATAAATTTTACTTTATGTAACCTTATTGGAATAATATGAGTCACTCATTGTTTTACAGAAGTATTTTTAATATGTCTCATTTTCTTATATATATATTTTTATCAATAATTTTTTTAATATGTTTTTCATATTATATTAATATTTCCAGTTATTATAGGTTAAAATTATTTTTTATATTATGTATTATTATTGATAATTATAATCCTATAGCCAAATGGAGGTGGTATTAGGGTGGCCCACCTGAATTATCACCGGATTTGGGTGTATCCAAATGATTTAGGTCATTTCTGAATGGTATCTAAAAAATTCCATTTACAAGGATAATATATTGTAGTTAGTGGTCAAGTGATGTTTTGTTTGGGAATTTAGTAAATGGTCAAAATAATAACAAACAATGATATTAAACCTTTTCTATGAATATTCAAAATATCTCCCAAATAAAATTTTCTAATAAGCATAAAATTTTGGTGTAAATGGAAACTAGATAAATAAAAATTTTATTTCAGCACAATAATAATCATAAAAACATATTAATTTATATAAGGTACCGTAGTAGACTCATAAAAGATAGTACACTTCTTTATAACCTAATGAAAAATCAAAAAATAAGAAGGGGTGAACTGAGATACCTAGTAAGGGAAAACATGGGAGTTATCAATCTATGATCATATATAACCAATCATGAGAATTAGGACACAATATCAAGTGATTATCAAAAGAAAATTATTCACAAAAATTCATAGAACATAATAATGAGTCAGAGAATAAATATTCATCATTTTACAAGATTTTTGAGTCCTCAAAAAATCAATCATGCTAAATTAGATCAAATCATAATCATATCAACATTTTATAATATTTTGGAAGAATCATATGAATAAAATATATATAATATGTCTAGGTATACAATAAATACCATAATATCATAAAAAATCATTTATCACCACATGTTTTTCCATATCATGGTATATTAGACATCCCTAGATGTATCCCATAGTGGATAGATGACATAAACTCATTTCATATAATTACTTCATAAGATATAAGGAAATATCCAAAGCATTAGAAGGATATTTTATTCCAATCTCACCTATAATATAATTAAAACCATGCATATTTTTGAAATGAAATCATACAACATTAATAAAATATTCATATCATAATACATGTGAACAAAAATATTTTTAAAAAACTTTCATCATTTCATCAATAAAAAACCCATGGAATAGAAAAATGTTTCATAAAAGTTTTGTCATATATTAATTATCTAGTTGGAATGAAATTGGTTTATAGAATCATACTTATATTATCATCGCCATAGGCCATAGATAAAAATAATGTTTCTTGAATCAAAAAATGGAATCCCCAGTGAAGAATAAAAACATTTCAGGATGTTGACATAGAAGGGGAATATATTTAAAAGAATATTAAAATCATTCTTTCAAGACATGATATAAATATCCTTTTATATATTTAAAATATTAATTAAAAATTATCATAATATTGTGAAAACAATTTTCATTGAAAATAACACTGGTAAAATATTTAGTAAGGTTCAAATAAATTATTTCTAATTAAATTTTAAAAATCCATTCATGCCGAATATTTAAAAACAAAACATTACATTTAAACTTTTAAAAAAAGTCAATAAAGAAGTATAAGGATTTTGTTTAAAAAATATACATCTTTTTAAAAATTGGTAAAATAATTCAAGTGTTTTTAAAATTTACTTTTTAAAATGTTTCATTCATAGGTTATAAATTTCATAAAATAATCGTATTGAGTAAGGACAAGGAATAAAAATATCATCGACCAAAGAGGACATAAGGTCGAAACATCATCAAAAACAATATCATGATAATTTTATGAACCAAAGAGAGAAAAATGAAAAACAATATCATGAAAATTACATGAATAATTTGGTTATTATAAAATATATTGGGTTAAAAAGAATAATATCTCTAAAAAATCCATTATTTAAAATGTAACATATAAAATCCTGAAAAGGAATGAGTTGTTAATATAAACTGTTACCTCAAGTTCAACTTGTAGCATAAGATCTCTAATATCATTATAATAAACTTAAATTTATTATAATTATATCCTAGAAAAATATAAATAATTAAAAAATAAAATAACATACACTTATAATATTTCAAAACACATTAATTAATATTACTTTCTTGAAATTGTTATTTCTGATCGTTAAATCTTGTTATTCATGTTAGATTTTGTTAAGCATTTCTGGTCCTTTCATATTGATCATGGTTAAATCATATATATGATGATATTTATGATATTAATATCATATATATTCATTATATAAATATTTTTATCCATCAAAAAATTCTATATATTTATATATATATAATAATTGAACCATTCACGGAGAAGTTATTCAGTATGTACACATTAACACTGTTTTCATCTACTAACAAAAGGAAGGAATGAAAGATAAATAATATTTTAAAATTATATAATCATATTTATAATGTGAGTCTCTATAAAAAATATATGTTTATTAAAGACAACATAGTAAGAGTAAACTAGATAGGTGGGATGGCGCTCGGGACGGCTTGCGGCGACTCGCGGCGACGGCGATGGCGATCTGCTACTTGGGAACCCTAAATGACGATCGACGATGACTTCCCTCCCCTTCCTGGAGGAGGAAGGGGGGTGGATGATCGGCCACAGCACCCAATTCCGCGGAAACCCTTTGTACCCTTCTCAAACCCTAGCTACCTCCCTGATTTCCCGAAGATTTCTCTTGGCCCGAAGGTTCCTGACCTGCATCAGGGAGAGCCGCAATTACCGATTTCATTGTCGGAATTTCATGAAGCTTCAAGTCACCTGGACCTCACATTGGTGGCTCGGTTCAATCAGCGAAGGCCCTCTGTTGACGATTTTGATCGTTTCATTTTTGGTAAGTGGGATTTGCAGGACAGGGCTGTTGTTGGTCTTCTCGATAATCGTCATCTCATGATTCGGTTCTCCTCGGAAGGTGATCTGATCCGAGCATGGTCCAGCGCCCCGCGTAGGTGCAACGGCTGTCGATTCTTCCTTCTTCGCTGGTCATTCGAGTTATGCATGAATCGTGATCCATCGACTGTTGCGACTTGGGTTAGTCTCCCTCAGCTTCCACTTCCCTTCCAAAATCCTGCGATTTTGTGCATGATTGGTAATATGGTAGGAAGATACTTATGTTCCGATGTTCGGACGTCCACTATCAGTCATCCTGTCAATCCACGCATATGCGTGGAGGTTGATGTTGCAAGGCCACCAGTTAACTGGATATGGCTTGCGGTAGGGGAAGAATTTAGATGGAGACAGTCTATGGTATTCGAGTCTTGGGTTGAATACTGCAATTCTTGCTGCCGTTTGGGTCATGCGTCCTTGCGGTGTCATGGTGAGGCTATAATTCGAGGAAGTGTCAAGTCGAGGGAAAGAGTTGGAAAGTCTCAAGGGCCGAGGTTGCTTCCTGCTGAGGGTGTGCCTTCTGGAGCTGCTGGTGGTATGGAGGACCGGAATGCTGTGCCTTTGAAGAAGGCAGAGGCATCTGCAAATCCTGCTGTGTCTGCTGTTTTCAGAAGGATGCGCCAAGATCTGATGTTGGACAAGGTGGCTTTGTCAGTTAATGCAGGGAACTCTGTTAATAGGGAGAAATTGGTTTGCTCAGCGACTGAAGATGCAGTCCTGCAGGACTTGCAGTGTGATCTGGGTGCAATGGTATCTGATGGGATGAATGTGAACTTGTGCAAGGGAGCTGGTAAGGTGGATGGAAGTGGGTCGGATGCTGCTGTCCGTCGGAGTGGTTCCTTGGGGGTGTTAGATGATGCGAATGGGGAGCAAGGGATAACTGTGAAGGATGGGGGTGTGAACATCACAAATGGTGCTGGTGGCTGTCTCCAATACATGGTGCAACAGAATTCGGAGGACGGTTGTCCAGTGGTTGAAAGGCAGATTGGGCCTTCGATGCAGAAGGGTGGCAGTGAAGCTGAAGACCTGCAACAGGGGGCTTTGATCTGTTATGAGCCGGCGGAACAGCCGAGGTGTCTCGCTCAGAAGGGTTGTGGCGAAGAGGACCTTTTTCAGAATGTGGTCATCAATGGGAAGTGGGGCGATTGTTGTGAGAGTGAAGAGGAGCATGGTGGCATGATCAAGCCCTCTTTCAGTGAGGTGGTTCAAGGTAGGAGGATGAAGATAAGGGAGCCTCAGGAGGCTTTGACCGCTCCTCCGCGTCGCAGGCCAAGAAAGGATTACTCATACCTGCCAAAGCCAGTGAACACTAGGTCTTCCAGTGGCAATACTGAGCTTTTAGCCTTGGAACGGATGAATCTGCGGAGGAAATATGCTAAGATCCTGAAGCATCATGACAGCTCTGAATGGGAGACGGCGACTGTGGATGAAGTTGGATATCAGGGATGTGAGGATGGGGATGTTTTTGATGTCATGTAATCTTCTCTTTATCTGTGATGCTTGCTACTGTCTTTTTCTTTTATTCTAATAAACGGTCAAGGGATTATCCCTTGGCTGAGCCTACCCTGGTATATAATCATATTTATATCATATTTATATTTTATATTAATTAAATCTATCCTTATTTACATCAATTTAATGTGGAATGGAAAACTAATCACATCTCTTCATGGGGTTGGTACCCACATGTACTTACTAGAGATAATTTCATTTCTCTTTAGTTTTAAATGAGGTGGAAAATAAATCTGAAATATTTAAAATAACATTTAATTATATTTGTGACACTATATTAATCATGTTATTATGTATATAATATGTTTTTACAAGGGCGAATGAAAATTAAAATTGAATATACTTGGTTAAGAGATATACCATTTCATTGTGATATATTATTTGAAATATGCTTTATACCTTGAATTGATTATTTTCTGACCACATCATCATATTTCAGATGTGGGAAGGTATATTAGAAAATTATTTTGATATTTATTTTATTATATAATAGGATCCTGGAGTGTGGAGAAGGAATGAGATAAGGATTTCTTTAATAAGTGATAGCGATGACACTACTGCGATGATATAAAAGAGTAAAATATATTAATGAACTATTAAATAAAAATAATCAATAGAGTATAATAATAAAATACAAGATTATAAAAGGTAAAAAATTACTATAAATTATTATTTAATATTTTTAGGTCATTTTAACAGTTATCATTTTTGTTTTAACCCTTTTAGCCTATTTTAACACTGACCATGGTTACAAACTTTTTAATAATGATTCTTTTCATAATGGTCAATAATGAAATTTTTATAATTGGAAAATATATAATTGGTGAATAAAAATAATTTTTACATTTTATAAATTTTATTTTTTTAGTATCATTTATTAATTTAAAAAGAAATTTTCAATGATAGTATGAAAAATAGTTTTTTAGAAAACATTTCATTTTTAACTGTTAAATTATTTTTACAAAGAAATAATTAGTAATTTTAATTAAATGATAGTTAATATATTGAATTTATTAGAATTGTAACAATGAAATTTTAAAATAAATTCATAACAAAATAAGACAATATAAATACATGAATATAAAAAGGTTGTTTCCAATTAAATTTTTTTTGCACTATTCACTGAAATATTAATGGTTTGAACAAATCCCAATAAAAAATAATATGATTTTGATATGATAATTTCAGATATTATTTCGTTATATATATATATTTTTAAATTTTTTTTATAAATAAAATGTAATATCTATTAACAAGGTTAAATTCAAACAATTTTTTAAGGAAACATTTTTTTGAAGAATACAATGAATTGTTTTAAATTAAGTATTTTATTATTATTAATTAGTCATTTTATTTTCATTATAAAAGTAATTTTTATACTACTAATGTGTTTATTCTTATTCATGAATCAAATTTAAAAACAAAATTCATTTTTACTTATAGATTCATATAAAGAAATCCATTGACGGAATTAAATTTATGTATGTAGAAATATATCAAAAAATCATGGGGTGTTACATTATACCTCTATATAATAAAGTATCCCTTTATATTACATAACAATAATATAAATAATTGTGGGTAATTCTAGCTAGTAACATCTTTTGTTTTCTAAATAATTTTTTATTATTTGTTTAAAAAAGAAATATTGCTCCAGTGGGTGTGAACTCTGAGTTAATTAAAATTAATGAATCAAGTTTGTTTTCACATGGAGTTGTACAAGGAAAAAATCATGAACATGATTAATATTTGGTGGATGAAAAAAAATAATAATCTACCATCTGAATAAATTCTAGAATTCAAAAGGTAATGACATTTCTAGTGTTCAACATACCATTCATTCCAAATGCTAAAAACATTTTTCATGTATATATTCATAATAGTTAATTATCAACATCTATGAACCATATATCTCCCCAATGGTTATTAGCATAAACTTTATATCAACCCACAACTACCTTATTGTGTTTTGGAATGAATATAACATTTTAACCATTTCATCATCTATACCAAGTATCAATAACATTATTTATCCCACTTAATCCTATCACGTTGGGGTTCATCACATAACTCTGTATACAGGTTCATAATGATCTATATGAAATATAGATTAAAAGATAATTTTTGTATTAAACATCCATGGATAGTTCGGATCCCAACCACATTTTAAATATACATAAAAAGCTCATGAAACATCTTCTAGTGTTTTTATGGTCAAAATATTTTGGGCATCTATCTAATGATCAAATATAATAGTATAACTCAAATATTTATATAGATCCTAGAAAAATAATTATCAATAACATCAAGGTAAAATTCAGAACATAATTTGATATGATATAATGTGTAACTCAAAACAACCTTAAAATTTACTAATTTTAAGTAACTAATAGACAATAAAGGTGGAAATATTCTATAATGGCACTAAAATGCATTGATTTCATAAGGAGACTAACTATAACCCAATAGAATGGTTCCCTTTAAATGTTTTGTGGAGTCTAGTAATAAAATACATGTTGGTGTTTTTACATTTCCATTCTATAATGTGTAATGGTTGTAGTATCCCCTTATACTTCAATATCTTGGTAATAAATTACTTACATCGCATGAATCAAGCTACATACTTAACAATTTAAATTTACTTTTCATACTAGTAGAAATACTTATTCATATCTCTCTATGTGTTCACACATCCTTGATGAATAATTAATTATGAACAATGATTTTTATCAAAATGTTACTTATTAATTCATGGTATTGATGGGGCACATACATGTGTTATTACAATTATCATTCTATGTAAATCATGATTGAACATTGGTACATTGATCATCTTCTTTTATATTTCTAAAAACACCTTCTAGGCCTATTTAGTTAAAAAATAGTTGGAAGATTAATCATTTATCTCAAAAAAGTATTATATTTCCTATATATTAATTGATTAAAGATCTATATTATAAAAATACATAAATATTATATCCCTTACAAGATACTTCATAGAAAAAATATAATGGTTCTTCCAACTAAGAACACTATCTAACTTATTCTTCTTTTCTAGGTGGTAATGTATTTAGTAGTCATAATAATTAATCCTTTCCAACCATATTATCTGGTTCATATTCACCTATTTTTCTTTGAATATATAAATTAATATATTTTGATACCAATATATGTCAAACAGTTCTCCATAAAGACACTTTCTCTATTTTAATACAAAAAATTCTGCTTCTAGTTTTAAATCATGAGTTAGGTATATTTTCCCATGAATTTTTAATTATCATGAGGTATATGATATCACCATATGATTTTTGTATGGAAATGTCCAAATCAACTATTTTCTATATTAATATATAATAGAAACCCCTCTCTGCTATAGGGTAGTGTGAATAATGTTGAAATAAAAAAAATTCTTTTCTAATCTGCTGTTTTTCTCACGTTCATCTATCCAATTGAACATATATCCCTTCTATGTGAAATTTTTTATTGGATTTGATAGCTATGGGAAATACCTTAAAATAACACATTTAATCTATCCTAACTAATAATAGTTTGGATCTCAGTTACTATGGTTAGTCTAGACTATTTCTCAATAACTTATTTCAGTAAAGGATCTAAATATATACCGTCAGATGAGATTATATAATCAAGTAATGAAAATATCTGAATACAAGATTCACAACTGTTAAAATAATCATATAAAATATCCTTCGTCAGTTTCATCAAAACAATTATAATATTATATTCATACTCTTTATTAATCTTTAAATGGATATCAATGTCATCTATAAATACTACCAAAATAGATCAACGTAATCTCTAAAGAGTCTATTCCTTAAATCCACAATGTTATCATGGGGATTGGTACTTCCAAATTGCATAACTATTAATTCATAATGATCATACCACATTAGATATGTTTTCTTGGTTATAACCCATTTTGATTCAAAATTTATGATTATAAGAATGAAGGTAAATTTACTCGGCACAATGAATATTTCCATGGGGAAATTATATATATGTATCCATTCTAGGTAAGGTGATAAGTGATGTCAAATATGACTTGGGGGACTATTCTTTGGGAATAAGGTATTTGGGAACCTGAAGTTCATGTTATGAGGATATGTATCTATTGGTCCTATGTTTCACTAATGGATTACCCCTTATCCCCATTAAAAATGGTATTATACCAAAATTTAATAAAAATATATAGCCTTTGGGGTTTTCTGTAGGACCAATTAAGGTTAATCATTGAAATTTATGATCTTCAAATAGTTGACCAAACAAATCATCAATATGGTCTGGATGATACTTGTTCTTTATTGGGATCCTGTTATGTTTTTTATAATCAATTAAAACATGTCTTGGACAAAATTTATTCATAATAAAAAGAATTTGTTTACTACTTGGTGATGAATAGAAATATGTGAATCCCTTATTATGATTCTCAAGGAGTTTCTTCTTAAATTATTTTAACTAAATTAAATACATTTAATATATTTTCATTGAAATAGTTTTAACTCCATATAGGAATTATATAAGAATATCAAGTCCATGATTTGTGGAATGATGTGTAAATTATTCATGAAATACAAAGAATAATCTAGAATAATAGGTATATCAATTATGTTGAGTTTCTCCCCAACCATTTTTTATTTATATCCTACAATGATAGGTAATAAAACCAATATAACATAAGAATATTCCATTGTATTTTCATATTCATCCTCTCATCGATAGATGGTCATAGGTTGACTCAAAATATCAAACATGAATTCCATTATTCAATAATTAATATGGGATCACTACATAGAGATCAAAACTATTCACAAAATCGAATAAAATTTAACTAGAGGTATAATGAAAATATATTCAAGAAGAAAATTACGACACACATCTACTAGGAAGGAGATATAGACTTGGGATATGATCATTATAACACTGTGTGTTTTTACTACCACATCAACATCATATATTTCATATGGTATTCAGATACCATTATAATATTAAATTGATAAACAACTGTGTGTTGAGAAAAAATGAAATAAGAAACTAGTTGTTATATAGTGGACTATAAGTATACAATTCAGCACATCGTCCACATTACATGATACAATTGTCATAATCCCATGCGATTTCCATTTTTTATCAGAATTAAGAGGTTTTAGACATTAATCATCCTCATTAAACATCATATATATGAATTGGAAATCCTAACTCCCACATCAATTTCACTAAACTAATTGGAGTTTGGGTTCAACAATAGTTGACATATTCATTTCTTATTTTCTATCAATTAACCACTTTATCACATTTACACATTCCTGAGATTTATGATAATCCTTTCCAAATTTATAGAACTACCATACTCTAAATTAATTTACATTGTATTTATTCTAATTTATATGGATTTAATGTGATTGAAATTTATTTCTATTATGGGATATATTCTAGTATTCATGATAACCAACTTTACCTTACTTATCAAAACCATGGGATTGATTGGAATATATAATTTCAATTTATAAATTGAGAACACATGAAATGACTTCCTTATATATATTATAGCCCCAAATATCTAACACCTTATTGATACATTGGATTAAGACATTATCATAGTTGATAAAATATTTTTAGGTACAATGATTAAATATAAATCATACATTGAAAGAATTTTTAAACTATCCTCAAAATTTCCAACGAATTGACAATCATTCTACTTAAGGTCAGGGAAGCAATTCTTTATTTTCATTTATAAAATATAATGGAAGATACTTACTCAAACAAATCCTCTTAAACTAAACATATTCGATGGATTCTATTTAACCCCCCACATTCTATTCTTATTAATGTTCCACCATTGATGCAATTTTCATTCAACAAAATAAACAACTACAAAATCCTTTTTATGATATAAAAACTAAAGAATAGAAAGTATTTTTATAGTAGTATTGATCTATCAATCAAAACATTATTATGACTCATGGAATAGGGAATTTTTGTGAGCATAACAACCATATTCTAAACACCAGCTCCCAAAATTTTGGGTTCATAAAGAATAAAATCATTTAATTTTATATATAATTTATTGACAGTATGATCTGTTCTAGTTAAAACCATTCAATAACTGAAGAAATTATAATGTATGTATCATGTTACAATAATCAGGGTAATAAATCATATAATCTTGAAAATAATTCCTAATATTCCATAAATAATGATGTATTATTCTCTACCTATTTCACATAAGGTTCACTCCATGTCAATTTTATTTTAACATGGGTTTTACTTTGTTATCTAACTATATTCGTCATAATATAAAATTTTAAAATAGTAAAAACCTACTCTGATACCAACTAGATAAACCCATTTGTATCATATATATATATATATATATTACACATTTTTATGAATATTTCATATATCTATCAAATAAATAGCCTTAATAACCATAAAGGGTCACTGTAATTGGATACTAAATACGTAAAAATGTTTTTAATTAAAATCCTCATCATCTGAAACGTTTTATTTAAATAGTATTCCCCTCCAGACTCATCATAATTTCTACCCTTATTCATAATCTAGGAAAGAATTAAAATATCAAAAGTGGTGATGTATGTTTCTCAGTATTTCTAAGAATGAGAGATATCAATCAGGAAATTTAAGTGAGAATATTATATGAAAAGGGTATGTGAACCTGTTATCATAAATATAAAACTATACCCAATAATTTATAGATTATAATAATGAGGCATGATGTAAAACATTTGAATATAAAATGAATAGGGAACAATGATGAAATAAATGACCAACCATGAGTTTAAATAAAAATCATTTCAATATTTCATAATAACATAGAACTATCAGAGGCATAGAAACCATATCATATATCTAGGTTAACAATTGGTACCAACTTATCATAGAAGGAAATGAATCAATAACTACTTACCATATCATAATAGATTAGTAATCCTTACCTGTATCATATTGTGTATTGATCACATTATCTTGATTCCCATTATTATCTTATGATATATAAGGTGTTACCAAATTATTTGAAATTATATACATTTCAAGATGCACCCTTTACATAATTGTAACCATAAATAACATAACCCATGAATATGAAATTGGTTTTTAAAGGTAACATCATATATTAACTATCCCATGGAAAGTAAATGAGTCTGGTAGATACAACTATAAATTATCATAGTCATAAAAAATATATACAATAAATGTGGGTAGTATGATATGATCATATCCTCTATGATTAACAAAAATCATTAGATTATGTTGACATAGATTGAAAATTTCATTAAAGAAACATCTGGACATTTCTTTGAAAACATAAAAAAATTCAACTTCTTTTGATAACATTATAACAAAAAATTCCTAGAAAATATAGACAACAAATTTCATTGAAAATAACTATGAAAACTTAATATGTAATATTCAATTAAAATAATGGTCATGGTAACATAAAAATTATTTCATGAAATTAATATTAAAATAAAAAATTCCTTCAATAAATTTTTAAAACATAAAAAACCATTGTTGATAATACATTAATAAATACTAATTTTAAAACATTTTTTAAAAATGTCAATGTTTATGAAAATAATTTTTTTAACAAATAAAGTATATGTAGGAAATTTTATTATTTTTTTTATGATAATGAACATTGAAGAAAATATTCATCAATGAAGGTGGAAATAAGGATGAACTGTCTTTAAAAAAAATTTATAAAAAACATAAATAAATGGATATAATACATGAAAATTATTAGAATAACCATAGCATAAAAAAATATATGGTTGTGAGTAATTTGATTAGTAAAATTTCCCTAAATGAAAATTTAGTTTATAATATCTATAAAATAAATTAGATTACAACATAAACTCTTACCATATATATGACATTCATTATAAATTCACTATATTAAAATTTAGTAGTTCATTTTTTAAATCATTATTTACAGCTGAAAATATTTCATTTTTCATATATGTTTTGTTTGAAATTTAAGGTCCTTATATCATTATTATAAAAAACCAAAAAAAATCTATATACATGACTTGTTAATCATCCTACCCCATCGCTAGAAAAAATTCATAATCCTCATGGGATGGAAATCGGTGTATTGGAATCACACGAATCCCTTTAAGAATGATTTCACCCAAACCAGAGATGAATTATTGTTGAACAATAATCTATAATAACCGAACATAAATAAACATGATTAATAGTTCATTACCAACCACACTTATCAACCTATTTTTCTAAAAATATGAAAACCCATAATAAATAAAGGATATATCAATGCATGTATAGACACAATACTAACAAAAAATAAAACAAATTCAATAAAACATGACTCGATCTTGAAAAAATCAATACGAAACCACTGATTTCTCAAAGCAACCTAAATTATCTTATTCCATCCACAAGGATAAAAAATGAATATAATGGAAAAAAATTAACCCTAAATGATATAAGTGTGATAAAAAAGCCCCTTTGGTCACCAAAACATCCAAATATATGCAATTAATTTCCCAATAAAAATAATAAATTGTAGTTTGAAAATTAATATAGAATGAAATATTTTAAAATATAACATACAAAAAAACCAAAAAAAAATCCATATTCATTTTTATAAATTCTCACTTAGATTCATAAATCATTGATAATGTGTTAGAATATTTAAATTCCACCTAATATATTTCAAAACCACACACCCATTTTGATTTTTTAAAAGAACCCATTTTGTTTATTTAATTGAAAACTTGAGCTTTATAACATTTATTTGGATAAACCCACCTTTTAACCAGGACAGTCATTCTGAAATACACTTAAAAAATCCACACAAGAGTCTTCAAATTCAAAAAAAAAATCAAAAACATTTTTAATATTCATTTTCTAAAGGAAATCACCCAATATACATAGTTCACGAAAAATAATGCCAGCACTATATATCAAAATGATTGAAATAATAATGAGAAAGCAAAGGTTCTATAACAATGAAAATAGGTGATGTGATAAAACAAACACTAGATAATTATTCCCTATATCAATAATTGAATATGACAATGAATGTGTCATAGGCTCAAACTTGGATCCCTAATGGGTGAAGCATGAAACCATATATGAGTACTCATACTCACAAACACACTACATGAATATATATAATTAAAACAAAAATTCATTCAAAATCACTACCAAGAATCCTTAATATGAAAACATCTCTTATCACTAATTACTATCTTGATGAGAGGGACATATGAGTTATATTAACAAACTATTAGAGCAGACATTTATTTCTTACATAGTACCTAGGTTCCCATGACCGTAAAGGGAAGTGAGTTTAATGGCCACACAAGTATTTACTAGAACACAAATCAAATGAAATAGATGACCCTCACACCCATCACCTAAATAATAAATAACCCCAACCAACACATGCACCCGTGATATTAACAATCTAATTCCCAAAAAAGGGGAGAAACAAGAATCTCATAGAGATCAATAATCCTTAAATATGGTAAAACATCAAAGGAAAATAAAGGGGTGTCCCTCACATCAATAATTATAACACCAATGTTCCAACATGACATATAACACCAAAACATGGAATTATATCCAATTCCCTATCCAATTTCACAAAAATACACCTTAATAATTTAATAAAAAAAATGTAAATCTTCAATAAATTTAAAAAGATTTAAAAAAACCTGTAAAACTTGATCCTTTTTCTTTGAAATAATTAATAACTCTAATCAACTTTTTCTCCATAAAAAATATTGAAAATAATCTATCAAAATTCTTATAGGGGTCAACAACACATATATTTTAAATTATCATATAATTTTTTCTAATGAACCCCCTTATGAATCATTTTGTGGCAAAAAACTCACTTTTAATAAAATAACTCTTATAAATGTATTTTATATTATTGATAATTAAAAATAAGCTAAAATAAAATAACTATATAAAAAATCAAATAATTTCAATAATTTTACACAAGCTTTGTATATGAAATCATTCCACTCACACATGATATAATGAAATTTTAAAATATAAACCCTTTATGATGAGATCAGAATAAAATAAAATAGTTTCAAATCAACAATATGATATAACATGTATTTATACATTCATAAAAATGAATTTAGAAAGAGCAATTACACATTAAAAATTGATAGGAATCAATTTCAATGAAAAATCTACTTGAAAGAAGTGAAAATAAATAGAAAACATGTCCCTTAAACGAATAGAACACTAATATAGATAGAGATGATGTATAGAAATACTAAACATAAAACATACAAATATTAGATTCCCATGAAGCCATAAAATTAGACGTAGTATTTCTTATATTTCTGGGAGAAACTAAACCAAAGATAAAAGATATGGGGAGGGAAGAAGGCAAATGGAAAAGAATAAATACCTCAAAAACTCTTTGAAATATCAAAATATAGGTGAAGAATAAAAGGAGGAGGAAAGTGGAGATCCCCTAGTTGATCCTTATTGTGTGCCAACAAAAATGGGGGGGAGTGGTGAAATGAATATTATTCAAAGAGTTTATTTTGTGAAATTAATAGAGTTTTAAAATAAGGGAAAGACACATGGTTTTCCAAATTATGAGTTAACTATACACAATCAACTTATAAGGATTAACACCAATCAAAAGGTTTAACATTATAATTATAAATCATTATTCGTCTTTGATGATAGGAACTTTCAATATAGTTATCCAAATTGTATGATTGTCGCATGGTTTAATGAACTATGCACAAGCCATGCTCTAGGGGATATAATCACCTGTGCAATGACACAATTCCTCCTAGTGGTTTTATAGTTTTTACATACCCATTCAGTAATCATTATTAAAACACAGGCATAGAACATAATGAACTAATAGGTATCCTTAATAATGGTATCTGTAGAATTTCCATCAAACCATGCACCTAAACCATGCCCAAAATAAAAATTCAAAAAATTAAAATGTTTTCAGTTGAAACTCCATGTAAACATAATAAAACCTATAACATATTAAAATAGAAAAAAATAAACATAGTGACATAGTGGGTGTCATAAATTCCCCAACATTCTACTATCTACCCCTTTACTTATTGGTTGAAACAAATGATCAGAGAAGATGCCAGATTCAATGGGAAACTACCTAAAGGGACTCATTAACATTATTCAAAATCCAAACCAAAAATTTATATTCTCAAAAAAATCAATCCAATCAACATAAATGTTTTCCAATTAATCTAAGAACGATTGAAATAGAACATAAAGAAAGAATTCCATAACATAATGAGGGATATAACATGGATTAAAAAAATTATAATTCATCAGACAGGGTGGAACCAAAGGAAAACCACTAATAAATACATCATCTTTCAATTGAGAATCATTGAGGGAAACTCAATCTCAAAATAAAAGAAACTAAAAACCCAAGGAAGGGATAACAACCATTAATATCCTAATGTAACAACTTTAGATTTCTCATTGGGTCATGACACATGTGGATAACCTAAGGTAAAAAATTGGATTACCCCCACACGATCCATCCTAAACGGTCACATAAAAACAAACTATTTTATAAAAAACTCAAAAGGTAAATCACAAACATTAGTTACCCAATAATTCACTCAAGTATTTCATTATATATAAATAATTAACATCCAAATGGCTCAACAATATTATTAACACATCCACTGCCTCTAATAATCATTCACATTAACATTGATGCTCAAAAAATATAACCCTCATTCAACAAAAAAATAATAAGGACAAACCAGAGATAAAAAATAAATCCACAAGAAATATTCCAAAAAAATACATTTTATAAAATGGAATTCCAAACAATTGACAAAAATTATATCAAAATAAATATCAAAAAGAGTCCAAAAAATTGGATAAAGCTCCAAAATATTAATCCAAAATTTAAACATGGAAATGAATGGTCCCGGAGAAATATTATCCAAAATATATATTATACTTGAGACCTATTTCAAAATCCTTAGTTAAAAAACATCTGATGAATATCCAATGACCATAATAATGGAAAAATATTGGAGACATCAAATAGTTGGTCTTGGAATTCTATGTAGCCCCACACTGGAAACACACAGGGGATATAAAATTATGACAATAAAGTCTCATTTTTTATAGATCAATATTATTTTACTTATTATTCTTAAAATTTGAGTTATTTATGTGCCTACTAGATAAAACATTGGAATTTACTACCATAGGTTTCCTTGACCAGAGAACATCCACCAAAATTTCCTCATTGACCAAATAAAAAAATTATATGATATATGAATATATAGATGGTACAAATTATAGGTAAATACATCCTCTGAATAAATTATCATTATCTAAATAATTGATGATCAATTTAAGTGAAAACTCCATAAACATTAAGAAGTGACCAGTATAGTGTCGCACTAATTGCTCGCCTTGATGAAGTATTATAAAATCAAATTCTTTGTATCATTTTACCACCTCATGTATAAACCAATAGATTAATTAAATAAAAATATCCTATAATAAAACTTTCAATAATAGAGAGGGAACCATCGAAACCCACTAAACATGTATAGAACCAATAATCAATATCTCAATATTTCTCACATGTAAACTATAATGTGTCCCAAGATATTATAGAATCATATATATATATCTTCTAACTAAATCACTTTATTCCATACACCTTGATCACCAATAAAATTTAGATGGTACTGACTATAAAATTCCATGATAGGGTTTAGGAATAAGGATGTTTCCATTCCCACCACTCCACTCAAAGTCTGGGTAGGATCTAGAACTAGAGGAATCTTTTATAACATAGTAAGCGAGGGTTGGTAGGGGGATAATGAACAACATATTACATGAAGCACATATATTAATGACTGAAAACATAACTAAAAAATTACTTCATGATCAAAGAATCAATCCAAAAAATACACAATGTAAGATACTCTTTATCAACACCAAGGAAAAATTGTTTCTTTTTAAATCATCTATTTATTCCCCAAGGAAACCAAAAAACACCCCCACCAAGGTGTATTCTTGAATTCCAAGCTGACCCAACATTAAAAACAAAACAAATTCATCACAATAAACTATTTCTAGAAAGTAAATTCATAAAAAATCATTTCTAAATTAAATTTCATTTTAAAAACAATGAATTCAAGGAATGATCATCCAACTCACTTTACTTTTGAAAAAATCCACCAATAATGTTTCAAAATGAAATATAATTTTCAAATATATCAATAAAACCATTTTTGAAAAAAAAATTAATTTAAAAAGCACCATCATTTTTTTCAGAATAAGGTTTTAAATCCAGAGAAACTAATGCACTATAAAAGCTTCTATTATGGTTTACCTGAATTAAATCAAAAAAGTTAAAAAATCATCAATGAACCCTCAAATAGTGATAATAAATTAAATATAAAACCATAATTTAGAAGATTAAATACATGATAAACTTGGTAGAAAGGGTACTACACATGATTTGGCCACATGGGTTGGGTATCCATCCACTAATCATGCATCTTAGACTATAGAAGAGGGAATCTGACCTGAAAAGGCATGAAACAGTTTCCTAATACATGTGAGAAAATCATGTAGATCATGTTCTCCTATATTTTCAGGATGAAACCAAATAGTGATCACCAATATCACATACATACTCTAAGGCAGTCAAAACAACATCAATTCCCATGAACATCGATTATAAGAAACTAAAAAGCCATGGATTTACAATTAGAAACCTAACATCCTTTGGAAGCTTGAGGTTTGAGATGAAAAACAACATGGTAGACTCTCTCCACCCTTACATCTCAAGTTTCAGACACAATAGTATTATTCCAACTAACTCATACACAAATTAAAATGGATATAATAAATGATTTTATTCTTACCGAAGGATACCCAAATACCTTGATAACATTGTGGGAAACTGGCCTAAGATGCCATATAAATAACTCATAGATTTTTCCACCACAAGGTCTGAAGGGCATTCATGATCCCCATGGGCTATAAACTAGTTTCTGGGAATAATATGAATCCATTTAGAACTTATTTATAAGAAATTTAGATATTCAATAAAACAACAATAATAAGTAAGAAACCAAAACAAACATACATACAAACAATGTCATAAACATCCAAAAATATCAAAAATGTTTGTAGAAATATAAAAATTGATCATATAAATAATAATTGATCAAGTAATTAGTAGGTAAAAGACTAAAACAAAAAATACCAACTATAAAAAAACTCAATCTGATAATGAAACCATATCTGTGCATCTTTAGTTTCCCCACCACCACTTAACTATCCCATACTGGCCGTAATAATAAAAATTGGATCCAATTGAAAATATATAACCTAAATAATATACATGTGGGCTAGAAATAATACTAGGTCATGAAAATCCACAAAAAATATCTAATTCATTTCAATAATAAATTAATCCTAGCTAGTTTGGAAATAAATCATGAATGAAAGATTTTTGGAAATAACTTATAAAAACCTTAAATAATTTCATAATCATTCTTCCAAAAAATTTAATTATATTCATAATTGAAATATAATATTTTTTAATCATTTACATATAACAAAGATATTTCAAAACAACACACCCATCTAAAATTTCTCATAAAATATATTAAATTTAGTAAAAAAAATACATTCACGTTATAAAATATAACTAGATCATTCCATATTTAAACAAAAAACCCATTTTTATTCCATGTCAAAAACCCAAAGAATATTTTTATAATTGTTTAATTTTTTCCAAACATCATTGATTACCCATTATCCAAATTCAATGACCCAATACACATGGTTCAAGAACAATAAAGAAAAGACCATATATCACAAGGCCCAAACAAATATTATGATGGAAAGGTTCCACAACATAGAAAGTAGGGGAAATGAAATTGAAAACACGAGATGAAAATCCCCTGTATCAATAAATAATCATCTAATTTGACCTGACATGGACTATACCATGGATCCCTAACACATGAATTATCATATCACTTAAGAGTATTTGAAATAACAAACGAACTACCATAAAATGCTGATGTCTTTAGCAAAACTAGATTACCACTAATGGAATGTGAGGAAATTTGAGGAATAGATATAGATATCCCCCTTAGTACAAGTTACCCATGATGTGAAAGGGAATTAAGGAGAAAGTAAATACAATATACGATTAACATGCAAGGCACACATAATGGATAACCCTCACCCGATCATCCAAAAAATCTATAGCCCAGAAAAACACTATCACCCATAGAATAAATAATCATATAACCACACAAGGGGATAATAAATTATCACAGAGGGATAAATAACCCTCATATGGGGTAAAAAATCAAGGATTAGTCAAAGGGTGTCTCTCACATCAACCATTTTAATACTAAAATGTAAATTGGTCCATTACCCCTAAAACACCTCTTGAGGTGCCAATACATTTCACATAATAGAAATCACCTCATTAGGGATTTCATGAACAATGAAGGAAATACCTCAAGAATAAAAAAAAATTAAAATACACTCTTAAAACAAGGTTCTTCTTTTCTGAAATAAAAGACACGGTGAATGGATTTTTTCTATTAAACACATCTTTAAGAACCCAGTTAGTGTTTTCACATCAGGTAAACCACATTCATATTTAAAATCACATTTTAATATCTAATAAAGTGACCCTTTATAAATCATTTTGAGGTAAAAACGACACATAAAAAATCCATTTAAAACAGATTTTTCTCTCTTTAGAAGATAAAACCTGATTAAAATAGAATTAAAAAAAATTAAAACCATTTCAAAAAACAAACTTGAATTTCAAAAAATCATAACACAATAACTCATTCCCTTCAACAAGAATACAGGGAATTTTCTTCAATAAAACCAATATTATAATCTCAAAACATAATGATATCATTTCAAATGATCATAAAGATATCACATATATACATATATTCATTAAAAAATAATAAATATTGATCACACATTGAGTTCCAAAATGAAACTATTAGATACTAAAACCTACTACAATGAATAAAAAACTGAAACCAAATGTGTTTCCTTTAATGGATAGTTTACCAATGCTGATAGAGATATTGTTTAAAATCCCTAGAAAAAAAATCACAACATTATATAAACCTTATTACCCTAAAATTAGTCATATGAGTTCTCGGGTTCATGTGAGAAGCTAAACCCCAAAGGAAAGAGAGAAAGAAGGGAATAAGAGATAATGACACTGAGAAATAACTCAAAAAATCTTTGAAATCTCTAATGAGATGCCATGATTTAATAGACGAGGTATGTGGAGATCTTTCTTGAGACTAAAATGGTAATACGACATAAATGGATGAAGAGAGGTGTAAAAAAACTATGAATTAAAATAATCCATTCTTGGAAATTCAAAAAAATTTAACACATAGGCAATCTTCATTAATGGACTATTTAGTATGCCAATCCCTATACCAACTATGCATGAGACACTAACAAGGCCCAAAAAAAATAGATAATTTAACATGGGTGACTCATAATTGTAAAAAATATTCTCCAAACATACCAACCAATCTAGTTAAAACACATATCCATGTCACATTCTTTTCTGATGGTGTACAAGGATGTGTAAATCCATGCACTAGAGGGTAGACTCACCATAGAACCCATATAATTTCTCCAAGTATTTTATGTGTTGGAATTACTCATGTGTCAACCATGTTTAAAACCCATGCACAATACAACATGAAATAAAAATGATCCTTGAGTAGGGTAGTTTCATAGATTCCATCTAATATTTTTACTTAAACATTCATATAATCAAAACTACAAACAACCCCATGTTTTAGGATGTTGCTCAAGGTAACATAAATTGACTTCTAATACAATAAAATTGTATAAAATAAACACCACATTGACATGGTGGGTTTCACCATGATCATTGTAAAATAATATATATTATATTAGTAAATAAATAAATATCCTATATATTAATTATAGAAATATTTAAATTAATCTAAAAAATGTATAGATATAAAAATGGATTACACCCTTTTTAGAGACGGTAGTTCGTACACATAAATGAATACTGTTTTAATATAAAAACTAAAAATATAAGGAAAGACAATTAATAACATATAATTATATAATATTAATCATATTATAAATATCATATGAATTCATTAAATGTATCATTATTACCATACATGTAAAACATAAATAAAAAACCAATCACATTGCTTCTTAGTGGTGATACCCAGATATATGAATGAGCTATACATTCATTTACTGTTTGATGGATATGAGGTTGAACATTTTTATGAAATCATCAGAATAATATCTCAGTAAACTTATGATACTATATAAATCATGTTATGATTAATAAAATATGTTTACAGAATGTGATGGTAGAAATAAATTTAATGTATTTGGTTAATACTTAAAACTCTTTGTTGAGAAACTTCCTATGGATTGAAAATTAATCCTTAAAAGTATAGTATTGTGAATAAAATAAAACCTATAGGATAGAAATAGGGATTGGGAGAATGTATTTGGATTGGGATTGGATAACATATAAGGATAATTATGTGTTTCTAAGAGAGGAGGGTGGGTGTCCGTTTATTGGTGGATGAGAGGGAAAATGTTTTTATAACAAAATATAACACTCCCAGATTCCACGATATGATTCCTTTTAAATAATTCAATTGCATTCACTACACGCAACACCGAGTTCAAGCGCTCCTATCGAACTAGCCATTTAAAATTCGTTATGAATAGTATTAACCACATTATGAAATTTATAGTTCTTATTTTTCAAAATAGACTTCATTTTGAATTCATAATATCAAAATTATATTATGCTAAAATTTTGGTAATATTCTAAAAAGATTCAATTTTCGATGAATAGTTGAAAAAGACAGCATTATTATAAAAAATTGATTTTTTTTTTCAAATAATTATTTAAATTAAATTTATTTTAAAGTAAAAATAGATATATAATAAATATATTATCCCAATTTAGGTCATAGGAATCATTTTTATATTATAATTAGATATAAAATTTTTATTAAACATTTGAATGTCTCTTTTACATGCCTTCTAAACCACAGCAACGAATTAGCGTTAAACATAATTTTACCACTTATATTAATTTAATTTCAAAAAATAGGCATACATGGTTATAATCAGTATGAAAATTTTTGTTAATTATGATGAAAATAATTTTTTGTGAATAGTAACTTTTGAATTTTTTTTACCACGGTTAAAGGTAAACATTGCAATTAAAGGTAAACACAATATTATAATAATATAATATAATCGTAACACCTATCCTAATATCACTGTATTAGTATTATTTAACAAAAATAAATCTTTGGATGAATATATGCTCTCTCTTATGACACTTTTGTTAGATTAAAACAATTAGTATTATTTTTTAAAGAAGATATAAGAATGTCATATTAAAATTTTAATAACTATTTTATTTTTAATATGAAAATTATATAGGACATTTGTTTGACAATAAATAATATTTATAAATCATTTAAATATATCAAAATCATGGTAATTTATTTATACTTTTTAGAAATTAAATAATAAAGTTAAATGGTGACAACACGATGATACACCAATTGTTTAATTAATTAAGATATCAACTAAATAGTATTAAAAATATTAATATAAATATAATTTGACCTAATTAATTACATAAAATAATTTTATATATTACATTGACATGTTAGTGACATATTGGATGTATTTTTAATAAGTTATAATGTTGTTTTTTTTAAAATTAAAATAAAAAATTCACTAGTCTTAAAATTGAAATAAATGATACATTAAAATAAATAATATTTTAATAAATGATATAAAAGACATAAAAATATATGGTTCAAACAAAATATTTTTATAATTTCAAATAATTTATAAATAATTCATTTGGGGTTTGTTTGGTATTTTATTGTAAAAATTTTAGTCCTATAATGAAAAAATACCAGAAGACATGGTAAGAGGTACACTGTTTACGTAATGGTTAAATCCAAATGATATTTTTATCATTATGACAGGAAATTGAATAAAATTTATTATTGGAGGGTATTTAAAACCATTATCAAATTATTATCGAAATAAATTACTTTGGAGATATTTTAAATTGAAAAAATTTTATAAGAAATTAATATTTTAAGATCTTCCAAAAGTTCCCCTCACATCTCTTTTAAAAGGGAACTTTTTCTTATATTTAATTTACACCTCTAAAGCCCTTTTGATCAACCAAACCTTTATTAAATCTTCAACCAACATCTGTATATTCATCTTAGAGTCCACACATTGAGTATGAATCTATCCTAAGAAGTCCTTTTGTGAAAATCAAAAGGAGACACCCCATAAAGAGGTAATTGTTTTATCACCTCTTTCAATGTTATTTTCTTATACTACTTCCACTTTCTATGTTTTTCTATAATAAACAAATGAATATAGTAACTTATAAATTATGATATTTTATTATAATTATTGGAAAAATATTTTCTTCCTTTTATCAATGTAGGGTCCTGAAAAATCTGCAAAGGAAGATAATAATCCCTTTCATTGGAGGGAGGATTTTTACCCAATTCCCTTCAACGGATTGGGAAAAGAAAGGAGGCCAATACTCAAAATTGTCAAAGGAACAACCTGTCCGTGAACTGACTCATGTGATACTCGTCCAATTCAGTGAACCCCTCCCCTCTGCAGACCAACCTCGTTCATGAGATGGAGGCGGAGATCCTCCACGGGTGCAATGTAGGACAGTCGCCGAGCCGGCCCACCATCACAAACTTCCCCAACTGCAAACCTCGTAGACTTAACCAAGCTGCATCTGCGGTCATTCGTGGAATGGAGGTGAGACCCTCCGCGGCCGAGAATCATTCTCCAGGATCATTTAGTTCACAAGGGAGATCTTTTGCTTCGCTGGGGAGATGCACTCAATGCCCCCATGAGTTTCGAATTGAGAGAGTCATCCGTGAATCGGGTATTCGGTCATGGGCCTCGGCAAAAGGTGTCACATGACCAGAGATACATACATTAACCCACTCTATAAAAGGAGACCGAGGGGAAGAAGTGGAAAAAGGACACTGAGAGGAGATCGATCAGATTCAGGTGGAAGGATTTCAAAGGAAGGAGCTTAGGATTTTGCAAAGAGCGAATTTCCAGTTCGTGAACCAGAACAGGTATGAGCCTGGGAATGAACTAATAACAAAAAAATGCATAATAACTTGGTAAACCACAAAACTAAAATAGAAAAGAAGAGAAAACCTCAAACCATGGTCCCTCCGTAGATGCACTCCCTGTAGACCATTGAATTTATGCCCCTTTTCTGATCCGCCGCACCACGTAGCACCCTCCTACACGAGCGAAGCCCCGACCGACGAGCCATCGTACGGTGCCACCCATGGCTGCTGCTGCTCTCATGGAACCCTCCACGAACCACCCTGGTTCATGGACAGAACCCGAATCCACCGACCACCCTGGTTCGCGGGATGCTCACCGTTCCACGAGCCACCATGGATCTCGGGATGCCCATCAGTCCGTGGACCACCCTGGTTCGCGAACGGACTTTCCAGCCACATATAACCTTCCTTCGCAAAGGGAGTCACCACCCGTACCCCGGTGTGGCATCCCAAATACATGATAGTTCTAGTTCCCTGAGCCAGATAAAATCCTTTCGATCCAGCCTGATCCTCAGTGACTCCCCCATTGGACCACTCGTCAGCCCTGAGCCAAGGCCTCCACCGTAGCCACCGGACCAGTGTGATGTAACCCTTAGGTGCATCAGCGCACCGTTTTGAGTTCACATACCCATGGTAAACATGGGTGACGGGGTTGCTCCGACCCTTGAGTGAATTTACATTGCATTCCTGGGTTCGCATTCCCAAGGTAATGTTGAGTCTGAGCTCGGGAGCCCCCTTTCTGACCATCCTCTTGTTGGGGTTGGGGTACTTCTCGCTTCTTCAGGGGGTAATAAAATACCCATCAAAATGAATCCCCTGTTAAGTCAAAAGTCTTCTTTTGACTTCTATATCATGTTTTGGAAATCACAAATGTATTCTATTATATGTTTATAAATTACAATTGTCTTATCATGTTTATCGTATCGTACGATGTAGATCGTACCGACCAAATCGTATCGTACTGACTCTGTCAAACGTATCATATTGACTCTGTCAATCGTATCGTACTGACTCTGTCAATCGTATCGTACTTACTCTGCTATTCAGATGATCATTATTTGTTTTGGTACTTTGTCAAAAACTCTCTCTGCATATGAATCGTACTCATGTTTTTACATTTCTATATATCTCTTGTCCTAACAAAACGATGTCATTGAGTTAGTTACAAACTAATCAAAACGATGTCGTGCATTCTGTTTCAATATGACTGTTGGAGGCAATATGACCGTTGGAACCCGAGGCCTATAAATAGGAGGTCATTTGAAGCTGAGAATACACTGATGAACGAAGAGAACGAATAAAGAGACTCTGTGAACTACAAAGATTCTAGAGAGAGACACTGTGACTTCTCTCATCAGCTTTGTGCGTCCGATCATCGTATCGAGGGCTTTCAAGTAATTGAAAGACAGAGGTGCCGATTACCTGCAAAATCGAGGGCTGCCGGGGATAGGCAGACAGACGTGCCGATCATCGTATCGAGGGCTGCTGGGGATAGGCAGACAGACGTGTCGATCATCGTATCGAGGGCTGCCGGGGATAGGCAGACAGACGTGTCGATCATCGTATCGAGGGCTGCCGGGGATAGGCAGACAGACGTGCCGATCATCGTATCGAGGACTCACCAAGGTGTTGGTGAGACAGACCTCTTATCCTAGGTGAAAGGATAACCCTTCTCTTTGGGTTAAAAGAATTGTATTACTTTTACATTTCCGCTGTTAATTTGTATTGGAAAGGGATTTGTATTGTTTCATTTCTTCTTTACATATTCAATTGTAATTGTTTCAATTACAATCTTTCTATTACATTTTGTATTGATTGATTCTATACGCTTTAAGGTTGAATCATCCATCTTTGTATTACTCTGATTTTTGTGTTCACTTTGAATACAATCGTTTTACATTACATTAGTATTGCAATACGCCATACCTTTTACATTCAATACAATTGTGGGTATTTGTATTTGTATTAGTTTAAGATCATTTAAACTAATCTCTTTGTTACTAAAACTAAAAGGTTTTTAAACCTACAATTCACCCCCCTCTTGTATTGCTCCATCTAATAGACATACATATATCTACTATTCGATCCAACAATTGGTATCAGAGGAGGTTTTCCACTGATTTGTATTATTAGCTTTATTTCTTATTACTATCTTGAATACTTACTACACTAACGTGTGGAGTGGAAAAGTTGTTTTTGTTATATTAGATGGCAGGAATGAATATCGGGTCAATAGATAATCTGAATCCTTCTAGACCACCAATCTTTGATGGGAATGATTATGAGTATTGGAGAGATCGTATGAAGACTTTCGTCATCAATACTGGTGTAGACAACTTTATTATGCTTACTGGGGGTTATAAAATTCCTGACAAAGAAGTTAGTACTCTTACCAACCAAGAGAAGCAAGAATATCAACTGAATTACAAGGTACGCAATACTTTATTATGTTCTATGACCAGGAATATATATAGTCAGATATCTTCATGTGAAGCAGCCAACTGTATTTGGAAGAAATTAGAAGTCACTCATTTTGGTACATCCAAGGTTATAGAAACAAGGAGAGCAATGCTTCGAGCAGAGTATCATGGATTTGTTTTTCCTTATGGAGAGCCAGTATGTAAAGTTCAACAAAGGTTTATGACAATTGTCAACAGCTTACAATCTATGGGAGAAAAAGGTCTTGATGATGAAGCTCTTGTTGATAAGATTATAGATATTATGCCAAATGAATGGGAGTCAAAAAGAACAGCTATTGATGAAAATAGAAAAGTTTCCCAGATTACTCTTGATGAACTCTTTGGAACTCTTCTACAACACGAGACAAGAATGAAGAGAGATGCTGATTTCAATAAGAAGAAGAATGGGAATGGATGTGTAGCTTTTGCATCTAAAGCTAAAACACCTGAAAGAATCACAAGGTCTAAATCCAAGAAAGTTGTTATATCTGATTCAAGTGATTGTAATCTTTCAGACAATGAGTTAGCTAATCTTGCTCGGAGGATGAACAAGATTGTGGGAAAGAACGATTTTCAATATAGATTCAAAAAGAAAGACAGGAAAGATAGGAAAGATTCAGAGGTAACTTGTTATGAATGCAAGAAAGCAGGACATATAAGGCCTGATTGTCCTTTACTAAAGAGGAAAGATAGAAAATAGAAACACTCTAAAAGAAACAAGAAAAGGTTTTATAAGACAAAGAAAGTCTTGAAAGCAAATGATACATGGAGTGCAAGTGGTAGTGATTCCTCAGATGATTCATCAGAATATGAGACGTCAGGACAAAGGAATATTGGACTTCTAGCCAGACTACCAATTGAAGATCATTGTTTCATGGCTAAGGTACATAATGCTGAAGCTGTTACAAATGTCTCTTTAAATGCAAATTATGTTGATAATAGATATTATGAATCTTCAAATGATGAACCCTCATCATCAGAAGATGATACTTTACCTTCTTTTGAAGAAGTTTCTAGATTTGCTAAGTTACTTGAAAATGAAAATTCTAAACTCAAAAAGAGATTTGAAAAAGCAAATTCTAGAATTTCTATTTTGACTAAAGAAGTAACAGATCTTTCTAATGATCTTGATGGGAAAACTTCTGATTTTGAAAGTATTTTGAAAACCCTTGAGAAAGTCAAATCTGAAAAAGATAAACTTTCTAAGGATCTTGAAACTGCTATTTCAAAGAAAAACATTTTAGAGTCTAACTCTAGTTCTAATTCAAATGTTTTAGAAAACAAGAATTTGGTTTTAAAACTAAAGTCAGAGATTTTATCCTTGAAAAAGTGCTTGTCAAACTTTACTCATGGAAAAGAAAACTTTGATAGGATGTATTCTCAAATTAGACCATTGAGAAATCGTTCTGGTCTTGGTTATACTTATTCCAAACCTGTTTTTAGAAATAACTATTTTGTTCCTCAAAAAACCATTTTCTGTTCCAAGTGTCAATGTGGTGGACATTGGAGAAGAGATTGTTCTCTTAACAAAACTCAATCCTTAGGATTTCATAAAGCTCATTTTGCTAAACAAATGTGGATTCCTAAAATTCTTTTATCTTACCCTTCTGGATCCAAACAAGTTTGGATTCCGAAAATCTAATTGTTTCTTTTTCAGGGAAACGAGAAGTGTATCAATAAGAACATTTGGTACATGGATAGTGGTTGTTCTCGACATATGACTGGAAACAAAGATTTCTTTGAAAAGGTTATCAAAACAAAAGGTGGAAAAGTTACCTTCGGAGATAATGCTCAAGGAAAGATTGTTGGTATAGGTAATATCGTTTTTATTGGAAAAGTTCTTATTTCAAATGTTTTATTTGTTAAAGGTCTTAGGCACAATCTCATCAGCATAAGTCAATTATGTGATGAAGGTTACCTTGTGAATTTTAGAAATGATAAGTGTCTAGTTCACAATTCCAAGGATGAATTCATTCTATCTGCCCATAGGCAAGAGAATGTTTACACTATTAACTTAGAAGACCTTAGGAACCCAAACTTACCTTGTTTAAGTGTAATAGATGACCAATAGTGGCTATGGAATAGGAGACTAGGACACTGTAATTTGAGAAACCTAAGAAAACTCTCAAAGAAAGGACTTGTAAAAGGGCTACCGGATCTTAGATATGATTCTTCAAAAGTCTGTGATCCTTGTCAATTTGGCAAGCAACATAAAACTAGCTTTAAACCAATTAATGAAGTTTCAACTTCTAATGCATTACAGCTTGTGCATATGGATCTGTTTGGTCCTTCACAATCTGGAAGCATTGGAGGCAAATACTATGTATTTGTTTTAGTTGATGACTTTACTAGATTTACATGGGTCTACTTTCTCACAAAGAAATCTGAAGCATTTTCCTATTTCAAAACTTTTAGAGCCCAAGTTAAAAATGAGAAAAACCTACCATTGATAACTATTCATAGTGATCATGGTGGTGAATTTCAAAATTCAGATTTTGAAACTTTTTGTAGTAAGAAAGGTATTACTCACAATTTCTCAGCTCCAAGAACTCCTCAGCAAAATGGGGTTGTTGAAAGAAGAAATCGTATTCTTCAGGAAATGACTCGAACCATGTTGAGTGAATACTCAATTGCTAAGAACTTTTGGGCTGAAGCTGTTAGTACTGCCTGTTATACTATAAATCGTGTTTTAACTAGACCATTTCTTAATAAAACTCCTTATGAATTATGGACTGGCCGAAAACCTAAAGTTTCTTACTTCAAAGTTTTTGGATGCAAAGTATTCATTCTGAATACAAAAGATAATTTACAGAAATTTGCACCAAAATCTGATGAAGGAATCTTTCTAGGATATTCCACAACCTCTAAGGCTTATAGAGTTTTCAATAAAAACACTTATACTGTTGAAGAAACAGTACATGTAAAATTTGATGAAACTAACCCTTTTGTTTTCAACCAACCCAATCCTACATCCTCGGATGTGTTTTCCAAAAATGTTTATCAACCTATATTAGAAGAACATTCTGATAAGGAAAATGTTCAAGAAAGTGTTCCTGAAACATTTACCACAGAAGATTTTCTACCATATGTTGATGAACAGGTTTTACAAAACCCAAATCAATTGTTTCTTAGGAATCATCCCAGTGATAATATCATTGGTGATATAAATCAACCTGTAAGGACCAGAAATTCCTTATGAAATGAAATAGAACATCTTGCTTTTCTTTCCCAATTTGAACCTAAAAGTCCAAGTGAGGCCTTAGGTGATGATGATTGGATCAAAGCAATGCAGGATGAACTAAATGAATTTGAAAGGAATCAAGTCTGGACTTTAGTTGAAAGACCTAAAGAAACAACTGTAATTGGTGTAAAATGGGTTTTCAGAAATAAGTGTGATGAAAATGGAATCATTGTAAGAAATAAAGCAAGACTTGTTGCTAAAGGCTATAATCAACAAGAGGGAATAGACTATGAAGAAACATATGCTCCAGTAGCTAGACTTGAATCTATTCGTATTCTATTATCCTTCGCAGCATATTTCAATTTCAAACTATTTCAAATGGATGTCAAATGTGCTTTTTTAAATGGTTTTGTTCAAGAAGAAGTTTTTGTCGAACAACCTCCTGGTTTTCAAGACCCAAAACATCTTGATCATGTTTTTAAACATACCAAGGCTCTATATGGTTTTAAACAAGCCCCTAGAGCATGGTATGATAGACATACAGGATTTCTTTTACAAAACAATTATAGAAAAGGTACAGCTGATCCAACTCTTTTTATCAAAATGGAAAACAAAAATGTTTTGGTTGTCCAAATCTATGTTGATGACATCTTATTCGGATCAACTCAGAAATCTTTAACTAATTCTTTTGCAAATTTAATGAAATCTGAGTTTGAAATGAGTATGATGGGTGAGTTAACATTCTTTCTAGGTTTTCAAATATCTCAAAAACCAGAAGGAACTTATATATCTCAACATAAGTATATTAAAGACTTACTCAAAAAGTATGTATTTGACAAAACTAAAAGTATTAGCACCCCAATTGGTACATCAAATACTCTTGATCTTGATGAATCTGGGAAACCAGTAGATCAAACAATTTTTAGAGGTATGATAGGGAGTTTGCTATACTTGACAGCTAGTCCACCCGACTTGATGTTTTCTGTATGTTTATGTGCAAGATATCAATCTAATCCAAAAGAGTCTCACTTAAAAGCCGTAAAGAGAATCTTTCGGTATTTAAAAGACACTATGGATTTAGGACTTTTCTACTCTTCTGGAAATGATTTTGTTTTAAAAAGTTTTTCAGATGCTGACTTTGGTGGTTGTAGAATGGATAGAAAAAGTACATCTGGAACATGTCATTTCTTAGGAGACTCTTTGGTTTCTTGGTCTTGCAAGAAACAACACTCAGTAGCACTCTCCACTGCTGAAGCTGAATATGTAGCAGCTGGAAGTTGCTGTGCTCAAGTATTGTGGATGCAGCACACACTCACTGACTATGGTTTGAGTTTCTCCAAAACTCAAATTCTTTGTGATAATACAAGTGCCATAGCTCTTAGTAAAAACCCAGCACATCACTCTCGTGCAAAACACATAGATGTTAGGCATCACATTCTTAGAGATCACACACAAAAAGGAGATATTGTTTTACAATTAATCGGAACGCAAGAACAACTTGCTGACATTTTTACAAAACCGTTACCTTCCGATAGATTTGAATTTATAAAACAGAAGCTAGGAATGATTACATTAAAATAATCATTCATATCTACTTCCTGTTTTACATCTCTCCTAATAGAAAGAAACTCCTCGTAGAAAGGGGGAGGACATTTCTTTATGTCTTTATGTTTCTGATCTTTAAATATTTACTCTATTTATATATGTTTCTTTTTCTGTTTATCGTATTAACAGTTTTATCATTTCATTTTAAGTTTTCCTGTTTATCGTATTGACCATTTCAGTTTTTCTGTTTATCGTATTGAAATTCTTTTCCATCGTATCATTCATTTTTTTTTGAATCGACCGATGATAGTATTGAGATTCTTTTCCATCGTATCATTCAATTTTTTTTGAATCGACCGATGATAGTATTGAGATTCTTTTCCATCGTATCATTCAATTTTTTTTTTAATCGACCGATAATTGTATTGAGATTGTTTTCCATCGTACTGTCATCATATGATATCAAGTTTTTTTATCGTACGGTCCGACCATAGTAATGACTTTGTTTTCCATCGGCATCATTTTTTTTCTTACGATTGTTTCTTTGATACTTACCAAATCCAACAATCACCTTATGTTCTCCGACAGGTATCTTTTTCATTTTTTATTTTATTTTCTTTCTTTGTTTTAATCCTAACCATTGATCTGGTATTATATAATCTCGACCGTAGAAGTTCAACGGTCATCTCTTTATTGCCTATAAATACCCCCCTCCCCTCCCCAAACCCACATTGATTGTTCAGGATTTGAGGCGAAGCTCTGCTCCACCAGCTATAAACCATCGTACGATCTTCTCATCGGCAGAACCTATATGTCTCAATCTTCTGCTAATACTCCTGCCGAAATGTCTTCAAAGACTTTTACAGAGAAAGACTTTCACAGAGAAAGGTTAGTATCCCGAGAATTTTTCGATACATACGATTCTACAATAAAGAGGATTATTTTGTTTCAAGGATGGGAACATCTCTGTGTGGAAAAGCCTGATATTCAAGATCCAATTCTTTTTGATGAAGTTTGTCAGTTTTACAAAACCGTTTCTTTTGACAAAGATATGACTATAAACTTCGCTGTGTACGATAGAAAATTATCTATGTCTGTGAAACAAGCGGCACATTTTCTGAATGTTTCTATAGAAGGCGATGCATTCTGTCCATCTCTTATTCTGATAAAGTTGTTGTCATTAGTGACAAAGTAGAAGAAGAAAGAAAGCAGAAAGAAAAAGAAAAAGGGAAACAGCCAGTTGTTGATTCAAGCTGATCGTATGAACTAGCATCGTACGATGAAGATACTGATTCAGAGCATACAATCTCTCTCAAGAAGATTGATTACATTGTTCATGTTTTGAGAAGGGTGGAGAAAACAATTCCTTATTTCCCGAGGCTGGAAGGGAAGATTGATTTTATTACTGAAAATCAAAGGAAAAAGTTTGGCTCTGTAAAAGAATTGAGAAAGAAAGTTTTTTCAGTAGAAGCCGATCTGAAAGTTCTTTCAGAAAGCTCAGTTTCTCATAAGAAGGCTTGCAATAAGATGACTAAGTGGTCATACAAAACAGAGAGCTCCATTAATGATCATGAAATAGCTATTGAAGATATAAGGAGGTTATCAAATGAGCTAGCAATTGCTTTCAACAAGATTGATAAAGAAACGGTTGAAAGGCTGAACCTTTTGTCTTCTCAAAGAACCGATGTTCCTTCAGTGAATGATTTGCAAGAGAGGATGAATGCTTTCCAATCTGAATTCTCGAAGGTTTCATCTATCAAAGATGAAATGGTTTTACTGAAGAATCAAAATTCTGAGTTGTCCAAGGATAACAAGACTCTGCAAAACAGAATTGATACCCTTGAAGAAGTAATCAGAGTACAGGAGGAGACCATCAGAAATCAAGATCAGATTTTTGCGGATCAACAAGAGCTTCTCAAAACTCAGGGTGAATCAATTTCTGAAGACAAGAAGGAGATCAAGAAGATGAAAGTTGTGCTTCATGAGCTTATAAAGAAAGAGAAGGAAAGAGAAAACAAATGATTGTTGTATTTGTTTCTTTTGGAACTTGTTTGTTTTGTAATAACTCTTATAATCCTCTCTTTTATCCATTCTCTTGTATTACTTCACAAACTCTTTCAGACAATTCGAGATTACTCCTTTCTTTTTGTAAATCACAAAGGGGGAGAATATTTACAAAGCAAAGATTGTTTTACAAAGGGGGAGAATGCATTTCAATGCTCTTAAGAAAAATCTACGAATACAATCCTTAGGAAAGTCAATACCTAAGGGGGAGTTAGTTGTATTCAATTTCTTTTTCAGAAGAGTTTTCAATAACTCAGGGGGAGATAAGTATTTCTTGTTTCATTTACTTTGTGTATTTGTGCTTTCCAAAAAGGGGGAGATTGTTAAGTCAAAAGTCTTCTTTTGACTTCTATATCATGTTTTGAAATCACAAATGTATTCTATCATATGTTTATAAATTACAATTGTCTTATCATGTTTATCGTATCGTACGATGTAGATCGTACCGACCAAATCGTATCGTACTGACTCTGTCAAACGTATCGTATTGACTCTGTCAATCGTATCGTACTGACTCTGTCAATCGTATCGTACTTACTCTGCTATTCAGATGATAATTATTTGTTTTGGTACTTTGTCAAAAACTCTCTCTGCATATGAATCGTACTCATGTTTTTACATTTCTATATATCTCTTGTCCTAACAAAACGATGTCGTTGAGTTAGTTACAAACTAATCAAAACGATGTCGTGCTTTCTGTTTCAATATGACCGTTGGAGGCAATATGACCGTTGGAACCCGAGGCCTATAAATAGGAGGTCATTTGAAGCTAAGAATACACAGATGAACGAAGAGAACGAATAAAGAGACTCTGTGAACTACGAAGATTCTAAAGAGAGACACTGTGACTTCTCTCATCAGCTTTGTGCGTCCGATCATCGTATCGAGGGCTTTCAAGTAATTGAAAGATAGAGGTGCCGATTACCTGCAAAATCGAGGGCTGCCGGGGATAGGCAGACAGACGTGCCGATCATCATATCGAGGGCTGCCGGGGATAGGCAGACAGACGTGCCGATCATCGTATCGAGGGCTGCCGGGGATAGGCAGACAGACGTGCCGATCATCGTATCGAGGGCTGTCGGGGATAGGCAGACAGACGTGCCGATCATCGTATCGAGGGCTCACCAAGGTGTTGGTGAGACAGACCTCTTATCCTAGGTGAAAGGATAACCCTTCTCTTTGGGTTAAAAGAATTGTATTACTTTTACATTTCCGCTGTTAATTTGTATTGGAAAGGGATTTGTATTGTTTCCTTTCTTCTTTACATATTCAATTGTAATTGTTTCAATTACAATCTTTCTATTACATTTTGTATTGATTGATTCTATACGCTTTAAGGTAGAATCATCCATCTTTGTATTACTCTGATTTTTGTGTTCACTTTGAATACAATCGTTTTACATTACATTAGTATTGCAATACGCCATACCTTTTACATTCAATACAATTGTGGGTATTTGTATTTGTATTAGTTTAAGATCATTTAAACTAATCTCTTTGTTACTAAAACTCAAAGGTTTTTAAACCTACAATTCACCGCCCCTCTTGTATTGTTCCATCTAATAGACATACATATATCTACTATTCGATCCAACAGCCCCCATACACCTCAGTACTTCCCCCAAGAATAAGAGAGGTGACGGGCATATGAGCACCTCTTTCCCTCTCCCACTGCACTTTTTCACCATGGGCGTCCATCTCAGAGTAATCCACGACCTTCTGGGTCGCTCCATGCGTAAGCCCCACTCACTTCTCACAAACGCACCTTTCACGACGTGATCGTCTTGTCCCTGCCGCCTCTTGTTTCTCACACCGAGCATGACTCACGTGGGCTTAGAGTAAGTATCTACCATGACATCCTCATATGGGCCTCCTCAGAGTGTAAGCCCCAATCCTCACCATGGGCCTCCTCAGAGTGTAAGCCCCAATCCACACCATGGTCATCCTCAGAGTGTAATACCCAATCAAAACCATGGGCCTCCTCATAGTGTAAGCCCCAATCCAGACCGTGGGACTCCTCAGAGTGTAATCCCCAATCCACACAATGGGCCTCCTCAGAGTGTAATCCCCAATCCATACCATGGGCCTCCTCGGAGTGTAAGCCCCAATCCATCGCCATGGGTTGCCTTAGAGAGTAATCCATACCCTATCGAACTACGTGGAATTTGATACCTATCTCATAGGAAGAGTATGTAGGAATCATCCATGTGGTTCAATCTCATCATCCCCACCTTGGGCCGCCTCAGAGCGTAAGCCCCATACCAATGTGAACTTCAAGGACTTTGATTCCCTACCATATGGATACGTAGGAAGCCTCCATAAGGTTCATGCCTGATCACCAGCGGACCCCTAGGTCCACCTTCACGTTAGTTCTCCATCGCTCCCATTCAAACTATGTGGACTTTGATCCCTATCTCCTAGGCAGGGTATGTAAGAAGCCTCCGTATGGTTCAAGCCCATCAACCGGTCGATCCAACTATCTTCACATCGGTTCACCGTGTCAATCCCAGCACCACCTCAATGAGTCCCAACTCCATGGGGTCATTAATCCAATGAGGGATGGTAAACCTCATGCCTAAATGATTGCAAAACCCTACATCCAGTTGACCATTTCCCACCAGGGTTAAATCCTTGGATACTATGTTTGGGTGTAAACCAATGATTTGGGAACATAGGAATACATCTTAAATATATAAGAGAGTCTCATAATAGGCAATAATTCCCTCCAAAAGGGTGAGATGAGCCCGAACTCCCATCCACTTGATCAATGTGTGTTCTTAAGCGTCGCTGGCTGAACCGTCCAATGAACACCTGCCTTTGGAAAGAAGGTCCACGTGTCATCGGATACGGAACCGTTGGGCGTTTCGAGACTGACCCAAAACAAAAATGGTGAACCCAACATGAATCTTTAACCAACAATGAATGATTTAACCTAATCCCAACCTGTACCACCGTTTTACTCTCAAGGAGGTCCAAGAAAGGTCATTAATTATACATGGGATCATGAGATGCTACTTTGATGGGTGTGTTGTTTGTATTTGTTAAAATATTTTACAGGTACCTTCAGAACTCCCTTAGATCCAATGGAATTGTAAAGGAACTCACAAGCGTCCACTTCCAACAATGCAAGGACTGAACATCCTAACCTACAGAAGACCCTGTCACCCACCCAGCATCTTCAATGCTGGGACTCAGACACGTTGATTCGAGAATACCACCTGAACGATACTCTCCCAACGGTGGAGGCAGCCATGCACGCCCTTCAATCTGCCAGAACTCACTGTTTGCCTACCCAGCAGTGGCCACAAATGCAGATCTCGACAGCCCATGTTGCCGTCTCAAACTGTTTTGGGAGTCTGTCCCCGTAATCAGACAATGCGTACCTCCCTTATCTTAGGGAGGTGGATGAGGTCGATGTTGAGGACTTCATCCCTGCCGAATGGGGGTTCCGCTCCAAGTCCCCCGCTGAAAGGCGTCATCACGGTCATACCGCGAATCAACATACTCACACCGATGAGGATGTCTCCTCAAGGATTCAGGCCCACACTCCCTGAGCTCCGGCCCCTCGAACTTCCCGACATGGGTGGAAAACGTACAACCAGGGACCGGTCATCACCCTGGTCCCTGAGGAGGAGCTCTGCTGCCTAGCAATGGTGATGTACCACGTACAATCACCTACACCTGTTCGCTCTTCCTCAGCCCGCCATCCAGACATGGCAGAATCATACGAGCCGACACACAACCCCGTCGAGCTCCGTCAGGCCCGTCGCTCACGCATGACCGCACTTACCCGGAATACACATTTCCGTGCCTAGGGTCGTGAAGTCCACCAACCCAACGTGGTGGAGACCAAACGTATGCAAGAACAGCTCCTAGCAGATCCTCTTGATTCCTACCATTCCAACATGGTGGTGATAAACAGATCCCACCATCCAGATGTGGTGGAAATTAATAGGCGAGCACGTCTCCTCTCCAACAAATCCCACCGTCTCGTTATGGTGGGAAAACAACAAATGCAGGGCCAGCTCCCTACAGATGCATGTAAAGTCCATCATCTCGATGTGGCGGAAAACAGAGAGATAAACTGGCGTATCATGGCATAGGGGAAAAATCATTCACCTGCCCCAACACAAAAGAATTGTCAGTACCGATTGACAACTGGAGGGTCGGAGTAGGATATTCCTACTCCGATACTGGAATGGGCCTTCATACCCATTCCCACCATAGATGTCTCTCTACTTATCCTGGAAATGATGGAGGAGCATGGATCGTTCCCAGATCACATCTTATAGACTTTCCACAATGTAATTGCATTAGAAGAAATAGCAAGGACTTAGGCCCGTGAGCCCGTCTCCCCAATTGAGGCGACTCATCTAAGAGATGAGATAGCCACCTTGGAGCAGATCTGCATCCCTGCTTCTGCCCAGGAGGGTCGTTGGCCATATTCCGCAATGCAAGGGAAACCTTAACGAGCAGCTTCACTTGTTCCAACTAAGGGACAGCCGTCCATCATGGTGGATGCTCTAGAGAAGGAATATATCCCTTCTAAATGGAAAGATGTTCGTCGGCATATCCCAATAACATCATGGGACCCAATTAGACAGGGAACTAAAGGTGAATGCCGTTATCAACAGCAGACAGTCTCGACTTCCCACAAGAAAGCGCCCCGAACGCACCAAAGGTAGCCAGAAAATAAAGTGCTGGTTCATGACTCTACTCTACTTAAAGATGGGGTTCCCAATGCCGATAAGCACACATCGCAGGCTCAAAACCCATCCCACCCATTACCATATTATGGGAGTGGTAGTAGAAGTTGTGAAGGTCCTCCCCCGCAATGTTGCTACCAGCAGCTCTGAAGGTCCTCCCCAGAGCACCTGTAGGGGATTCCCTCGCGGATATATAACAATCGATCACGAGAGCTCCTCTTCTGATGCGAGTCACAGAAACCCTCCATGTGACCGGAATACCGAGTAGCAATAAGGTACTCCACTTGCTGCAGTCCACCCTGAAGGTCCTCCCTAGGGTATACACTACAAACACTCTCCATGCAGTGGGACCACAGATTATGATAGTATTCCTCACTATAATAGTCACAACTATGGGTGCCCTCCCCGCAGTGACATCTCATCATGACATGAAGGTCCTCCCCTTGTCGTGGCCAGCCCTAAAGGTCCTACCCAGGGGATACGTTGCAATGACACTCCGCAAAATCGGGCATCAGATCACGGTGGTTTTCCTCACCATCAGGATAATGGAGTTCCTCCCCATAGAGACATCAAGAAACGAGAAGGCCCTCCCCTCATTGCGGTACATTCTGGAGGCCCTCCCCAGGGTGTATCCCGCAGATATTCTCCCTGTGGTAGCTGTAATGGTAGTCCTCACCATTGCCAAAGCTGTGATAGTTGTCCTCACCATCACAGCCGCCATTGTGAAGGTCCTCCCCGCATTGGCCCCAAGCAACAAGAATGACCTCCCCTTGTCGCAGTGTGTCCTGAAAGTCCTCCCCATGATGTACATTGAAAGTCAAGCCATGATGGTCATCCTCACCATGATGGCAGTTGTTGTGATGGTCCTCCCCGTAACGACGCTACGCAGCCTGAAGGTCCTCCCCTTGCTGCAACGTGCCTTGGAGGTCCTCCCTATGGTGTGCACTGAAAAATTCCTCTATGCAGTGAATCATCAAGAAGTAATGGTAGACCTCACCATTACGGACGCCATTGTATAGGTCCTTCCCGCGATGACATATCCTATCGATAGGAAAGTCCCCCCTGCCGAATCAAGCACAGAAAATCCCTCGTATTCCGAGGCACTTAGAAGGACGGGATCAAGCATGTCAAATTCCCAGGTAGTCTCCAACGAAATCCTTCTCCCATCAGGAGATGGTCCATGGGTGCGTTCATCCTCTAAAACACCTCGGAATCACCCACATGACAAATCAATACCTACCAGTCCCACTTACTCCGACCACACTATCAGTTAGCGCCTCAGTTGGGGTGACTAGGCAGAGGAATCAGTTGCAGAGGTGTATGCTGATATGATGCACCTGGGGAAATGACTAGCCATGGATGATATACCAATTATGTTTTGGCCTACGGCCACCTCTCAGTACGACATACCCAGAGATTTGTCGGAAGAATGCATGCATGGCATCCACCATAATATATGGACAACCCTCCGCCGGCTGAAATCCATCTTCCTTCACTACGATGGGTATGTAGACCACATCAAGAAAATAGGAGACCTCCTGTGTCCCATTTACCTAGAAGCTCTTCCTTTGGCGTGGAAACAACGACCCGAGAGGCGTAAAGGAAACATGGAGATAGCCTTCCACCGTGCACTACACCAGCTGCACCGCCTCATCAGTTACACTCTGACGGGAGTCCATATTAGGGGATGGGGGGAACACAGAGCTCTATATTTCACTCCCCTCCCCGCCCAGAAGAACACATTCGATATGGTGTCTTGCAACGTCATCACATCAAGACGGTAATCGAGTGGTCTCCCTATTAAGGAAAGGCAACACACTCAACAGAGTCAGGCTTGGAGTAAGTCTCTGAAGGGTCAGGCCCGATGGGAACAAGCCATTCAAGAACTCCTGAATCAATCCACCGAAAGAATACAACAGGCCTATCGCCTAAGAGAGGCGAATCAACGACCTTTTCCTGCCTCCCCAGAAGGGATTAGTCGCCAGAACAACTCGACATCAAACCATGTTCACCCTCGAATGGGGACACGCAAGATCAACCAGGTAGTGATAGTCACGACCACTGCCGCAATCCAGGGTCAACCCCAGCCACAGGTCTAGGGGAATTTTTAACAACAAATGCCCCCATAAGATCAATAAAAACGGGAGGATTCTCAATGTCAATGGAACGGACCCAACCCTATCCCTCAGGGCTGGGGGCATTAATACCCCCTCAACAACAACCTACACCATGAGATTCAGTATTCTCTTATCTATGGAGGATAGCCAGAAGAGGAGGTTCCCATCCTATCCCTTCATTTGAATGGTCATCCCCTCCGAGAGGAAGGCACACTGTAAGGTCTCATTAAAGAACTCTTCGCATCACCCTTCGTCAAGAAGTCCAAAGGAAATAGCAGGCCATGAAAGGGAAGGCCAGCAGAAGACACGGGAGATCCTTTTCCTATTTGGAAGATGAAATCCCCTCCGCCCCGCGATATGAATCAATCAACATCATAGAGGTTAACCACACCGGTGACACTAGAGATGATTCAAATTGGGATGGATTGGGAGATGATAGTTCTGGTCAAGCTGTGACTCACAATGAACTCCTAGGTGTGCACACTCAGAACCAGAGGTCTTCCCTAAAGATGACCGTCCTTTCATCGAAACCTCCTTCACCTACCCAACGAGATTTCAATAAGGATAAGAATAAAGGAATGGTTACCCTTAACCCAGCTCATTCTCTCGACAAAGATGAGCCACTCATGCTCGAAGAGAGATTCACTCGATAGGAAAAGGAGATAAATGAATTGAGGAGGCTTAACGCCGAGCTACTCCAGAGGAACTGCCTTATTGAAAGTGCATCCCAGGAGGAGCCACATAATGCACTCCCGACAAGTTTATATCAAAGACTAAGGTTTTCCCCAGAAAACGAAACACGTTCAGGGCTCCCATCCAATGGGGCACCCAGCCCGTCCAACTACCTAAATGTAGATTCAGATGAATACCAAGACTTACCTCCACTCAAGAAGCAACCGGAGCAATTAAGCCTGAACCCTCCAAAGGTTCCATAAAAGGCACACTCATCGCTAGTATCGGCCAATCCGAATCCTCCAGAAATTTCTCGGGCTACGCCTACCCAGGACCGGGCCCATCAGGATGTAAACCAAGGTCTCACCAACACAATCGAGGCACTAGAGAATTTAATGGATGTGATGGAAGGTATATGCACTCTGATGCAGCCAGAGAGGAAACCCTACCCAGATTGGGTGACCAATACACCACCTCCATCGAATTTTGGGAGCCCTGTATTCCCAATTTTCAATGTGTTAGGTGATCCGGAATAGCATTTTATGCACTACGCATCTTATTGCGATCTAATGATGGGGACTCTAGAACAACAGGAAGCAGTAAAACTCAGATGCTTCGTACGGACCATGCAAGGATCTACCTTTGTCTGGTATATGAGTCTGCACACCCAGTTAATAAAGAGGTGGGAGGACCTTCGGCAGCATTTCATGTTCCACTTATGCTCAACGTTTCCAAAAACAATGGTCAGTGACCTCATGAACTACATGTAGAGGGAGAATGAGAGGGTCTCATATTTCATCGCCAGATGGAAAGGTATACAATATTCCATGAACATGCCAATTCCTCAAGATGATATTCTAGCCATATACATCGATAATCATCAATATGAGCGGCGAACACCACTCATACCAGTGGAGTGCACCACTGGAATCCGCCATCTCTTGGCCGTTGCCCAGAGAAATGAGGACTCCCTACAGCGGACTAATTAGATGTCCTGAATATCCTCATAGGCTCCTACGAAAAGAGCCCCTAGAGCTGAAGCATCTACTATCTCAATCAAGCCAGCCCCTATTCCCGATCCATCGCTGAGGCCTCCACCAAATCATCAAGGTCCTCTTTCTAATCAGTGACCGACTCCGCCTAAACGGGACGATCAGCGAGGACCGAAGTGGAACTAGTTGGAGGTACAAAGTCAAAAATTATACTCGTTCCAAGATGATCATGTCCACGGCTAATTCATTGCCGCCATGGATTGCATCTTGTTCTGCCTCCCGGAGCCAAGGAAACTGGAAGAAGTTGGCCACGATGACAGGCTAGACTACTATCCATACCATCGAATGATGGGGCATAATATCTGAGAGTGATTCATTTTCAAAGACCTCCTGCAGAGGATGGTAGACTCCGGATAGGTCGAGATGGGACCACCCCAGCACATGTAGCATGTATCTCTACCATCGACTCAGAAAAAGAGGAGGGGTGGCAGAAAGTCACCAGCAAGCAGGGGCAGAAATTTGATGACTGGATGACTCGGAAGAATACCAACCAAGACCAGGGCATACTTCGAGCTCAGCTATGGTAGCCAGTATTTCCGCCGAAAGCCCCAGATGCCACAAAACCAACAACATCAGACTCACAATCCTCTATGAGCCGGTCATCTAGGCATAATCGAAGAAGGAAGAAACAATCCCAAGAGGAGCAGTCCGTAACAAGGCTAATGTTAGTCTCGATGCTATCAGATTTCATGCCCCCAAATATGGCGCCATGGGCACCGACCCACCAAATGGCACCATCAGGGACAACCGAACAGGTTGACCAGTTAGAGGATGAAGAGCCAATAATTGGTTATATTAACGTCATCCATCTCATGGAATCATTCCATGAATAAGGGTATGGTTACGAACCCGAGTTCCCTACACGATGAGTCAGGAGGAGGAAACACAGCGGTAGGGGATACCAGGGGAGGCGCAGCCATGGCCGAAACCAACCCTACGGTTAGACCCCAGCCCAAACAGCTAATATCATGGAAACCCTTGGGATATCCCTTCAATGGATTCAACAGGATAAAGAATTCCCCTCCACCTCCACAAGTAGCCACTCTGGCCCGGTTCTTCTTCAATACCCACCAGAGGAGGAGCAAGTGTCTCGCTGCCATGTTCGCTCAGACAGACCAACTGGGCCATGTCCTCAAAGCGAGGGAACACCATCGATATCCAACCCTGCAGCTATTCCCTCCTCATCAAATTCTCCAGAACCCTAAGAACCCGCTACGACTCCCCCACCAATGGAGAAGTGTCGGCCGTTGGAAGAGAAATATGATATCCTTATGCAGGTGGCATTGGTAACAACCAAGCTGTCAATCCTCGATGCCCTTAGTCTGTCAGCAGACCTCAGGGAGGTGCTTATTGAAGCTTTGATCCGCCCCTAGAAGTTTCAATCCGAGGTAGCTACCGCCGAGATTTACCAGATGGAGACTGACCCAGGTGAGTGAAATGCAGTGATTTCCTTCACCGATCAGGATGAAGATTCCATCATGCAAGGACACATCAGACCACTATATGTGTCCGGCACACTGAATGGTATTGAGATCTGGAAAGGCATTATAGATAATGGCTCTGGAGTTAACCTCCTTCCCCTACAGACACTCTGTAAGATGGGATACAGTGAAGAAGATCTAATTCCCTCAGCCATAACTCAGTTAGGTTACGAAAAGAGCGAGCAAAAGCCAATGGGACATGTTAAGCTAAAGACCAATTTTGTGACCTAGTAGCCTACATGGAATTCCTAGTGGTCCAACAGAGCACAGAATTCAATGCCATGTTGGGAAGGCCATGGCTCCATAAGCACATGGTCGTTCCTTGATCCTACCACCAGTGTATCAAGTACTGCATCAATGGACAAAGTGGAACGTTTCACGCTGACAAGGCCCCTTTCGAGCTCTCCGAGATACATTACGTTGACGCCGGTTTCTATGAGAAAAACAAAAAGAAGCCTTTGGTCAATGGTGTCGACTGGATCCCCGCTCCAAATGGAATAGAAATGGTTCCTGATGACCCCCTTAGGCAACTTGGTGGAGATTATGTCCTTCCCATCAATTATGATGAAATTAGGAGTTCATGTCCAGACATGCACTTAGATGTCCTCATGACTTCAACCATAACGGACGAGCATGACAATGTGGGAACATACACTATCCCTCAATCTGGGGATGAAAACTCGAGTAAGGACGCCCACGACACCTCGCACCCAGACTCCAAGGAGACCGTGTCAGGTTCTCTCTCCTCCTTAGATTAAGAAGATGTTGATTTTGGAGAAGAAGTGGAGGAAGATATAAGGGATGAACCTCCTACATTTTAAGAAGGTATCTCCACCACTGAGGACGAGATCATGGAAATAAACCTGGGAACCGAGGAAGAACTGAGGCCCACTCTCATTAGTGCAGCCATTACTCCCGAAGAGCACGAGGTATATACCACCTTATTATGGAACCATCAAGATGTGTTTGATTGGAATTACATGAAAATTCCAGGACTCAATCCCGAAGTGGCAACACACCACCTATGTCTACCAGAAGACCATCGAGTCTATAAACAAGCCACCAGAAGGACACACCCCTCACATGCTGCCAAAATAGAGGTTGAGGTCGATAAGATCCTTAATGAAAGATTCATTCAGGAGGTCCAGTACCCCATCTGGTTAGCCAATGTCATCCCTGTCAAGAAAAAGAACGATCAAATTCGTGTCTGCATCGAGTTCAGAGATTTTAATCGGCATTGTCCGAAAGATGATTTCTTGGTCCCGGTCACTAAGTTATTAGTCAATGCAATGGCCGGGTATGTGGCTCTATCATTCATGGATGGATATTCCAGGTATAACCAAATTAGGATGGCCCAAGAAGAAGAATAAGCCACTGTCTTTAGGGCCCCTCAGTTGGTATTTTATTACAGGGTAATGCCCTTTGTTCTCAAGAATGCTAGCGCCAAATATCTATATGCCTTGCATCAGATCTTTAAACCGTTCCTAGGGAAACTCGTTGAATGTTACATGGATGACCTGGTGGTCATGTCTAGATAGTTCTCGGATCACCTGTCAGACCTTGGGGCCATCTTCAAAAATCCATGATAGCATAGCTTGAAGATGATCCCCTTGAAATGCTCCTTCGAGGTTACCTTAGGGAAATTCCTTGGCTTCATCGTACGACATCATGGCATAAAAGTAGACCCTGAGAAGACAACAGATATCCTTGGATTACCACCTCCTCGAAACCTCAATATGTTGCCAATATCAGGTGATTCATAGCCAACATGGCAGGTAAATGCTTGCCCTTTACCAAGTTAATGAAGAAGGGGGTCACGTACCAATGGACAGATGACTGCCCAGAGGTGTTCGACAACATGAAGATGTACCTCTTAGGCCCACCTGTGCTCATTCCCCCGGTTGAAGGAATACCTCTCATCCTATACGTGACGATCCTAGACTGGTCACTGGGAGCCTTCCTTGCACAAAATAGTAACACCAGCAGTGAAAACAATCTCTATTACCTCAGTCAAACCATGATTGATGATGAGACTCAATACTCAAACATTGAGAAGAGTTGTATAGACTTGGTATTCGTGGTTCAAAAACAGTGAAATTATCTGCAGCATTATGAATTCCATTTGATCTCATGGAGTAACCCACTCAAGTACATCCTCAGCCACCCGATGCTAACCGTACATCTATCCCGATGGGCGGTCATCCTGCAACAGTTTGACATCCGGTTTGTGCCTCAGAAAGCCATCTAGGGCCAGGAATTAGCAGACTTTTTGGAAAAGCACCCTTTGGTAGGGACCACTGCACCCGATGCTGAGCTAACTAATGAAGACATCTTCTCGGTTCGAGAGTAGTTCCCAGGATGGGGAATGTTGTTTGACGGTGCATCTTGAAGCCCAACCGGGAAGAGGATGGAGCATCCCAGATTCAAAAAAATTGGGTTTCAGGATAATTCTCGTGTCCCCAGAAAGGGAAATCTTTCCATATTCATTCCTCCTATCAGAGGGATGTACGAATAATGAATCGGAGTATCAAGCCCTCATTGTAGGCCTTGAACTCGCAGTCAAGCCCCAAGTACAACACCTTAATGTAAATGGTGACTCGGAGCTGGTCATCAAGCAAGTCAATGGTGACTATGCTATAAAAAAGGAGGAGATGATCCCCCTGTTTGACCATGTCGGAGGGTTAATGGATGAATTCTCCACAGGACCAACATTGACCTATATTACCTGATCTCAGAATGCTCAGGCTGATTCATTAGCCAACACGGCCACATCCCTAGCTGACCCAGGCCGGCATGAAACGGTTATTAGTATTTCTCACCGTCGAATGGTATTGTCATTTGTTCAAGATAAGATTGAAGAAATCCAAAATGTTAGTCCTGTACCTGAGCCATTACTCTTGCCACCGGATAGATGGCCCCCATTGAAAACTACCTTCAACAGGGAGAACTTCCATCAGACAGGGTTGAATGAGAGAAAATATAGAGAAGGGAAATCAACATTGTCCAATATAATGGCCTGGGTTAGCAAGAGGTCCTCTAAAAACGAGGCCTCGATGGAGTGATCCTCAGATGAATTGATGGAGAAGAAACTGCTCCTGTAATGAATGAATTACATGCTGGAGCATGTGGAGAACATCAACCGGGGACCAAGATTTCCCATCAGGTTCGAAGGCTTGGGTACTACTGGACCATAGTGGCACAAGTCTGTGAGCATTTTACCTTAAAATTCCACTCATTCTAGATTCATGCCAACATTATACACGAACCCCCATAGTTACTTCATCAAGCCAAGTACTCCTGGCCATTTTTCGTCAGGGGGATGGACCTCGTGGGACCATATCCTCCCGCCACAGCCAAACGGCTGAAGTATATCCTCACAACAACTGAATTCTTATACAAATGGGTAGAAGCCATACCCCTCAAGGAAATCAGGGAAAGAAATATTGTATTCTTTTTGAAGACCAATATCCTCACCAGATTTTGTGTCCCTCATACCATATTGACGGACAATGACACCAACTTCTGTTCTACGAAATTGAATAAACTATACCACGAGTATGGTATCAAGGATAACCACTCATCCCACTACCATGAAGCTGCCAACGGACATATAGAGTCTTTCAATAAGACAATGTCCAACATTCTCCAGAAAATGGTGGAAAAAGACAAGAATTCGTGGCCAGATAAACTCCTCAATGCGTTGTGAGCTTATCAAACCATAGTCTGCACTTCTACTTGGGCTACTCTGTACTCATTAGTATACGAAACAAAAGTGGTCCTTCCCATTGAGCGCCAATTACCGTCGCTTCACGTTTCCATTTGTGATCAATTATCCAATGATGAGAAATTAAAAAAATTCCTAGGTGAATTGGAACAGCTAGACAAGAAGTAGTTTCACACTTTGCACTATCTAGAAGTATACTAGAACCAGATCGCATGAGCCTTCAAAAAAAAGGTTCTTCTTTGGTCTTTCATGGAAGGAGAAGTAGTGTCGGTCCTCCATACCCCAATGATACCCAACAAGAAGCCTCCAAAGCTGGAGCCCAAGTGGGAGGGACTTTATTTTGTAAAAAAGGTCTACTTTAACGGAGAATATGCCCTGATCTCCATGGACGGGCAATTCACCACGACTCCTACCAATGCGAGGTTCCTGAAGAAGTATTTATCATGATAACAGAAAGGTGTATTCTTCTTCTGAGCAGCATGATGATAAAATTCCATTAACCCAATGGTCCAAACTCTATGACCTTAAACTAAGAGCATTTCATCCTTACCGCACGACATTAAACTGCATGGATAATAAGAATTAAGAATGCTCCCTTCCCCCGTGTATGGACCAGACCTGCACGGGGTGTATTCTTAGTCCGAGTTGTATGACGATAAAATATCAAGCACCCAATGGTCCAAACACTATGACCTTAACCTAATATCATTTCTTCCTTACCTTAAAACATTAAACTGCACAAAGATAAGAGTTAAGAATGCACCCTTTCCCCCACGTATGGACCAGACCTGCATGGGGTGTATTCTTCATCCGAGATGCATGATGATAAACTTCCTAGCCCCCAATGGTCCAAAATCTATGACATTAAACTAAGAGCATATCATCCTTACCTCACGATGTTAAACCGCAAGGATAATAATGGTTAAGAATGCTCTCTTTCCCCTGTGTATGGACCAGACCTACATGGGGTGTATTTATTCGTCCTCACCGCACGATGTTAAACTGTATGGACCACGTCCTCACCGTATGACGTTAAACTGCATGAATTTCAATGATCTACATACATATTGATTCCTGCCCTCACAGGAAATGTAGTGATGCCAGGGTTCCCCATCCTGGACTAGCCACTCCCAAATTAAAGTAAAAAATTCCCTCTTCCCCCCGTGTATGGACCAGACCTGCATGGGGTATATTCCTCATCCCCACCGCATGAATTTAAACTGCACAGATTTCAGAGAACTATGTGAAGCTTGATTCCTTCCCTCGTAGGATACGTAGTGACACATGGATCCCCTATACTGGCATAGCCACTCCCGAATGAAAATAATGTTAAAAATGACCTTTCCCCCATGTATGGACCATAGCTGCACGAGGTGTATCATCATTCAGAGAACTACGTGAGGCTTGATTTCTACCCTCGCAGGATATGTAGTGACGCCAGAATTCCACACCCTGGCCCAGCGACCTCGAAAAAATGCGCCTTCCCCCGTATACGGACCAGACTTGCACGAGGTGTATTCTTCATCCTTACCGCATCACGTTAAACTGATCAGATAAGAAAAAAACAAACAAAAAATCCCTTTCCCCCTGTGCACGTACCAGACCTGCATGGGGAGTATACTTCGTCCTCGCCACATGACGTTAAACTGCACGGACTTCGTCCTCACCGCATGTCATTAAACTGAATGGACTTCATCGCGACCCACCCAAGACACATGGAGAAACGAGATGGAGATACTCCTTGAAAATTTGGATGCATCCTCTCCATACATCAGACTCCACGACCCAACTAATTACTGATCTTCATAACCATCCATGGCCATCGGAAGTGGAAAGTCATCGACCCGTGGAAATCATTTCATTACTATGCATACCATTCCCTTAGTGGCTCTACCTATTTATAGCCCATGGCTCATCTACCAAAGGTAAAATTTCCTCGGGCGATACTTCTCATAGCCCAATATGCTTACCTGCCTCGGAGCCCCCATATCTCCCGATCCAAAATTTATGGAGCAATGGTTTACAAGTTCGTCCCCTCTTCACATCCAAGTGTTGAAAGGGTATCCCTACCTAGATAGCCTATGTGTCCGCCGGTGGTTCACATAGCGACCTGTATCAACGAACATCAAGCCATGACTAGGCTATTATGAGTCAACAGAACATTGCGGTGATGATTATTCTTATATACTTAGACACCATTATCCCCACATGTTGAACTCTGCATTGTGAGAAATCGCGGATCATCATAACCATTCACATCCATCGGAAGTTGAAAGTCATCGACCCGGGGACACCTTTTCATGACTATGAATACCATGCCCTAAGTGGCTCTGCATATTGACGGCCCCTGGCCCGTCTACCAATGGAACGATTTCCTCGGGCGAAACTCTTCCTAGCTCAGTATTCTTACCCGCCACGGAACCCCCACACCACACCTCCTAATCTTGGAAAACTCAATGTTGCAGTTTACGACCTTTATCCCCCACCTTGTTCCATGTATATCATAGCATGTTGACGCAGTTATCCTTCGAGTGACTGCATCAATAGTCACCCAATTGTCTGAGCTCTATGACCTCTAAACTTGGATTTCCTCATCCTTACTGCACGAAGTTAAACTGCATGGCGTAAAGGTACACCCCCCGTCCACACAATAAATCAGCACATGGGGGTCATTAATGTTTAACAACAACCATGGCTGAGTATGCCCGACATGTTCAGACATTTACTTTCCCTAAGATAGAATTCGTGACCCGGATAATTGCAGATCTTCATAACCATTCATGGACATCAGATGTGGAAATTAATTGACCCAGAGACACCTTTGCATGACTATGCATACCATTCCCTCAGCGGATCTACATATTGATAGCCCCTGGCTCGTATACCAAAGGAAAGAGTTCCCCATGTGATACTCTTCCTAGCTCCATACACGTACTAGCCCAAGAGCCTCCATGTAATCTCTCCTGATTCAAGAAGTCCCCGAACCATGATTTACACCATAAACCGCCTCCATGTCTTGGACATTCCAGGATACTCAATACTAGTTACATTTTAATCAATAGTGGACTTTTTAACTACGTCCATGCCACATGACGTCAAAGGACATGGATCACATCTTGGCCGCTTGGCATAAGGTTTAAAAGACCAAGCATTAAACATCCAGTGGAATGCCTCCAACAACATGAATTTTTACTGGTTTAACAATGCTCCCCATCCTTACCGCATGACGTTAAAATGCACGGTCAATCGTCATTGATGCACGACGTTAAACTCTACAACATTGGAAACGGAAAGAAAAATGCCCGCCCCCTTCCTCACTGCATGACATTAAACATCATAACATCCTTTAATAATGCTCTTCATCTTTACCTCATGATGCTAAAATGCATAGTCAAACTCGTCATGAGTTCATTATGGAATGGAGGATTTTCTATTTCCTTCAGTGCATGGGTCAGACCGACATAAGCCACCTTTCCACGCCCACATGAGAAGGGATTACATCACCCATTCTTAGGAAGTTTATTCTAGATTTGTCCCCGTATCCAGGAACCCTCTCATCATAAACCATACTATGTACTCAGAAAAAGCCGAACTCTCATAAGCCACCCCTGGTGGTCCCGAATCTCAAACTTCACTGAAGTTTCTTAGCTATCGGGGGAATAATATCATTGACCTAAGGACACCCATTCATGATTATACATACCATGCCCTCAGCAACACTTTATATTGATCACCCCTGGCCCATCTACCAAATGAAATATTTCCGTAGGCAATGCTTCTCTCCATACACCTCTTGGCCTCCGAGCCCCCATGCCTATCCTGGGATTCAAGAACCCTATGAGCTAAAGCATACTAACCTCTTTCATAACCTTCCTTGAATATGGTGTAACGTCTCTGACATGATTACAGAGGACCAGGAGAAGTCGTTCCATTCTAGATTATGTCCCAGTTGCTTGACTTTAAACTATGCCAAGCCCCAACCGACCTTTACGCTAGATAAAGGTGTATGACATTAACCTTTCTTCCACACTCCTGATTGATACAGATGTTCTCAAAACTTTTTAGATGTCATATAGGCATTCCAAGCCACCCTTGGTGGTTTTCATAATTCTCCAAGCCACCCATGGTGGTTTCCATAATCCAGACTTTAATGAAGTCATATGGCCATCAGAAATGGAGATTCATTGACCTAAGGAAACCTTTGCACGACTATGAATACCATGCCCTCAGCGGCTCTGCATATTGATCACCCCTGACCATTCTAGCAAAGGAAATATTTTTTTAGGAGATGCTCCTCCAACCTCTATACGCCGATGCGGGTCCCATGCCATGAGACATGCCCTTCTTATCGTTCAAATTTAAACAAGTTCTCCCCACATGCGTCTGAAGAGTATTAAGAAATCTTTTAATCAGCTAAAACCCATTGGGGCCCTTTCCCCACCATACATGGTAAAAGTTATTCGACCTAAAAAATCAGTGATGATAGTCTCGACGGCAGGACTTTAAACCACCCAAGAAAAGAGGCACAAAGCTTCTAGCCTGAAAACCATAAAAGGGAGACCTAAGCAAATGTCAGGCCATACACACTGGGTTCACACTAAATAAGACCAGGAAAAATTAGGGCATTAAAAGAAAATACAAAAAGATTGTATGGATATTATACAAAACCCTAGAAATATTCAATCTATGCTCACTAGATCCCATGATCCAAGAAAAAGTAAGAACTCGTTTATTATTTCTTTTCCCGAACTCTGATTATTTTGAGATAGATGAATTAACATACATATCAATCGCATCAAATGATTTCTGTCATAGGGGAAGACAGGAACAGCGCTAAGAGAAACATTTCTTTGTTCCATAACCATGTTAGAAAGAAAGGAATCCACAACCTAGAGCCTTATCGGTGCGAAAGGTTATTACATGAGGTTTTTAGAAGATTCATAGAGTTGTATCAGGTGCTGGTGAGAATCCTAGATTGTTTGTGAGAGATTCTACAGTAAGCCCATTTTAGTTTCCGCACCAGCCCGCAACTCATCCGGCTCCCGAGCCGTCTTTGTGCTCACCCCCATTTCCTCCTTCATTCGCCGCTCCCCTTCTTTAATTATGGAAGCAACGTTGGCCTCCTCTTATTTTAGTCACTGTATCTCATTCCTTAGCACCTCTAGCTGAGAACGCTGCTCAATAAATTATCCCTGGAGCCTCGCAACTACCCCGTCGCGATCATGGGCCTATGTTGGGAAAAGCTGTCGGGTTGCGGAAAGGTAGGCTTTGGATTGGGCAGCAGAAAAGAGAGATTAAAAGCCACCCAGTCAATCCCAATCAACAACCACCTGCTTCACTATGTCATAAAGACCATCATAGTCAAATCCATCAAACCCCGGTAGCATGAACAGATCGCACAGCTTCGGTAATCTGGTCAGCATCTCAGCCAAGGGTGTTTGGGAAATTAGCATCCATATTTTCTACCATTCCCTTTGGTGAGAAGGACAAAGACTGGAAATGATCTATTTATCAGGCTCGGAGTCACTCCTAGATGAAGACACATATTCTGGGATAAATGTCACCAAAGAGGGACCTGATACGGTTTCAACCATGGGATCCAATGCTGCAGCAACTCCACCCCTTGCGATTCTAACTGTGGGTTCAATTTGATCGAAAGGCACGATCAGCAGTGTCGAAATTTTTGGCCCTAAGAGCCCAAAAGATGGTAATACAGATGAGTATCCATGATCAAAAAAAGATAAAATAATTTATTTAGTGGTAATATATTGAGAAACTTGCCTCCAGTAATCAAGGCATTGGGGTTCTCAATATCTATGCCATCGCTTCCACTGGAGGAAGATGTTAAATCCTCAACAGGCAGTGGAGTCCTAGGAGCCCCTAGAGGTGCCAAGGGCCTAAGGCCGTGCCCAAGGCCAGAATCTCCCGAATTTACCTCTAATTAGTTGTCTATGGAGACCAAGCCCGGGGAAATCACTCCCCTGGTGAATAAAATAATGGCCCGCTCTGGGTTTTCAATGACTAGTATGGGTGCAGGCTCTTTCTCCATAGCCACAGGATCCATTGAGTTTGAGGTAGCTAGCCCCGTCTGAAACACCCCGAACCCAGTTACCCAGAGTCGGTGCATTATTTCATAACATTGGCATGATCACAAAAGATGAAGTCTCGAATGACTGATTAGTTTAGTATCCTTGGAAACACTAGATAAATTCATAAATGTTACATTACATCATAAAGTGAAAAAATACAATAACAAAGTCTCTATAGTTCACACTCATATCATCTTCTGACAATCCCTGCATGTCATTCATAAAATACTTCTTCACATCTTGGAAAATATTAAAACATTGAAAGGGGTGAGCTCAGATGCTCAGTAAGGAAAACAATATTGCGGAAGCTCTCATAAATAAACATTAACCTTTAAGGAAATGTATAACTAAAACAAAATCCCTTTTAAACGTGAACTTCTTCATAATATGACAAAAATAAAATTAAATAATGCCATTTACTTACTCACATGGATATTCTACTAGTCGAATAATCACATACAATATCAATAACCACTTTCATAATGATGGGATGAATAATGCTAGAATATCATAACCACATATACAAGGCCTTGTGCCAAGACTACAAATAAGATTTTGTCAAGGCCTCGTGCCAAGACACTAGTTTGTCTCATGAGACCTACTGATGCATCGAGGAGCTATAGCGGGCTCCACCCGTCACATATTAAGTCCAATCCATTCCTCATATGAACAGGTTTAAACATATCATAAACCATAACATAATCATATCACATAAAATATGCATAAAGAAAACATAACATTTCTACATTTCAATCACAAGATATCAATACAAAAAATTGATATAATAAAAACACTTTTAAAAAAATTTTCAATACCAAAATAAATGAAAAATAAAACTTGATATATATTTTTCATTTTAAAAAAAATATAAGGCTTGTAGAGGAAGCCGAAACTCAAATAATGGTCACGGCAGCAGGGAAGTTGTTTTCACCACATATGTAAGAAAAAAAACATTCCTTCTTTCATTTAGTAAAAACACTTCATATAAAAAGACTCCTTTTGAATAAAAGTAAAAGTCAAAGGGGTTTATACACCGTATAGAAGAAATTTGTGTATAAAACAAAATATGCCTCAATGAATGGAGATTGAGATTAAGTCCCTTACAAATATCATTTTTTAAATAAAATAGATCTTTTTTGTGAATTCAATATATATAAACATAAAGAAATTATAAATACAAAATTGGACATAATAATATCATGACATAATTTTAAAGTAGGAGATTAACCCAAAGAATGGAAATTGGGTTAAGAAGTTCCCTTACCTCGTGTCTGAATTGACTCGATCGTTCTTAAACCTCCTGAATAATAAAATAGAGTCAATTTCTTTTTTCTTAAGAACCTTTTACATGTTTATTATTCCTTATATATCACTTCATACCATGTTATGAACATTATGTAATTATTTATGTCAATAACGGTCATTTTGTCAATATTTGGTACTTGAGTGTAAAATAACCTTCTTATAATTACAAGTTGTTTATGTGGTAGAATATACATTATCTCCAGAATTATATTCATGATATAGATATAATATATATCATATATATCCAGTATATACATTCATTTATAATATTACATAACATTCAGAGGTAAGAAATGAAATGCACCGTTCATGGAGACGGTAAGCCGTACGAACGCATGAACGCTACTTTCATTTCTATTTCATATTTAATTGACTGAAATTATAATTATATAAAGGTATAATATAATTAATGTATAATATAATGTATAATACCATTTTCTCCACCCTTTATACATCTCACATATGGCATTAACGATTCAAATCACTTTGAGGGGGCGGTAGTCTGCACTTCATAAAATGAAATTAACGCATTTAGCCACAATGGAAATCATAAAGGTATGCCATAAATGAAAAATAAAGAATCATAAGGAAAATAAAAACATAATATATATCATATATAAAATTAGTTTCATCATAATGGCCACCATGAGAGGTGTTAAAAGATTATTGAATAATCATCATTTCGTGAGGCAGAAATTCGCCAACCACAGAAACAGTATGTTCATTAATCATCAGGCGAAGGTGTGTTAAAGTTTAAATAAAATACTTCACATAAACAAATCCTAGTATATAGAAGATACTGTTGTTTTTAAAAAAGAAAGAAATAAAAAGATTTTAAGGGGTTGGATAAGAAAAATAAATCAAAATAACATAAGAGAAGACATTACCTTAAAATCGGGTAACTCTATTTGATTTGAGCCAGAGGATTCCTTGGGAAGCATTCTTACCAATGTGAGGCATCTAGGAGTAAGAGAGGGAAGTTGAGAGAGTATTTTTGCAGAGTTTGTCCAAGCCAAAAGGCTTTGAAGGTGTAAATAAGGTGGTAGTGGTGGGGGCGTTTTATAAGAGGAGATGTGGGGTACTCTTGGAATGTAAATAAATGTTACTTTATTATATAATGAGTTTCAGATTTTAAAGTTCCCACACTTATATATTTCTAGGATAAGGTAATAAGGTTTCGAAATCCACTCATCCAATAGGCTTTAGACAAGTGTAATTCTTAGATTTTACATTATCCTTCCATTTTATTAAAATAGTTAATTAATGAGGTAATATCTGCATCATCATGGTGTCATAAATAATTTAATTTATTTAATGTATAAAATTTATAAAAAAAGTATCATGATGTAGGAAATCGTTTTAGAATTCTAATGAATATTTATAGTAAAAAATATGACTTGTATAACCCCATAAAAATTTGGTTTAGTAAAACAACTTATGTTTGTGACATTTTTATTTTAACTTTAAATAAAATGTAATTTATGTCATTTTCCTACCAAGGTGGCTCTATGGGGTCCCCAAGTTGACCCAAGAATTCTCTGGGTTGGCCATGACACATGAAATAGGGGTAGGACAAGTGTAGAGGTATTTTCATATTTTTATAATATCATTTTTACCTTATAATTCACTAAATACCTTTAATCACGATTAATTAGACTTAAAAGTTACTATTCACCAAAAAAATTATTTTAATCCCATTGAACCACATTTTACATCCAAATGAGAACCATTTATATCAGATTTTTTAAAATCAAATCACAGAAGTGGGAATGTTTCATTTAAAAAAGAAATCAGTTTTTTAACTACCACTTAGTGGTTTCACTATTCATCAAAAATTGAAGTTTTTCAGAACAATGCCAAAATTTCACCCTAAGCTATAATTGATATTCCGAATTCAAAAATGATTTCTATTTTAAAAAATTTCAAACATATAAGTTGCATTAATTAATTTAATTATTAATTCCCGCTGTCACAACAAATAGCGTGTTTTTAAGAAACAATATATATCAAAAGATTGACAATTGCTTATGTCCAATTTCAATGTTAAATTAATTATAATGACCAACATTTGATAACATGGTAAAAATGTATTATAATTATACTGTAAAACCACTCAATATTATAATTTATCACTATAAATTATTTTTATTAAAAATGTTGTTTTAAGTATTTTTCACTATTCATAAAAAAATTGGAAGTTCTCAGAAAATTAAAAAAAATTAAACATAAGGTAATTTTGATATTAAGAATACAAAAATGAAGTCCAATTTGAAATATAAAATATATATAATTTCAAAAACTGGGTATTACTATTCATAATGGCTATTTTGATTGGTCGCAGTGTGTTAAAATCTCGAACATGCGTACAATGCAAGCTATTGCATTATTGAAAGAGAAGTGTATTGTGGAAGCTAGGGGTGTTACACCAACAGACCTAGAGACCCCTCGGCAATTACAAGAACCCAATTCTCCCCCGTAATTGAAGGGAATGTCCGATCAGTAGGAGTTTGGAACTCCAGCTGTTCCTCCTTTAACATATCTCTGGCTGATTAAGGCAGGAGTAAAACATCCATATCATTAGCCCCTCCAGCAGGGCCTGCCATTTTGTCACACTCAGGCGTGGCTGTAGGTGATCCCTTAGGTGATAAGGAGACAAAAGGTATGACCATGTGGGTAGCCACAGCCAGATCCCCGAGTGGCCATGTAGCTTGTGACAACATAGTTAATAACTGGCAGAATCAGAATATACAAGTTGGCAATTGAAGAAACGAGAAGTCATAATTACCCGATGTCAACTGTCTGAGCCGTTCCGATAAAGGGGATGCATGTTGCCGTCTCTGGATCTTCCTAGGGGATAGTTCTATGCTCAGGGCACTGGGAGGAGCTGGAGGAGGAAAGACCCTAGCTGGCTCCACAATGGTCATTTCCATGAGCTCAGCTGCGCCGGGAGAGCCCTCCTCAAGGATCCCCATAACCGAAAGCGCGCATTCACCTATTGCAGTACCATGGGGGGTATACTCCGGGGAAGGAATTGCCCCTGAGATTCCATGGCACACTGCATAATGGGAAGAACCTTAAAAAACTTCTTAGTAAAGGAGGGAAATCCAGAATGGACGAACATGACGACCTCTTCTTCAGGATCGGATGATTCAGGATGTCTTATCGTCATGGACACCTGGGGAGACCCTTAAAGCCGATTCCATGGAGAGTGAACATCGGTGTACATCTCCTCCAAAAAGGTGAATATTTTATCCAGGTCCTCCTCCAACAGTAAGTGGGGAGGGGAGAAGATAATCCCAATGCTCGGAAGCTCGAGAGAGCTCACCTGGAACAACGTCCAATCTTCTTCATATCATCCGCTGACCGTCAGATCATCCCAAATACTCCACGCATCTGGGAATGTGGCTATAATAGGAACATCTAGATAGGGTGGATCAGTCAGGGAGGTCCGAGCAGCGGAAAAAGTTGACGAAGGTGCCAATGGACGAAAAGGGGGTCTAGGCCTCATCGCCGTCATAGAACTCTCGAGCGCTACCTGTGGAGGGAATCTCACAGGCAGGGGAGTGAATTCCCTTTCCTCAGGCACGGTAGGGGGACCAGCAGGGTCATTTCCCCCTAAGAAGTTATCTATACCCTCCCCGTCATCGTCAGTCACTGAACATAGCAGGGCTTAGACCTGGTGAGTCAACACCACATGACCTTGACAAGCGTAAATATAGGCCTCGATGTCCCGGAGATACCGATCAACCCTCTCTAGGTCCACATCATAAATGATGTCAGCAAGATCCAGTAGCTAGACCATCTCGTCGAATTCCACTTCCGATTCCTCAAGATACCACCACAATGAACCGAGGTATTGGTTGTGAAAGGCTGATCGGCCTTTAAAGACATCCCATTTGTCCCAGGTCGTCGGGAAGTCAGCGTCAACAGGAATGGTCGACTCTCTCTGGGTAGATTTGAGAGCAAGCGAGGAGACACCTCTTTCCATTAACACCTTCCCCAAAAGCGTGAGGCGAACATGGTTGCGAAGGACCTTTCCAGGCCTGGTTGGGGTACTACCCCTTATCCGCTTCCTTTAGCACTTTAATGGATTAGGGCATGAGATAGTGGGCACCCACAGCCCCAGCTGACCATTCAGATACGACTGCACCCAAGCATCGACATGTGGTTTGGATAGTAAAGGCATGGGATCTGTAAGCGCGGGGGTCATAACCTCGCAACCCATGTCCTCTCGGGTAAACATCAGCCACAATTTCCTAGCCACCAGTAGCTGGCAGTTCTCGTGGGCACCATTAAGAGTGGGAGGACATAGTGCCTGGATGCAGCCAAACTGATGCCTGAATTGTCAAGGCGCGTACCCCTCACAGATCATCTCCCCACCGATATGAGCTACCAAGATACCCTCTCTGAGGGAGAAGAGGTATCCCCGCTTCATAAATTTCTCTGATGAATTATTTGTGATTGTACCTATCGGGGAGGGGTATGGGAGGAAATTGAAGTGGTCATAGTTCAAGATCTGACTTGACAGTAGACGCATGTTCTGAACCGTCTGTTGTCCCTCCTTATCCTGGCCTACCCACTGCTCGGGCATGACCCCATTAGTCAGCAGTAAATATGGTTGAAACGTGGTACCCAGAATCTGAAGGGGGCTAGTGAAAGTTTAGTAGTTCTTAACTTGCTCTCCCAACAATCCACAGAGGACGTGAAAAGGGCGGGCTACCCGGAATGGCCGACTCCCCTCGGTGATGTTGCTAAGAAACTGGTAGATCTTAGACACCATTGGGATGTCCAGGTTGATAACGTTTCTAGTGGCCTACTGGGCCACTATAAAAAAAGTGGAAACCCGCACGCCACTAGTTTCACGTATGGGAAATAGCCAGCCACTCAAGAACATGGAAAGAAACGCTGCCAGGTGAAGCAGTTGTTTAATGTCCAACACAAGATCCCAGCCCCAGCAGTTGAATTGGAATTCCTCCAAGATCAGCAAATATCTACCACTCTGCCTTCGAGATTCTATTGAAGGATAGTTTGAAGTCCTGTATGGAAGAGCCACGTGGTCTCTCTCTCTGGTGAAAGCTCTGATCCAGTCATGATAATGTATAAGCTGTTTCGAAGAGATATCATGTTTTGGAAATTTATCCGGTTCTGAAGACGCATCCTTCAAACACTCCCAAGACTGTTTGATGAGCTACCTTACCAAAGGGGGGGGGGGGGGGGTCCATTTGTCATCATCTCACACAGAATGAGGAGGCAAGAATTCATCATACATACCTACGACAATTGGAACCCTCGAAATCTGGAATACGTTTTAGAGGCTGATTCCCACCTCCCCATGAACAAGGTAGAATGTGTTGGTGTCCTGACTCCAACGACTAATGAGCTTCGTGGAGAGGGCATGGGGCTGATGGGTATAGGTCTGGGACACCCAGGCGGCTTCATATTGGCCCACAACCCACAACTCCACCTCAAACTCACCACATCTCTAGAGAAACTAGAAGGGCCACCCCTAATCCAACGACCTGACATCCCCTCCAGACCGATGGTACCGGCTTGGTGACAAAACACATTGGTCATTTACCATGGTCTTGCCGGAAATACTTTGTTAACAGTGAATCACCCCTTCCTGCTGACCCTGTTCCCCTGTCGGGGACATAGGAAGGTGATTCATCACAAATCTGGTAGTTGTCTCCCTCGGGAAAGGCCCCCCTGGTTTTTATCACAGCTCGAGGCCTAGTGGTGGTAAAAAACCATGTCGCAGGGTTATTGTCACGAGAGGGTACCAGAATCAGTGTATCAGATAATAGAACAAACCTATAAGCGGGAAGGCTATTGGAAAGAGGATACTCTTGCTGCAACTCTAAGAGTAAACATGTAAGAGGTGGGTACAGTGGGGTTTGGAAGACTCCATCCCAAACGGAGCTGGTCACATCCTTCAAACGTTGATCACTAATTGGGAGAGGTCCAGTAGTGGGCCTAGTTGCAGGATGAGGAGTAACCATATTTATCTTCTCCCTGCGCCATGGAAATAATGCAAATGGTCAGTCCCAAATAATAAAACTTGGAAAAAATACCAAGTATTTGCAAAGCATTCCATCCAAGCCTCATAATGAAATCCGAAATGTGGCCCCATAGGTTGGTTCACGATGAAAACATCCCACGAACCCGCCTTACGCGGAATGCATCTGTGAAACCCTGGCCCATGGAGCATTGGCTTGAAAACCACGAACAAGGCTACCTCACTGAATCTCAGCTCTGAGCATTAAGCATTTAAGTTCAGACATAAAGTATTTTTCAATGTTTGGATCATTCTATTCCGCGAAACATTTGAAACTTCATAGAAATTTCATACAGGGCCTGGCATGACTCATTTTTTAGTTAATTAAAAGTATTGGTTTGTAGTTGGTAGATTGGTCCAAGGGTGAAGGCGACCGCGAACCATCTGAATTTCAGGACCACTCTACATCGGAATAGCCTCCTCTTCGTTCCGATCGGACCCCATTACGATGGGGGGCATCTGTAGGGTCCTGAAAAATCTGCAAAGGAATATAATAAACCCTTTCATTCTAGAGAGGATTTATAACCAATTCCCTTCAACAAATTTGGAAAAGGATGGAGGCCAATTCTAAAAATTTACAAAGGACCAACCGATCCGCGAATCGGATCATGTGTTACGCGGGTGGTTCATCGAACCGCTCCTCTCTGCAGACCCGCCTTCTTCGTGAGATGGAGGAGGAGGTCCTTCGTGGGTGCAAATAAAGACACGCGTCGAGCCCATCAACCATCACAAACCGCCCCAGCCACGAACCGCGTCGACTAACCCAAGCCGCATCCGTGGTCGTTCGCGGAATGGAGGCGGAACCCTGCGCGGTCGCGAAGCACTCTCCGCGATCGTTTGGTTCGCTAACTAGCACAGGTATGAGCCTGGGAACTAAATAATACGGAACCAAAAATGCATAATAAATTGGTGAACCACGAACCTAAAATAATAAAGAAGAGAAAACCACAAACCATGGTCCCTCCGCAGATGCACACCCCGCGGACCTGAGAATTTATGCCCCTTTTCCGATCTGCCACACTGTATAGCACCCTCCTACGTGGGCGAAGCCACGACCGAAAAGCCTCCGGACGGTGCCACCCTTGGCCTCCATTGATTGCATGGAACCCTCCGTGAACTACCCTGTTCCCAGACCGAACCAAAATCCGTGAACATCCCTGGCTCGCGGGATGCTCACTGTTTTGCGATCCACCTTGGTTTACGGGATTCCCATCAGTCTGTGGACCACCCTGGTTCACATATTTCCTTTCCAACCACGTACCACCTTCCTACGCGAAGGAAGTCACCACCCATACCCCAGCGTGGCTTGTCGAATCCTTTAGAGTTCCAGTTCCTCGAGCCAGATAAAATCCATATGATCCAGCCTGACCCTCCGTGACACCCTCATTGGCCCACTCATCGGCCCGGAGTCGAGGCCTCCACCAGAACCACCATACCTATGTGACATAACCCTTAGGAGCATCAGCGCTCCATTTTGGGGTCACATAACCATTGTATACATGGGTGAAGTGGTTTCTCCAAACCATGAGTAGATTTCCGACGCATTCCTTGGTTCGCATTCCCATGGTAATGTGGACTCTGATCTCGGGATCCCCCTTTCTGACCCTCCACATGTTGGGGCTGGGGTACTTATACCTTCTTCAGGGGTAATAAAATAGTCATCAGAAGGAAGACCACATGTACCTTGGTACTTCCTCTAGGAATAAGGGAGGTGACAGGCATAGGAGCACCTATTTCCCTCTCCCACTGCGCTTTGTCACCATGTGCATCCATCTCGGAGTATGCCCCGACCTTCTGGGCCGCTCCATGCGTATGCCCCACTCACTTCTCATGAACGCACCTTTCGCGACATGATCGCCTGGTCCCTGCTTCCTCATGTTTCACACATCGAACATGAATCATGTGGGATTAGAGTAAGAATCGACCATGACAACCTCTTATGGGCCTCCTCAGAGTGTAATCCCCAATCCACACCATGGGCCTCCTCAGAGTGTAAGCCCCAATCCACACCATGGTCCTCCTCAGAGTGTAAGCCCCAATCCACACCATGGGCCTCCTCAGAGTGTAAGCACCAATCCACACCATGGGCATCCTTATAGTGTAAGCCCCATTGCACATTATGGGCCTCCTGAGAGTGCAATCCCCAATCCACACCATGGGCCACCTCAGAGTGTAAGATGCAATACATCACCATGGGATGCCTCAGAGCGTAAGCCATACCCTGTCGAACTTCGTGGACTTTGATCCTTGTCTCTTAGGCAGGGTATATAGGAATCCTCCCTAAGGTTCAAGCCCATCATCCACACCATGTGCCGCCTTAGAGAGTAAGCCCCATACCAATGCAAACTATGAGGACTTTGATTCCCTTCCATATGTATACATAGGTAGCGCCCATGAGGTTCAAGCCCAATCACCAGCGGGCCCCCTGGGTCCACCTTCACATCGGTTCTCCAACGCTCCCATTCGAACTACGTGGACTTTGATCCCTATCTCCTATTCAGGGTATGTAGGAAGCCTCCGTAAGGTTCAATACCAACATCCGGTCAATCCGAATATCTTCACATCGGTTCACCACATCAATCCCATCACCGCCTCAATGAGTCCCGACTCCATGGGGTCATTAATCCAACAAGGGATGGTAAACCTCATGCATAAATGATTCCAAACCCCTGCATCCAGTTAACCATTGCCCAGCAGGGATAAATCCATGGATACTATGTTTGGGTATAATCCAAAGATTCGCGAACATATGAATACTTCTTAAATATATATGAGAGTCTCGAAATAAGAAATAATTCCCCCCAAAAGGGTGCGATGAGCCCGACTTCCCATCCTCTCAACCATTGCGAGTTCTTAAGCATCGCTGGCAAAACCATCCAGTGAACCCCTACCTTTGGAAAGAAGGTCCATGTGTCATCAGATACGGAACCATTGGGAATTTCAAGACTGACCCGAAACAATCTATCCTAAAAATTACAATATTATCATGCATGTGTATGTACGACTTATCCCCTCCACACCATGGTGTAATTTGTTATTCAACACTACATTATTTGGTTTTTAATAATAAGAAGTATAATGAATTTAAATAAAGAATATTACATTATAATGGTTATATATATTTAATATACCATCTAACTACATCCCATTTAATCATTAAGATAATGATATTATCGCCCTTATGTATGTATAGGCGACTGTCTCCATGATATGATGAGATTCATTATCCACATTAATCATTCAAGAATAATTATAAAATTTATATGATGAGTAAAAATAATAAATAATAAATTAATATCTTTATTAATATGAATAAAATACATCCTATGAATAACAAACATGACTTCCACAAAAAAATATTCAAAATAAAACAAACAAGTGAATACCCAAAACAATAGTTATATTGAAATATAGTTAGAAAACTGATAGAATTAGATTGTATACGGAATAATAAATATGGATATGGTCCTGGTATAATTTTACAAAATCTTTTAACCATTATAAGGGAGGATAAATCACCCTTATCTAATGGAATGTATAATGTGATGTGTTAATTTCAAATTCTATTTATTATCCGAGATTTTTTATACATAAGTATCTACTGGGGAATCCTTATCATCATTGTCCCTATTTAATAAAATGTATTTCCAAATATTTTTGATATTTTTTTAAATACATTTTTAAACATTTTTATATTTTTATATAAAACTTTTTGAAATGAATATTTCTTCTATTTTGAAAATGAGGTACTTTATGACCTTTTCGACAAATTAAAGAAGGAATGTTAATTTTTAACTTATACAGTGTGAGTGGTTATTTTATGCAATTATGATTTCATAAAATTTTGATAAGTCACTTACAATATTACATGGTAATTTTCAAAAGAAATGTTTTCTTTTATAAATATGTGTCTCTTAAATGATATCAATGTAACAAAGGTATTTTATATCAAAGAGTTTTAATTAATTTATCCGATTATTTTCATCTATGTCAACATCCATTGTTAGATTTTATGATAGATTGAGGTTGATTTATTATGAAATAATCTCCCAAATTTTATTTACCATTTTATGGTATATTTAACTACAGTTGTGCTATTTGTATACAATTCATGTTTTATGGTTAAAGTATTGAAATTTTATATTCTTACATTAATACGAATGTTTATGTTATGTTTCACCCTATTTAATATATGGAATGCAATGGAATTAGTAAGTAATAGGGACATCCCACTATAGCTCACCGATGTATTAGTTGGACTCTTGAGATAAACTAGTGTCTTGGCACAATGACTTGATGATATGGGAATGGTCTTGGCACGAATCCTTGTCGGTATATTTATGAGGTCTTGGATTATGCATTTCTTTGTTATGAAAATAGTTATTAATATAACATGTGATTATTAGATTAGTAGCATATTCATGTCAATGTTTAAATCACATTATTTGATTTATTCATTTATATTATACTGAATAATATGTTTAAAAGTCTTGTGCTTATGTTTTATACCTTACTTAAATATTTATGCTTATTTATGATCGATTCCACTATAATTTTTATTCTTACTGAGCATTTGTTCTCACCCTTTTCTAATGTTTCAATTTTCCCTAGAATGCAAAGATTTATTTTATGAATTACTTGCAGGGATAGTCTTAGGGATATGTTTGCGTTCATAGGAGACACCGTTTAGTTTTTCATTTCACTATATAAAGTATAAGTTATGTTTTTTATAGTTTTTTCAAGGTTACTAGACAAATAAGTACATAGAGATTTCATTTTATTTTGATCGTAGAAATGTAATAACATAATGAACTGACTATGGGAAACTAGGGGTGGGGAATTATAATTGGTATCAAATGATTTTTATTAGAAACCATGGATACTAGATTTATAAAAACATTTATTTTAGTTGTCTATTGGAATCATTTACCTAAAGATATGGAGACACTATCTGTATAGTAAAAGATCAAGATATATACAAATCCCAAGAAATTGAAAAATAATTTCTCATAGAAAGAAATCAACATGAGAAAAATGATATTTCTTGATCTAATAAAGGATTAAAATTTCACAATAAACTATCATCCATGGATGTAAAATAATATGGAATATTATTTGAGAATAATGAATGATGGAGTTATGAACTATATGAGAGTTGAAAGGGACCCTATGTTTATGGATCTAGTAAATATGGATATGGGTATTATCACAGAAGGTGAAACATCAAAACTTTTCCAATCGGTTGATAACCCATATTTACTAGAAAGTATAAAAAGTTCTTAGATAGATGAATAGATGTTTAAAAAAATTAATACTGTGAATGATATATGATTGACTGACTTCGTATATGAAGACAAAATTTTGAAATTTGGGAAGAGGATTTGTGTTCCCATAATACCTAAGAAAATAAGTGAAGTATTGGATGATGTGCATAGATCCAATTTTTCTATACACCATAGTATAACTAAGATATATAAATAATTTAAATATTAATTGTTGCGGGACAACATGAAGAGGGATATTACTGATTATGTGTGAAGATGTTTTTTTTTCATTAGGTGATGGTTTTAACACAACATCGTAGAGGATTCATAGAACCTCTTCCTATACCTGCGTGAAAATGGGATGTTATTATGATGGAATATTTCATCGGGATACAAAGTATTAATATAATAAATGATGAGATATGGGTTATTGTAGATCATCTTACAAAATCAGCACATTTTCTTGATATAATAGATGATTTACCACATAAACATTTAGCAAGACTTTATATTAAGGAAATTTTAATATATCATGGTGTACCCATATCAATATTTTCTTACTGTGATATTCATATTACATCACAATTTTTGAAATGTCTTCAGATGGCCTTTGATACTATGTTTTCTTTAGAAATGCCTACCACCCTCAAACTAATGCACAATTAGAGCAGAAAATTCAAACCATAGAATACATGTTGGGATCTTTTGAACATGATATTTAATGTACACAAGATCATTATTTACCTCATGTATAAATTTTCAATAACAATAGCTTCCAATCAAGTATATAGATTCCACCATATGAAGCGTTATATAGAAAGAGATGTCATATAATGTGTTTTTGGGATGATTTTAGAGAAAGAAAACATTTAGGCCCAAAAAATGTTGAGGAAACAATGGAAAAGGTGAATATTATACAAACCTAAATAAAAAAATAACAACGTAGGAAAAATATCCATGGTGTTAAAAGAAGGTTTTGTTTTGAATTACAATTAGGAGATCATGTTTTCATGATGGTATATACGTAGAAGGGTGTTATACGATTCTGGAAAAAGGGTAAATTAAGTCCAAGGTACATTAAGCCATTTGAAATTCTATAATGAATTAGAGTTGTATCTTATAGTTTTCCATGCTGCTAAGTCCCCACAGAGTTCATGATGTGTTTTATGTATCACTCTTATGGAAATACATTCCAAACCCAACACTTGTACTCACCTATAATGAAATTGAACTCTAACCCGATTTATCTTTTTATAAAGAGCCTATAAAAGTTGTTGGATACCAGAGAACAATTGTTAAGGAATCAGATTACACATCTGGTAAAAGTTATTTAGAAAAACCATAAAATGGAAGAGGTAACGTGGGAACCTGAAGAACTTATGAAGAAGAACCACCTGAATATTTTTATATAGGGATATTTTAGAAATTTTGAAGGAAAAATTACTTTATGGAGAGAATAATTTAACACCCAATGCTTCGAGAAAAAATTTGTTTTTCAATAATTCAATAGCATTCACTACACACAACACTGTGTTCGTGCGCACCTATCGAACTTACAGTTTAAAAAATGGTTATGAATAGTATTAACCACATTATGAAATTTATAAATCTTATTTTTCTATATAGACTTTATTTTTGATTTCGGTATATTAGAATTAACTTCAGCGGAAATTTTGGTAATTTTATAAAAAGTTTCAATTTTTGATAAATAGTAACAAAATACTGCATAATTATTAAAACCCCATATTTTTATTTAAATAATAATTTTACTTCAAATTTATTATAAATTCACTATAGATACACAATAAATATATAATTTTAAATGTAGGTCATATGAATTATTTTTATAATAGAATTAGATATAAAAATGTTGCTAAACATTTGAACATCTCTTTTTCCATACTTATAACCACATCTGTAGATTAGCATTAAATGATATTTTACCACATATGTAAATTAAATTTTAAAAAATGGGAATACATTGATGTAATCAGTATGAAAAATTTGGGCTAATAGGATCAAAATAATTTTTGGTAAATAGTAACTTTTGAATTTTACTTACAATGGTTGAAGTTAAATAGGGTAATTAAAGGTAAAAATAATATTATAATAATATAATAGTACCCTAACACTTGAACTAATATCATTGGATAAGTATGTTTTGACAAAATTTTACCTTATGTTGGAAATATTATCCTTTTAATGCCACTACTGTATGAGTAATAAATTTATTATATTTTATTTAAATAAGAGTTAAAATTCCATATTCAAATTTTAATAACTATTTTATTTATAATATGAGAAAATATAGCTGATATGTTCGACTATAAATAGTATTTATAAATTTAAAAAATTTATCTACATCATTATGATTTAATTATAATTTTTTATAAATTAAATAATTAACTTAAATGGTGAGACAATGCCGATGTGGTAATTTTTCAATTAATTGAGATATCAAATAAATGACAAAACAATTATTAAAATAAGTATAATTTGACCTAATTAATGAAATTCACTAATTTTATAGAAATCTTATATATGTTAGTGACATATTTAAACTATTGGTTTGATGTTATAATGCTGGGATGTTTTTTTAAATAAAAATATTGAATAGTATCAAAATTGACATAAATGGTACTTTAAATCAAATAATATTTTAGTAAATGATATTAATGTCACAAAAATATCAGTTTTATATAAATAAATTTTATAATGTAATATATTTCATAAATAATCCAATTGGAATTTTTTTTATATTTTATTGTAAATATATTAACCCTATAATTTAAAAATATAAGAGGACATGGTAAGTGTAAATTTTTTTAACTAAGGGATGAATCCCAAATATAAGGTTTTTTGACCTAAATATGTTAAAAATTAATTTAATTTGAGGATTTTGAACTATTTTCATCCCATTATTTAATGAAATCACTTTTTAGGTATTTGAATCCAAAAAAAAATTTATAATAAATTTATATTATAAGATCTTCCAAATGGTCCCTTCACGTGTCTTATAAAAGGGAATTCCTCCTCTTTAATTAACCCAAAAAACCCTTTGGCAAGGATAAAACCATACCAAATATTCTCCAAACATCCTTCACTTTATCCTAGATTATACAATTTTGGTAGAAATCCATCATAAGGAGTCCTTTTTTGAAAATCAAAATAAGACACCCGAAAAAGAGTTAATTCTTTTATCACATATTTCAAAGTTCTTATCTTCTTCTATTTCATATTTATTTTTTGTTTCCATAATAAATTAATAACACCAATACCTTATAAATTCCTAGATTTTATTATAATTTTGGTACAACCATATTTCTCCTTTTATCCATCGTACATATAACAATATCACCATGCGTGCGTACGTACGACTTACCATCTCCAAGCCCGGGTGTAATTTCTTATTCAAAAATACATTATTTGGATGAGTATAATGATCCATATAATGGATGTAAATAATTAATATAAAATTATTAATATTTTTTTATAATTAACATACCATCCAATTATATTCCATTTAACAATTTAGATAATGATACTACCGCTTGTGGGTACATACGACCTACCATCTCCACGAAGTGTTGAAATTCATTATCCACATAAATGATTAAATAATTATTATAATATTTATATGATGAGTAAAAATAATTATTATGAATATAATATTATTATTTATAAGAAGAAATACATCCTATTATTAAGAAACATGACCTACAAAACATAACTTTCATAAGAAAGCAATGCATTTAAAACCCAAAACAATGGTAATAATGAAATGTTTTTAATAAAATGATATAAGAGGATCATATGTGATATCATAAATAAATATGGTCCTGGTATAATTTAATAACATGTTATAACCATTATATAGGATGATATCTAACCCATTAGTAAAGTAATGTATATGGAAAGGGTTAATTTCACAGTCTCTTTATTTTATGAAATTGTGTATATATAAGTATCTACTGGGAAATCATTGTATTTCATGTACATGTTTCTTAAAATGAATCTCAAAATATTGTCAATATATGTTTGAAGACATTTTACCCATTATTTATTTTTATATCAAACGTGATGAATGGAATATTTTTTTCATTTTCCAAACGAGATACTTTATGACCTTTTCGGAAAATTAAGAAAAGAATGTTCTTTTTAACTTATTTTTCATGAGTGGATACTTCCCATAATTATGATGCATTAAAATTTTTAACAATACCTTACAAAGTTACAAGGTTATTTTTAAAAGTAATTTTTTATTTTCTAATTTTATAGATTTTAAATTATTATAATGTTTAAGGGACATTTATCTCAAATATTTTTATTTAAATTATTAAATTATTTTTATTTATATCAACATAATTTTTTGGATTTTATGCATAATTGAGGATGATTTTTATGATAAAATCATCCTTATTGTATTGGAGGTTTTATGAAATGGTTGACTATAGATGTTCCATTTTTATACTATTCATGGTTTTTGGTTAAAATATTAATATTTTGTATGCTAGTTTTGATACGAATGTTTATGTTATGTTTACACCATTATAATATGAGAAATGTATTGGACTTAGAATGTGATGGGCGGGGGCCGCTATAGCCCCTCCACGACTCGGTAGGTATCATGAGGAAAACTAGTATCTTAAATCAATGCATTGATTGTATGGTAATAGGCTTGGCATGAGGCCTTGATGGTATGGTTATAATGTCTGAAATTATGAATTTCCTCATTATGAGATTAATTTTGGATATTACAAGAGGTTATTCGACTAGTAGAATATCTAGGTGAAATTTTAAATGGAATCATTTGATTTATTCTGGCCATATTATACTGAATATTTTTTTATAAAGGCTTTTTTTAGTTTTATACCTTACCTTAAAAGTTTATGCTTATTTATGATGGCGTCCGCTATAATTTTTATCCTTACTGAGCATTTGTAGTCACCCCTTTCTTATATTTCATTTTCCCCAGAATTAGATGAATTATATTATGAATGACATGTTGTGATAGTCTAAGGGATATGTTTGTGTTCAAATAGGACACTGTGTAGTTTTTCATCTTATGATGTATGGTCAAACTTATGTTTGTATCTAGTTTTTCCATGGGTACTAAACTGATTGGTCCTTCGAGACCATATTTTCTTATGATAATGCCTATGTAATAACAAAATGAACCCACTCTAAGCTACTAGGGTTGGGGCTTTACATAAATAATTAGTATAACATAGATCAAAATATAATTAATTAGACTATTTATATTCAAAATGAAATAATTAAATTCTAAAAAGAATTCCATACAAAATTGGACATTTTAAATAATTGAATGAAAAATAATGTTTTCTATAAAATAAGTATTTTATCACTATTCACTGAAAAAATAATCATTTCAAAAAAATATGAAAATTTAACATTATTATTATTTTATAGGATTATTTTACAAATTATACAAATTTTAAAAATAAAATTTATAAAATTGTTTAAAATTCATAATAATATCTACACAAAAAAATGAGAGAAGTAATTTTTTTGAAGGAAACATATTTCTGATGCATAAAATAAAATCAATAAAAATTTGGTACTTATTTTTTATAATATAATATATAAATATAATTATATAAAATTTGTATAAATGTTTTTTAACATTTTTTTTCACTATTAATACATCCAATTTAAAAACACAGTTTCATTGGACGAAATGATTCGTGTAAAAAAAGACAAAAAAGAAATTAATTTTATTTAAAGAGAAATACATCATAAAATCCTGGGGTGTTAGATTTAATTAATGGTGTTAAGAGCGTTTTAGTTTGATTAAATAACTTGGAACCCTATTTTTTTATAATGTATAATGTATCCATTCACTTGGAATTTAATTATATATTGATCACTATAGAGCCTGGAAGAATTAGTTTTGGGATACGAAGAAGATGGTATATACATCAAGTAGGGGTACTTGTGATATATCATGTCGTTTTGTTTTTCGGCACCCAATATGATTTCATAATTTTTTGTTCATCCTCTTAAAATATGAATTCCACCAAAAATAGCCAGTATATATAAAGGGGTTGGTTCATGATGACCCTGTATTAATTATTGATCCTATCTCCATTAAGAAATTATGTGGAAAGTCATAAGTTTTATGTATTTCTTGTGGAATATAATATCCAAATTATTATTGGAGAAATATAATCCCTTTTTTATTTTTTAAACCTTTTATAGAGTGGATTACAGTTAATGTTGGGATAGTCGGGACGACCCATATTAGGTGCATGCAATGATAGTTACTGTAGCCACAATTCCCAAAAATAAAATATGACACTAATAATCATCTAGAAATTGGTTGTTTGGTGTAACAAGATAATATCATTGTTTTTTTATTATTTTATTTTATATTATTTTATTTTGGTATGGTTTTATTTTTTATGAGATTCAATTGAAAATTTTAAATATCAGGAAAAAATTTGAACGCATGATTTATATACATGATCTATGAGAAATTCTGTTGCCACACTTATATGGGTTTGTATTTTGTTCATTTTTTTCATGAATGGATTGTCCTTAATTTATAATTCATGGGTTGGGTCAAACCTTGTGAGTCTAAAAAGAAGCCATTAATGCCCTTGTTTCATTAGAGTAATGGTTCATGGATTGTGATATATTAGTGAAAACCATCCATCTAGACGCTATAATAGTTTTTATGCATCTAGTAGCTCATATATGATTGTCACACAGTATACCAAATTGTCTAACCTATCCAAGAAACATTTTTTATTTTAGTAAAACAAAAAAAAATTGATCTCCTTTTCAATTTTTAATTCCCAAACATATATTCCTTTTAATATATCATTCAAATAATACCAAGAACACAACGGTGTCCACTCCTCCCCTTGCCCCATGATTTTTTGGTCATCATTCTTTGATTTCATGAAAATCCTCTAATGTATCCCCTTATTCCTTCTCTTTTAAAATTAATTTATCTCTATCTTCCACTCTCACATAGATTACATTGCTTACATTCCTCACAGGGTGTTATAGAGTATATTGAGGGTTAGAGGATGATTTTTTTATGGTGGGTTTGGTTTCTAGGTCCTATAGATCAAATATGTTATCATAGTGGAGCCTTTTCAATTGAAGGTGATGTGTTATAGACTATTGTGGCCTAATCCAAAAAATGCATGAGGTATGGGTTTTTTATTATATTTCTTTAAATGATATGGAATTGCGTGATTTATTATTTTAAATGATTTAAATATTATATTAATTTTATAGGATATAATTTTAATGAGTATACAATTTTTGAGTGGGGGTTCACTTTGCATAAGGGTATTTGAAGCAGTTTTGAAAGAGTTTTAGGGGTTTATGCGTTTGTCTGTTCCATGTGACATTATATTTTTTAGAATTAAATGGGTGTTTTGAATGGAATTAAGACCTACACGGATCATAAATAAGGTGAAGTGTTAGATTTAATGGGAAACATGATTTAATTAATCATTTTTTAAAATGATGGGGCAGAATCCCCTATTTATTATTTAAAGCAAAGACCTCTTTAGACTGGGTAGAGGGAGACCCATTACATAGCCTGAAGGCCCAAGGCCAAGTGTCCTGAATAAAAGGCTTGAAAGCCCATTTTTTGTCCCAAATGACCCCTCGATGAACAGCACTATTATAGTACCAGTGTAGCAACATTACCTGCTACAGTACAGCAGCCGCTACAATACCTGCTACAGTCCCTCCACCGCTACAGTGCCGCCACTGCTACAGTACGCAATTTCTATAGTACTACTACAGTGACTTGCTACAGTACTGCTATAGTACCCAGAAATTCGCCCCTGCCCGGATTTGATCCTGGGTCTTTTGGATGCCATGAAAGGGCTTGTACAACAATGGTACATGCTCGTTGGCATTAATCATGAATATGTTTTATGTTTTTTGTGTCAAGGTTATTTTGATATGAATTCCATAAGGTGGGAAAATTGTGCGACATACCAATATCAGATTATTGTAGTGCATATTTGGAACTTCTATTATATAGTTGTCATGAGATGTAGTCCAACAGAATTTATATTAACCTAGATGGAAGTACATGGTAGACCAGGGTCTTTTCCCATAGAGTATGTGTTATTATTTCTCCACTATCTTAGTAACTTATGTTTTTTATATTTACATATTAAAAACCAATGGAGGGTGGATGTAATTTTTTTATTTTATATGCATTAGAATAATATTAAATTGTACAATATAACAACATAAATGTTAATGGTGAAAGGTTTACGATGAAGATTAGGAAAGCTTGTATCTTAAATGTCGAACATAGTTGTATATGATACAGTGATAATCCATTTTATATTATTCATAGATCCGAAAATTGAGCATAATTTATAACTATTAATAATTTTTTGAAATCTCATAAGAATACCAATTCAGACCTTCTTCATAGTTTTAAGTGATGGACATTAGAAAAGAAATTCCCACACACTTAACCTATTTCCAATCAAGAATCATTCATCCCACAATCCAAATCACTCTAGTCATGTGATGTTTTTAGATAGGGAAGGTAGGTGAGTGATTTTGTTGCTATCTGAATGGCGATATGGAAATCCCAAAAAATAATATGAGAAACCTATTCAAAATGACCAGATAAATTCCACTAACTAATCAAAACATATTAAAAATCATAACAAAATAATATGGCTTGGAAATGAGATCACATTGGCTACTTCTCTTGAAATATTTACTGGGTTAGTTCCCCATGATTAACATTATATGAGTTTAGATTACAATATGAAGGAAGATTACCAAACACAATCATAATATAGTAAGAATACAATTTCACATTACGAAAAATATATCAACATTAACAATTAAAAATATTAATAAATGTGCTTTAGGTTTTACCAAGTAGGTATACTCCTATCTCAATAAATCCAACTCTCCTTTTAAAAATGGTATTCAATTCAATATTTAATGAATTAAATTTTAATTCCTTACCCAAAAAAGTCCCTCCTATTACGAATCTTTATACACATTTAATAATAATTTATGCAGATTTTATTCCCTACATCACAAAATTAGTGTAAGATGAGAAAGGATTTTCATGATCACGTGTAGAAGATTGAAAATGATAACTGTGATAGAAATAGTGTAGGATAATTTTAACATAGAAGGGAATAATTTATGAATGGTTTGGTCCAATGATTCTTCAATGTTGGGACTGATTAATTACTTGGGCCTTAATGAGTGGGTGGAATAATTAGTGTTGACTATTTGGCTTGTGGGCTCTTCACTATGATACAATATATTGAGTTGTTTTAAATTGTCATATCTATATTACCCAAAAAGTAATCCAACTATTTTATATGGTTGGATTTGGTGCTTACATGTATTAATTATCATGAAATAGATTTTAAAATAGACATCAATCATATATCTAAGAACCTATATAACTAGTGTAATTTACTTGGACAACTGTAGGAAGTAACTTGGATATAAAAAATTATAGATTCTTTGTGAAATAATGCTAAATGAACTGGGTGTGGATATCTCTTTATATAGATTCGTTGATATATTTTTTTCAATTATATTCAGGTTTGTAATTTGTACATTTGGAAGAGACAAGGCCTCATAGTCTTCAACTTCATCATCGAGCTTACTCAATGAATAAGTAATAAATACATAATCACCACTCAAACCCCACTAAACCATATGTTGTATTATAAATTCTTTATGAAATGGGTTTGGGTGTATACTTGATGTTATTGAGATACATAAATATTGTTGAAGTGGTTACTCTTGATAATGTTTGAAGGGACCATGGGGTGTGCATGATGTACTCATGAGGGTTTTAGTGAGTAATAGGAGGGTCATCGACCTTATTGACTATACGAATAGACATATACATAATTATTTATTCATTAAATGTATCTTTATTTATAGAGAACATCATATGAATGACTGACTGATCATGTGGTAATGGACATTCTTTTCGAATATTTTAATGTGACACATTTGGTTTAGAATCTACTACACAACATTTGAAATGATCTAGTAACCCAAACCCAATATAATGTGGTGCACCCATGACCCTTACAATGGACTTTTGATGACCATTATATGAATTCTTCTTTCCTCATTTATACCATCGTGTGATGTAGTTATATCCGTATATGATTATAAATTTGACTACATTGACACAAAGATAAATTATTTCATTGATGCACATATTTTATGAAATTTACATAGAAGAGGTACCATGTATTATTCCTATACATAGCATACTGAACCTACATAGGAGAAATATAAAATCACATAAACATAAAAAACACATTTTCAAATTAATGGATTTTAACCGTTTAATTCTAAATATATATTAAATATTAAGAATTAGATTAAAATTATTTGCATAGAGAAATTCATGTTTAATAAAATAATTAATTTCAATAAATTAGATCCAAATTAGTAATTAATCAAGTAACAACCATGATTTATGCAATTTATTATTTTAATTCCAAATTCAAAATTTCAACAAAAGTATATTAATTAAATAATTTATATCTGAATTATTGAGTAAATTAATAATGAATTAAAGTACTTTTTTAACATGATGGATCAAATACCTCAACACTTACAGTAGTTCACTACTCTGAAATGAATGGAATTATATTTTTTAAAATTATTTATCATACCAATTTTTAAATACACATAAATTATATGAAACAATAGACATGTTCAACCAATTTGAAACATTTATTCCTTTAATGTTTATCTAAATCACTAGAATAATTCATTCCACTCAACATTCCATGTTCAAGAGTGAAATAAATTATATTATAGTGGAATAAAAAATATCATTAGCACATAAACTCTCACCACCTCTATAGTGTCAAGTAATGTAGATTCTATAATAACAATGAATACACCACCCCTTACCCATTCCAAATCATTAAATGTACATACCTTGATCCGGAAAACTATACTAAAATGAAATTTGGATAGGGAGACATTAGGGGATCTGATTTGGTTGATATTATAATGGGTTTGTGGAAATAACCTAGAGATAGTGGTAATCTTCTTCTTAATCCAAGTGAAAATTCCATACCTCATCAAAAAGTATTCAATAGTATAATAAAACAAAAGAGTAGGGGCTTGGGAGCACCTTTATAAATCACTCTAGGAATTTCATTTAGATAGTACCCTCAGATCATATATTTATTTGTTTCGAACGCAACATATAATAGAAATCAGAATACACAATTAGAATAGATAAAGGGCAGAATTTTACTTCACTAAAAATACAACCAAAATGAAAATTTAAAAATTATAACGAAAATGTTAAAATTTATCTAGTGGAGGAAAGATTCCTCTATAATAGTCCCCCATTACTTTTTATGAAAAATAGAAAAACCCCCTACATTATAATAAAATAAATAATACCTTGCTTAGAGACTCCTCTCATGATCGACTTATGTAATCCTTCAAGAGGAATCATGAATTATTTTCATTCCCAAATCCCAAATTTAATTAAAAATTAGAATAACTTGGTGTAGGGATAAAATGATTAACATTTAAGAGTTTATTAGATATCATTTGAACTAACATGGGGTGTCTTAATGGATGAGCTGGTTTAATGGGACATTAGTGTTGGGATTTATCCTTTATATGGAATGTAGTGAGAAGGCCTAAATTATTTTTACTGAATGTTTATCATGTGATATATTTAATATTAGGAAATATATCGATCCTTTTAAAACTAGTGGATATGTATTGTGTTAAATTGACACCAAGGTTCTAATTTTCTTAGATATGGATTCCTCCAAGGATGCCTATGAATGATATATAAATGAAAAATAATTTTATTCAGAAATAAAAGATGAAAAATATTTTTAAATTGTATTTTTAAATATGTTGTAAGAAGATGGGTTATGGAAATTTAAAATTCCTAAAAGACATAATGTTGTTATAAAATATGTGTGGAGTTCTATTTTAGGAATTTTTCCAATCACTTTTTGTGAAAGTCTATTTTTTCTTGCAATTAATGAATGAGGAAGAGTTAAAGCCCTGATACACTTGTATTTTTCATCGATCTAATACATACATTGACTATAGAACTTATCACCGTCAATTAATCCTTGTTTATGCATGGATTGGATTCTTCATTAATTTTAAAAAGGGTTTAGTTGACTTATTGAAAGGATTTAGGAATCTCATGATTACTTGTATTAGGACAACTTGATAGAGGATAAAGGAATCAGGGGGAGTTTTTAATGTGTTTATGAAGATATTGATGATAAGAGGAGGAAAATGTCTTGAATGAGCATTTAGTGTAGCATGAAAGATTATTTACTTTTGGAATGTCGATTTTATTTTCTAGTGACGATCACACGATATATAATTACAAAAATTTATGTGATTGGTTGATAGATCATTATTGAAAATTTAAAAGGTCCCAGTTACATAAACATAACATTTAACGCTACTCTTCTCCACCTTACAAAATTTGTGGGATGACTATTACATTAGTTGTCCTTATATCAATTATTCCCTTACAAAAGCTTGTACTAGTACCCTTTCAGATGTATGAATTTGAATACATGAATTTAGTGATTCATTTTTACATTAACACATAGATTCTGTGACATTTATGTATTAGATGGACTTTAACTATTACATATTGGAAACATATAAAACCTATATATGTGTAATTAAAAATATCATAAATGTTATCTTTTTCAGAGGAATTGTTTTTTCACATTGTAGTCCATAATTATTATTCATACTTATCGATTAGATTAAATTCCATTTATAAAATAATTTCATGTTTAAAAAAATTAATGTATTGTTATCAATTACATCCAAAATATAAATTTAAAAAAAATTAAGAATTTAATATATTTTTCATTTTATTTCTAACATCGTAATTTTAAGAAAATACCATTAATTATCCCATTTATTCTAGAACCAAGGAATAAATTATCAATGTAATACTAAACAAATTGTGAAAATATTGGATCAACTTAATATTTTATATTAGGTATCATTGTATATGTAGACCCTCTTATGATCCCCTTAATTATTTTATGTGAGTGATATATATTTTATTCCAAAGTGAATAATTTATAATTTACATGATTTAATTGATGTAAATGATGTATTTTCATGTGAGGGTATATGAGGTGCTATGATGTTACTGATTTCTTCTTTATTAATGATTTATGATCTCATTACATAGATTGTTGATTCTCACCTCCGCTAGGTATTTTTATGGGACCCTCGATAGATAAGAAATAGGTCTAGAAACAAGATATATTCTTTTTTGATTTTCACTCACCAAATAGTTAACAAGGAGAGTTTCACCATACTAGTGGTGTATGTTTTAAGGGGTGGGTGTCTTGGGGGTTCTAGATGGTGATTTTATAGGTTTCACATGTGGTCACTTATATAGAGTTTTTCTAGTAGTAATAATTTTATCATCATTCATGATATATCTTAGCATGTTTCCTTGGACACTATTTTATACTTGATAGATCAATTTTTACCTTGCATCCCCTAGTTTTATTGGCCCATATTACCAAAAATATTCTCTTTATTTTTTTGGTCTGTTGTTTTAATACATCATTGGTGTGGTTATTTGTTCGTTATTTTATTATTATTTTATAGATAGATTCATTTAATAAATATATATTTTTGTAAAGTGCATTTTTAATATTGATTTTAAGGATGATGTATAAATTGGTTGTCTAGTATTTAAAGAAAATATTTTAATGTAGTGTTTTAGAATTTTTGTTTTCCTAAAATGGGGTAAATTATTTATGAAAAAGAATATGGGTTTATATTTATTTTGGAGCACTTATTTATAGGAAACTTTTTTTTAATTTTATTTATAAATACAATAAAATAAAATTAATCTTTTAATAATTTCATAATATTGTATACAAGATCATTCAAACCATTGTTGAACTCAAACCAAGAATACACCACAACATGTATTTAGCTCTTATAATTTCATTTCATGTGATTTTGTTAAACTCTCTCTCCCTATGGCTGTGTTTGTTTATGGTTTTTCTATGATATAAATAATGATCATGGGGTCACATGAAAATGGTTGATATGATATTTGGAATTATGTTGTATTTAATTTTTATATTATTATATCAGTATTGAAAATATATACCATTTTTTGTTTTTTAGTCATGTGATTATATTATAGATCTACTATTGTTTCATAAATAAATTGATATTTATTTTAATTAATATATTTTGGGTTTGATCATAATTATTTTCTATGAAGAAATAATTCCCCAAGTGAATTTTATGATCTTCATGCACAATTTGGTAGACTGTGGAGTTTGGGAGTGCCCTTCGGTTCAGAGGTTGGTCCAATCCGGTTTTAGTTTATGTGGGATAATGAGTTAGTTAATTATAAATTATTTCAAAACCTAATTAATTTAAAATAGAAACTGGTTATTCTAAATAGCTTCAAATGTTTTGGGTGCATTCTTTATGATTTGAACAAGGATTCTCATCCATAATCGGGAGGTTTTTCATGAGTAGGTTCTTAAATACCCCTTTCAATATCCGAATTGGTTCACTATTGGTGGTTGAGATATGAATTTTGATTTTATATTTATTTTTTGAGTTTATTTCATGTATTTAAATTATTTTATGACATAAATTGGATCCACATTGAGTACATCAAATAATATATGGGTAATCATGGGGTTTTTAAGTAAATGTGGTAAAAAAACTAAGGATTCATGGTTATCCTACATGGATTAGTAGAACATGTGGTGACTATTTGGAATAGGTATGTATCCATTACTGAGCCAATAACATGGTTGGAACATGGCTTACTAGACCATGTGTTTAATTCACGAGTAATGTTGTATCTTCTATAGAATTATTATTTTACCTAATTTTCCATCTCAAATGATCTCAATGATGTTTATCATTGGTGTGATGATCAATTGGGGAGTTGGGTGTTGAGTTGATGCTATGGGATGTGGTTTTTGATTGTTGTTTTTGTTCATTTATTTATTATGTCCTTTTGGAACATTGTTGCATATATTGAGAGAAATTATTTTTTGAGGTGAAATCGAGAGTTTATATATTATTTTTCATTCCATTTTTTTGAAATGAATGTGAAAATATATTGATGAAATATATTTTATTAAAACAAATCAATGGTTTTGAAATTTGAGTGGGAAATTGTTTTGTAAATTAAATGATGATTTAAGTAGAGTTTTAGTTATGTAGTGAGCTTAATTTTTTTTGGTTTTATAATCATAGTTTGTGGAAGTAAATTATATATGAAATCTTATTTTAAATTTATGGTTTAAATGGAATAATTAAAAATGAAATTTAAAAAGAATTTTATGAATGATGTTTTTATGATGATTTTAAATAAAAAAATGCATTTTTAGGAATTGATTATTTCTAAAGTGTTGTGTGAATATTGGAAATGTAGTGTTTTTATAGAGTGGTTGCTTTTTAGATGAATGAAATATTTTTTTGAATAGATTTATGTTGGAATTGTGTAAATTGATTGGTTAAAGTCGAAAATTATTAGGTTCATAGTTTGCGTCATACAATGTATAAAGCATAAGGTAGTCATCAGATTAGTGTTAAATAGTAATTAATTAAGTCATTATTAATGAATACCCTTATATGTTTCTTTAAGTAATGTTTTCACTGGAAAATTGAACCTAGACCCATGATTTATTAGAAGAGTTTGTTCATGTTTGGATTTGACACCCATTCATTTTCCCCACACAGGTTCATTAAAAGATTTATTCTATTAAAGAAGGTTCTTATTTGATATTAATTTAGATATTTTATTTTGTGTGGGTATTTGGAACTTCTTTAGAGGTTTGGTTAGTTATGTTATTGAAGAAAAAAATAATATTTGTGTGTTTTTATTTTTAAGGATGTTTATTTTTGGACATTATATGCCATTTCTTCAAGATATTTGGAGTTTTCTATTATGTATTGTGATTAATTATTTCATGATATGTGTTATATTATTTCTTTTTGTTACATTATGTTCAGTGATATATAGTGGATTCCTGGAATCTAAATATTTTCTAGATTGAGATTAGGAAACATTGTGTCACTGCTCGGGTAACTGGGATACATGCAGATTCTAGGAAGTTGAACAACTGGTGGTGTTATCTTCATCATGGTTGGGTTTCATGTGAGAAATATTGTGGAATTGAGGTCCTAGACAACACATCAATTATTATGACTTGGGAAGATCCCATGATAAGGCTAGATTGTGTTTTTAGTACTTTGATCATTTGTTCCGATCACATTTTTGAGATCAGTAATGGATTTTGTTTTCTAAATGTTGGATTTCCCTTGTGAAGTGTAATTATTTTTATTTTTTATTATGATCCTAAATGGTTGTTGTAATTGATAGTGGTATGTGATTATAGAGACAATTCATGGAGATATAATTTTATATATTGTGTCTGATTTGTGGATTTCTCATCTATCATTTCTAAAATATAAATAAATTATAAATGGTGGGGCGACATATGTTATTTCTCAAGTAAATATATTTTCATTCATTTAGTGATCACGGTAGAGTTTTTCATATTGATATTAATGAAATTTATGGTATTTTTTCTACTATTTTAGGGGGATGAGTGCATGTATTGTACTCTTATTACACATTCCTAGTGAGTTTTTTCCTAACTCACCCACCACTTGTTATGGGATGAAATCATGGGTTTTCCTCAGTTCTAATATTATTAATGAATATACTTACAATATATTTTGCATGGAGGGTGTAATTATGATACAAATATATCACATATATCACTATTTTTATTATTTTTTATAGTTTTCTTTTCTTGTGGTAGTATAAATTATTAGATAGTTTTTTTTGATATATTAGTTATTTTATAGAAATTTTCCTTAATACATTTTGTACACACATATTTTTTGAGAAATTGTGTGGTAACCAATACATGGAGAGTTTTTTGATCATATTTATTCTCAACTTTTCTATATATAAAACACATAGTTCATATCAAAATGAGTGACTCTTACGGGAAACTATGTATGACCTTTTTGCACAGGGGTGATGGCATACATATTGAACATATTTGAAATGATGCATAGAAATTTTTCTATTGTGTTTTTTTCATCCATCAAATCCTTAATGGTTTGAACAATATTTACCAAACCACATGGAATAACCATTCCACCTTCCATGTTTTAGTAAAAATTTAATTTGTAGTTTTACCCTATGACATTTTAATATCATAACTGCTCTCCCTCAACCCCTATCACTCAGAAAATATGAAGCACCCAATGAAAACTCCTCCCCCACTTCTAGCATTATTTTGATTCCATATCCTTGATTTCCAGATAATCATCTATGTTATTACCATTCTCCCTCTCGTTTCTATATAACTCTTATCCCTATTAACTTCTCACCTTTTCCTCTTCCCTCCCCTAAAACCCAGGGGATTATATGGACAATTAAGGGTTCAAGGGTGATTATTATGTAGGGATTCATGTTTGGAGAGCTTATGGGGGGTATAAATGGGCTTGTTTGATAATTTTTATCAAATGATAATCATGCTGACATGCTATTACTTGATTACACCATACATGAGTTTGTTATTTTTGTGATTTTATTTTAATATCATGTCACTATGTTCTTGTTTATTTAAAAATATTTAAATTAGAAATTAAATAAATATTTTATAATATTATTGGGGTTCAAAAGTATTTTTGGAGTGGGTGTTTAGTTATTATAAATGAATTGCATGTGAAATTCTATAATTTTCCTAGTTTTAAAGGCATATATTTGACTTTATTGACATTAAATGTTTTAGGTGTATGTCATATAATAGAATGGGTGTTTTTAAGGGTATTTGACCATATTTGGGTAATAATTTTAGAAAAATGTGATTTTTTATGGTAAATGAGATTTAAATGAGTTTTCATGTTACTTATTGATTTTTTACGTATTATTGGATTTAAAATTATTTTTAAAAGGTTCAAAAAATAATGAAATACAGATCAATGTTTTTTGAACCTAGTGTTTGATCGCAAGCAAGTTTCTTAAGAGATATGGTCCACCCTAGAGTTTTATATTATACTTAATGAGCCTTTATGGGGTTAGAAACGGTTATTGTACAAATTTCACTAAGGGGAATAGATATACAGTGTTTCAGATGATATGAGGTTAAAAATCATTCATTTTATAGACTATAGTGATTAAAATAATACGATCTGAGTCTAGAAAATGGATTTCCTTAGTTGGTTTTCATAGTTTGGTTTACCAATATTTACAGTATATTTATCTTTTTTTAGTTATTTGTTTTACCACAGCATTATCATGGTTCTTTAATTGATATTTTTATTATTGTATTTATGTTAGTTTATTTTAAATAAATAAATAGATAATTACATTTGGAAACTGTATTAATAAAATTCTTCTAAAAGATATGATTTAAAAAGAAATTTAAAAATTAATGTTAAAATTTTAAGGAGGTGTTTTTGCATGTTTTATTTCTAAAAAAGTGGTCGATGTTTTATTAAGAAACACAATTGTTGATATGTTTTTAATATATCATTTATAAAAAAATACAATCTAATTTTATTTAAAACTAGAATAAAATGAAATTTCAGTTGTAGGGTGTGAAGAAAATCATTAGTGAGATCCCACTATTTTGAGTTTCACTCACATGCTACGTGAACAACTCGATATATTAATCAATTATTGTTTAATTTTAGAAGACATAGATATATTACAATATTTTGTTTGGTTTCAGTAATGGGTGAACAATCGAAAGGATAATAACTAATGGGGAAAATTGATATGATTAGTAGTGGTATTTATTTTCCGTTATATTTATTTTAGAAGTCAATGTATTAATAGTGATAGTAAGGATGTCATTCTGTTTGTTTATACATATGATTCATTTATTTTTTATTCATTCCATGTACTAAATTGGATATTTATTTTTATTATTCTATGTTGGGTTTTTTATTTTCTTCATGTGAGAAATTATTCTTGAATTTCGTTATTTGATTCCCAAGTACTATATTCCAACACAATGGGATTATGAGTTCCCATCAGGGGAGTGGCAAATCAGGTTAAGTGTTAGTTTAGGTTATAGAATTTTAATGTTCATTACTATTAGACTTAGTGACTTGAACATTTTTTTAGGCTTGGAAACATCAATCCAAATGAAATCCTTTTATATAGTCCCTTATATGGCATTATATAAAATAAGTGGATGTTGTTTTTCTCAATCTCACAATGGGGATATTCAACCACAATTGGAGTCTGAGACCTTTCCCAAAATATGTTAAATCCATGAATATTAGTGTTGATTCAAGAATTATAGATGATATATCCATTATTGGGTAGCAGAACCACGTACGAGTATATATGGATCCGTCAATTGAGTGATAATAGTTACGAGTTTCCTAAAAAAGTCACACCCATGTCCTGGAAAATGGTGGGTGTTTTTTAAAAAATATATAGATTGGTGTCATGGGAATCTAAGTTTAAGTGACGTATAGTCTGATTTTATGTTTCAATGGTTTCCCATATTAACAAGCCCTCATACTTCTCTATATCATTTAATTCTCCCATTTCCATACAATATAGTTCATTATAAATATATATATTATAAGGGTAGTACCACACCATTTAATTATATGAGTGTAGTCCATAATAGTCATATCTATTGATGGGAATCACATGAAAAATATTAATATGTGATAGACATGAATATTCTGTTTAACGGTAGGGGTTATGACATCTGTTTCTCCAATTGTATAATGTTTTTCTATTAGTGTCCACATTGAGTATATTGATGGTGCATTTTGAAGAAGGAACCATCTAAGTGGAATATTTTCCTTAAGTAAGTATTCCCAACATATTTTATTATTTTTTGAAATATGTATCAATGTGTATAAAAAATTAATACTATTTCACCATGAGTCATGATTTATATTATTGAATTTTTATAGGTTTTACTGTGGGTTATATAGATAACAAATAAGGTAAATCGAATATTATGGACTGTATGCTTTAAATTCTATTAGAATGGGTAGTCGATAACATATGGGAAATGGTAGGGTATCATTATTATAATGATATAGTTTCATGAATTGATCATTAGTATCATTTTCTAATGATATATTCAATATACTATGATTGTTTTGGAGGATATCAAGATGATTCGTTGAGATTGAGGTTCAGTGGTGGAATTCATGATGATTTTTAATGATGGTGAAAGGCAATGAGTGTATTTTGAACAATATAACTCATGGTAAGGGTGTTGGGGTATAAAAATTTATAGTAGATATATATGAATCTAAATAAAAACGTTAAGAACCTGATACCTTTTGTATTTTTCTAGATTTAGTATAGAATCATCATCATCATTTTCTATGTAGGAAGTTTTTTCTGATAGTATTTTTTAAAATGATAGGGATATGGGATTATCTTATTGTATGGAAGTATATTTCTCTCACAGATTTTGTTACTTATATCAAGATTACTTTTGGGCGAGGAAATGGTAATGGGTGTAGTAGATTGATATGACTCACATGAACCAATTTTATTCTTTTACTATGGTGATTAATTGAGGTATAATTCAGTTATTAAAACATGTTATGTAATGGTTTATTGAAGAAATAATTTCATATGTGTGTAGTTAAATAGAATATCCATTTATTATATGCTTTGTTCCAGAGTTCATATAAAACCTATACCACTAGAGTTTGATTAGGTAATTTTGAAGAGGATTTGGTTTTTCATATAAGATATATTTATCAGATTCTATGTTAGTAGCTCTATTTTTTTGGATTAAATTTTTTAAATATAGAGGATGTAGAAAAATATATTTTTTCTTGATAAATACTAATAAAATATTTGAGTTTTGAAGTCTCATGTCTTTAAAATTATTTCTTGACCAAGACATAGCTTTTTGTTTTTAGTTTTTAAGCCTTGAGTCCCAAAAAATAGTAAATTTATAATTTCACCATAGTTAATGACCTTGATTTTTTTAATCATTCTATTTGTATCGAAACATTGTGATTTCCAATACGATATAGTTTCCCTAACATACAATAATTTACTGGGATAATTAGTATTATTTAGGAAAATAAATATGTATTATACAAGAATAAATATTAATTTATACAATACATGAGATGAAATTATAATTCTAACAATATGGTTATGTCTAAAATTATTATTTTTCTATAGAAGTTATAATTTAGTTGATTAGGTGTCAAGTCTAGGAACAAGTATTTTTTAAGACATTCTTTTTACCACTGAATTATCTAATATTAATTTTTTTTTTAAATTTGTGAGGGTCCTTTGGAATGACTAGGTGGTAGGGAAACATCACATTATATTAATAGTTTTGAATGAATTTTTTTACCCGACTTAAATTATTTTTACATTTTAAATTTTTGTATGAGTGGTAACAAAAGAAGAAGGTTTACGAGTTTTAATTATCCATTACACTCATATTAATGAGGGTGAAACTCAAAATTATAGAACTTCTTGATATGTATTGTTTTTTATATAGAGAAATTTTTCTATATTCTCTAGATTTTTTCTCATGAGGGTGATGTTCATAGAGGAAAATATGGAATCACATAGTGGTTTTTATTATTTGGTGGGACTTTTATGATAAAAATATTGAGGCATTGAATATTCTCGAACAATTTAAGAAACATTAAGTATTTATTAGCATAAACATAGTGTTCTTAACTCACATAATCTTTATTATTAACATAATATGAGGAAGATTCCCAGGTAACAATTGTTTACATATAATAAAATTTTAATTGAATAAGGTAATGATTTTATATGCTAACATGAAATATTTTATATCAAATTTACGATTTGATATAGATTTACATGATGATTTTATTATATTATAATGATTATATGATTGATTTTCGATGTTAAATTATCATTATTTTTCATACAATGGAAAATTATTTAATAATTTTCTATTCATTAATATATAATGTAAAATGTGGAATAATATATATATATTTTATAACCAATATAAATTTTGACTTATTATTTACTCCATTAAAAACTGTTAGATCTCCTCACTGATGATTTTTCATTGATCATAGTATTTGTAAGAATGATTTTCAGACTAAAATTGCATTGTTAGTTTATATTCGCTTTACCTTTCTCATAATTATATTGAAATGTTTGATGGGATGATATGATTTTAATATTGTTTTTTTGTGTTTTTTAGATTTATGATCCACCAAAATAATTAGGTTAAATTTTATTAATGAATTATTTTGACTGGAAATTACAATTTATGTTTTTTAGAAGTTTATTTCGTGATAGAAGATTCTATTTTTGATTTGGTCAAGTCATATCTATATAAAAAATTTGTTAATGTATTAAATTTTTTATAATAAAAGATATATTTATTTATTTATAGAAATAACTGGTTTTTTAATATGTGTTCAACCTAATGAGGGTGTATTCCTAGAATGTTGACATATACATGGGTTCGAGCACCCTTATGACCAAAAATCTAGACTTAAAAAGGACCTATTAGGTCATATTTTTAGGTCTGACTAATAAATGGAAATAATTATAAATCATGACTACCAATAGGTTCAGTCTTTAATAAATGACCCATTTCATGACCCACCCAACTATGTTAATATATATTAAATATTTTTTAAAAAACGTATAATAATATGTATATAATATTTCAAATTTATTGTCATTATAAATAAATATTATTAATTTAAAAATATATAATGGAACGTCTAATGCATTTTTGAAAAAAAAAATCAACATTAATTTCATTAGTATGTTTTAATGAATTATTAATCTATAGGGTGAGTTAGTGTGAGTTTTTCAGTACAAGATTTATAAATGTGTTGGTTTGTTTTGGGCATGAACATGATAAGCTCATCCCATTTCTAGGTCCACTAGTAAGTACAAGATAATGAAAAACTATAAATGGTCAATGTTTTTAAAAAAGAAAAGATGTGAAAATAATTTTACAATTAATTTATTGAATAAATTAATAATAAATAATATTTCAATTATTACTATTATTATTATCATTTAACAGTTATAAGACATCTGAAAAACTACCATCATTATATTTATTAAAAAAAATAATAGTTATAGATAATATTAACCTTATTATTATATCAATATTTTATAATAATAATATTTTTAATTATTATTTTCAATATAATATTTAAATACTAAAAAGGCAGTTGGAATGCCGTTATACTCATTGTTTTTAGTACATTTATTAATTATACAAAAATTAATCGTAAATAAAAAAAATCAATTACCAATTATTTAAATATTACAATTAATGGATAATTTTTTTTTGTTATAATCATTACTATTTCCAAATTAACATATGTGTGGTGTGAAAAAATTAACCAAGTATGCACACTACTACAAAATACGGTTATGTCAGCACTATAAATCACTATTATCAATGCTAATAAAGAGTTGGACCTATAATATCGTTTATTAGAATATTAATTTGTTTATATAATATAAATATTCTTTTTATATTTCTACTTATCATTGACATAAAATAACTGATAATGTAAGAACATTATTTGTGCATATTTTAGTGTCGATACATTTATATTTTATTAGTTCTCTTTCTAGCACTAATAAATGATTCTTTTATAAGAACTACATATAGTGGTGGTAAAATATACCTTAACCAGTGTTTCATTAATCATAGATAATTATATTAGTTGTAGAGTGCTACAAAAATTTTGGCATATAATAACAACATAAAATTACAAACAATTTTAATGAAAATTAATTTAATTAAAAATATCATGAAAATTTTAAATTAAAATAAATATAATTTACAAAAAAATTAAATTTATTTCCATTACAATTGTATGAAAAATTTATAACAGATAATAAATGGTTTAATAAATAAAAAAATTAAATGAGGGCCATTTTATTCTTCTATCATTGGTGTACACTTTAAGAATAACCATATTATGATACAAATTTCTGAACACACCACCCTATGTCAAAAAAGAGTAAACGGATTAAAAAACAATTATTATCCGAGTAATAATATAATATAACAAACTAATCATTAAAATTAACAAATAATGCGTTAATAAAATGCGACTTTTATTTTGAACATATGAACATTAGTCTTATTGGGAAAACCATGTTTTAGAAAAATGTGGGTATTATTTTCACACATCATTAATTATTTATAGACCATTGTCTAAATGATACAAGACATATTTGGCATGTTCTCTCAATTTTTAGTGACAATGTGTGTTATGAATTAAATTGTCAATTTTAAATAAAAATATGTACTTTCATTAATAAAGGGATCAAAATGTGTCGAATTTGTCTAAAGATAATTCCCACATGTGAAAAACTAATTATTGGTCATTTTTCAAATGTATCAACAAAAATCAAGTTTGTTTTCAAAGTGTTTCATGAGTGAAATATTTTTTGAACTCCAATTTCTGTTATAAACTTAAAACATCCACTTTGAGAAATACATACCAAAATTTTAGTTGGATTCTTATTTGGTTTATTAATATATTTAAAAAATATCATTTTTTATTCAATGATGTAAGAAAACAATATGAGTGTGTTTTTCATGTTCTAATTGAGTGACACACATTTTGAACTAAAATAACACTTTTAAACTGAACACAAAATCATTGATTTATACCAAAAATACCACATTTTGAGATGATGTGGGTTTTATTACAACAAATTTAAATTAAATTATGGATGGATATCCTAAATAATTATGTTAACATGAACATTTTTTCATAGTTTTGAGTATGAGTCTCATGTTATGAAAAAAAAATTTAATTTAAAATCAAAACAAGCACTTTGATTCATATATGGAATTCCATCTAATTTATTGTTATGTGGTCTACCATTACATATAAAATATTACTTATTTTCTTTCTAATGTATCTATGAAATCCAAGTTTGTTTTACTAGTTCTTAGTGTGCATATTTTTTTTGTGAAATAAAATTCCACTTTCAAATAGTAAACATATACATTGTGTCACATTGGAAACATTGTATATGATATTTATGGGTGGATAATTAATACCCATAAAAATGATTTTTCAATCATTTTCCTAAATCATAAATATAATCTCATAGTATTTTATTGAATAATAACATATTTGGAAAGAAGTTACATTCTAAACTAAATACATTCACTATGTTTGATAATGGGATCACTGTTTGCTGGAAAAATATATTATTTTGATTATTATGCGTTAGAACATATTTATGGATCTCAATATAAAATTGTAATTAAAATAAATTCTCAATTTTGTTGTTTAGACCACATGAAATTCATTTTATACTAAATTATCACTTTTAAATTGTAAACAAAAAACATTGTGTCACACCAGGAACACCACATTTCATAATTATATATGGTTGATACGTACATTTCATATGTGAACTATAGATCTTCATCTGAATTTATTTAGAAACAACACGTTCTTGTTCTCATTTTCAGTGAAGACGAGCTGTTTTATAACAAAACATCACTTATAAGATGAAAAAATACACTTTGAGTCATTTTGGGAAGACCATGGATAATATTGTAATGTGGATAAATTATATACTTCCAAAAAAATTTATAGAACAATTTTTTAAATTATCCAGACAAAATGGGGAGATTTTATTGATTTTGAGTTTGTGATGCATGTTTTGAACTAAAGTTTTAATTTTAAATAAAAATATACACTTCCATTCATACCTTCCAAAAAGTATATCTGATTTATTTGTGGTTTACACTACTATAGATTTGATAATTTACGATGGCTCATTTGCAATGAATAAATGACCCATCTCAAAATATTCCTTGTAACCAAATTATTTGCGATAGAATAAGTGTTCCGTCCCATATAATCAATATTTGCGATGAAAAAAAATATTATGTCACAAATAGTTGTCGTGGGGACACATGCCACCATATGCCAAGAACATTTGCAATTGGAATTTATGATATACTACTATGTCTATAACCAATGACCATTGGCTCAGAAGTATTTCCAATAGAATTCAATTCACATCATGAATATTTTTGACTGAAAAACTATTTGCGAAGGAATGAATTCCATCATAAATAATCTATCACCAACAAAATTCATTTAACCTAAGTGCCCACACATCTTCATCCACTCCCATATATCCACTAGGGCTCATACACTCATCCATGTCTAGCCACTACACTACTACACCGCTCTGCTACACTGATGCACCACTCCGCCACTCATCCATGCCACTCCATTGGTCTCTCTACCGCACAATTGTGACACATGTCTGCCTTAGATTTCCCCAATAAAACATTCTAGGTTTGTAATTCGGTTATTTTCTCCATCATTTTTTTATTTTAGTTTAATATCATGAATAATGGCCTCTTCAAAACCAAGGTTAATCAAATTTTTTATTTTTTATTTTATTCAATATTTAGGGTTAATCAAAATTTATTAGTTTCTACTTGGCTGTTAATTATTTTTTTTACAGTTGACTAAAATTTTTTAGGGTTAATATATAGGTATATTTATATGTTTTTCAATTGTTTTATAATGATTTTATTACAAAAGCTTGATCTCTGAGAGAAGTCAGGCATTGGTTTGGTATTTTAGATTCCATGGATAAATAGGATAGTGTATCCCTAAATTATTCTCTCAAATATGACATCACAATGTAAGTCCCATTTACATGGATACAAACAATTCCCTTGTTATTTTATCTCATGGATAAATGGGACATTGAAACAATTTAACATAAAAAATTGATCACCAAAATTGTTTTATAATTCATATAATGTTTATATTCAAAAATAGATTTCTATTTGGGTATCAATTATTAGATTTTAGGGATAATTCATCTTAAAAATTATATATTATTTTTATAATTCTTGTATCATTATATATTCATTTCAATTGTCTATGAATGATTTGATTACATTTAAAAAAAATTTATTGATCATATTTTTTTTAAAAATGTCAACAAGTGGTTTTTGAAAAAAATAACAATTTAAATTACGTAAAAATTATTAAAATTGTTTTAAATAAATATTAGGATATTTTTTTTGTAATACATGTTAAAAAAGTATTAAAAATAATGAGAAATATTAAAAATTAGTAAAAAATATTAGATAATAAAAATGTATCGTTATTTTAAAAAATTATTAAAGACCATTAATTAATATATTATAGTTAATAATTATTGACTCATTTATATTAATAAATTATAAGGACTAGACTATTTATTAAATAATATTAATAACTTGTAAAAAATATAAAAATATAAAAAAACTATCAGAAATTCAATATAATTATTATAATTGTTGAATTAATTAAAATATTATGTAATAATAATTCATATAAATATTGTAAAGACACCAAAGGTGCATAAATATTATAATGTGTATCATGTAAAAATTATCAATTCAAAAATAGTTAATTCAAAATAAATATTTTTTAATTTATACTCACTCAAAATTATTTATTAATTATTTATCTAAATTTGTAATTCAAGGTCACCAAATTTATTTATAATTAAAATAAAATATAGGTAAAATTTTGTATAAATTATATATATATATACATATACAATCTAATATATATTTTATATATGTATATTTTTCTAAAAATGTGTTAGAATGTATAATTGATATATTTTTATTAATTAACAAATCATGATATATACATATTGTAATTTATAAAAATGTAATAATAATTTAAATAGTTATAAATAATAATTTGATTATTAAATTAATTATTAAACATTAATAATAAATAATAAATATTATATTTAGTTACAAATTATTACACATAATTTTAAAATTTGAGGAAATTACAAAATTATGAAAAAATTTGTAAAAAATTATAAAAGAATCACTCATAATAGTTAAGTATTAGTAATATTTAATAAAAAATAACATATAAATAATAAATAATTATAATTACTTGAAAACTAAGCTTATAAACAACAAAATATTTCAAATAAATATTAAAATTTTAATCAAACCTTGCAAAAAATTATAAAAATTAATAACTATTACGAATTAAAAATAATTCGTATAGATTATATGCTTATATAAATAAATTGTATAAATTTTATAATATAAATATAAATATTTATATAAATAATATTAAGAAAATATTAAAAATGATACCCACACATGTAATGTTACCCTACACGAGACTTTCAGAGTTGTTATCTCACACCTTGGTAAACCAAAAATCAATGATCTAACTATGGCATAATAATTCTGATATGATACACCATTACTGAGATACACCATTTTTTGTTAGAAATTATTATAATAATATTAAATTATATTACCATTATACAGGATGCTTCCTTAGTATAGTCTGAAAAAATGTCACATCCTGGGTAAACACCACATACCGAACACAATATTGGTCTCTAATTTTTCATAGGATTAATAGTTTTTATGATACATTAAATTTTAATATGTAATTATATTAAGAATATTACATGGATTACCCCTTCTTGTGAAGTTACTAAACATCTGATTCACAGAAAGGTAATATCGCATCTAGGGTAAAACCAAAATCCTGAACCCATTAGTGGGATATGATTTTTTATATGATGGATGGATTGTAATATAAATTAATTTATAATAAGAAATTATAATAAAAATATTAAATTAATTACCCTTATGTGCAATGAGAATAAACACCTGATGCTCGCAAATTTTATTTCACAGGTAGGGTAATAAATATATTCCGGAACCAATAGTTGTCTCTAATATCTCATATATGGAACCATAAAAGAGATATTCCATTTTTTCAAAAACTATATTGTATTATATATTATATTTAATATTTTAATTCTATATACAATGAGTGTCAACAATCCTCATAATCTAGTGTTAACCCAATACCTCTCTCCGAAAATATTTTATAGAATATTTTAAGGCGTTAAAATATAAAAATAATTTGAAAATAGTCAAAGTGAATACTAATAATTTTCCTTATTTCTGTTATTTTTTAGATAACAATGTTTTCTGTAAGTATACTGAAATTTCTATTATGTGATCATGATTGGATAAATAATAATAAAAATACAAATTAATCTGGTATAAATACTATCTAGATTAAATTTGTTGAAATATATATATTTATTGCATCGTCTAATTATTATTTTGATTCTTAAGGACCAATAAAATATCCATATCATAAATTTGATAATATTAGATTAAAAAATTTAGACAATGTTGGACATCATTTTTTTTATTTTTGGTTTTTGGAAAGACTATATTTTTGGTATCAACATTGAGAAAAAAATTTGGTAGATTGTATTTTTTACACATCCATCATTTCACAATTTAGTACAAGATTCCACTATTTAATCTATTCTTGAAACAAAAATCAAAATTATATTCCAAATCCTAAATCATAAACATCTCAACATTATAATATGTGGAAATCTATTGAGGAGGACATATATATAGGATTCTAGATGAGAAAAATTAAAAATGTTCAAAATAAATACCTATTAAATAATGTTTTTTATTTCAAATTGATGTTAGTTTCAGATTTTATCATTGGTTAAATAATTTTTTACTAATATAAATACATTACCTATATGTTTCTATGAAATTAAGAGGTTGGTTAATAATTTGGGTCTATTTTATCATAAAATCCATTCATGTTCAAATTAATGCATGTTATATTTTGGGGATTATGAATCCTTGGTTAATTTTCTAACATTTAGATAATCAATATATAAATAGGAAAAATATGGAAAGTCTTTATGTGAAACAGTTGATGTATCTTCCAATTACACCTCATTAATAGTTTTTATTTATGTTTTTAAACATAGATTGGTTGATGACATGACATAAACAAAATATTTCTTTCAGTAAATGTTATACAATCAACATGAGAGTTATTAATGGAAACAATTTTATCAGACTCATCCTTTTTTTCTCCAAAAGATCATAACATGCAACTATGACTTTCTGCTAATGTTTTTTTTTCATTTGGTGCTTACGATAGTCATTATTCTTGTTGTCCTATTTTCAGTAATCCATAAAAAATACCTCCAAGGATATTGATAATGGAACCATATATATTTAGAAATATTAATTACAATAAATCCCATGAAGAATATTGATTTTCCATTATGGCCACTAATTTATGAGTTAATTTCATTATGAAACAATGTTCTTACTATATTTGATATAGTCATAGATCATTATTTTATAGTTAAGGTTTCATTATTCTGGATGATCAGTGAATTTTCTGCATAAGGTATTTTATCTGTATTGGGAACACATGGTCTAAAATATTTTCCATTCGACATGTCTAATAAAAAAGAATTTATTCTTGTTATTTTAGATAGGTTAGTTATTTTAATTTTCGCTAGGGATTAGTTCCTATAGATCAACCATTACGAAGGAAAAAAATAATAATTTCAAAATAGTTGAAATTGATACAAAAAAAATCCAGTAGTTCTGTAACATCCCAAGTAAGTAATGAATAATAGATATTTTTATCTATGTCTATTAGTGAATTCAATAGTGTTTTAGAGGCTTAAAATGAGAATAAATCCAATCTTACGCATGGAATACACTAATATTTTTTAAAAGATGGTTTTACTACGTTTTGATGGAAAACCAGTTTTAAATCTATCTTTTGACAATTTTATAAGCTATGATTGTCAAAATAAACTTATTATTTATGATTGGGACATCAAAATTTACTTTGTGTGAATTTTTGGTATTTTTCTGATAAAGTTCATTTTTTAATGAATAGTGAAAATGTTGTATTATAATTCAAAACCACTTTTTAATCTAATTTATTTATATGATTTGATTATCTTTTGAATTTTTTTTGAAGTGAAATTAGATTATATTTTTATCATTTAATCCAATGGTGGTCATTGGAATCAATTTCACTTTGAAATTGGACTTAAACTGGTGTCAATCTTTTGATACTTATTGTTTCCTAAAAACACTCTATTTGTCATGACAACGGGAATTAATTATTAAATTAATTAATGTGACTTATATTATTTGAATTTTTTAAAATAGACATCATTTTTGAATTCAGAATATCAAATATATATTAGGGTGAAGTTTTGGTATTTTTCTGAAAAACATCAATTTTTGATGAATAGTGAAACTACTAAGTGGTAGTTAAAGAAACTGATTTTTAGTTTAAATGAAACATTGTCACTTTTGTGATTTTATTTTCAAAAATCAAACATAAATGGTTTTCATTAAGATGTAAAATTTGGTTTAATGAGATTAAAATAATTTTTTGGTGAATAGTAACTTTTAAGTTTTTAATCGCGATTAGAGGTAATTAGTGCAATTTAAGGAAAAAATGATATTATAATGAAAAGAAAATAACTAGAAACATGTCCTACACTTATTGGATGTGTCATGGACGACCCAGACAAGCCATGGGTCAACTTGGGGACCCCATGGAGCCACTTTGGTTGGAAAATGACATTAATATCTTTTTATTTCATGTTAAAATTAAAATGACACAAACATGAGTTGTTTTTCTAAAACAATTTTTAAATAGGGTTATACAAGTCATCTATTTGACTATAAATATTTCTTAGAATTATAAAAATATTTCCTACATCATGGTATTTTTTTATATTTTTTAGACATTATATAAATTAAATTATATATGACATCATGATGATGCATCGATTACCTCATTGATAAAAGATTTAAATAAAATGAAAAGATAATGTAAAATCAATGACTTAAACATGTCCAAAACCTATTGGATGGGTGTATTTCGAACCCTTATCACCTTAACCTTGAATTATATCAATGTGGGACCTTTTGAATCTGAATCTCATTTTCAAATAACGTAACATTTCTTTACTTTCCAAGAGTGCCCCTCCTCTCCTCTTATAAAAAGCCCCCACCTCTACCTCCATACCCATACTTCCAAAGCCTTTGGCTCGGCCAAAACCTTCCCATTTTGTCTCTCAACTTCCCTATATTACTGCTTGAATCCTCACATTGGGCAGAAGTCTTCCCATGGAAGCCTTTGAGCTCAAATCAAAAGGATTTACCCGATTTTAAGGTAATGTCTTCACTTGTGTTCTTTTTTTTTTATTTTTCTTCTCCAACCCCCAAAACTCTTTTTATTAATTTCTTTTGTAACAAAACTAGTATCTTAAATATACTAGGATGTTTTTATATAAAGTATTCTAGCTAAACTTACACACACCTACATCTAATGGTTAAAAACATACTTTTTCCGTGGATGTCGAATTTCTGCCTCCTGAAACGATGATTGTTCAAGATTGTTTTAGCACCTTCGAAGGTGGCCATTAAGATGACACTATATTTATATATGATATATAATATGTTTATGTTCTACTTAATCTTCTGTATTTTTCATTTTGGGCATACCTTTATGGTTTCCATTATGGGTTAACGCGACATCGTCATTTAAGGAAGTGTCGACTACTGCCCCCTCAAAGTGATTTGATTCATTAATACCATCTGTGGGACATATAAAGGATGGAGTTATGATATTATATATGATATTACAATGGAATTATAATATACCTTTATATAATTATGATTCAATTTCATAAAATACGATATAGAAATGGAAGCAGCGTTCATGCGTACGTACGGCTTACCGTCTCCATGAACGGTGCATTTCATTTCTTACCTCTAAATGTTATGTAATATTATAAATGCATGCTTGTAATGGATATATATGATATATATTATATCCACATCATGAATAAAATTCTTTACATAATGGATACATGAACAACTTGTAGTAATAAAGGGTTTATTTTTGACTCATGTACCAATGATCGTTAAAACAACCGTTATTAAGTAAAATAATTACATAGTGTTCATAACATGGTATTAAGTGATATAAAAGGAATAATGATCTTTAAAAAGGTTCTTAAGCAAGTAGAAATTAACTCAAGTTTATTATTCAGGAGATTAACGAACGATCGAGTGAAGTTGGACCTGAGGTATGGGACTTCATCTCAATGTCCTTTCATTGAGGCATATTTTGTTTTATACACAAATTTCTTTTATATGGTGTATAAACCCCTATGACTTTTACATTTATGTAAAATGAATATTTTTTATATAAAGCATTTACTAAATGAAAAAAGGGAATGTTTTTGTCATACGTATGCGGCGACAATGACTTCTCTGCCGCCATGACCATTATTTGAGTTTTGGCTTCCTCTACAAGCCATACCTTTTTTTAAAAAAATACCATGTATTACTTTTCTTTTATTTTTTTATTGAAAATGGTTTTCATAATGTTTTTATATCAATGTTTTGTATTGATATCTTGTGATTGAATGGTGGAAATGTTATGTTTCCTTTATGCATGTTTTATGTGATACGATTATGTTGAGGTTTTTGGGAATTTTTATGAAGACGGGTGGTTCCGTGATAAACTAATGGCGGGTGAGCCCGATGTAGCTCTCCAATTCATTGGGTAACGCAAAGGAGTGAAACGTTAATGTTTCTCTAAAGAGATTTAGGGATTATACAATGATGGGTACTCCAAATGTAACCACGAGGGTTACTCCCTACGTAAGAATGTTATGAATGCCTCAAGTTACCTTTATGTCTTATGATTTATATGATTTATTCATGATTTGATGAGGTATGTTAAGGTGCCTATGTTTTATGGGTAAAGTATGATTCATTCTTATCTATATGTGAACTCAAGTTTCCATTCCATATTTTTATATCCCTTACTGAGCTTTTTATGCTCATACCAAGTTTTTTTGAAATGTTTTTCATAGGACTAGGGAAAGGTACATGATATGATGATAGTGTCAAGGAAGTGTCAAGAAAGAATCCATGTATTATTTTAAATATGTTTCCATTGATGGGAAAAATGAATACTATCTTTTAAATAACCACTTTTTTTAAATGTGGAATTTAATACATGTTTTACGATCTAATTCTCTAAAACTCTAAACCTAAAAAGATCCTCAAGGTGTATTCTTGAGATATCTCAAGATTAATTAAGGTTTAAGGCTGGGCCTTATAGTTGGTATCAAAGGTCGGTTTAGATAAATTTAGGAGTTATAATTCTATTAAATGATTATCCAAAAATATTTTTTTATGGTCAAATTGAAATGATATAGAATTTGAAGATTACCATGTTGCTTCATTTAAGACATGTTTGTTCAGAATTGTTTTCCGCAGAGGAAACATGGAAGAAGTGCTAGGAAGGCATACAGAAGGAAATAACCTTCCGAATCTGCATCATGAGATGGTCAGAATTGGAACTGAACAGTTTGTTGCAGTAATGGCACAGTTGACTCAAGCGATAAATGGTGGTGGTATCCATGCACGAGATCATCTAGATCAACCACAGAGGAACATGTCAGCGGTGGAACATTTCATGAGGCAACATCCCCCATAATTCAGAGGATCATCTGACCCTGTGTTCATTGAATGGTGGATTAAAGCACTGGAGAAGATTTTCGATGTCATGGGGTTGTTCAGAAAATAAAAAGGTTAGTCTTGTTATTTACGGTTTTGAGGGTGAGGCAGATTAGTGGTGGTCGATGGTTTAAAATATCAGGGACACTGATGAGATTGATACTCTCGACTGGGATGAATTTAAAGGTATGTTTATTGAGAAGTATTTTCCTAAGGTTGTTCAACTTAGGATGGAAAAACAATTCTTGGAATTGAGGAAAGAGGAAGACTCAGTGGCTGCCTCTGAAGAGAGGTTCACTCGATTGGCAAGGTATGCTCCAAATTTTATCCGAGGCCTTGATAGTAAAATCAATCATTTTTACTCAGGATTAAAACCAAAATATCGAAGGGAATTAGCTTCTCGTGAGTTTAAAAGTTATGAAAATCTTGTTCGATGTGCTGAGAATGTGGAAATGGAGTTTTTCAATGATCAAGTGTTGTATAACAACCAACAGAAGAAGAGACCGAGGTGGCAGGAGAAAGGGAATAATTCTTCAAAAATGTCTGATGGTAAGAAAACTAAGTTTCTAGTTTGTGATAAATGTGGTAAAAGGCATGCTGGGGAATGTCTTCTAAATTCTGGACAGTGCTACCGATGTGGTAAGATGGGACATAAGGCTCATGATTGAACTGAAAAAGATCAAGGTGATGGTAAGTCCAAATTTGATTTACAGTTAGTGAAATGTTTTAAGTTCAATGAGATGGGTCACTATGAAAACGAGTGTCTGACAAAGATCTTTAGTGATGGGAAGCAGTTAGACTACAAGCAGAAAGGGGTGGTGAAATCCTTTTCAACTACTTCAGAAGATGTCGGGTCATCAAATGAAGTTGTTCAGGTACTTTGTTTTTTCATATTATGCCAGTGTGTTGTTTGATTCGGGGTTTTCACATTCTTTCATCTCTGAAAACTTTTCTAGTAAATTGGGAATACCATATCAAGAAATTACTCCTGAACTTGTGGTAAAAACACCTGGGGGAAATGTTGAGGAAAAAAGTATTTATAAGAATCTTCCTATCCTTATCTGTGGAAAGAACCTACTTGCAAACCTTATTGTTCTACCTCTAGTTGAGTTTGATGTTATCCTGGGTATGTATTGGCTCTCTATTTACCATGCTATGATTGACTGTTGAGCTAAAGAGGATTCTTTTCAGAAATACTTTCAGTTTGTGTAAAATAATGAACCCTTACTGTTGATAACTTATCAAGAGGCCGAGAAACTTGTAAATAATGGAAAAGAATGTTACCATGCACCTATTGTTGAAAACAAGGGAACTGTTCAGATTAATGATGTGCCAGTGGTAAATGAGTATCCTGATGTTTTTCTTGATGAGTTGCCTGGAATAATACCAGATCGAGAAGTTGAGTTTACTATTTACCTAGTTCCTGATGCTAAGCCAATTTCAAAACCCCCTTATCGAATGGCTCAAATTGAACATTTAGTGTTGAAGCAGCAATTGCAAGATTTATTAGAGAAAGGGTTCATTCGACCTAGCACATCACCATGGGGTGCTCCTCTTTTATTTGTTAAAAATAAAGATGGTTCTATGAGAATTTGCATTGATTATAGAGCCTTTAATAACATCACTATTAAGAACAAATATCCATTCCCTCATATCGATGATTTGTTTGATTAGCTCCAGGGAGCTTAGTTTTTTGCAAAGGTTGACCTGAGATCGGGTTACCATCAGGTGAAGGTAAAGGAAGTAGATGTTCCAAATACTGCGTTTCATACAAGATATGTCCATTATGAATTTGTAGTAATTCCTTTTGGGCTAACCAATGCACATGCTGTATTCATGGACTTAATGAATAGAATTTTCCATGAGTTCTTGGATAAGTTTGTGGTGGTTTTCATTGATGATATTTTGGTGTTTTCTAAAAGTAAAGAGGAGCATGAAATAAATTTAAGGGTTATTTTTAAAACCTTAAACGAAAAGAAATTGTATGGGAAATTCAGCAAGTTTGAGTTTTGGTTGCAACAAATTTCTTTCCATGGTCACATTATTTCTAAAGATGGGATAACTGTTGATCCTGCAAAAACAAAGGTTGTTGAAGAATGGCCAAGACCCACAAATATAACAGAGATTCATAGTTTCCTTGGTTTGGAAGGCTATTACCGAAGGTTTGTTAGAAATTTTTCACGGTTATATAGTCCAATGACTAGGATAACTCGGAAGGGTGTCAAGTTTATCTGGACAAAATAATGTGATGATTGTTTTCAGGAATTGAAAAGAAGATTGGTGAATGCTCCAGTTTTGGTACTACCTTCCAGGAATGGGGAGTTTGTTATCTACAGTGATGCTTCATTGAAAGGACTTGGTTGTGTCTTAATGAAGAGTGATCAGGTAAATTCTTATGCTTCACGATAGTTGAAAACTCATGAGGTAAATTACACTACACATGATTTGGAATTAGCTGCTGTTGTTTTCGCTTTAAAAATTTGGAGGCATTATTTGTTTGGAGTAAAGTGTGAAATATATACCGATCACAAAAGTTTAAAGTATATATTCACTCAGAAAGAATTGAACATGAGATAGAGGAGATGGCTAGAATTAATCAAGGATTATGATTGTACAATTCATTACCATCCGGGAAAAGCAAATAAAGTGGCTGATACTTTGAGTCGAAAAAATAATGCTTCATTAGAAATGTTGCATTTGGAACGTTCTCCTTTGGTTAAGGATTTGATGAAATTTGGCATAGAAGTTGTTGGAGCAAGATGTTCTTCTGTATTGTTTCAGGTATCAGTGAAATATTCTCTATCAAACAGAATCAATAAAGCACAATAGTAAGACAATGAGTTGCAGAAATAGGTAGAGCTGGTTCAGAAAGGTAATTTGCCTGAATTCAACATTGATAATGATTGCGTTTTGATATTTGGGAAGAGATTGTGTGTGCCTTGTGATTCACAGTTGAAGAGAGAGTAGTTATGTGAAGCTCATGGTTCTCCGTTTTTAGTTCATCCTGGAAGTACTAAGATGTACAGAGATCTGTGTGAGTATTACTGGTGGGCTGGAATGAAAAGAGATATTGCTGATTTTACTGTGAAGTGTTTGACATGAAAACAGGTTAAAGCAGAGCAACAGTTACTGAAAGGGATGCTTCAGCCTTTACTAGTGCCAGAGTGGAAATGGGAGAATATATTCATGGACTTCATTGTGGGATTGCCGAAGACCCCTCGAGATAATAATGCAATCTGGGTTGTTGTTGATCTCTTGACTAAATCCACTCATTTCCTTGCTATACGAGATACTTTTTCCCAAGATAAACTTTCACGTTTATATCTTAAAGAGATAGTCAGGTTACATGGAGTTCCCCTCTCCATTGTATCTGGCCGTGATCCCAGGTTCACTTCTATCTTTTAGAAATGCCTTCAGACGTCGTTGGGCACTGAATTAAATTTTATTACACCTTTTCATCCTCAATCAGATGGGCAGTCAGAACGAACAATTCAGACATTAGAGGATATGCTATGTTCATGCTCTATGGATTATCAGGGAAGTTGGTAGCAACATCTTTCTTTGGTTGAATTTTCATATAATAACAGTTTTCATTCCAGTATACAGATGGCACCATTGGAGGTGTTATATGGGAAGCGGTGTCGAACTCCAGCTTTTTGGGATGAAGTGGGTGAAAGAAAGCTGATGGGACCGGAATTGGTAGAAGAGTTGGAAAAAAAAAGTTCAGCTGATACAGGAACACATGAGAACAGCTCAGAGCAGGCAGAAGAGTTATGCGGACAACAGGAGGAAGGATCTATCTTTTGAGGTAGGTGATCATGTTTTTCTCAAAGTCTCACCATGGAAAAGTGTGATGCGATTTGGTATGAAAGGAAGGCTGAGTCCAAGGTTTATTGGACCATATGAAATTTTGGAGAGAGTTGGATCAGTTTCATATCGGGTGGCTTTACCTCCGAGTTTATCTCAGGTACACAATGTTTTTCATGTTTCAATGTTAAGGAAGTACATGCCAGATCCATCTCATGTTTTGAGTCCAGAGGTACTTCAGCTGGAAGAGAACCTATCTTATGTGGAACAACCGGTCCAGATTCTTGACCACAGGGAGCAAGTGTTATGGAATAAGGTGATTCATCCGGTAAAGGTTTTGTGGAAGAACCACATGATTGAAGAGGCAACATGGGAATCTAAAAATGCAATGAGGGATAAATACCCCCACTTATTCGATAAGTAAATAAATTGCGGGGGCACAATTTTCTAAAGGTGGGAAGGATGTAACATCCCAAGTATGTAATGAATAATAGATATTTTTATCTATGTCTATTAGTGAATTATATAGTGTTTTAGAGGCTTAAAATGAGAATAAATCCAATCTTAAGCATGGAATACACTAATATTTTTTAAAAGATTGTTTTACTACCTTTTGATGGAAAACCAGTTTTAAATCTATCTATTGACAATTTTATAAGCTATGTTTGTAAAAATAAACTTATTCTTTATGATTGGGACATCAAAATTTACTTTGTGTGAATTTTTGGTATTTTTCCGATAAAGTTCAATTTTTAATGAATCGTGAAAATGTTGTATTTTAATTCAAAAACTCTTTTTAATCTAATTTATTTATATGATTTTATTATATTTTGAATTGGTTTTGATGTGAAATTAGAAAATATTATTACCATTTAATCCAATGGTGGTCATTGGAATCAATTTCACTTTGAAATTGGACTTAAACTGGTGTCAATCTTTTGATACTTATTGTTTCATAAAAACACTCTATTTGTCATGACAACGGGAATTAATTATTAAATTAATTAATGTAACTTATATGATTTGAATTTTTTAAAGTAGACATCATTTTTGAATTCAGAATATCAAATATATCTTAGGGTGAAGTTTTGGTATTTTTCTGAAAGACATCAATTTTTGATGAATAGTGAAACTACTAAGTGGTAGTTAAAGAAACTGATTTTTCGTTTAAATGAAACATTGCCACTTTTGTGATTTTATTTTCAAAAATCTGACATACATGGTTGTCATTAAGAAGTAAAATGTGGTTTAATGAGATTAAAATAATTTTTTGGTGAATAGTAACTTTTATGTTTTTAATCGCGATTAGAGGTAATTAGTGCAATTTAAGGAAAAAATGATATTATAATAAAATGAAAATAACTAGAAACATGTCCTAACCTTATTGGATATGTCATGGAAGACCAATACAAGCCATGGGACAACTTGGGGACCCCATGGAGCCACTTTGGTTGGAAAATGACATTAATATCTTTTTATTTAATGTTAAAATTTAAATGACACAAACATGAGTTGTTTTGCTAAAACAATTTTTAAATAGGGTTATACAAGTCATCTATTTGACTATAAATATTCCTTAAAAATCTAAAAATATTTTTTACATCATGATATTTTTTTTAATTTTTACACATTAAATAAATTAAATTATTTATGACATCATGATGATGCAGCGATTACCTCATTGATAAAAGATTTAAATAAAATGAAAAGATAATGTAAAATCTATGACCTAAACATGTCCAAAACCTATTGGATGGGTTTATTTCGAACCCTTATCACCTTAACCTAGAATTATATCAATGTGGGACCTTTTGAATCCGAATCTCATTTTAAAATAATGTAACATTTCATTACTTTCCATGAGTGCCCCTCTTCTCCTCTTATAAAAAGCCCCCACATCTACCTCCTTACCCACACTTCCAAAGCCTTTGGATCGGCCAAAAACTTCCCATTTTGTCTCTCCACTTCCCTATATTACTTCTTTAATCCTCACATTGGGCAGAAGTCTTCCCAAGGAAGCCTTTGAGCTCAAATCAATGGGAGTTACCCGATTTTAAGGTAATGTCTTCACTTGTGTTCTTTTTTTTATTTTGCTTCTCAAACCCCCAAAACTCTTTTGATTTATTTATTTTGTAACAAAACTAGTATATTACATATACTAGAATGTTTTTATAAGAAAGATTCTAGCTACACTTACACACACCTACATCTAATGGTTAAAGAACATACTTTTTCCGTGGATGGCAAATTTCCGCCTCCCGAAACGATGATTGTTCGAGATTCTTTTAACACATTAGAAGGTGGCCATTAATATGACACTATATTTATATATGATATATAATATGTTTATGTTATACTTAATCTTCTGTATTTTTCATTTTTGGCATAACTTTATGGTTTCCATTATGGGTTAACGCGATATCTTCATTTAAGGAAGTGTCGACTACCGCCCCCTCAAAGTGATTTGATTCATTAATACCATCTTTGGGACATATAGAGGATGGAGTTATGATATTATATATGATATTAAACTGGAATTATAATATACCTTTATATAATTATGATTCAATTTCATAAAATACGAAATTTAAATGGAAGTAGTGTTCATGCGTACGTATGGCTTACCGTCTCCATGAACGGTGCATTTCATTTCTTACCTCTAAATGTTATGTAATATTATAAATGCATGCATGTACTGGATATATATGATATATATGATATCTACATCATGAATACCATTCTGGATATAATGGATACATGAACAACTTGTAGTTATAAAGGGTTTATTTTTGAATCAATTACCAATGATCGTTAAAATGACCGTTATTAACTAAAATAATTACATAGTGTTCATGACATGGTAATAAGTGATATAAAAGGAATAATGAACTTTAAAAAGGTTTTTAATCAAGTAGAAATTAACTCAAGTTTATTATTTAGGAGACTAAAGAACTACCGAGTCAAGTCGGACCCGAGGTATGGGACTTTGTCTCAATCTCCTTTCATTGAGGCATATTTTGTTTTATACACAACTTTCTTTTATACGGTGTATAAACCCCTTTGAATTTTATGTTTATTGAAAAGGAATATTTTTTATATGAAGAATTTACTAAATTAAAAAAGGGGATGTTTTTGTCGTACTTATGCGGCGACAATGACTTCTCCGCCGCCATGAACATTATTTGAGTTTCGGCTTCCTCTACATGCCATGCATTTTTTAAAAGAAAAATAAATACCATGTTTTACTTTTCTTTTATTTTGGTATTGAAAATGGTTTTCATAATGTTTTTATATCAATGTGTTGTATTGATATCTTGTGATTGAAAGGTGGAAATGTTATTTTTCCTTTATGCATGTTTTATGTGATACGATTATGTTGAGGTTCTTGGGCATTATTATGAAGACGTGTGGTTCTGTGATAAACTAAGGGCGGGTGATCCCGATATAGCTCTCCAATTCATTGGGTAATGTGAAGGAGTGAAACATTTAGGTTTCTCCGAAGAGATTTAGGGAATATATTGTGATGGGTATTCCAAACATAACCAAGAGGGTTACTCCCTATGTAAAAATGTTAGGAATTCCCCAAGATACCTTTATGTCTTATGATTTCTATGATTTATTCATGACTTGATGAGGAATGTTAAAGTGCCTATGTTTTATGGGTAAAGTATGATTTCATTATTTTGTATATATGAACTCATGATTCCTTTCAATATTTTTATAACCCTTACTGAGCTTTTTATGCTCATCCCAAGTTATTTTGAAATGTTTTTCACAGGGCAAGGGAAAGGTACATGATATGATGATAGTGTCAAGGAAGTGTCAAGAGAGAATCCAAGTTTTATTTTAAATATGTATCCGTTGATGGAAAAAATTAATATTATCTTTTATATATCCACTTTTCTTAAATGTGGAATGTAATAAATGTTTTATGATCTAATTCTCTAAAACTCAAAACCTGAAAAGATCCTCAAGGTGTATTCTTGAAATATCTCAATATTAAGTAAGGTTTAAGGCCGAGGCCTTATAAGTTATATCATGTAATTTGGTAATATATATTGTTTATGTGTTACTTCCTTTTACTTTTAGATCCTTAATAAATGAACAAATAATAAATGGTTTTTTATAGTGATTATAGTTTGTTAAAAAATAGTATTTTTTGAGGTCTTATATTTTTGTATGATTTATTCATTTGTCACATTCTAGATGTAATACACATTGAAATGAGTTTTTTTGATTGAAAATTTTATACACTTATGCACACACCTAGTAAGAACCAAGATAATCTAATGTCACGATTAGATATTTCGATGATTTCTAGATGTCTTGGACCTCAATTATTTGAATATGGAAGATGAAACTAACTAATGAATCCAAATTAAGCTTACTCACTTAATAAAGAAAACTATTTATTATTATGTAAATGGATTATAGATCTGACGTTACCATATGTTTAATCTTATAATTTTTCTTATATGGTCAGAAATGAGCATATTCTATGGTTAGAAAATCATGACATTGTTATCATAATTGAAATATTAATTCTTATTGGTCTTATTGGTCTATTGAATTATTTAGTATGGGATATGTTGAGTGAAATATCTTATTTTTTCTAAGATATCTATTCCAAAAAACATGAATAATATGCATTTAGTTTCCTCTAAAATTATATTGGTTCAATTTATTTAAATAGAAGAAACTATTCCCATTGGTCTTTATTGATTCTATGGGAAATTTAATATTTAATTTTCAATATAATGAAAAATGTGAACAGTTAGTATAATTCGGGATGATATATCTATTTGAGAGACGTATGCAACAATTAAAGAAGAAAGTACATAACAAAGTATCAGTTGAAGGGTTGATTACATTAGAATACATACCAAAATAAATTTGAAATTTATACTCTTATTATTTTTATTTTGGATATCCTTCAATACACAATCATATGAATTATAATGTTGCAAATGTTTTTGTTGTCCTAGACTAATTTTTTTTCATTTTTAGTCATCCTGAGCTTAGTTTTTGTGGTTATTCTAAATAATGGCTTACTGAAAAATAACTCCATAGAGCTTATATATATCCTTCACTAAATTGTAAAAAAAATGGAATGATTTTTATAGTAATTATTACTTTTATTATTTTGTAAAATATTAATAAAATATACCTTAATGTACATTAGCTTTTTTTAGACTATTTGAAGATTATATCAAAAGATTATTTCTACATATTGAATATAATTCTCTTGACGAAAATCATCATTAACATTTTGAATATTGATTTCAAATACTAGTAAGTTGTGTTTATTTTGATGGAATAATAAATAATTATTTTCAATGATATCTATTATTAAGCAATTTTTTTTTACAAGAAACACAACATGAAAATAAAATTGATAGTTAATTTTCTATGCTTAAAAACCCTCTATCGAAATTGGTAAAATCTTATAGTTGTTATATGCTTAATTGAATTCAATTCCAGAAACACATATATAGGGAATCAATAAAAACAATGATATTATGTGTTTTTATAAACTATAAAATCATATGGAAAGTGAATTTGACTTTAATGGTATGCTAGAATAAATAATTGAGTTATTTTGTATGGGAAAAATTATGTAACAATTTTTAAATTTTATTGGATTGATGTTGATCGAGGGGTTGGAGTTCATCCTCGAAATAGAGTCATTGACATTAAATATAACATTGTTATTACATTAACTGGACCATTTATGTCATCACATTAGGAACATCATGTTTATTATACAAATTACAATGATGTTTTAAGTGATTTGAAGGATTGGTGGAATGTGATTAAAGTGAAATCACATGACAATTGATTTTTTGAAAATGAATATAGTTTTTGGGAAGTGCAACATATTGAAAATTTTCAACAAACAACCCAAATATATCTCATACCTGATGAGATATAAATATCAATGATGAAAATCCACTGTTAAGGGTTGATGATATAGAAAATATTGATGGGGGTTATAAGGTATGAAGAAACTAAAAGACATATTGATGTTGACGATGCGGATGAAGATGATGAATAAATTGTTCACGATGAAAATGATGACGAAGACGATGATTGAAGTAATATATCTAGGTATTTAGCCACATATAAAAATTATATTCTAATATTTATTAGTTTTTTATATTTTATATTTGTATTAACAATTTGTTACCAGTAATATTATTAGTTTAGGGAATTTATTGGTTATTTTTACTTGATATATGTATTAAAAAATTCTTATAAGTATTAATATTTGTTTCAGATGTCTGGAGATGATCCTACTGAACTATTTTGTTCTCTTATTGATTCTAACATTCTTGTTTATAGACCAAATTCAATTGATCCTCATCTTGTTGTTCCTATTAAAAGGTGGCATGGCCTTTCATGATTGATGATTCAGGATCCTGTTATAGAGAAACGACCATATGTTCATTTTGATCCCCAAATATCAAGGTATGTTTAGTTGTTTGAAATATTTATTTTATATTAATTTATTGTATTAATTCTAGAAATCAGTTTTTATTTTTAGTTTTTATTTACACATAATTTCACATTTAGATTTTGGGTGGGAATAAACTATTATAATAAATTATTTTTCTAAGTCATGGGTGTCATGGCACGCAGTTCCAATCACCATACATAACCTGATGTTTTACCACATGATTTTAAATTATTTAATACTACATAAATTTATAATGTATTAAATGAATAAGAATTTTTTTAATTTTCTGGAGAATTTAATTTCCTCAATTCATGATACCTTGATAGGATATATCCATGAGGAATAGAATATTTTTATACATAAGCGCATTATTCAGTTTGTATACAATCTCATAAAGAGATCTATGGATAAAGATTGTTCTACTGTTTTTACCAATATTGCATATTCCATCGACCTGACTATGTCTCATCATAGGAATGGGATATATTTCACTCCATTAATCTAAGAGACACTTTTAGGAGGATTTCATCATTTGGAAGTCAAAACTAGGGAAGGAAAGATGTCACACATAGGGTTTGAAGTCAAACATTTTGAATACCTAGACAACATATGGTAAGTTATGTTATTTATAAAACAAAGTATACACCAACTATAACATGTTTTTAAACTATATATGCCACATATGACCCATATCTTATATATTTTGAGTTTTATGAGAAGGTTTATACTAATCAATGTATTAGTGAAGTAATAGGTGACTGAAAAAACAATATTGTGGTTAGATTGTTTTTTATAAAATATCCTGGATATTACTTTTATTTCTAGTATAATTTTCAATATTTTTAAATGAAATGTATGAGAATTTGACTTCAAATTCATGATATATTAAAGAATAGAGTGAACACGATCCCAGTTTTGATTTTGGTTTTGATGAGGGGGCTTAAATATATGTAACATTGGAGGGTGTCATGAAACGTCATGTGATTGGCATTGGTTCTAGAATAACACCAACAATTTATAATGGTACTTTAGTAATGACACAAGTGAGTGAACAAGAGTCTCATGGAGAGTCGTGGTTGTTTTCATTGTCCACTAAATAGTACAAGAAGTATTTTATATCATAGGATAATATGATAATGTAGATGCATAATGAAATTGAGGAGTACTGTGAGTAGCTTTTTTAGGGAGATAATAAGATTTTGGAGTGTATACAGTGACTTGAGCATAGCGTTGGGGTGGAGTTACCCCCAGTCCTTCAATAAATCCTCCTCCACTTGATAACAGTTGATGACATATTAATTTTGTTCACTATTTTTTGATTTAGTATGAAAAAAATATTTTATTTGATATGTTGTATTACTTTTAATCCAATTTTTTTTAATTTTTTTTAAATTTTTTATGTTGGTAATTATTTTTAAAAACTTTTAAATTATGTAACTATTTGTTCAATAATTTTTAAAAAATTGCTTCTCTTATTTGTGTTAAATTATTTATCCATAGAAAACGAGAACTATTTATGAAAATGTGACCCAAATAACTGATATTTTGACACCCATTTTTTTACGGTCCATTAGCAATATACTCGCATTGATAATGTATTTTTGTGATGATATTCCATCAATAAAATTCAATCGCAAATTATTAAAATTTTAGTAGTGTTTTTCCTACACATTACATATGAATTATTTATCATTTTAATAACATATCAAAAAAAACCCAAGTGTTTATTTAGTTTCTAGTGAATGATATTTTTTGTACTAAAAATGTACTTTTCAATTGAAACACAAAATTTGAAGTCATATCAGAAAGGCTAGTTGTTAGATTTATGAAAGGTTGATTCTTACACATGAATAATATATTATAGAAATACATCCTGATGTATAAACACATTCCTAGTTATTTTACTTTGATTTACATTAACGACCCATGTTTTGAACTAAAATTTCACTTTCAAACAAATAAAACATAATTTGAATTCAAACGAGCACAATAAGTGTTTTTTTAAAAGGTGTTCTACTTCTATATAGAAAAACTCATTTTGGATCCTTTTAAAAATATATCTAAATAATCAAATCATGTTTTCTTGTTCGTAGTCTCGATCATCTATTTTGAAAAAAAAAATTCAAATATTAAATAAAAACAAATAATTTTAGTCATACTAGAAAAAAATACATTAGATTGTTGTTTGGATGACTCTCACACAACTAAATTGACCCATGGATCATATTTAGAAAGTATCAAGAAAAGTGTAGTGCGTTTTCATAGTTTTTACATGTGAGTGTCTTTAGACTAAATTGAATATTTAAAACAAAACATTCACTTTGAGGCATTTCAAGAACAATATGTATTAGATTGATGTCATGTTTTTTCTTATATATCCTAAAGGTATCATGGAATTTTTTCCTAAATTATCAAAAAAAAAGAGAAAATATTCATTATTTTGACATTTTAATGCACATACTGTGCTAAAAAGTTACTTTGAAGGGGAATTCCTTAAATTAAATATTCTTGGAAAATCATGAAGGGAGTATATAGAAATTTATTCATGTAACCCAGAGGGAGTATTAAGAAATATAGATAAGTTTTATTTTAATTAATTGATCATAAACTATATAAAATTAAATAAATTTCTTTTTTATCAGTAAAAAAACATTTTCAGGCATAAATGATTTTAAAATGACTTTAACCAATAATGAATGATTTACATCACAAATAAACACACAAAAAATTAAATAATGAATAAAAATATTAATAACGTTGACAATAAATAGTACCTCAGTGCATAATACCTACCAAATACTTCATTGAGGATTTATTTTTCTCAATGAATTTTGTTTAAATGAAATTCTTAAGATGCCTTTATATAGAGTCTGGTATCCTTTTTGAAGGTTAATATAGTTCTTTATTGAGTATCTAATTTTCTATTGACTAGTAAATTATATTTCACATTTCTAGGATCATCCATTTGAAAATGATTTTATACCTTAAAAAGAATGTTTGACATTGTATATGGGAGAATTATTCTCTTCATGAGATCAAAATTATTGGATAAAAAATAAGTAGTAAATGAACTCTTCCTAATAACTATATAAATTAACTAAATATGATGTAGATAAAAATGGTAAAATTTAACTAAATAATTATTAGATAAATTAACCTGAAAATTAACTAAAAAAGTATTATATAAGCTTACTCAACATGATATCGATGAAATAAAATAATTATATGCATGATTATTAATATAATTTTAATGAAATTCTATAAGATTTTGACACTCTGAAATCCTACAAATAATGTAATATAATTTCTACCCCCTCTAGTGAATATTTGAATAGTAAAATATCCCATATACACTAGAAATACATTAATAATCAAATGATTAAAAATATTAGATGATATTTTAATTTTTATTAATGATACCTCTTTTGGGATAATAGTTTTTATGGAATATAATATCATTAATATATCTGAAAATCACATAACCTCAATAATTTGGATAATTTTATTTTGAAAACTAAAAAATCATTGATAAAAATAATTAACCTATTTTAATATATATTTTCATATCGATATAATATTATACATACACAAATACTTATCCATTTTTTGAAATTGATAGGTTTATTTTACCTATTGAATGTCCTCATTCATTGATTTCAAATATTTTTTAATATAGGGCATTAAAAATTGTTGGGTTTCATCTTGTGTGGTCGATTTCTTGGATATCCATTATTTGAATCTAAAAAATAAATCTTTGACGTATCGAAATTTCCTAAAATGTGAATCCGATGATTCATAAAAAAATGAATATGTAATGAATTTAATGAGAAATTATTTAATATATTGTTTACAAAGGTGACTGTTATTTTTTTCAATTAGTTATTTGAATTTATTAATGATAATGTTATATCTTGGGTGGATAGGTGAGTATCCACCCATTTAATCAAGGCAAACTTCTTCCACTGTGTTATCCTAGAAAATGATAAAAAAATCCATGGAAATGATTTCTACATATATTATTTGAACTAATCACATAATAAAATTATTGATCTCGTTTTTTCCATAAATTTTTTTTATGTTTAACAATATTTTTAACCCATTAAAAATAGGCGAAGAATCTGAAGGAGGAGCTAACTGAAGGATATGTACCGAACGAGATTTGTATTATTTATTCAATAAAAATTAATAGCATTTAATGTGTTTGGATAAATACACCTGGAAATATTGAATCCATCCTATAATAGAAATAATTTTACCAACTATAAAATTTATGAAACACTTATAGACATTGGTTGATTTGAAAAGAGGTAGATCAAGATTTATTTAGAAAGAGATTCACTTAACCTCATAGATGATTAAGTAGGAATTCTGTAATTTGAGTATATTATGAAGTATAAAATGCAGAGATATTCTATAAGGAAAATTATTTTATTTGAGTAATTCCCAATATATTTGAATATATTTCTTGATGATTTAGGATTAATAGAGAAGGTTCATAGATAATTTTATGATGTTTTATGTTGATATATTTTTTTAGAACATCTTTTATTCAGTAGGAGTTCTTAAAAATGGAAATGTTATATCATATATGTAATCTAGGGTATAATATAATTGAGTTACAGAACAAAAATATTAAAGATATTCTATCAATATAGAAGTGAAATAAATATTTGATTTTTTATTGGAGATTATCTTTTATCCTATATAACAAATATGGAAATAATATAAGATAATTATACTATGATGATGCAAATTAGGTCTTGCATACATAAATTGTTATTCTTAGAAGATAAGAGGAAAGTTCATAAGTGAATTCTTCTACTATACTACATTTTAATGAAAAATGAAAAATGTTATTATACTAGGTGGTCACCCCAAAAGAGAATTATCTTATGAATATTCCCTTAAGTTAAATGACTAAGACAATTTTCAATAAAATATAACTCATAAGATAAATTTAAAATAAGATATATGTGATCTGAGCTAAATAAAAAACATTATTTTTATTATTTAAATATTTCTATTAATAAAACATAGTTGATTTAAGACATATTTTTCAAGGAATAAATCTTTATAAAGACATATTATTTTATGTGATTTGAGCATGAACATCAAGATGATATGATCTTATATTTGAAGGATAATATGGTCAATGTTGTGAAGACCTCTAAAATTTTTAGATTATTTGAAATTCATTTATATTGTGTCATTAATAATAAAGATATCATTGTGTCTAAACTAGTGCATTAATTAGTTAATGGAGTCACTTATAAAGGATACTGATTGGGATGATTTAACGAAGTTATGTAATGAATTTTTTTACTTTAAAGGAAACAAATTGAGTTACGTACTAGTTTCATGTTAATATATCATGAAGCAATATTAAGTTCCATGCCACAGAAATGTGTACAATTCATTCAATACATTTATTTTGATTGATATGTGGATGTTATATTAGAAACCACTATGGATGAAGAATACATGAAAATAGAATAATAATAAAATACTTCATTTGGACAATATTAAAAAAATTCGTTGAATTTAGTTAGTGGAATTTCTTGAATTTCTGTTGTATCAAGAAAACTATAAAAGGGAATTCAAAGTAACCCATTGTGCCTTAATAATAATAATTATTTTTTTGCATTTGGTATCTTTTTTTATCATTTGTACTATTTATTGAGTATTATAAATGAGAGGTTCATGGAATGTAGCTATAATTTCAAAAGATAAGAAGAAGTGAAAATAACAAGAAGAGTAGAGGCATATCATCCATGTTCCCATTCAACAAAAGTTGAATATATTGTTGGTAGTGTGGGTGATATTCGGTAGCTGAGAGAAATTTAGATTTAAAAGAACATGATAAATTATTTTATTATATTTTAATGAAATAGGATTAATATCACTATTTAAGAGTAATTTTTTTGGAAGTCACAAAAGAAGAGTAAGAATAATAAAGTACCAAACCTATATAATGTATTGGGTTTTGAATAATAAATAAGAAGTTGAAGTTGAGTTAGTTGACTTGTTACTATTAATCAACTATTGTCTTGGGAAAGGATGTTAGAAAACTAATAATCATAAGATGAGGTATTATGTTTATAATTTTTTATACACTGAATATTACACTGTGGAGATAAGAATAACAAATAATTGAGTTAAGTTTCTAGAAAAAATTTATATAATGAATCTGATGTTGTGAAAAAAGCATAAGACGAGTTGTAGGTGATTTTATTAATGACATCTTATAAGTTTCAATTTTTTTTATCGAATAAGATCTTGTATTGTTATAACTATGACATTTATTAAATAGTTAATATATATATCTATAATATTATTTTTTTAATTTATGTGTTAGACACATGTATGAAGAAAATTCATGAGAATATTAGTTCACTTGCGAAATATAGTGAACCACAGATGTTAATATTTGATAAATGTTTTATAAGATCAACCTATGCACCCATTGTAATTGGTGATTAAATAATTTTTTTAGAGAATCAATTATTTAATGGTAGTGGATAACACAATGAATAGGATTCCCACATTGGATCTAAACCGTGTAAAAATATCAAGTATTGATATCTAGATTATCTTTCTACATTATATGGGAATATATGCTACTACGTAAAATGTAAAAGATATATTTATATCCTAATAGTGAAGAGGAACTCCAATTCATAATTCAATAGGTTCAATATTTTTTCTGAGAAAAGATAAACTCTATTGATTCACTCCCCCATCTTAGGTTTGTTTACATGGTCCACTAAACAACTTCAGTAGGTATAAGAGAATAGATTTGAAATGATTTGTTCGTTTGGATTTCTAAAATTTATATCATCTGAAAGGGAAAATCTAATTAGGATTTGAAATTTTTACCAACATGATTTATAAGTTATATATAAAGAAAATATTTTTTAATCTTTAATGAAACCCTATGATCTAAAACATTATAGATTGTTATGTTGATATAAAAATAGATTTTGCATCCAGCACTCCATTAAATAAAAAAATATGATTTCATGTAGGTGAATAACAATAAATGTGTCCTATAGAAAAACCCATTTTCAAAGGGTAATCATAATATTTTGGATGTCTGATTTAAATAATTAAACAATAATTCTTCTAGTAAATATATTTTTACCTATTTTGATAGTTTCATAGATCAGATATTGAATTTTGTCTTAATGTAAAATAATATTTAAATTACATTTCGATTGTGGTGGTGACTGATATTTTCAAATTATTTTAATTATACAAAATCACTAATAAAATAAGTGTATTATGTAATAGAATAAATGTTTTGTACTAAAAATGATATTCTATAATAATATCACAAAGAATGTGAATGTCAAAGAACAAGATGCCTCACTTTGTAATGGAATATACTCCCAACATGATAAATAATTTCAAATATTTTTTTTGATAAATATACTTTCAAATAATTTTGTTATGTAGGTTTTTTATTCCATAGAAAAGATTCATAAGGTGTCCATGGATGTTAATACTTCCCAACTAGATGTTAAAAATATTTAAGGTTATTGAAAATTTTCTACCAGAGAAATGTTAAATAGGTTACATTCAAATTATAAAGAAGGGACATATTCTAGTGTAAAATAGAATCTAACATGTATTTGCACTTAGGTGACTAGGATTTTTAATCCATTATAATAGATGTATTCTAGTGTATTATGTAATATGAGATAATCTATAGAAGCCTCAATCTATAGATCAAGGTAAAAAGTATCCCATGGTTCAGAAAAAAAATTTACATTAATTATAAACTTTCTAGAAATATATGGAATGAATATATTCTAAGAAAAAAGATAAAGATTATAAGTTATAATAGTCCTTCTAGTATTTTATTGGGGGATGTGATGATTCCCAAGAAAACAATTTTTACACAATAATCCAAAAAAGTGGTGTACAAGTTTAAAAACATCATTGCACAGTGTCTGTAATATATAGAAAAGATTGATTTAATGATGCTTGTACTGATAGAGGGTTAAACATAACTCCATTGAATGTGGGAATACTATTTTAATTTTTACATGTTCAATAAGTGTATAAAAAAAGATAGAAATGATGAATATCAAATTAAACACTTATAAGGAAGACAAACTCTGTAAAAAATGGGAAACCTATCTATAAAATAGATATTTCTATTCATTGAAATTTCTTAAATTTTTCTAAAATATATTTTCGAAATTATTATAAATAACAGTACAAAAGTTGAATATATACATATATATTGAAGAGGAAATGAAACCACCATAAAATATATGGCATGTAAAAAAACAGGACACTTTTACCTAGAGATGTGAATGAGTGAAGAGTGTTTCCAAAAAAATCGCTCCAAGCCAGTCATTGAAGATATCTAATCAGGGAATCGATATAGCTAGAAATATATGTTTCTATTGTATCAATAGATACAATATCATAAACCAATGGTAAGATATCCTTGAGTAGAAATGTTAATGAGAGAAAGAAACCAAGAATGGAGGATGCCCAATAAAGGGATAAATGGATTATAAAGGTTTTTGACCACCCCTTGTTATGAATTAGAGTATCTTCTATAGAAGCGGAAGTCAAATGTTATGTTGTGTGTAGAATATATAATAGATATGGTCATAGTTCTATCAAATGATTAACATGGATTCCTCATGAATTATAATTAATAATATGTAAATAGATATATGCAATGGTTAAAATTTTAAACAATATATCTAAAAAAAATCATCCCACACAGAAAGTGAAGAAACCACATGATCCTAATGATATCTCAATCATGACTCCCAAATAGTTGGAAGATGAAATTATGTTGGAAAAAACTTAATAGAATCAAACTACTCTAATTAATAAAGTGGAAAATACCATTATAGATATGAAATAAGGTAATAGTTGAGAGAAAAACATGTTATAAAAATGTATTTAAAAAATGAAAATCAAGTGACGAGATAAAATAAATATTTATATATGGTTTAAAATGAAATAATAATTTCCATGGGTTGACGAACAAGAAATTTCCCACCTACTTGAACATAAAATCTATGGAGAACTATCATATTCATATATCATTTATTATGTTATTAAAATATGATAATTGAGATTTTATAATTGAAGAGTTGAAACCTTGTGGGGAATATTTCAAAAGATAAAAATCATCAACTAATATAAAATATCATACTTAAATATAGAAATCTATATTTCTTAATAAAATTATTTATATGTTGAATGATTTTCATTATCTTTATTTTTTTTATTATGTTTACAATATTTATGAATTTGGATGGATTATCTTATATAATATGGATGACCATCAACATGTAATATTTTAATTTAAATGTTCAAGTGAGTGAAGGTTCCTGAAATTTCATAAAATTATATTCAAGTCCCCCCATTATTTGAAATAAAAATAATAGTATCCCATGTGGTGTGATTGTGGATAAATTAGTCGACAAAACTAATAACCATTTTCAAATATTGGGTTATCCCAAGTAGTAAATGTTTTGATTTATTCAAGGATGTTTTTTATGAGTATTGTGACGCCACCCATATTTTGGTGGATTATTTTAATTATGAAGTCACTATAATAATGTTTATTTTATAGTAGTGATTTTAGTATATTACATTCCCTAAAATGGAAACTAATTTGATATGCTAACATAGTGAATGAATCTAGAGTGGTAAACACATTCCCAAATTAGATTATTTTGTAGATAAATTATCATGATTATATCATAAAGCACCCTCCCTTGTATCACATGTTTGATTAGATTTTAAATTGTCCTAGAAACTCAAAAATGGATTCCACTGTGTTAATCAGATAGGGAAAAACATCTGCCATTGAATTTATTTTCAATTTGAGGATATATATTACATTAAATAATGTATCTTAATATAGATTATTTATAATTTAAATTGAAATAAACATAAAGGGATATACTATTTCTCCCAATTATTATTGGCTGTATTTATCTTTAATTTGTATTTTCAATAATGTTTGATACTTTATTTTTTAAAAAGTTATATCCTGGGTGAATTGGTCATTATCAACTCATGGTAGGATATTGAGCTACTACCTTTATTTCAATCAAATGTAGATGAATGCAGTTACTTGGAAAAGTGGTATGAAAATATTTCTTAGATAAAAAACATCAAAAAACATTTATGTATTTTTTTTATTTTTAAGTGATGTTTATACTTAATTCACTATATATACCATAAATAATAATTAAAGAATAATACAAAAAATATAGATACTAAATATGTGAAAATACCTTTATTACTCTACATTCAAGAATTTTTAATTAGTTTAAAGAGTTTAGAGAAAGCTAGATGAATATTGAGAATCCATCCATGAGTAGCATGCATTTAGACTACTAGAATAATGCAGGAAAAGATCATTGTTAATGGTTTATTTAATTTCATATGTATCCATATTGATTTAAGAATATATGAAATTTATCTGTTAGATATATTATTAGGAATAATCTAATTTCAGTTTCTTATATGATACAAACCTTGGAGAATTTATTAAAAGAGTTTTGGGATATGTTTACAATTCATATAATTTTTTAAAGAAGATATGGGATGATTTAGGGAGAATAGAGAATTCATCGAGCTGATTTATCTTGATATTCATTTGAAGATTTCTAGATAATAATTGCTTATGTATTACTTCTAAAAAAGGGAATGTAAAATCATATTAATGATCAATATATTAAAATTAATGAGTTACATAAAGAAAAATATAAGAGAAAATATCACCCCTGGATAGAAATAATGATGTGATTTGTCTATTAAAAGAATATATAATAACCAACATGAGAGGAATGGAATATGCATGTGAATTTTTTTCAATGTGGCTGATAATTAGGCCATGGGTATATAAATTAATCTACATAGAAGGGAATATTCTGTTACATAAAATATTTCATCCACACTACTATAATTTGATTAAAAATAAATTAGGGAATTATGCTACATGGTCAGACTATAAAAGAGTTATCATATGAATCTACCTATAAGGTTAATGATTTTGATGCATTTTGATAAAACATAAACATGAAATATAACTATCCCATTTTTTAAAATATCAGTAGAATGAAAAATATATATTTTTTATTTCATTAATATAAAGAATTAATATTTAGATTAAGAAAGCGCTATTAGTCCTGGATTAAAACATAAAAACCCTAAAAATGGTCTCTGATTCATGTATGAAAATTAATATAATATCATATTCAATATTAACGAGAATAAGATTAATTATGGGAAATAGTTTGTAAAATTTAGATGAAGAAGTTTTTTTATCTGTATTTCCAAAATAATTTAGATATTGCTGATTTGAAGCATGTGAATTATTTAATTCCTTATTCCATTTATGTATAATGATTTTTTACAAGAATAACTAAAGAAAATTTATCTATTTCTTATTTTCTTATAGATTTAAATAGAGTTTGTTATAGTTTCATTTGAAACTATAATGTTACAAGACTCATGTCTACAAAATAGATATGTTCACAATTCATTTTAAAAAAAATTTAATTATTGATATATGGAACATATAATAGACTTATTGGAGCAAGATGAAACCATTCCTAGAAAATAAAAAAATAAAAAATTATTTTGATAATTTTCATGAAATTAGGTGCATTTAATATGGTGGATTTACAATAATATCTATTTAGTTAAAAAAATTGTAAATGGAAAATCCTCGAAACCAAATTTCATTGTTTAGTTATTCTATTTTTTGTCATGTGTCTACTTTTTACAACATCTGTCACATTTTAGGTACTTTGAAAATGAATTTTTCATTTATTATAGCTACTTAGACACATGATAATTAGAAGTTAAAATCATTATGATAGAATATATGAAGCCTCCATTCTCCCATTAAATAAATGTAGAAGTTGTTGTTGGTAGGGTGAGATATCTATGGTTTCAGAGAGATATATTTCTCTCTAGATAAGATAATTTTTTTATGATTTTTCAATAGAGAAATATCCAAAACATCATTGACAGAGAGATATGTTACTTTCTGATAAATAAGAGGAGAAATCCAAGAAAAGTAATTTAAATACCCTAAGCTTGACGTACATGGACATTACATTACTTTTGCGGAATACTTAGTATATAACAAAAACACACACACAAGGACCGTAATTCTTTAGTGTCTTTGGAAACTCGAAATATAATCTTCTAATCGTGGTGAAAGGTCTTCAACATCTCCCATAAGGATCTTTTTTTTTTCTAAACCTAAATACGTTCTCTATGTCCTGGGGAAAATAAAAATAAAATGGTGAGCTCAAATGCTCAGTAAGGATAAACAAAAGAAATATCAATCACGTCATATTCATAAGAACATATCTTTTGGAAATCTTGACCTACAAAAGAGATAATAATTTCATAACATGGGATAAATCATAGTAGTGAAATTTAATCCCAATAATCATAAATTAAAACATGAAACTTTGTGGCATACACACATAATCATAGAGAATCATTTTGGTTAGTCAAGAATCATTTCCAAGACTATCATAGTGGACAAAATCCCTTTCTGAACCGAGCTCATTCCTCGTTTCAGTCCTGTATCACTGAACCGGTATAACCTACCGTTTCAGCCATGTCTATCTCATGAGATATAAAATCTTTACCCAATTCATTGGAGGGAGATATAGGTCCCACCTATCTCATAATGATACCATTCTTATGTGTGCCACAAAATCATAAACCATACATCATAGCATAACCCATGTAATAAAAATGGGAATCTTAAACATCATGACATCATAAAAAAATTCATATAAGATAAAGGAATTAATAAAAATAATTCCATCACAACATAATCAAATCAATGTAACAATAGGGATAGAAACATAACCCTATATTATCTTATATGGAAAATAATTTTGATAAAACACTTGAACTCCATTCTTGAGGAAAATATCATTTCTACTTCAAAAATATTTCCCTTTCATAACATGTCATACAATTTTAAACTAAAATAAATTGATTAAAAATAAACATGAAAACTTGTAAAGGAATCTTTTTGGAAACAATGTTTTAAAAATCCATTCATGCCATATAAGTTAAAAAACTATTCTTCGTACTTTTTTCGGAAAAGTCAAAAAGTACCTCGTACGAAAAACGACAAAAATATTCCTTTCATATCCTTTACTAAAATCTCACCAAAGGGTAAAATTGGATTTAAAAAATTGTAGGTGGATGTAAATAATATTAAATATTTAGGAAACATGGATTTGGATGATAAAATACACCCCAGTAAATGCCAAAGTATAAACAATCTCAGATAAAAATGAGATTGTGATATTTCCCTTACCTTAGGCCCGATTTGCTTCGTATGTGTTCGAACCTCCGGTATAATGATTTAAATAATGTTATTGACTTATTCCAGAATCATACTTATTGTTATGATATCATATATGGTCATATTCTTAGCTTCTTAGTAGTAATATTTCATTACTACTTGTTATTCGGGTGTTTATAACTTTTTGTTCTTATGTGTATTTTGTCGAATAATTTCTTATTATTATCTTTAGGTTATAGATACATCATTTCCAGAATTTTATTAATGTAATATATATCATATTTATTCATTCAATTCATTTATATAATCATTATTCAATTAATATCATGTAGAACGAATCACATCACATCGTGGAGACGGTATTCCGTACGTACGCACGAGCGATGATATCGTTCCCATGATCATGGAATTGTATTGGAGTGTATGTATACTATTTCATAATCAATATCACTTTATAATAATCATATATAGTAATTATTTACACTATTATACCCATACAATTATGGTGGTGGGGGAAAATAGATAACACCACGGCATGGAGACGGTATTCCGTACGTACGCACGCGTGATGATTTCATATTCCGTAGGATGGATAGATGTTGAAATATGGATGATTCATACTTATAATAACATATAAGTATATGAGTGATACTGATGTTATTACTTCATAATGAAACAACTAAAGAAGAAGAAGTTGAAGAAAAAAGAATTTGGAAAGGATCGGTAATGGATATTACCTCTTTTTGACGTGCCTCTTCTTATCCTCCTCTTAGGAAACTAGGGGTGGTCTTTGAAGAAGACCAGAACCTCTAGGATGATTCTAGGGATGTGGAGAGGAGATATTGGCAGGGTTTAGCCAAGCTTGAAGGCTCAAAGTGGTGTGAGGAAGAGAGGGAGGAGATTCCCTTTTATAAGGGAGGAGTGTGGCACCTTTGGGAAAACTAACAATATTATTTTATTATAAAGTCAAGTTCGGTTTTAAATAGCTCCAAATTGATATATTTCGAAGCTAAGGTGGGTATGGGTCTAAATTAGATAATACAATAGAATTTAGACAAGTTTAGGTATCAATTTTAACCTTATCATTTAGATTTAACTTTAAGATAGATAATTTAACTTTTAACGCGTCTTCTTGTTTTCTTACACTATAAGGCTAATAAACTTACTATATCACGCCAAAAAAACCCCAAATTGTTTATTATTAATATATCTATCCTTATCTAAGTCATTTGGAAGAGAGTTATATTTTTAGGAATTAAATAACAATTAATAATATAATATTTGTTTTAAAAACTAATTTATGTCAATTTTGACACTATTTGGTACATGATTTTTATGAAATTCATAACAGAATGATAAGTTAGAAAAAAGTTACTTATATCAACAATAACATGTCATATTAACCTATAAAATGAATTTAAGTCATAAAAAGTCTCAAATTACATTTATTTGGGTATTTATAACATCAATTATGTCAATATTTCATTAATAAGACAATTACTGCATCATCATTGTGTCATAATAAATGATACTTATTTAATCCATAAAAATTCTAAATAAATTCCTATGATGTAGATAATTGTATTATCTTTCTGGATAATATTCATGTTCTATGTTTCATGAAGTTTATCACTAAATTAAAATTATTATACTTATAAGCTTTAAGAAAGTGACATGTTGTCAGATTCTTTGGTTTTAATAATAATTAAATTATTTTCATGGAAACAAGATCATAAAATGAATCTAATCCTACCCTTATGTTATATTGGTCTACTGTTAGCCATCCAATATGATTTTTCCAAGTCTTAGGGTAATTTTATAATCTTATATTTACCCTTAATTACCCGATTTACCTTTAACAATAGTAAATAAAATGTACCGTGGTTACTATTCACAATGCCCAAAAATAAAAATTAGCTTATTAAAATAATTTGGACCCACTAATTCAAAATATGGAATCCATTTTTCAAAATTCAATACACAAAATATGCATAAATTAATTTAAAATTAATCTCGTTGTCGGAAGAAAACGGGATTTTCTTTAAAACATTGCAAAAGATTGAATTGTTTTAACCTACGAATTAAAGGTAAAATCAACGCTAATGACATACATTATATTAAATGGTAAAAATATAATCTATTTATAATTTAAAACCATTCAATATTATAATTTAACCACATAAGATATTATGATGAAAAAAGTTGTTTTTAGTTAAAATATAGCGTGTTTTTACTATTCATTAAAATATGAATGTTATCGGAAAAATATCAAAACATTATCTAATGTAAATTTTTATATCCTGATACAAAAGAAGATTTTTATTTTGTCAAATTGAACATATAAACATGTCAAAAACTGGATTTAAAGTGGGTGCGCCATCAAAAGGTGGAAAAACTGCATTTTTTGAAAAATACTTATTTTACCCGAAAAAATTATTTTGTTATTATACCATGTTCTTGAAAATGTGTAAGATGAATAATAATGTTATAAAATTCAAAATTTTGTTAATACTATTCATAACGGATAGTTCATTACAATATTATAATAATATATCATTGTTTATTAAAACCCGATATTGCGTACAACACACGCTATCGAGGAAGGTCACGATTGCATGTAATGCAAGCCAAGTCAGGGTTGCGTGTTGTGAAAGAATACTTCGTTGTTTCGTATAACAGAATCCAACCATATTTCATTTATACATTTAATATATATATATATATATATACTCAATGTTGCGTAGAATAACTATTATCAAAATTGTGTGTAACACGATCCAAGAATACTGGTGCGTATTCTGCAAGCTAATAGGGTGTTACGTATAGCGCAAGGTAATCTTGGTGTAGAATTCAACACAAGACAATAATGAAATTAAAAGAATATTTTTCATAAAACCAAGGGGTGTTACATTCTACCCCCTTAAAATGAATTTCTCCCTCGAAATTCATCGGGGTTATAAATGGTTTACTACTTGAAAATTTCTTTAATAGAAACCCACCTCGTAGAAAGGAATATCAAAACTTAACTTTAAAAACTAAAGTATGAAACGTAACGGTTACCCAAATTAACTTATCACTGGGTTTCCACGTAGGATAACATAGGTAAAAATATGGAAATGGAAGAGAAATCTAACCATCACGTTCTGATGGAGAGTGGTAGAGGACATGGCTATGAAAACACTAACAATCACAAAATCCATAAATTTGTGATGATCTAAGGTAGCATCTGATTCATCATATATAAGGGCATTAGGACAACATTTTTGGTTTTCAAGATCATTTCTCTAAAGTTGAAGAATTTTAATTAGATTAAATACTTACTTTATTTTGATATAATCTCACCATTATTCGTGCCTTGAACAATTTCCACTTCATCTCTTAATGAAATGAAGTTGAATTTGTCATTTGTGAAGTGTTATCAGATCATGTGATAGAATGATGGGTCATTCCATCTGTCTCAAACAAAAGGATAGAAATGTTATCAAAAAAAATACATAAGTCATTCTATAGTGAGATTAATCATATATGGTTCATAAAATGGACTTATACTTCATATATAATACTGATTAATATAATAAAACTAGTTTCTACTAAATAGGGATTTCGTGTAGGCCAGTGGTAGGCGATAAAGGCCAGTCGCACTTCGATTGTGGGTTCGATTCCCACAGCCTTGTCCGACGCGATGGGTTATGGCCCGTCCTGCAGGTTGTCCTTTTTCTAAAACTATATTACTATAACATCCCATCAATAATATCAAAAAAAGGTTCTATCCTTAAACAATACTAACATATGTACAAAATAATTCATTCCAATCGTTAGGCTTATCTAAAATACTTCGGACCAAGCTCATTGTATAAAGAAAACTATTACTTGAAATGTCATTAACCAAGCATGAAAATATCATCATTTATCCCCCATATATCTTGTTGGTCACATTCAAATCATGGGAATACCTTAATCATGTATTCTCTTGAAAAATTAATACCCATTGAACCATACTGAAAACATGAATGCAGTTAAAAGTTAACACTTTCCACATACCAAAATCCTTAAAATTCTATATACTCAAACCATGATATCACTTAGTCCTTATATCAATCATGAGCTCATGAATACTGTCAAAAATTTCATTTTCTCCTTATCCCTTCATTATACGCATATCATCTGCTTTCCAAAATATTTGATTAACTTTTCATGGTTACCGGTACCTTAAAATTATTTAAAACCACAATAGACTAATACAAAAATATTCTGTTACACAATAAAAGTACCCCAACAACATTATTCTTGAATACCAATACATAAACACTTCAATCCATCATCTTCAATGATTGTCCTGGAATAAGTCCTTCCATGATTTAGAAGTAACTTTTTAGGTCAGGGCATTGAGTTGGGTAATGCCCATGTTCTCCACAAATAATACATTGAACTCCATAATAGTCTGTCACTCTATGACCCTTTTCTCCACACAGATAACATCGGTCCCTCCATTTGAGGTATTCCTCAAGGTTCTTATTCCCTTCTTTAGAAATCTCAATCTTCCTTTCTTTATGCTCCTCAACATGCGAACATGCATAATAGTCTATCTTCTTCTTATTTGATGAATTAGGCATACTACTAAATTTCACCTTGTTAATCATATATCGCGATGACTAATTCTGCATAATCACAATATTGTTCTCTCTAGTAATTACACAATTTTGTTGCTCATAGTCACCAATTTTTCCATTGGATTCAATGTTAACCGAATTCCTTCTAGTTCCCTCCATTAACTAAAACAAAAAAAGAATTCTGTGAGAGGGAAAATCATGCTAGGGAAAACAATATAGTAAAGGGGGAGTACCCTCAATATCAATCATCTTAGGTTAAATTATAAGATCCTTAGCGCAATTCTAGGACTATAACTTATACGTATACTTAACCTTAGAGACATCGCTAGACATACCTTAGAAACATCTCTAGGGATCTCACTAACATTTTCACATCCTATTTTCCAAAGGTTGACTAAACCTTTCCTCTGATACCAACTGTAAAGACCCTAAGCTTGACGTACATGGACATTACATTACTTTTGAGGAATACTTAGTACACAACAAAAACACACACACAAGGACTGTAATAGTTTAGTGTCTTTGGAAACTCGGAATATAATCTTCTAATCGTGGTGAAAGATCTTCAACATCTCCCATAAAGATATTTTTTTTTCTAAACCTAAATCCTTTCTTTATGTCATGGGGAAAAGAAAACACAAAAGGCTGAGCTCAAATGCTCAGTAAGGGTAAACAAAAGAAATATCAATCACGTCATTTTTATAAGAACATATCTTTTGGAAATCTTAACCTGTAAAAGAGATTATAATTTCATAACATGGGATAAATCATAGTAGTGAAATGTAATCCCAATAATAATAACATAAAACATGAAACTTTGTTGTATACACACATAATCATAGAGAATCACCTCTTGTTAGTCAAGACTCATTTCCAAGCCTATCTTAGTGGAAAAAGTCCCTTTCTGAACCGAGTTCATTCGTCGTTTCAGTCCTATTTCACTGAACCGGTATAACCTACCGTTCCAGCCAGGTCTATCTCATGAGATATAAAATCATTACCCAATGCATTGGAGGGAGATATAGGTCCCACCCATCTCATAATGATACCATTCTTATGTGTGCCACAAAATCATAAACCATACATCATAGCATAACCCATGTAATAAAAATGGGAATCTTAAACATCATGACATCATAAAACAATTCATATAAGATAAAGGATTCATAAAAATAATTGAATGACAACATTATCAAATTAATGTAGTAATAGGGATAGAAACAAAACCCTATATTATCTTATATGGTAAATAATTTTGATAAAACACTTTAACTCCATTCTTGAGGAAAATATCCTTTCTACTTCAAAAACATTTTCCTTTCTTAACATGTCATACAATTTTAAACTAAAAAAAGTTTATTAAAAATAAACTTGAAATCTTGTAAAGGAATGTTTTTGGAAACAATTTTTTAAAAATCAATTCATGCCGTATAATTTAAAAAAACATTCTTTGTACTTTTTTCGGAAAAGTCAAAAAGTACCTCGTACGAAAAACGACAAAACATTACTTTCGTATCCTTTACTAAAAACTCACCGAAGGGTAAAATTGGATTTAAACAATTGTAGGTGGATAAAAGTAATATTAAATATTGAGGAAACATGGATTTGGATGATAAAATACACCCTTGTAAATGCCAAAGTATAAACAATCTCGGATAAAAATGAGAGTGTGATATTTACCTTACATAGGGTCCGATTTGCTTCGTATGTGTCCGAACCTCCTGTATAATGATTTAAATAATGTTATTGACTTATTCCAGAATCATAATTATTGTTATGATATCATATATGGTCATATTCTTAGCTTCTTAGTAGTAATATTTCATTGCTACTTGTTATTTGGGTGTTTATAACTTTTTGTTCTTATACATGTTTTGTCGAATAAATTCTTATTCTTCTCTTTAGGTTATAGATACATCATTTCCAGAATGGTATTAATGTAATATATATCATATTTATTCATTCAATTCATTTATATAATCATTATGCAATGAAGATCATGTAGAACGAATCACATCCCATCGTGGAGACAGTATTCCGTGCGTACGCATGAGCGATGACATCGTTCCCATGATCGTGGAATTGTATTCCAGTGTATTTATACTATTTCAGAATAAATAACACTTTATAATAATCATATATAGTAATTATTTACACCATTATACCCATCCAATTAAGGTGGTGGGGGAAAATAGATTACACCACGGCGTGGAGACGGTATTCCGTACGTACGCACGCGTGGTGATTTCGTTTTCCGTAGAATGGATAGATGTTGAAATAGGGTTGTTTCATACATATAATAACATATAAGTATATGAGTGATACTGATGTTATTACTTCATAATGAAACAACTAAAGAAGAAGAAGTTGAAGAAGAAAGAATTTGGAAATGATCGGTAATGGATATTACCTCTTTTTGACGCGCCTCTTCTTAACCTCCTCTTAGGGCACTAGGGTTGGTCATTGAAGAATAATAGAACCTCTAGGATGAATCTAGGGAATTGTAGAGGAGATATTGTCAGGGGGTTTCCTATCTTTAAGGCTCAAAGCGGTGTGAGGAAGAGAGGGAGGAGGTGCCCTTTTTTAAGGGAGGAGAGGGGCACCTTTGGAAAAACTAAAAATATTATTTTATTATAAAGTCAAGTTCGGTTAAAAATAGATCCAAATTGATATATTACTAAGATATGGTGGGGAAGGGTCTAAATACTCTCATCCAATAGAATTTAGGCAAGTTTAGGTATCAATTTTAACCTTATCATTTAGATTTAACTTTAAGTTAGATAATTGAACTTTTACCGTGTCTTCTTGTTTTCTTATACTATAAGGTTAATAAACTTACTATATCAAGCCAAAATAACCCCAAGTTGTTTATTATTAATATATATATCCTTAGCTAAGTAATTTGGCCGAATTTTAGATTTTTAGGAATTAAATAACAATTAATAATATAATATTTTGTTTAAAAACTAATTTATGTCAATTTTGACACTATTTGGTACATGATTTTTATGAAATTCATAACAGAATTATAAGTTCGAACCAAGTTACTTATATCAACAATAACATTTCATAGTAACCTAGAAAAGTAATTTATGTCATAAAAAGTGTCAAATTACATTTATTTGGGAATTTATAACATCAATTATGTCAATATTTCATTAATAAGACAATTACTCCATCATCTTTGTGTCATAATAAATGATAATTATTTAATCCATAAAAATTCTAAATAAATTCCTATGATGTAGATAATTGTATTATCTTCTTGTAGACTATTAATGTTTGATGTTTCATGTAGTTTATTACTAAATTAAAATTATTATACTTATAAGATTTAAGAAAGTGACACGTTGTCACATTCTTTGGTTTTAGTAATAATTAAATTATTTTCAGGGAAAAAAGTCCATAAAATGAATGTAATCCGACCCTTAGGTTATATGGGTATGCTTTTATCCATCCAATATGATTTTTCCAAGTGTTAGGGTAATTGTATAATCTTATATTTTCCCTTAATTACCAGATTTATCTTTAACTATAGTAAATAAAATTTACCGTAGTTACTATTCACAATGCCCAAACATAAAAAGTAGCTTATTAACATAATTTGGACCCACTGATTCCAAATATGGAATCCCTTTTTCCAAATTCAATACACAAAAGATGAGGAAATTAAAGTAAAATTAATCCCGTTGTCGAAAGAAAACGGGTTTTTTTTAAAACATTGCAAAAGATTGAATTGTTTTAACCTACAAATTCAAGGTAAAATCAATGATAATGACATACATTATATTAAATGGTAAAAATATATTCTATTTATACTTTATAACCATTAAATATTATAATTTAACCACATAAGATATTACGATGAAAAAAGTTGTTTTCAATTGAAATATAGCGTGTTTTTACTATTCATTAAAATATGAAAGTTATCGGAAAAATATATAATCATTATCTAATGTAAATTTTTATATCCTGATTCAAAATAAGAATTTCAATTTGTCAAATTGAACATATTAACATGTCAAAAACTAGAATTAAAGTGGGTGCACCATCAAAAGGCGGCAAAACTGCATTTTTTGAAAAGTACTTATTTTACCCGAAATATTTATGTTGTTCTTATACCATGTTCTAGAAAATGTGTAAGATGAATAATAATGTTTTAAAATTCAAAATTTAGTTCATACTATTCATAACGGCTAGTTCATGACAATATTATAATAATATATCATTGTTTATTAAAACCCGGTATTGCGTACAACACACGCTATCGAGGAAGGTCGCAATTGTGTGTAATGCAAGCCAAGTCAGGGTTGCTTGTTGTGAAAGACTCCTTCGTTGTTTCATATAACAGAATCCAACCATATTTCATTTATACATTGAATATATATATATATATATATATACTCAATGTTATGTAGAATAACTATTATCAAAATTGTCTGTAACACGATCCAAGAATAGTGTTGCGTATACTGCAAGCTAATATGGTGTTGCGTATAGCGGAAGGTAATCTTGGTGTAGAATATAACACAAGACATTAATGAATTTAAAAGAATATTTTCCATAAAATCTAGGGGTGTTACAAGTAAGGTTGTTCAACCTGTTATGTTTAGAATAATAATTTAGAAGTATTACCTGAGTAACGTGAATTGTTTTTTCTAATCAGTTCAATTAAAAAAATAATATATTTAAGAATATAATTCCAAGGTTTTATGTGTATAATTTTATTATAAACTCAATATTATAGTGTTTAGATAATGAGATTAAATAACTGGGCTGAGATTACATCAATTGTTTATTTAAAAAACTAGGAATTTTGGAAATAAAAATGGTTGAATTTAATACACGATCGATGAAGTAATCTTGATAATGTATGTCATTATATCTTAAAGAATATGATATTATATAGTTGGTGTGGTTTTATCCAATTCTTATTTTAGATTTAATTTAATAGGACTAATTTGATGATGAAATCTTGATATACTAGTATAAAGAACCAGCGAGAGTATGTCAATTAACTTGCATAATTTAGTGAACTAGACATGTGTTATATTGTGTGAACTTTCTTACTGGATGATACATACCAACCCAATGTAATTAATGACTCAATTACAGTGGATAATATTTAACATAATAAGAGTTAATACAATAAGGATTGTGTTTTCCAAATATTAGTGAAACCACATAAAAACAAAACATGTTGATCTATTGTTTAAATTTCTAAACTTTAGTGGCTTTTCATTGGATAAAATATAGAATATCTTAAAATAATCGTGTTATAACTTCAAAATAAGGATTGGATTTTGATAAATATTGACCAAAATTGATTCCCCCCCTCAGGTATGTCCTCATGGTTAATTGGGAACTAATTTTACTGTTATATTATAGAGTATTAAAATTACCCAACTATTTATCACATGACTATTACATCATTTAATGATAAACAACATAATAATGTTAGAAATAAAATATCAAAACATTTTGTGTTCTAGTTTAATTATTCTCATATATAATGTTCGCATAATAAATCATAGACATGATTTAATTATTTTTTATATTTTTTTAATATCGCTTGTGGTTTCTGTAGAACGAGTAATTACCCATGGATATACATCAATGAATGCAGCGAGCTAAATGCCCTGTAAGAGGTTGAATAAGGGACATGAATTCTTATAACATGACTGATCATAATCACAATCAACATTTAATAACATTAGGATCATAATCAACATCATGAGGGACACATGAGATAATTAAATTAAATATGGAAAAGCTTAAAAATGAAACATCATGTCTTAGTGGTAAAATTATACACATATTTGTGAACAAAGCTTCCATCATGTTCATCTATAATATAAGAAAATATTCATAAAATAATCCTTATAAAAAATACAGAACCAATTTCACACATAATTAACATCATAAAATATGATAAATAACATTTAACATTGTGTTTGAGGGCTATATAATTGTCGTACCAAACATCACATCATAATATTTACGAAATCATGCCTTCCATATAGAATGCATCACAATCCTATACATGAATTAACCAAAGAAAAATATTGGGTTTGATAAATATTTCAACCATAATGATTTAACAAATAAACTTTGGGGTTCCCAAATAAAATAGGGAAAATCATATTTTGTATAAGAATCATCATTATTGGGAAAATAATAAACAACTCATGATGACTCGAATATGATTTTTTAAGAAGACTTCTTTTGGGAAATCCAAATATTTGACTTAAAAGAAGGTATGAAAAATTTGTATCCAAAAAAGAAAGGGAAATAATAATGAAACGAAATTTTTGGAATATTTGAGGATTATTTATACCAAATGTTTCATCAAAGAGAGATATCCCGTTGAAAATGAGTTAGGTTCAAGAATCCTCATACCGCAATTGTTTATTTATTTCACCACTTTTGCACCTCTTGAATAATAAACATATATTTATTAAAACAATCATAAAGAAGTGAATTATCTTAATTTATACCAATATATATGATTTATAATCATTGGATTATATTTCTTATATTTTATTAATGAAATTGTGGTTTTTTATATCATGTTTTTCTAAAAACGTTCCAGTTTCTATTTTATTTATCTATTTTTATTCAAAATCATTTGTAGAAAATCATGATTAATTAAATAATATTATTATAAATTTAATTAATTATTTATTTATTACATATAATTATTAGTTTTCATCCATGTAGGTGTTTATATGAATTGTCTTGGAAGTGTATCCTTAGGTGGTTAATCGACCTTTAATGGGACAATGTCGAAATAGTGAGAAAGGGTTCTATGAAATTTATATTTGGAAAAAATATGACAATTAGAGTTGATTAAAAAAAATTATACAATATTAAATTACTGAATAATTACTTTTATTTTATATATTTTCAAAAGGATTTGGAAAAAATAAAAAACAGAAGTAGAAAAGAGGGAATAGTTAATAAACACTTACTATATCCTCGGTGCCGCTCCTCTTGTAAAAAAATAACTACCTGGGTGGTTGGAGTTAAATTTATCTAGAATGTCCCAAAAGATTATAAGTGGGGATAGATGGAGGTTTTGGGCTGATCATGGGATATGTATTGACTGGGAGGAGTGGTTTTCTAGGGGAAGGTATATAGGTTATTTATAATTGAGGAGAGGTGTATTTCCAGAATAAATAATGACTGAAATATTATATCAAAGGTAAAACATTTAATACTGAATTTTACACATTATAAATAATATATGAATATGTAATAATGTTTTTAAGAATTTAAATTCATTTTATTGTTCTAATTCAAAAAAATTATCAAAAGTAATGTTGGAAAATTGAGAAAATAATATTTTAATGCAATAATTTAGATTTTTATGCTTTGGAAAGTATATTTTAGGGTTAGAAATTTTTTCTCTTATTTAAATGACTCATTTATGAAATAAATTAAATCATTTCTAAACCTAATGTTCTATAAAATATTATGTCATTATTAAATCATAAATAATGTAAATTAAGATACATTGGTTATGCGGAAAAACTGTATTTTTACTATTCACATGAAAATTTACGTGTTTGAGAAAATCACTAGAAAAACCCCCATAGAAACTTATGACCTGATTATTTCAAAAAATCATATATATATATTATAAAAATAATTTTTAAAAATTTAAAATTTTATTTTTAATTTTAAAATAATTAATTTTTCAAAATACTTTAAAATATAGTCTATTATAAATGTACTTATATTAACTTTTGATTTTTTAATCATTACATTTATTTTTTTATAAAATTTATATTTACATAAATTAACAATGAGAAATATTATTTGTTTCAAAAAAATATTAATTTTGGTTAAAATTACTATTCCAACGGTCATGTTACTATTTCAGACGCTTAGGTTAGTATTCCCAATTGTCAATTTAGTATTCCAATAGTCTTGTTACTATTCCAATGGTCTTATAACCTCTAATATATATAAAAATAAATTCACTTACACAGTATTCGAATCAATCCATCTCAATGATACATATTTCCATTTTCTAGGATGTTGATTGGTTTGTTAATATTTTCTCCATTTTCTATAGTTTTTGATCTGAGGGAAAGGAGTCTAGTAGATCAGGGTTGTAACGCCCTGACCCTAGATACCCAGAGTCAGTGAATTATTACATAACATTGGCATGATCATAAAGTATCAAGTCTTAGAAGACTGGTTAGGTCAATAGTATTGGAAGCACTAGATATATTCATAATTCTTACATTACATCATAAACTGATAAAAAACTACAACAACATGTTGTCGTCATATCCCCTAACACTATACCTGCAGGTCATTCATAAATTAATTTTTCACATCCCGGGAAAAATAAAACATTGAAAGGGGTGAGCGTAGATGTTCAGTGAGGATAACAATATAGCGGAAACTTTCATAAATAAGAATAAACATTTAAGGTAATGTATAGCTAAAAATAATAATTTTAAACATGATCTTCAAAATAATATGGAAATGATAAAATTAAATAATTTCATTTACATATTTCCATGGATATTCTACTAGTTGAATAATCACATGAAATATCAATTACCACAATCATAATAATGGAATACATAATGCCAAACTATCATAACCACAGAGCCAAGGCCTCCTGCCAATACTACAAATAACATTTTGTCAAGGCTGTGTGCCAAGACACTATTTTGTCTCATGAGACCTACCGATTCATCGAGGAGCTATAGCAGCCTCCACCCGTTACTTATTAAGTCCAATGCATTCCTTATATGAACAATTTTAAACATAACATAAACATTCGTATTAAAAATAGCATATAAAATGTCAATACGTTTTCCATAAATGATGAATTGTATAAAAATAACACATCCACATTCAAACATATCACAAAACCATCAATATAATATGGATGTTTTTTATCATAATAAATCAACATCAAATAAGCTTAAAATCAATCAAAGGATGTTGACATGTATGAAATCAAAACTATTTGAGGGAAATATCCCTTTTTTTAAAACTATTTAAAAGACACAAAATTATAAAAGAAAACATTTACTTTGAAAAAAATCTTATAAGCCTGTAATGGAATCTTTGACGATTTTATATCGGTGGAAAATAGTCACACCCTCTATATAAGTTAAAAAAGACATTCTTACCTTAACTCCGTTGAAAAGTTTAAAGATGACTTTGATTGGAAAATGATGGAAATATTCCTTTATAAACATCTTATAAAAAGTCAACAAGGGTATAAATTACTTTATCCCATAGTAATAATGATTTTAAATACATTTTTAAGAAACAAGGATGTGGATGATAAAGAGGTCCTAGTAGATAATTACATTTAAACAACCTAAGATAATGAAGAGATTGTGAAATAAACCCTTACCTTGTAATTTTCTTAGGTTAATTGTATTTTAACCTCATGTATAATGGTAAAATAATTTTTATTAAATTATAGAATAATCAAAAACATTAATATAATATCATATATGATCTTTTAATATTTATTTTTTAATAATATATTAGTATTATCATCGTTTCAGGTGTTAACTTACTCATTTTATTTTATATGTTTTGTTACATAAGCCATGTTTTTTATGGATAGGTTGTATCTTATTTATATACATAATGATATCAAGTCCATAACATTATTTTTAATCATCAAATGACAATTATACATGAATGGATACGATGGGGAATGAATCTCATCGCATTCTTGGAGACGGTAGTCCGTACATATGCACGAGTGACAATATCATTCTTTTGATATTAAAATAATATATAATTGGATGTTATATCAGATATATAGAATAATTATAATGTTATATTTATTATTTACATGAATTACACATCATTATTATAACCATCCAAATAATAATGTTTTTGAATAACAATTACACCACGACGTGGAGATGGTAAGTCGTACGTACACACGTATTGTGAGATGTCATTCAATGGATGGATAGAATACAGAATATGGTTGTAACATATTTATCATAACATCAATGTATATAGAATATAGTGGAGTTATTATTTTAGAAAGTAAATAACAAAGAAAGAAGACGTTGAAGAAGAAAGGAACTTGAAAGAGGGTGGTGAAATCATTACATCTTCTTCGGGTTCTTCCTTTTGATTTTATCAAAAGGGCTCTGTAGGAAGGCTTTCTGATAAAACTAAAGCCTCTAGATTTAATTTAGGGAAGTTTAGAGAATATTTGGGCAGGGGTTGGCCGAGATAAAATTTGTTAAGGTGTGATGAATTGGTTAGAAGATGTGTCCTTTTATAAGGTGGGGAGGGGGACCTTTGGAAAAGCCTGAAATATTATTTTATAATAAATTTGTATTCTGTTTTTAATGGCTCTAAAGTGGATTTTTTATAGGTTAAGGTGGGTATGGGTCGAAAGCCTTTCAACCAATATATATTATACAGTTTTGGGTCACTATATTAACCTTATCATTTATATTTAACTCTTAGTTAAATAGTTTGACATTTACCATGTCTCTTTGTATTTTTATATTATATTGTTAATAAACATACTATATAACTCCATGATACCCCCAAGTGGTCCATTAATGATACACATTTCATTAAATTAGTCTCTTTTCCGAACCTTAGATTTTTAGGAATTGAATATAAATTAATAATATAATATTTGTTATTAAAACTCTATTATGTCAATTTTGACAATATTTGGTATTTGATTTTTGTGAAAATCTTTACAACATGATTACTTCGAAAAAACATAATTAAATAAATACTAAAATGTCATATTAACCTATACAATTATATTAATTCATAAAAAGTATCAAATTACATTTATTTGGAGATTTATAATATCAATTATTTTAATATTTCATTAATTAGGTAATTACTGCATCACCGTTGTGTCATAAATAAATTAAATTATATAATGTCCAAAAATTTTAAATAAAATACCATTATTTATGAAATAATTTTATCTTTCTAATGAATATTTACAATCTAATTTATCTTATGTATAACCCTATATTAAAAATGGTTTAGTAATTAAACCTCGGTTTTAACACTTTTAACTCTTCTTTGAATTAAATAATAATAAATGTCCTAATCTAATCCTAGTAAAGCTAAACGATAATATTTTATTCCTAATGTTTTTTTTGTCGAGATATACTTGTAAAATAGAATTATGACATGTGTTAGGGTAATATTAATATCATTTTTATCCCTTATTACCCTATTTACTTTTATCCGTGGTAAATAAAAGTAAGAAGTTACTATTCACAAAAGATTATTTTTATCTTATTGAACCAAATTTTACTCCTTGATATTATCTGTGTCTCTAGGATTTTTGAAATTCCACTCACAGAAGCGGTAAAATTATATTTTATTTTAATTTCCAAATTCTCCTAGGAGGTGGGTAAAAGACGGTGAAAAGTTCAATAAAATTTTCATACATCTAAAATTATTCTAAACTAACTCCAATAAATTACATTGAACTTATATATGTATTATGTATATATTTTGACCTAAATTAAATTTAAATTAAATAAATATTTATTTAAATAAACATTTGGTTTTAAACTATAACTTAGTGTTTTTTTCAATATTCATCAAAAATTGAAATTTTTCAGAAAAATACCAAAATTTCACCCGAGGATAATTTTGATATTCCGAATCCAAAAAATGAAGTCCATTTTTAATGAAAAAATTTATAAAATTTCAAAAAAGGTATTACTATTCATAACATCTAGTTTGATTGGTTGTGGTGTGTGTTAGAACTCGAAGTTGCGTACAATACACGCTATTGTATTGTTCAAATGGAAGCGTACCATGGAAGCTTGGGGTGTTACATTCTCCTCTCTTTCAAATAATTTCGTCCTTGAAATTTCTATAATACTTCTGTATGAAATGACTCGGGTGGTTCTTCATTATATGTTTTTCAGGTTCCCACATTGCCTCTTCCATCTTATGGTTTCTCCATAGAACTTTTACCAGACAAGTTATCCGATTTCTCAGTACTTGTTATCTCGTATCAAGAATCCTAATGGGATCTTCGCAATAAGACAGATCGAGTTCGAGTTATAATTCCTCATAGGTGAGTACATGCATTGGTTCATGCATGTATTTCCTCAATAGTGATATGTAGAACACATCGTGAACTTTGGAGAGACTTGGCGGCATTGCCAAACGGTAAGCTACAACCCCAATTCATTATAGAATTTCGAAAGGTCTGATGTACCTTGGACTCAATTTACCCTTCTTACCGAAATATATAACTCCCATCCATAGAGATACCATCAAGAAAACATAATATCCTACCTGAAATTACAAATCCTTCCATCGGTTATCGACATAGCTCTTTTGCCTACTTTAAGATGTTTTATGTGGTTTTGGATTACCTGTACCTTTTCCATTGTTTCCTCCACCAGTTCTGGGCCTACAAGATATCATACACCAACCTCATCCCATCATGTTGGTGTGCGACATCTCTTTCCATATAATTCTTCATATGGTACCATCTGAATACTCGAATGGAAGTTATTGTTATAGGAAAATTCCACCAAAGGTAAATATTGATCCCACATACCCTGAAAGTAAATTGAGAAAGATCTCAACATGTCTTCTAAGGTTTGAATAGTCCGTTCTGATTGTCCATCTGTTTGAAGTTGGTATGCAGTGCTCAAATGACGTTCAGTATCCAGGGATTTCTGAAGACTTTTCCAGAATCATGATGTGAAACATGGATCACAGTCAGAAACAATCAATAGGGGTACTCCATGATGTCTCACAACTTCATTAATATATAGTCTTGTGAGACGTTCTTGTGGTATATCGTCTCTTATAGAAAGAAAATGTGCTGACATGGTAAGATGATCAACAATAACCCATATTTTTATCATTCCTTCTAGGAGTCTTTGGTATCCCCATGAAAAAGTCCATAGTAATATTGTCCCATTTCCACTCCGGTATGGGATGAGGTTGCATGACTCCTCTAGGCTGTTTCCTTCCATCTTTCAAATATTGAAAAACCATACATCTTGACACAAAATCAGCAATCTCCCTCTTCATGTTTTCCCACCAAAAATGTTCCTTCAAATCTCTATACATTTTGGTTCTCCTAGAGTGTAGAAAAATTGGAGCTATGAGCATCATCTAAAAATTACCTTTTTAGATCAGGTATATCGAGAACACAAAGTGTCTTCCCAAATATCAAAATTCCTTCTTCATACACAAAGTCTCTCAATCTCCAATAATTTAATGTTTTAATCATCTTTTGAAATTTGTCATCATCAGTCTGATCACTCTTAATCCTTTCTAGTGATGTTGGATTGGAAACCATTTGAAAAACAATTGATGTTTCATCTTCTATGGTTATTCCCATGTTCATCTTCACTAGATCCATGAAAATTGGATACCTTTCAATTCTCATATTGTTCAAAACTCCATGAACTTTTCTGGTCAAAGAATCTACCACCTTATTTTCCTTCCCTGGGTGGTAGTGTATCGTGCAATCATAATCCTTGAGTAATTAAATCCATCTTATTTTCCTCATGTTGTGTTATTTTTTTGATAAAATATACTTCAAACTCTTGTGATCAGTATAAATCTCACATTTTTCACCATAGAGGTAGTGTCTCTATATCTTCAAAGCAAATATGATAGCTACTAACTTGAGATCATGAGTATGATAGTTTTTCTCATGAATTTTAAACTATCATGATGCATAAGTAATAACCCTATCATTCTGCAGAAGGACACAACCATGACCTTTCTTTGATGCATCACTATAAATTACGAACCCATCATTCCCTAATGGTAGAGTCAATATAGAAGAAATGACTAATATTCTCTTCAGTTCTTCGGAACATTCTTCACACTCTTTTGCCCAAAAAAATTTAACCCCTTTACTTGTGAGCTTTATTAATGGGTTAGCCATCCAGGCAAAATTCTGGACGAAACATCGATAATAACCTGCAAATCCAATAAAACAGCATACCTTAGTTATACACATCGGTGTAGGCCATTCTTGGATTGACTTGGTCTTAGAAGGATCAAGAGAGATTCGATCTTTAAAGACAATATTTCTAAGAAAGGAAATCCCCTGATTCCAGAATTCACACTTGCTAATATTCCCATATAATTAATGTCTTCTCAGAGTATTCTGGATAATGCGCAAGTGATTTTCATGATCATCATTGCTTTTTGAGTATACCAAGATGTCATCAATAAATACCACCACCAATTCATTGGGATATTCATTGAAAACTCTATTCATTAGATCCATGAATATAGAGGGTGCATTAGTCAACCCAAAAGGCATTACTGTAAACTCGTAATGCCCGTACCTATTTCAAAATTTTGTCTTTGTATTGTCTTACTTATTCACACATAACTGATGATATCTAGATCGATGGTCAATCATTAAAAAGTATTGAGATACGTGCAGTTGGTCATATAAATCCGCATCGTTAGGTTGGGGATACTATTTATTTATTGTTATAGAATTTATCTCCCTGTAGTCGATACATAACATCATAGATCCATATTTCTTTTTAACAAAAAGAACAGGGGCTCCCCATTGAGAAACACTAGTGAAAATAGATCCCTTATTAATCAATTTCACTAGTTGTTTCTTTAGTTCAACTAATTTCACAGTGGCCATTCTATATGGGGTCTTCGATATAGGACTTGTTCCAGGAATTAAATCAATGGAAAACTCAACTTCTCATTCTAGAGGATGTCCAGGAAAATCTTCCGGATACACATCTACATATTCTTTCACAATAGGTATATCCTATATTTTAACGTTAATTTCCTCACCCACAGTCATTTCATTCTCTCCCTCCACAATAGTTGAATTTAGTTGATCTATTGGGGGTGCATCTAGGTAAGAATTAGGTGGTGATGATTCCGCTCTATAGATAAGGTGTTCCTTATCATCATCATTAAAAATAGTAATCACTTTCTTGTTACAATAAATTTTTTTATCATGGTCTGAAAGCCAATCCATACCGATGATTATATCAATTTAAATCATAGGTATGACGATGAGATCAGCAGATAAAGAACAATTATGTGCTCTAATGGGGACTGATTCACAAAACTTTTTTAGAATGATACTTCCCTTTAGAGTTTTAACTAAAAAATCCCTTGTTAAATAAAATTGAAAATATCTAATTTTCATAGCAAACTGGGAAGATTTGGAACAATTCGATGATCCAGAATCAAATAATGCATTTTCTAAACTAGAGGAAACCATTAAATTACCTGCCACCACGTCTTTCGGAGCTTCTACCTCCGCAGGAGTGATATCATAAGCTTGGCCTTGATCCCTTGGCATTTTCTGAGGTATGTTCCCTTGATGCTTAGGAAATTCATTTAAATAATGTCCCATATCCCTGCGATTGTAGCATTTGAAATCGGTAGCTTCCTTATTCCAATTTGCAATCATAATCTTGGTGGCCTTTTTCACCACACATGTAACGGACTCCCATTCCTTTTAAGAATGTACCATGGTGTTTCTTCCCACATTTACTGCAGGATGGATATTCAACATTACCCTTATTCCCCTTATTTCCATTCTTAGAGTGATTAGTAGATCTCTTCTTCTCATACTTTTCTTTAAAGTCATAAGACATAGAGAATTCCTTTTCTGTGTTGATTGCACATGAGACAATATCTTCGTACAACGAGAAGTTTTATGAGACTAATTCTCGATGGAGAAACAGTTTTAACCCATCAAAGAAACGATCAATATTACTTCATAGTTTACATATATAATCTTCAGCATACCTTTCTAACCATGTAAAGTTAGCCACATACTTTGTGACATTCTCATCCTCCTTTTGTCTCAGACTTAGCAATTGACTTTCCATATCTTCTCAATTCTCATGAGGAAAGTATTTTTCTAAGAAAAGTTCATTGAACTCCCTCCATTCTATATTTGATACTTCCTCATCATACTTTTTCTTTTGAATTAAGGACCACCATTTATCAGCATCTCTAGTAAGGCGGTAAACTGCCATGACAACTTTTCCCTCTCGCTATGCCCCAAAGCCTGAAATATTTTCTCCAGGGAACTTATCCATTACTCAGTTACCAATGGATTTGTAGTCCCATTGAATTTTGGTGGTTGTTTCATCATGTTGCGATATAACATTGATCCTCCATGCTGTGGATATGGGTTATCCATACAGGTAAGGTAATTATTCATAACCTGAGTGAGTTGTCCTAGTACAGTGATTAGCTGATCAGCACCAGTTGCATCACTAGCTCCACTATAATTATCTTGAGCAGGAGGGAAATCCCTACATGGAGTGTGTGCATTGATACGGTTCCCATTCCTTCCACTAGGCACAATTTCTAAACAATGGCATACACGAGATTATTTTATGAATCAAAATAAATAATTCCATACTTGTAAAAAACTTAACCAAAATTGAACTATTTATGGATATAATCCATAATAATAAAAAATGTTTTATTTGAGAAAGTATATACTCTTAAACCCTTCATAATGGTTTGTAAATAAAAGGAGAGTTATCCTATGAATATCCCCCGGGAGTGTCGTAACCAAGAGTGTATCAAGGCCCGTTGTCGTGCACCGGTTCTCGTTCGAGTCTAGCTCAAAGCGGTGTTTTCAGGTTTTATACATAGGTACATCTGTTCAAGAGCCACCTCTACCTGCTTGTATCTAGAGAGGGATGTATTTCTCGAAAAACTCACAAAATCAATACAATACCAAAATTCTAGGAAGTTCTTCTATACTAATCCTCAAAGTCTATCTCCGGGCTATGTGCAATAATCAGAGTTTATCAAAATCTAACTTCCACGGTTTGTACTAAAATTCCAATAATACCAACTGTAACACCCCGGTCCTAGTTACCCAGAGTCGGTGCATTATTACATAACATTGGAATGATCACAAAAGATCATGTCTCGAAAGACTGATTAGTTTAGTAGTGTTGGAAACACTGGATATATTCATAAGTCTTATATTACATCATAAACTCAAAAAAAAAACTACAACAACATCTTGTATTCATATCCCCTCATACTATCCCTGCAGGTCATTCATAAATTACTCCTTCACATCCTAGGAAATATGAAATATTGAAAGAGGTGAGCTCAGATGCTTAGAAAGGATAACAATATAGGGAAAACTTTCATAAAAAAGCATATACATGTAAGGAAATGTATAACTAAAACAAAATCCATTTAAAATTGAACTTCATCGTAATATGGAAAATATAAAATGAAATAATTCTATTTACATATTCACATGGATATTCTAATCGTCAAATAATCACATGTAATATCAAAAACCACTTTCATAATGATGGAATGCATAATGCTAGACTTTCATAACCACATAGCCAAGGCCTCGTGCAAAGACTACAAATAAGATTCTGTCAAGGCTTTATGCCAAGATACTAGACTGTCTCATGAGACCTAACGATTCATCGAGGAGCTATAGCGGGCTCCACCCGTCACATATTATATCCAATGCATTCCTCATATGAACAGGTTTAAACATAACATAAACATTTGTATTAAAACTAGCATACAAAATTTCAAAACATTTTCCATAAAACATTATTGGTATAAAAATAACATATCCAGAGTCAAACATATCACAAAACAATCAATACAATATGGAAGATTTGTATCATAATAAATCGACATCAAATAATCATAAAATCCATCAAAGGATGTTGACATAGATGAATCAAAACTATTTGAGAGAAATATCTCTTTTTTTTAAATCCTTTTAAAGACACATAATTAGAAAAGAAAAAATTTACTTTGAAAATATTCTTATAATCTTGTAAGGGAAGATTCGACGATTTTATTATGGAGGAAAATAGCAGCACCCTTCGTATACGTTAAAAAAGACATTGTTACCTTAATTCTTTCGAAAAGGTTAAAAAGGACCTTGTTTGGAAAATGAAAGAATGATTCATTATAAAAAACATATAAAACGACAATAAGGGTATAAATTACTTTTACCCATAGTAAGAATTATTTTAAATACATTTTTATGAAACATGGATGTGGATGATAAAGAGGTCCTAGTAGATAATTACATATAAATAACCTCGGACAATGAAGAGATTGTGAAATATACCCTTACCTTGTACTTTTCCTTGTTTGAGGGTAGGTTAACCTTCTATATAATGGTAAAATAACTATTATTAAATTATAGAAGAATAATATACATTAATATGATATCATATATGATCTTTTAACATTGATTTGTTAATAATATCTTTTTATTATCATTGTTTTGGGTGTTAACTTACTCGTTTTCTTTTATATGTTTTTTTACGTAATCCAAGTTTGTTATGGATAGGTTGTATCTTATTTATATACATAATGATATCAAGTCCTTAAAAATTATTTTTAATCATCAAATGACAATTAGAATTTAATGGATATGATGGGTAATGAATCTCATCGCGTTTGTGGAGATGGTAGTCCGTACGTACGCATGAGTGAAAATATCATTCTTTTGATATTAAAATAATATATAATTGGATGTTATATCATATATAAAGAATAATTATCATGTTATATTTATTATTTACATTAATTACACTTCATTAATATACCCATCCAAAAAATAATGTTTTTGAATTACAATTACACCACGACGTGGAGACAGTAAGCCATACGTAGGCACATATGGTGTCATGTCATTCAAAGGATGGATAGAATACTAAATATGGTTGTACCATATTTATAATAACATCATAGTATATATATGATACTGTATTTATTATTTTATAAGGGAAATAATAATGAAATAAGAAGTTGAAGAAGAAAGGAACTTGAAAGAGGGTGGTGAAATCATTACCTCCTTTTCGGGTTCTTCCTTTTGATTTGATCAAAAGGGATCCTTAGGATGACTTTATGATCAAACTAAGGCCTCTAGGTTGAAGTTAGGGAAGTTTAGAAAACATTTGGACAGGGGTTGGCCGAGTTAAAAGGCTTTGAAGGTGTGAAGAATTGGTTAGAAGTGGTTTCCTTTTATAAGGGGGAAGAGGGGCACCTTTGGAAAAGCTAGAAATATTATTTTATAATAAATTCATATTTGGATTATAATTGATCCAAAGTGGATTATTTAAAGTTTAAGGTGGGGATGAATCTAAAACCTTCCAACCAATATATCTTAGACAGGTTTGTGTCACTATATTAACCTTATCATTTATATTTAACTCTTAGTTAAATAGTTTGACATTTACCATGTCTCTATGTATTTTTATATTATATAGTTAATAAACATACTATATACCACCAATAGTCACCCAAGTGGTACATTAATGATACAAATATCATTATATAAGACTCTTGGTCAAACCTTATATTTTTAGGAGTTGAATATCAATTAATAATATAATATTTGTTTTAAAAAATCTTTTATGTCAATTTTGACACTATTTGGTATTTGATTTTTCTGAAACTCATAAAACCATTATTACTTCTAAAAAACATAATTAAATAAATAAAAACATGTCATATTAACATATAAAATTAGTGTAATTTATAAAAAGTCTAAAATTACATTTATTTGGATATTTATAATATCATTTATTTTAATATTTCATTAATTAGGTAATTACTAACTCATCATTGTGTCATAAATAAATTAAATTATTTAATGTCTAAAAATTATAAATAAAATACAATTATGTAGGAAATATTTTTATATTTCTAATGAATATTTACAACCTAATTTATCTTATCTATAACCCTATATTAAAAATTATTTAGTAATTAAACAGTGATTTTAACTCTTTTATCTCTTCTTTGAATTAAATAATAATAAATCTCATAATCTAATCTAATTGGACCTAACTGATAATATTTTATTCCTAAGGTTGTTTTTGGTCGAGATACACTTGTTCAATAGAATTAGGACATGTTTTAGGGTAATATTAATATCATTTTTACCCTTAATTACCCTATTTACTTTTAACCGTGGTAAATAAAAGTAAAAAAGTTATTATTCACCAAAAATTATTTTTATCTTATTGAACCACATTTTACTCCTTGATATTAACCGTGTATCTCAGAATTTCGAAATTGCACTCACATAAGCGGTAAAATTAAGTTTTAGGGGAATTTCCAAATTATCCTAGGAGGTGGGTAAAAGACGGTTAAAAGTTCAATAAAATTTTTATATATCTAAAATTATTCTAAACTAACTCCAATGAATTATATTTAACATATATAGATATTATGTATCTATTTTTACCTAAATCAAATTTAAATAAAATAAAAATTTAATTAAAAAAAATTTGGTTTTAAACTATAACTCAGTGTTTTCTTCACTATTCATCAAAAATGAAACTTTTTAGAAAAAATACCAAAAAGGTCACCCTAGGATAATTTCGATATTCTAAATCAAAAAATGAATTCCATTTTGAATGATAAATTTTTTGAAATTTCAAAAAGTGGGCATTATAATTCATAACAACTAGTTTGATTAGATGTAATGTGTGTTAGAACTCGATGTTGTTTAAAACACATGCAACTATATTATTCAAAGGGAATCGTATCGTGGAAGATTGGGATGTCACAAGGGTGATCCATATTTTCCCATTTTTGAATTTATATTATATAATTTTCTAGTTTTAATTTTTTGGATTTTAATTAGTTCCATTGCTGATTAATGTAATAGTTTTTATTAATGAAATAAATTATTGTCAATTTTTTTATGTGTATAATAATTAATAGTATATTATAACACTCATTTACATCAAGAGAAACATATCATTTGTAAAATCATGGTTATTAAATCTCCCCCCACCTTTATAACTATTTTCTATGAAATTTTAACTCATATTCACTACTTAGAATATGTGAAGTTACTTTTGATTCATTTTTTCTCCAGGCTCGCATGCCGCCTATTTATACTTATGGTTCCCCCATAATAATTTGATATATTGAGTTATCTGAATGCAAAGAATGTTTTATTTATGGCCCAGGATTGTTACTATCTTCTCTTAATATGAGAGGTCGTTCTTTAGTTTTATCACCTCCATATTTAGTACATATATGGGATCAGGTATGTACTTTTTTATGAGTGATATGAGGAACACATCAAGTACATGTTCCATACTTAGTGAATGTTAAATCAGATTAGGAACTGATCTTAAGAAATCATGGATCTGAAAAGGGGAAATGTACCTTACGATAATATTTTCCTTATTTCCAAAGCACATGACTCTATTATATGCTGATATTTGAAGGAAAAGTTTCCCTCTGACATTGTTCTTGTAGATCCTTTGACTGTTGTCAAAATAACTCCTTTTCTAACTTAGAGAATATTTTATATGCTTTTGGATAGATTTAACCTTATCTATAATATCTTATAGAAGGTTAGGTCATGTAGCATTCATTCACTAACTAAATACCAACAAGTTGGAATTCTATATTTCATCCCATATAGATCTTCATATGGATCCATTTAAATACTAGAATGGAAACTATTGTTATATGAGAACTAAACTAATGGTAGATAATAATCCCAACCCCCATAGTATTCCATTGAGCAAGATCTCAACATTTACTTTAGTGTATGTACAGTACATTCTTGTTTTCAATTATTTTAAAGGTGATAGGCCGTGATAAAATTCAATTTATTACTCTAATAATATATAACAGTTGTCAGAAATTCAGATTCTATCTGTCGATGAAAATCAGAGATAATCAATAATTTAATCCCATGCAACATAACTACGTCTTTTATAGATATAACATTATGTTTTTAAGTCATAAATGATCTTGGTTAGAGATAAGGTGGGGAGTCTTGGTAAGTATATCCAATACAACCCATATCACATTGCTATCTATTGGATGTATTTGGGAGACCAGTGACAAAGCCCACAGTGTCATTATACCATATATATTTGTATATATGAATTGTTTTTATCATCCATTTTGACATATTTTACTTTTATTTAACTTGTTTACATACCTAAGACCTTGAGATATAGTACACAATATCCTTCATTATGTTTTCTTTGATGTAGTGTTCTATAATTACATGGTACATCTTGGTAATTCATAGGAAAATAGAGAAAGGTGATATCTATGCGTTATGTAATTGATCATTCTTTATGTCAGGTGATGAATTCACACAAATCCTCATTACAAACCAAATCAAAATATCATCATTGATATGGGACTGATGTTTGTGTCCTTCCTTTTATATTTTCACCTTATTTTGTAGATCCATATCATCCCTTTTTTTTCTTCCTTAATCATCTCATGGATACATGGTTGTGAAATAATTTAGTTCAGGTAGAATGTATTCCTTGTCATTAGGATTTCTAGATCCATCGATTTCATTTCCATGACTATAGGGTATCTCTCTATATACAACATGGAAAAATTAATAGGATCTTTTTTTTCTAATATCATTAAATACATATTCTCCTTTTCTTAGATGTCACTAAATAGAGAAATTGAAGTACATAATTTTCTCTAACCATATTATTTGATGAATGTTGAGATCATTTTGGGTAAATATTTATTTCAAACTCTTCTGATCATTATAAATGTCCCAATTTTAACTATAGAGGTAGTGCCACCAAATATTTATAGCTAAGATCATAGCTACTAACTCTATATCATTTGATGAGTAGTTATGCTCATGGATATTCATTTTCCATGTGTTTTAGGCTATCACCTTGTCATTCTTTGTGAATAAAAAATCCAATAATTTCATTGAAGAATATGTATATATGTATATATATATATTCCTTTCTTTTTTGATGTTTTAGTATAAGATAAGTAATTAGTCTATTCTTGATCTCCTTAAATCATTCTTAAATTTCTTATGTCTAGACTGACATTACCCCTTTCCATGTTATCATAGTTAGTTTCATAGATAATTATGAGAAATTTATCACAATACAATTATATTACCCAACTAATAAAATAATGTTATAGATTTCTATAACACTTGTTGATATTGGTTGTTCCTCAATTGCAGTTTACTTTGAAGGGTCTATAGAAAGTCTTTCACTTGTGGCCACATTTCCAAAGAATGTGACTTAATTCATCCAAGAGTCCCTAATGATAATCATAGAAAACATTTTATCCATCCATAATGTCACAAGGAAAATAATCAGATGTTCTTCATGTTCCTCCTTTCTGTTGGTGTAAATGATAATATTATCAATTAAAAATACTATATTTTTTATACGTATTATCTAAATACTCAATTAATTAAATACATGAATATTGAATGATCATTAATAAGTCCTATGGGAATAAATCTTGACTCATAGTACCCATACCTTTCATGGGAATATATATTCTTAAAATATTCATTTTCATCCATAGTTAATGATATTTGTAATAAAGATCAACCTTTTAGAAGTACTGAGATCCTAGTAGAACATCAATCAAAACATCAACACATTGAATACGATACTTTTTCCTAATTGTGATCTTGTCGAGCTCAACTTAATTGATATAAAACCTCATGGGCCAATATTATTCTTTACAAAATTCATTGATGAACCTCGATGTTATGTACTAGTTTATATGAACCATTATTTCAATTCTATTAAAACAAATTATTTAATTCATCTACTCCAATCGCAGCCATCCTATTGGGGAATCAATATATAGGATTAGATCAGAGAATGAGATCTATTGACATTGATAAATCACAATCTAGGGGATGTTTGGTTAACTCTGAAGGAAATTCATTAGTATATTACATAACATTGTGAATTTCTTCATCTTCCATGCATTCCATTGACATAACAATTTGGGACTAGTATGCTTCATCCCAACATATCAACAACTAAAAAATTGAGGTATCTTCCAAATGATATTTACGATCATACTACCAGTTTTAGAGTATCATTGGATGGTTCAGAATATGAAATGATATTTATTTTTCCCAACACATTATTTGTAATTTATATAATGTGATCCAATCCATGCCTAGTATAACATCAAATTATACAAAGGGATGTATGTTAATATTTTCTAGAAAAATATTACCACATAAACTTATACAATGAGAGTCCAAAACATGGGGTTCAATGATTTTACCACTATTTTTTTAAAATATATCTCTACCTCAATGTATCAGGTAATTGATTAAAATATTCATAAAAGAATGCGGATATATAGCGGTGTGTAAAATTAAATTAATTAAAAAATTTACATTTTTCAGTGTATATGAATTTTACCTTCTAGAACATAATTTTTATTCTCTACTTCATTAGTAGTGATGCCATAAGATTTCCCTTTCTCATTTTTTTCGTGTTTGTGACACTAATTACCCTAAATGAACCATGGTTTAGTGAATTCGATTTCCTTGTGCCCTTTATCCTTATACTAGAATAATTGAACCATGGGTGGTTTATTTAGAGGTTCCTTAAATTCAAAAAACATCTTGTATATATTCTTCTTTTCTATTATAAATTCATGAGCATGGTGACCTTCTCTTGCACACTTGAATCATTTATCTATCCTTTTTATTCAATTCCCATAATGATTATTTACATAGTTTTAACATGTGGGTAGTTGTATAATCATTTCTATTTTTTATTTGACCCAACAGATTTAATATCCATTATTTTATTCTTATCTCCATAACCATTGGACCATTCTAAAAACATTATCTCACTTTGATATCCCAGTAATCAACTTCATCAAAACATCCTATGACTGATATATATATAGAATTTAAATGGTGTAGTTTTAATCCACTAAATATTCTATATATTATGTTATCATTAATGATAATAAAACGCAAGGTGTATATTCAAATGCTTGGGAAGTATTCTAGGTAAGATATGATAGATTTACCTTACTTTTAATTTATTTATATGAATTATCCTTTTATATATATTTGATGATTTTAAGGGAAATACATAGTATGAACTGCTTATTAAATTATACCCACTATATCATATCAATTTCTTCCTTTATATTGGAGTAATTTTTCAACTCACACCATTGATTTTATTCTCTATATATTTGAAAAATGATTAGAATGCTGATCCCTTTAATTTAATAGTTGATAACAAATAATATCTTATCCATTGAGATAACCCATTATTATAAAACTAAAGGATCAGAAGTTTAACTAAACATCAGTGGTCACATCCATATAATGTGTAAAATGTATATTTGATCTTCCATAGGTGAAGGTGGATGTTCAACATGGTTTAGGTTTATATTAATATCCAGAGACAACTAGGAAAAAATTTCAATAATGTTTTGATCTCCACCTCCCATAGAAGTGTGGATTCCATTCACACAATCACTTCATTATCCATCATACGATTTTTTGTCCAACTTTCTCTCAGTTCCCACCATATTATAAAATAACGAATGTTTTAAAAATCATTATTCAACAATAAATAAATAACTTATTATTTTTGAAAATAAATGTATAAGGGAATATCATTTGGGATCCCTATGATTATAATTTTTCTAAATAAAAGTTTCATAGGTGTCTGAATATAATTAGACATATCCTAATAGTTTTTTATAACATTAAATAATAATAATTAGAAAACATAACTAAAAAATGATTCAATTACAAATATATTTATCAGAATTTATTTTAATTGATTATGAAATCATTTTAAAGATAAACAGAATAATATCATTACAAATCTTAGATAAAATGGTTTAATGTCTTGGGAACATTAAGTATATATACATTTTACATAATAAAACATAACAATTATTTAATTCTACATTCTAAATATTTATATAGTTTCTTGTATTCACCTTTGAATTAGTAATCAGCTGAGGATATACTTTAGTGAAATGGGTGAGCTAAATTGCATGTTATAGGATAAAAAGGTACATGATTCATTATAACATGGGTGAGGAAAATAAAAATCATCATATCATAATATAAGGATCATAATAAAAATAATTATTGAAATATGTGATGATGTCCTAGAATTTGGAAATTCAATGAATGATGCATCATGTCTTTGTTGTTGAATAACACTCGTATTTGTAAATGTAGCTAGCCTCATGTTCACACATAAAATATGTGCATATTCATTAAATAATTATCATGAAGAAATATTTCATCATGTTCATGAATAATACACATGATATAATGAGATAAATCATATTTTCCAATTTTTGGAAATTATATATAATTCCGGACCCACACATCAAATCATAATATTTACATAATCCTACATGACATGTAAAAATTATATCAATTATAATCATTAATTAACCTATAGGGAGAAATGATTTTCATAAGGATTTCATAAAGAGAGATTTCATGACTAAACATGGGGGTTACCAAATTAAATAGGGGAAAATATATTTTTTATAAGAATCATCATTCATGAGTGAAGAAGAAATGACTCCAGATGATTTAAATGTGTTTTTTGAAAAGTAGAGTTCTTTTGGGAAATTTGATTTGGTCAAAAATCAATTAGAGAACATGTATATCCCCAACAATAAGTGGAAATAATAATTAAATGATATTTAAGTAACATTATAAGAGTATTTATACTAAATATGTCATGAAAGTGGGATAATAAAAAATGGAGTTGGGTTTGAGAATCCCCTTCCTCAATTCCCACCTTATTTTGTTGCTTTTACACATCCTTAATAATAAAAATAAATTTTTAAAACATTGAAATAGAATTAAAATATATTAATTTATAAAAGTATTTATCAATTATAATTATGGGATTATATTTCAAAAATTTCTTGGAAGAAATTGAAGTGTTTTGATATAAGGTGTTTCTTCACAATTTACCTTTTCTCTTTGATTTCCCTATTTTCATTCAATGTCATTTTTATAAAAAATGATCACATAAAGAATAATACAGTAAATGAGATTAATTATTTATATATTTTATGTAATAAATAGTATCCATCTATGATGGTGGTAATAATAACTGTATTTCCAATGTCTCCATAGGTGGTTAGCCGACCTTTAACAGGACATTACTGAAAGAGGGGGAAAGGGAATTATAAAATTAATATTTGTCATAAATATAGTCATTAAAGTTGGATAAAATCAATTATATAATGTTAATATACTAAATAATTAATTTTAAAGTATATGTTTTTGAATGGAATTGTAAAAAAAATTTGAAGAATAAATAAGGGAGGATTTAATAGAGACTTAATCTCTCCTAGTTGTAGCTTGTCTTGTGTGACACAAAAAATCCATAGGTTATTGGAGTTGGATTTCTCCAAAACATCCCAAAGGATTATAAGAAACTTGAGAGGGAGTTTTTGGGAAGATATTTGGGTTTTTAATAGTGGGAGGAGGCAGTTTAAAAGGGAAGGGATATGTGATATTTATTCTTGAATAGAGTAGAATTTAAAAATAAAATATTATATTAATGGTAAAACATTTAATTGTTCTTTTTTGACATTTTAAATAATATAATAATATAATATAATGTGTTTAATTCTTTAAATACCCTTTATAATTATTATCCATTAGTTTAATAAAATGAAATGTTTAGAAAATTGGAAAAACATATTTTAATATAATACATTAGATTTTTAGGATTCAGAATGTAATGTTTAGTCTTTGAAATTAATTTTATAATATTTTAATGAATCATTCATTAAATAAAAATATATCATGAAAGAAAAAATTTATAAAAAAATATGTAACTATTACATAATTAATAATGTAATTTATGATATCCTGGTTATGTGAAAAACTGTATTTTACTATACACCCAAAAATTGAAGTATTTCAACAAATTACAACAAAATGACCCGAAAAAAACATTGACATGATAAACTAGAAAATGATAATGATTTTAAAAATATAAATTTATAAAACTTTTACATTAAATATTGAATAAAAAATATTGATATTTTTTACAAAATACATTAACATATAGTTTTTTGAAAATGTTCAAATATTTTCTTTGAGTTTATTAATCATGATTTTTATTTTTTAGCATTATAAATTTTATATTTACATAAATTAATCATAAAAAATATTATTTATACCATAATTTATTATTATTTTTCTAAAATAACTACTACAGTAGTCATGTTACTATTAACCGAAGGTTAGGTTAATATTCCCAACAGTCAGGCTAGTATTCCAATGGTCACATTGCCTCATATATAAACTGATATATTATTTCATTAAATATTCAACTCGATTCCAATAAATTTTATATATTTATTTTTTATAAGATGTTGAATGGTATAATAATATTTATTTTTCTTTTTTATAGTTTTGGTAGTGGGTTCAATAATTATAGTATATTGGGGTGATCCATAGTTTTCTATTTTATGTTTTTTATACATTTTCACCCAGTTGTAATTTTTGGGAATTTAATCAGCTTCTCGGTTGATAAATTTAATATTCTTCATTAATGAAATAATTTATTATTCGTTACTTATGTTTATAATACTAAATAAAGAAATAAAAAACAATTTATTTCTAGAGAAAAATATGCTTTCTAATCAATGGATTATTTCTATTTTATCAATAAATTGTGTGTATTAAGATGAATATATTTTTTTATTATTTATATTAATAAACTAATACCAATCAATTCAAAATTATTTTAGTTTCAATTTTTCTTAATGAACCTTTTTCATTGGGAGCGATGCTAGGTATCATGATTACAAATTTTTTTCACTAGGATTTCCCTTTGTTTAAGGATTATATATATGTCTATAAAAAATAAATAATATTTATTTATATTTCACATAGTTGGGGAATTATTAGAAGAATAGATTATGAAAATATACATCATATATTCATTTAAAACTAAGTCTCCCGCCCATAGATCATTAATAATTCCATATACACTCTCAATAATAATAGCCTGTAATTTCATAAACATAACAATTTTTAAATTAAATGATGATAATATTACTATCTAAAAATATTTTATCCACATCAAAATTTAATATTTGTTAATAAATTAGTTCAATTTCTTAGCTAGTGACACTATGATAAGATATTTTCACTTTATTGGACGATTATTTTGATTTGTTTGATTTGATATTGTCTTTCTACTCACATTTATCCTTATATAATAACATTTCCATGTTTAGAGTCCTCTACATATATTGATAAAGGATTATAATAAAATATAATTCAAAAGGAAATACATAATTATCATCACGTATTTTTACAACATCAAATGATTATTCAATAAAAGTTTTTAATCACATATTTGACCATGTGAACATCAAGATCATCAAGTGGAATAGTTTACTTGGTGATTGGTTCCTGAAACATGTGAATTCCTAATTTCACATGATCTTTTTGATGTTTTTTTAAAATAATATCTCCATTGAAATTGAACACTATAATCATAAAATTAGGGCTATGAGTGGGTGTTGATAAAAATAACTCACTATATATTTTAATCTACATGAAGTTAGTATAGTAATGTTATAAAAATCTATCTTATTCATATTTCACTATAATAGTGATTAAAAAATATATTAACTCTAATATAGTATGACTTTTAAGGGAATGGATATCCTCATAGTTGGAAGGGGTGGTCTAACCATTTAATGCATTTTCTATTATGTTTTTTTATTTTCCCAATTCCCATAATAAAATAGAAAAATAACTATAATAGTTAAATGATTATATTAGAGAATTTATATGTTCCAGTATGTAATTTATTTTCATATCGATATTCACATATACCACTTATATATCAAAATATAGTTGAGTAAACTCTCCAAAACCAACATCGTTGACCTGGCTATGCCATTATTTCCACATCAAGACCAAAGAAAGTAGTATATTATTAAGTATAGATGATGATAAATATTGAATCTAACCTTCATTTAAAATATTGGAAAATTTGTATTAATTATAATATAATTATAGTTTAAAGAATAATTTTTTTGATGTCATAAATACACACGATTCTCGTAATTATTGTGTATTTTGACATACTGCTTTTCCACATTTATTTTAACTTTCCTCCTTTAATAACACATAAGGTTTTATGGAAGAGAATTATTATTTTGATACATTAATATAAACATTAATAAATGGGAAAAAATTATATTAAATAAAATCATTAATTTTTTTAAAAAAACATTCCATTTTTTATGTGTAGAGTACCACATTCCCAATTTACGGTTGGGTTATGCTAGTATGTATGTGTGATTCTTATTTACAACACTCAGTTCATGTTTCATTAATTAAAAATTTCTAACCAAACATTTTAATACACATAATTTCAAATGAAGTATTACTAATTAAATTTTCATTGATCTAGTGATCCTTTAGCTGAGTGGTATAGACTCTTTCATGGCATCCAAAACACCTAGGATAAAATTTAGTTGGTGGTGAATATTCATGGTACCATAGCGGTTGTTGTAGTAGGTAATGTTCAGTATTATTACTACTACATAAATTCATCCAATTCGGGTCTTTGGGCCGCTTTATTGGGACTATGAGACTCTGGTACTTTGGGACACCAGAAGGCCTGTGGGCTATAGGGCCTTCATGACAATATATGATATAATGGAATAGGTCCTTCAGACCACCATAAACCTTCGAGCCATAGGACCTCTAGGACATAGAGATCAAGAAGGTGCCAAAGGATATCATGAATGATTAGGCCCATAAAATGATATTATAAATTTGAATACACCTAATAAGATATAGACATATTCTAATAATTATTGGGTATCGACATTTTCATTCATACCCCTCATTGTAAAGCTCTGCATGGGGAAATGTTATCAAATTAGCTTTGCTAGTAGGAAATATTGGCACCAACAATGATGAAGATTATGGGAGGGTAATTTTCATGTGTATTACTATCATGGGACAAAAAGGGAATGTATTGGGACTTGTGACTATGGGAATTTGTGTCATGTATGGGTTTTTTCTTCTAGGTCTATGAGTCCTATAAGCTTTCCCCCTAAACCCTTAAAAAGAATATAATTCAAAAAATAATGTAAAAACTATGGCCTTCAAGAATTCATAGGACATTGTACTTCAAATACAGATCCCCATGATGGATAAAGAATGCATCCCATGTTTTATAGTTTAACATATGTTCATATAATTGTGTTGGGAGGGGATTTACTTCCACTTTAATATCTTTGAGATGATGCATTATAATAATGACCTAATAGATCCTTGAGAATTTCCTTTTATCATTAATAAAAATTTCATTGGAAATTCATATTACATAAATTCACCCAATAAGGGATATTGAAGAGTACATAAACGTATAATTTTTGTATTTCATTATTAAATAAAGAAATTTTATGACAACATTAAATTAATCACTTCAAAAATTTGTCTCTTCCCCTAATGAAAATATTTATGCCATAAATATATATCAATTGGAATGTTCATTTGAGTGATGACCCCATTGATAAAAATGAAAATATAATTTGTCTTGTCCAACGGTTCGTCTTGATAATTCCAACCAAAATAAAATTTAATTCCTTTTATTTCTATCCTTAATAATTTTTGTTAATAATTTATTTTATGATGCAATATTTTATCAAACATGTTATGTTCACCATCCACCACTTCCTCATATTTAACATTTTCAATATGATGATCCTCATGATTGAGAGCATCCAACTATAGAGAACACTATTTTTTCTTAGGATTATTTCTCACCATGTGGGAATGAATATTGTTAATTAATATTGAGAGAATAATCTAGTGAGGGGGTATTATTTTCATAATTAGATGAGAATTTTATTTAGGTTACGTAAATTCCATAGTTAACAAATAATATTAAGAGGTAATATGCTTTATTATAATAAAACATTAACATTATAGTTATGAACTATATTTTTCATTAATGTTTTAATAGATTTTCCCTTGTATATTCCTTAGGCATCTTATTTTTTATCAACTTCCACCACTGATCAACTCCAACCTCCATATAATAAACAACAAGTATAACATTCTCTTTCTCAGAACATTGAATGATGGAGAATATCTTCCCAATGGACTTGATCCATTGTTTGGTGACTAAGTTTTTATATGATCCATTGAATATTGGAGTTCATTATTGAATAAAGGTCTCGATTATAATTTTTTCACTCCTAGTGAAATTTGGATGCTTCTCCTGATCTTGGTTAAAATAAAAAACATGATTCATTTTAGACATTATCATCATTATGTTTTTTATTCTGGATAACACAATGATGGTATTCTCATTGCAATAATCTTCACATTTCTCTTCACATTGGGTTTTAACCTAGTTCCTCCTATTTCCATCCACTAGCTAGAGTAAAAAAGATAAATATGGGCGATGATCTTTAAATTATTAAATAAATACTGTGGAATTTAATGAAATCAAATGGATTTCTTATAAGATAAAAGTATTTCATTATGTTAGGAATTTCTAGGATTTAATATATTTTATTCATGATAAATGTCATATTATATATTGTTATGTTTAATTTTTTATTCACTTAACAAAGGTTTATATTCAATTTTTAAAATTACCAAATCATATCTTCTAGGATTATCAAACTAGGTGTGCACTAAGCCTTGCTTCCATGTACAAAGATACACTGAATCAAGCTAGATGAACCATTTCAGAGTTGTTAACCCTAGGTTCATCTATCCCAAAATGACTTCCACATGTAGTATCCTCATAGGGATGTATTTTCTAGAAATGACACTTAATTTTTACTTTCCAGTAAGTAGGTATGTTCTGTTTCGCATAGTCTTATCTATATGGAATATTTATAGTTTTATATTTCTAATCACCAAAAAACTAAACATTTCCTCTAGTATCATCAATTAAAACCCTTACCTTTATTTCAAATCAATACATGATTTTTTTACAATATATTCCCTATATAAAACCTAGATGATCAATAATAAAGTGTATTTTGGTATTATGTATTAGATAACAATTTAAAACCTGAAAAAAAATTATTGAAAACTTCTTTGACATGGTATCACATAAAATATCATGGGGTAACCAAGGGTATTACATAAGAAAGGGGTGAGCTAAAAATTAAAGTAAAAGAATAAAAAATAATAACATGAAGAAGATAATATATATTAAATAATAAATATATCAATTTGGAATAAAAGTAAGATGAATAATAATGAATGATATAGTATAATAATCATTGAGGAAACATGGGAAATATTGAAACATATTAAAACAATACATCATAATAAAAGATCAAGGCTAACTATGAATACATCATAATAAAAAACACCTCATGAATGAATCAATTTAATCCCTTGTAAATAAATGACATATCATGATACTAAACATTACCCAATATATTAGAGTGCAATATAATTTAGGGTAAACCTGTAACATTCATTTATTTCTTGTAGTTATGTTTGCAAAATAGATCATGCAACATGGATTAATTCATAATCATAATTTACTTTATATTAATAAATTCAAGAGAAATTAATTGAATATTACAAGTCAAAGAGTGATCAGTGTATAATATTTAATACTCTTGGTTGTAAATTGGTATGAATTTCATTAAGTTTTCTTTATAGAAAATCATGGTGAACTTTCCACAGCATGGCGACATTAATTAAAAATTCATAAAATGTGTTGATGAGAGATAATGCGATATCTAATTAGTTTTAAATTTATTGAATAAAAAAGGGGAATAGAATGATATATCCTATAATTATTGATTGCAAATAAAATGTGTAGCATAATAAATGAACATTAATGAAGAGGAGAATAGAAATAACCCTTACCTTGAGAGTATGACACCAATATCTTGAAACGTAATTTCTGAGATCTTTGTGGTCCCTTAAGAAGATTTTAGATTGGGCAGGGTATTGTAATAATGTGATAAACTAATTTTTAGTTATGATAAATGGGAAATTCGGTGATATTATATAGGAAATGACTGTGGGACTACATAGTATTTCATAAACCTATTTTTTAGACACTATATATTAAAATAACCAAGACCATATATCTTTACATGGTTTTTAGCTTATGGTTTCTTCAAAAGGGGAGTGTTTTTTATTATTTTGATAGGAAAAGGTTCTAACATATTAAAATAATTTCCTCGCCTATGTGGAGGTGAGTAACACTCTTAAAGAAATGAATATAAAAACACAAATTATATTATATTTTTGGAGGATTCATAAATGACTTATAAAATCAATCAAAAAAACATTAAATCACAATATTATCTTTATAAAACATATATTTGCACATGTATCACCATTATATTATATATTACACCATTTTTTTGGTAATTATGATGTTGTAATACACACTATATATTTATATGGTAAATAATTTTTAACAATAAATTCATCTGGCATAGAAAATTACAAAATATTAACTATTGGATAATTTAAACTGTCTTTTTCAAAAAATAATTTATAATTTATAAAAATATGTTTATAAATATTTTCATCATAACTTTTATAATAATAAATGAAATTCATTAAAAATGCCTTTTTTGACAATAACAGTTTTAGAACACTTATAAAAATTACATTTGACATCCTACAAATTATATGATCGTATATATTTATTAAAAATAATTCAATAATAACAATTAATTAATATGATATTTATTTTAAAAAACATTAATATGTGACAATAAATTCATTAATTTAATTTGAATATTACCTAAGTTATTATTCATATTTTTTAGTATCAAAATAAATAACCTTTTTAATGTGTTGAAAATATACTCATTATTCATTAAAAATAATTTATATAATAATTTTTTTCTTTTTATGGTATATATCCCATTGAAACACCAAAAAATTACCTATGAGTAAGGTATAGAATGGTAATGTTGGGACCACCTTTTGTATAAGTTGTATTTTTTTTCAACTGGTGTCAATAATGGTCAAAATAAAGAAGGAACTTCCATGTCAATAAATATTATTGAATTGAAGATGTCATGAGAAATGTTATGGATTCATATCATTGGATTCCATGCATGAACAATTATCTATGTTGTTAGAAATCAGACGATTGATGAACTTATCATGAAAAGTTTGAAGAACTTGTATCATGTGTGATAAAATGGTTACAACATTAAAGTAGAATTCCTTTTATGATGAATGAAGTACTTTTTATTTGATAATCCAAAAAGAAATGAATAGGATAATATTGGTGAAGAAGAAGCATGGACTCTAAGGTGGCCATGGATGAGGTTTATTTGTGTATAAAGATTGCCCTGATTTTTTTTTGAATTCTTCCAAGTATTGTTTTCGAAAGAAATTACAGAAAAGGGTCCATCCCATGAGCTAGGTACTCCAACATAAACCCAAGCTATATGTAGCACCACATCGGGTTGACCGCACCCATGGGGAAGGTTAAGATGATCCAGCTCACAAGAGTCGTGTGTGGGCCGTGTGTAAGCCCGCAGGAGTGCGCACACTGTGATCAACCTGTGCACAAGAATGTGAACAATGGACACCAAGAGTGAACCCACATGAGGTATATGCAGGCACTAAAGCACACCCATATAGACCTCGTGTGGGGTGGTACCGGAGGGGGGAGAGGAGAATTCTGAGTGGTGTTTTGGAGGTGATTTTTTATAAACGGCCAGTAAACCGTGGAACGTTTCTATGTGGGACAAGTTTTAAAAAACACAAAGTAAATCTTGGCCACTCATCTAATCATGCAAGATATCTCGACTGCACGCCCCATCCTTCATCATGCGTTATAATAATTGTTGTCCAATATCAATCTAAGCTGATCCAACGGTTTTGGCATCATCTTTAACCTATGACATCATAGAGAGTAACCTGATGCCTCGACTCACTTTCACAACTTCCGATCCACCATGACCGTGCTCCCGGTCATCATTGATGATGTAGACTCTTACATGATGATCGTATTATCGATCCAGTACCATGCATTTAATATATGTCTTTCATGCATGCAGCATCTTGAAGAAGAAGGTTCGTCCGAGGATAACAAAGTTGCTGATGCCACAACGGTTCGAGCGAGATTCATGCACAAGATTAATTTTCATGGTCATGATCTCATGCACGAAGATATGAGCCTACATTTGAAAATAAAACAACCCGAGGATCTTGGTATATCTTCACCCCTGGGATTTAATATTTTCAAAACCCCAGAAATTCATAGTATTCAAAACACGATCCCCGCGGCCTCTCACATGTTTCATGAACGCGGAAGAGGAACACTTGTCGCCTATAAAAAGAGGATCTTGATATGAGGGGAGGTTCTTATCCCATATAACTTAGATATTCTATTTCAAAAACAGAGCATTTATCTATGCACCCATTAGCGACGAGTAACAAGTATCCATGCGAGCCTTCTTCTCTGCAAGGATGAGTTCCTTCAGTCCTTCAATAGGTGCTATGTACCCTCTAATTTCATCATGAAGAACAGGCACCCGAACACATGATAGGTTTTGTAAAAACCCTCGTTGTGGTTCAAAAAAGACGTGCCATCATATTCCAGTGCTTTAGATATTCTCTCAATATGCTTTTCAATGAGGAAAATTGTGTATTGTATGCACAAATAAGAATCGTGCATCCTTGCATGTAAAATTCAACCCGAGGCCACCTCAGTTTCATAAGGTGATTAAGAACTCTTTTAGGTACACATTTTTACATTCCATTGTTTTCATGGGTTCGAGTGTTAGTGAAGAATGAAGGGAAGTGCATGTTGCATGCACCCATGTGCATTGTTTGAAGAATCCTGCGGCCTTGAAGAAGAAATTTTTACGAAGGCAGAGTTATAACAATTCGGGTTTGATTATTCATTCATATAATCCTAAGGAAGCACCCAAACTCAGTTAAATAGAAGTAAATAAGGGAATGATTATTAATAGGTCTTGAGTGGTTTGTTGACAAAGAAGCTCAATTAACCCATTCGGGTTTGAAGATAAATAGCACACCTAAAGAAACAACCTAACTAAGGTCAGCTGGAAGAAACAAAATAAAGAGAAGTAAGAGGATGAGTGTGTGTGTTTAAAGAACCATATTCATTAATGGTTTTTAGACAATAATAAGAACATAATAATGCATGCATGCATGAATACACATGCACACGTTAAGTGGCTTATATAAAGAATAAAAAAAGTGTGTGCACGTGTATAAATAAAATAAAGAAAAAAATTGGAAGAAAAGGTTCAACCTAATTTCATATGCATGATTACATGCATACATGACCAAGAAGAAACGAATTGATTTAGATGGTTCCAAGTGATCTGATATTCGCTACCTAAATAATCACATTGGTGTATGTGATTCTTTCAAATATGAAATAATAAGTTTCAGTGCAGTCGGTTGTTTCAATAAAAAGAAGAATGAAGAAGTCCACTGTAGTCGGTGATGCACTAGAGAAGATGAAAAAGAGATATAGAAGAATTTATTACCTACTACATTGCAAGTAATCAATGGAAGATAACTACATTAGGCCAAGAGAAGAACCTACCTTATCAAGAAAGAAGAATACTATCTCCATAGGCAGTATAAAGAACTAACTAGGGGATGTATATTGGGCTAGTCTATCACCAGTCCATGGAAAAGTATTGTCTCCCACCCCCTCTAAAGAGTAGGGACTGACACTGGCTAATGGTTTGCATTACTAGCCACTCCACTTTAATAAAATATCACATCATTAAGGATAATCCATGAACTGGTCATCCCCATGCACAACAAGGACTTATCTACACTTATTGAGTGTTGAACCTTGTAAAAATATCAGGTGCATATTTTTACTACTTTCTATTATTTCATGCGACATGGAAAAAAGAATTAGATAACCAAAATCTTAATAGGTTAAGAGGTACAGGGATAAAAAATTTAATAGGTTCAAAAATACCCCAACACTGATTCACCCACCCCCTCTTAGTGTTAGGTATATCCCAAACCAGTCCTTTCAATTGGTATTAGAGGGATGGGTTCACATCTTTTGGGTTCTCTACAGTGAAGTTATTCTCTTTTGAAGACATGAGTTTCTTTCCTGAGTTATCAATGAATTGAAATTTCAGTGAATATTCTCTTATCTATAAGCATAATACTATATCTTCCAATAGAATGATGAACAAGAAAAAGTAAAATAAGAGAAAGTTGAAGGGGATGTCCCTTTTATCTAAAGAATAAGACACATATGGTTCTCCAAATCAGGATGACATTGATGATACACCATACATGGAATGTTATGAGAAGATGGCTCAAGTTTCCACCAAGAAGACGGATAACCTTTCTACCTCAAATGATAAACAAGTATGTGTTACTACATTTAGAAATTATTCTCATGATGAAAATGCTGCCACAAGTGGATATGATCAATCTACAACATCTCAAGAAATATCAGTTGATAGATTAAGAATTATTATGAAAGGTATTCATGAAGAGAGTACATCCCTGGTTACTGGATTATTTCAATCCATGAAGGAAAATATCACTCATCTGGAAGAAGAAACTAATGTTTTGGAGAAAGTCATACAATTAGAAATTGTTGAATGTCTAAAGCTCTCCAGGTAGGTTGGAACCTTTGAAGTAAAAAAGAGTGACTTTGAATTATGTTTTTCAAAGTGGCTCAAAGATGTTAAGGATAGAGATGGAGTTAACAATACCCTAGAATAAAATATCCATGCACTTTAAGGTGAGTTGAAATGTAGAAATTTTTTCAAGGAGCTATATTTGGAAGAAGACTCTAAAAAGATCAAAGAACTTGGCTCCTTGTTACGAAACAAAGAAAAATGCTTGAAAATGAAGTTGAAAGATTGAATATGACTTGTGAAGATAAGATGACTATGATTGAAGACCAAAATGTTATCCTCAATTTGATATGTATATCTTTGGATACTCAGTTCACCAATCTTGAGAAGACACATATTGAGTCTCCACAAAAGAAAGAAACAATTTCTGCTAGTACTCAATGTTCACTAGATGATTCTACAGTCATAAGTCCTCCAACATATGATAAGAATATCATTATATCACTCATTGATCTATCACAAGTAGGTGAGAAAATAAAGGTATCATCCATACCAACATATGATAAGAATATCATTATATCACTCATTGGGAATTTTGCACTAGATTGTTGGTACAACCCCTTAAATGTAAAAGCACAAGAAATCCCATATAAAGGGTAATAAATCCAGAGAAGAAGAAGAAAAATCCACAGATCCAAAATCATATGTATACCGCAAATAGAGTTGGAATGTTAGATTACATCTGTGATGTATGCAATAGGAGTAGTCTTATAAATGGTGCGTGTTCATATAAGAAAAGAATGCCATAGAAGATGGGAATGAACAAAGAATCATCCTTGGGAAAAAAATCAGATGAATAATGTGATGACAATTATCCCAAGATGATATCAAGAAGGAAAGATAAGAAGTCCTTGGATTCTAAATCAATGAATGTAAAGGGTAGTGAATCCAAAAGAACTACAACGAAAGATTCCACTTAGAAGATGTCATGTGGAAGAACCAATCATGATTCCACAGTCCCTAATGATATATTAGTGGTTTTCCCAAAACATTTGGAAATAATGACATGGATGGAAGAGGTACATGGTAACAGTTGTGATAAAAACAAAAAGAAGATTATACATGAAGAAAAAAAATCATGAGTGTGAGGTGCAACAAGGCTGGTCATACTATTATAAGATTCTTTGAATTTAATCTAGCCCAACAATAATTCCTCAAAATGATGAATGTTGCACTAGGAGATTCTAGTGCATTGAATTCACTCAAAGAAATAATATTCACACACAAATAAATGGATGATATAGCGAGGTTCACAAAATCACAGTCAACATTGAAGATCAAATGTGAATGTGTGAAGAATGCAATATCTGGGATGAGAAGATCATCTCAACCTTTTTGTTCACATTGATGGAGCAAGTAGGATCCACCTTATTCCCTTTAATCTTTGTGTTTTTTATTTTTTTATCATACAAGGAATTGAAGGTGAGGTATGATATTAGGGGGAGAACCTGAGATTCAGGGATGAAATGTGTTCCCATGAGGGAGAGACACATGAATAAGCTTTCATAGTCATTATCTCAATCTATATCAACATTAGTTGGTATAAAATTCAGTTACTCTGAAGATTGTATGAAGATCATTTCATTAGAAAAGGTATGTCATTTCTCAATCTCTCATACTTGGTTTCTCAAAATAAATATTATTTTTCAAATGGGGAGTAACTAAAAATTACTCAGTGACATTGCAAGAATAGAATTGTTCCAAGGTTACATATCCTTCCTTTTACACTTGAATATTTTCTATCCATTCGATGAAGTGAGTGTATGTTTTTTAGGTTTATTATTTCATATCACACAAACTATCCTATGCCTGGAATGAATGTGGTAACCCCTTTATGTAATGTTCATGAGTTCTCATCTCATGATTCAGAGGATAATGGAAAAATATGTTGTCTAAATCAAATCCTCTTGTTTTCTTCACCGATAGTTGCTCATATAGACTTAGAGTGAAATTATTGATGGAACATTTCATAAGAATGGACTGATACCTTCTCTACCAAGAACATTCCATTTCATGGCAATAAAGGGGAGATAAATGAAATGAAAAAAAGTAAGGGGAGAGAAGAGATCATTTTGACGTTGTCACATTCTTTTAAGGAGATTTCTTAAGGCATTGACAATAGAATACAAAGGAGGATATTGTTGGGACCACCTTTTGTATAAGTTGTATTTGTTGTCAACTGGTGTTAATAATGGTCAAATTGAAGAAGGAACATAAAATTGAATTTATATAGATTGAACTGAAGACATCAGGAGAATTTTTTTGGATTCATATCATTGGATTCCATGGTTGAACAATTATCTATGTTGTTGCAAATCAGACGATTGATGCACTGATCTTGAAATGTTCGAAGAACTTGTATCATGTGTGATGAAATATTTACAACATTAAAGTAGAATTCCTTTAAGGTTGAATGAATAAATTTGGAACTGATAATCCAAATAGATATGATGAGGAGAATAATTTTGAAGAAGAGGCTTGGACTCTATGGTGGTCATGCATGAGGTTAATTTGGGTTTAAATATTTCCTTCAATATTTGTGTATTCTACAAAGTATTTTTTTATAAGGAAATAGAAAAAAATGTGGCCAACCCAGAAGCTAGCTAAACCAGCCTAAACTCTAAGAAAATGTGGGAACAAAGGGGGTCGACCGCACCCATGGGGAAGCCTAAGATGATCCAGCTCGCAAGAGGCGTGTGCGGGCCGTGTTTAATCCTGCATGAGTGTGTGCACTGTATTCAACCAATGAACAGGAATGTGCATACTGGACACCAAGAGGACGCCCGAAGGAGGTATAAGTGGTCATAGAAGTGCACCCGTAGATAACCGGTGTAGGTCGGCACTGGAGGGTGATAGAAGAATTTGGAGCGTTGTTTGAGAGTGGTTATTTGATAAATTACAAGAAACACATAAAGCAATTCGATGTGGGACACATTTTACAAAATGCAGAGGAAATCCTGGACACTCATCTAATATTGAGAGAGATCTCAACCACACACCTCATCCCACATCCTGTGTTATAGTCATGGTCGTCCATGATCAATCTGATCCGATCCAATAGCTGTGGCCTCGTCTTCAACCTCAGATCACATGGAGAGTAACCTGACGCCACAGCTCGCCATCACCACTTATGATCTACTATGATGGTGCTCTTACTCAGCATTGATGATGTAAACTCATCCATGGTGATCGTCTAATCGAACATATTCCATGCATGAAATCTATGTCTTGAATGCATACGACATCTCAAGGAAGAAGGTTCGTCTGATGAAAGAAGAGTTGTTGAGGCCATGAGGGTTCAAGAAAGATTCATGCACAATATTTATGGACATGTTCATGATCTCATGAAAAGATATAAGAACCTGTATTTGAAAAGGAAACAACATGGGGATCTTGGCATATCTTCACCTATGGGTTTGAATATTTTCCAAACCCTGGAAATCCAAAGCATTCAAAATATGATCCTCGCGGCCTCTTATATGTTTTATGAATGCGGAAGAGGAACTCCACTCGCCTATAAAAAGAGGAGCCTGAGATGGGAAGAGGTGCTGCTCCGATATACCCAAGATATTCTCTTTTGAAAAACAGAGCATCTCACTATACACTACTTAGCGAATAGCAACAAGAAGTCATGCAAGCCTTCTTCTCTGCAGAGAAGTGTTCTCATAAGACTTTGATAGGTGTTATGCACCCTCAAATTCATTTGCGAAGAACTAAAACCCGACCGCGCAATAGGTTTTGTAAAAACCCTCATTGTTCTTTGTGAAAGTCATTCCATTGTAAGCCAGTGCTGGAAATATTTTATCACTATGCTTTGCAAAGAGGAAAAATTGTTCACTTTATGCACAAAGAAGAACCGTGCATCCTTGCATAAAGAATTCAAACTGAGGCCACCATGGTTTCTTAAGGTGATGAATAACTCTTTTAGGTACACATTCTTACAAGCCATTGTATTCAAGGGTTCGAGTGTTAGTGAATAAGGAAGGGAAGTATGTGTTTTATGCACCCATGTGTGCTTTCTGAATAATCCTGATGCCTTGAAGAAGGAGTTTTCATGAAGGGTTATACCCAATTATGTTTGATGATTCATACATATAAACCTAAGGAAACTCACTAACTATGTGTAAGATAAGTAAAGAAGAGAAATAGGAGGAAGATGCTTTCAGTGGTTGGTTGAAGAAGAAGCTCTCTTTACCCATTCATGATTGATGATAAATAGCACTCCAAAATAAACACCCTAACTATGTGCATGAGGAAGAAAGAAAAGAAAGAGAAGGAAGAGGCCGAGTGTGTATGTGTTTAAAGAACCATATTCATTAATGGTTTTCACAAAATAATAAGAAGAGGAGAATGTATTCTTGCATGCATGCACAATCACATGTGAAATGAATTATATAAATAATCAAAAACTAGTGTGTGAACATGTATAAATAAGAAGAATAAAGAAATAGAATAAAAGGTTCAACTTAATTTCATATGCATGATCACAGACATACAAGAACAAGAAGAAAATAATTGATTCCGATGATGCCATGTGAACTGATCTTCACTGCCTAAATAATCACATTGGTGTATGTAATTCTTTCCAAGATGAAATAACAAGTTTTAGTGCAGTTGATTGTTGCACTAAAAAGAATAAAGAAGAAATCTAGTATTGTTGGTGATGCACTATAGAAGATGAAAAACAAAGAAGGAAGAATTTCTTGCCTAATGCTTTACCAGTAACCAAGTGAAGAGCATTAAAGAAGACTAAGAGAAGAAACTACCTTAACTAGAAGGAATAAGATTGTCTCTATAAGTAGTTCGAAAAACCAGCTAGAGGCTTTAAGTTTGGCAAGGATATCACTAGTCCGGGGAAAAGGATAGTCCCCCCCCCCTCTAAAGTGTAGGGACTCACACTAGTTGGAGATTTCTTTCCTAGCCACTTCACTGTAATAAAATATCACATCATAGTGGAGAATAGATGCACTGATTATCCCCATGAATGGAAAGGATGTAGATACTTTTATTGAGTGGTGAACCTTGTAAAAATATCATGTGCCTATTTTCAGTGCTTTCTATTATTGCACGCGACATGCAGAAGAGAATAAGAGAATCATGATCTTAACCGGTCAAGAGGTATAGGGATTAAAATTGGAATTGGATTAAAATGTTCCAAACACTAATTCACCCCCCACTCAGTGTTAGGTATATCCAAAACTGGTCCTCTCAGGTAAGATGTTCATGCGGTTATTCAACGAACTTGGTTTGGTTATAGATCTTTAGGAGCTTTAAATTATACAATAAATAGATTCTATCATGCTTAAATTGATAGATATCATCTTGGGATTTTTCAAGGGAAAAGGCCAGACATGCTATTTTAGTTGGAAGCTCAAATATATAGTTTTCTAAAGGTGTGATCCTACAATTTGAGTCCAATACATAGTTTTTCTATGTCAATTGTATTTTTTAAACCCTAAATTTATTGTGATAGTAGGAAGACTATTCAATACCTATATTATAAATGAAAATGATACATAATATTCTTTTAAATCCTCAATAATAATACCAATGTATTATATTATTTTCTATAACTATATTACATCATAAGATATTTAATTAAATATAATAGGTAATTATATTTATAAAATATTGAGCCATTATAGAATCATAATATATTAATTGTAAGAGTTTGGTAATATCTATCAAAAAATGACTCATGAAATCATAATGATTCTTATTTTTAGTGTGGCCCAATAATGAGAATATAAACACATTGTGAATATATATATATATATATATATTTAAACCCTTTTTTTATAAAACCATTTTCATCCACCATTTTTGTTGTGATAAAATCTAGTTTTATCCACAAATAATTATATCATGAAATAATAATCCTGAACTAATACACTAGATGGAGATATATGACTAACCCACCATTATATATATATATATATATATATGAGTTCTATGTGATCTCAATCATTAATAATATCATAATAAATATATTTAATAAAATTTTGTATAATATCAATTTTAAAATGGATTCACATAATTCTTCATTTTCAAATTCTTTAGTAATCATCACAAGATAACCCCACTAAAAAATAAATTTGAATACACAGAAAAGATATACCTTTCTAGGTTAATAAAATCTAATTTTTGAAATTATTTATATCATATTTACACGGTATATAAAAAGGAATTTTATTATGTAAATAATTTATCCTATTAGATGATAAATGGGAATATATGTGAACACCCTAAATCAATTTATGTAATTACATAGTAGTCATATAGGAATGGAATTAAGTGAAACATAATTAATGTATAGTTTTAATGACTACAAAATACAAAAGAAATGACATATCGTTTCACTGATAGAAGAGAACTCTATATAAGAAAAATAGAAAAATAATATGGAAGACATCATTTAAATATTATCTTAGAAATATCGTAATAATTTTCAATGGATGGCGACTTTAATGAAAAACAATATTTTGGAGATTTAGAAAAATAATGTTGGAAATAAAAAATATCACCAATAATTTAAAATTTTAACTTATTATAAATGGATATATTTATTAAATATTCAAGATTAAAATTTATTTTATAAAAAAATAATGCGAAAATAGGATGAGTCATAGATAAAGGAAAAAATGGTAAAAAATATTACATGGAAAATATTAAAAAGGTATTATTTTTACACATTCTTGAAAACAGTGCATTCAAAAAATGTTTAACACATCATGAAAATATTTAAACAATATCAATGTAGGATAATATTAAAATAATAAACTATATATTAATAGAAAAAAAATTACCATACCAATTAATTTAGTATGTAAATGTAATGTAGTAAGGATCCTTACAGTAATGAATATATAGGGTTAATTTTCGTACGATGGTTAAATAATGATCCAAGAGGGGGAAAATATTAGGATTAAATATAAAACCAAGAAGATAATAATTTTATAGAGTTAATAATGGTATATTGAAAAAAGATCATTAAAATTACTTACAAGAGACATATTCTATAAATAATCTCTATTATGGGGATCAATATCAAAAATTTATCTTAGAAATGAAAAGAGTTATAATTAAGAATTAAAACCACATAATCCAATGAATGAAAAATTAATTCAAATAATGAAAATGATATGGATCATAAATAATCATAATTTTAATTTCTGTGGTAAAATATATCCATTAGAAACTAATAATTCCATATCAAATATTTCATGGACTACAAAATAAATTATGTCTGTTGAAATAATATTTGACACAAAGAGAAGATTACCTTAATTCCAAACTTCCACAGAATTCGTTGAAATAATATATATAGAAAATAATTTAATCACTTATTTTAGAACATTATTAGTATATTTATCATTTTATAATATTCATTTTTAAATTCTTCACTAAAATTATTGTATTTATTTATTAATTTTTTTCAATATTAGTGGAGAGTAATCATGACCATTTTGAACTTGTTTTGTAATAGCGAAGATGTTATTAATTATTATCCAAATGTACATATGTTATAGATCATAAAAATAATTTTAATCCATTATTTATTAATATTTATAAAATTATAATTTCAGTATATGATATTATTAACAGTGATACATAATTATTAAATCATTGATGGTCTGGTGTTAGTTATTTTTAACCAAAATGAACTCATTTCTTAATTATTGAGTCTAATATTAATTTTATAATTTCAAATAAAAAAATTATATTTATTTTTTTATTATATATTATCATAATTATGATATATTAATAATTGATGATATTATTTAATAGCACTTTTCATTTTTATGGTTAGACTAGCCCAATCATGAGAAAACTATAATTAATTGTTGATTTTTTTAATTAAGTTGGTATATTTTGGAATAATATAATTATTAAATATTCACAAAGATACATGTTTTTTATTTATTTTCTTTGAAAAATATTTGGAGATATTTTAATGAATAATTCATAATCATGATGAAAAATGATATACATTACATAATATATGTGGAGTCCACACAAACTGATGAGTGAGTTTTTTGTTGGTTTCATTAATGGGTGATTGGAAAACCATGTGGATTATAATTATCATCTTTATAATACCTATTAAATTATATATATAATTGAGGTTATGGTGGAAAAAAGATAGTCTTCGTGTTAGGGGGGGTTGTCCACCCAAATGCATGAATGTTTATTTTTTTTAATGAAATAGTAGAAAAGAGATAAATTACATTCACCATGGTATAATAACAATAAAAAATTAATACATATTTGATTCTATATCATGTTGAATAGTATATATCAAAACGTAAAATAGAAAAGAAAATAAGGATGAAAAATATTAGTTCCTATGTTGTATTATTGAGATTTCCTATGGAGGGTTCATGAAAATGGAATAAATAAGAATGGTTCATTTTTTCTAAAGCATAAGGTAGTGAATATGTATTCGATGGATAAAATATGGTTACTATTTCAAGAGTAAATATAACTTTATTCTCCCCATGAATGGGTGATGATATTGACTTTTCATATGTATTGTGAGTGATACTTTTGTATCAATTTCATTTCATATAAAGAGATAACTTATTTCACATAATCAAAGAATCCAATATCTAAAATATTAGATTAGTGATATGTAATGTTTCATTATGTACCAAAACTACTCAATTCAAAACATTTTTTAAATATGTTAGGCCTTCTACCACTTTGTTTAACCCCTTGTAATCATTTGTTTCTTTTATAGTGTAAACAACTATAACAAAAGTAAATCAATTTATATGAATAAAAATATAATGATCCTTATTAAATATTTATTACTAATGATTAAAAATATAAAATATATTTTATCAGATAAAATTATCATGTGTAAGACAAATTAATTTTACTATTGGCACCCATGACAAGGGAAAGCCCTTATATTGAAATTGATTATTTATCATCATCAAATTAATATGTGGGATACAATTACTAATATATTTTATCTTAATTATATAATTTTTTATTTTTATTTTAATAACAAATTAATATTCATTGAAAAAAATTCAAAACTTAATTTTACCAATGTAATTATTAATAAGATGAAGACAAAAATATGTTTCTTTTATTTTAAAATTTTATGTAAATTCAAAACGTTTTAAAAATAGTATTTATAATTTCATAGTAATATTAAGAAATGTATTTATTTTCTCATTATATACTTATTTTAACATAAAATATATTTTCATATTTTTTTATAAGTACATCTTGATATAGATATAATAGTTGTGGTCTTAGTAAATAGTAAAATATTCCCTATTCAATAAATATTAAATTTTTAAAAAAATGTAAAAAAACATATACTATGAAAATTAAAAAATTATGAATTCAAAAATAATAATATATTTATCTAATTAAAATTAAAAAAAATTAATGGAAATATAAAAATCATTTGAAAAAGTTTTATTTCGAAAAATATGCTTTAAAACATTATGTATTTTTTTTTTATTTCATAGAAATTTAAAAGTTAAATAATGTTAATATATTTCATTAGATATTTTAATTTTATGTATTATTATAATAATCCATTAAATGTGGTTAATTTAATTTATTAATAATTTAATCAATAATTTGAGAAGGTAGAATCCTTTATTAATATTAAATCATAATAATTATTGACCATAAAAATGTATGAAATTTTAATATATTTATATCCATTTACTTAATAGAAGTTTTATTTGTCTTATAATTTATTAAAATGTTATTTTAATATCTCACAATTCATTTTTTTCAAAATTACAATTATAATTGACTATTAACGATATATTTATTTAATAAAAATTTTTAGCGAAATTTTATGTCATTAAACTAATAAATAATATCACATCATGTATCTCAATAATCTAATCACAACCCTACCCAAGTCTTAATAATTAAGTCCATAGAACCCTATATAAGATAATATACTACTATTGAAGGCATATCCACACCAATAAGCCTACATATTGTATAATATCGGGAAGATAAAGTTGTGTGGGAGAGTAGTTAGGCATAATTATCATTGAATTCGTAGACATTGTAATAACACTAGAATCCTAATAATAAAATTGATGTAGGATACCCTATAAAAAAGCATTGGGTAGCATAAGAAACAATATAATATAATGATACCGTAACACCGAATTAGTGTACTACAACTATTGTTCCCTAAACTCAATCTAAAAAAAATTGTCCACCAAAAAACCCAACTACCATATATATGATAAAAATTGTAATACTCAATAAATAATTCAAGAATCATAGTTCAGAATCATTTAACATATAATAATTTATCATTTAAAAATTATATTATTGAACCCCTCCAAATATATATTTTTGGAATCTAAATTCAAGTTAAAAAACTAGGATAATTTGAAAATAATTTTCCCATGTTCTAGAATTCAATCCAAGATTATTGAGTAATTTCTTGACCTATATCTTAATATCAATTAATATATCATTACCATAATTAACACAAGGACAAATTATTTAATTTTCAATCTATTTAACACTTCAAAATTATTTTTATTGTAGAACTAAAATAATAAGATATAAAATGAGAGATGTTCCTAAAGGAAATGACCACACTATAATTAAGAGGAATTAATCATGGGAACTAACTGAGAAGCCAAAAATTGTTACCCTCCTTCAAAACCATTCTAACCATCCCCACATTAAGTAATCAAAATCATTTAGAATAATTGTATCCCTAATCTAATCATATTGTAACCTAACCATGAAAATATTTATTCAAATATCATATCACATTAAGGAATCCCCCATTCTAGGTTATATACATTGAAAGAAATCATATTATAAACCCATTATACATAACTATAAATTATTATATATAAAATAAATAAATATGTTTATAAAAATAAATTCTATTAGATGATAAAGGAAAAAAAATTAAGTGTTAGAAAATAACTTTTTTCTATTACTGGCTTGATTTTACAGATCATTTTAATAAGATGTTATTAATAAGAATCCTAATATCTAATTGTAATAATTGCTAAAATAATCCTTGTCATGCTCAAACAAACACTTAGAGTTTTAAAATTTAATGAAATATTGATAAAATCAATTTATTGGCCTCATTTATTAGTCCCTTCATGTTTCCAACTTTACATTATTATATAATTACAAGCATTTTAAATATTTTAGGGGAAAATTGTTTTCACAAGAATAAAAAATAACACTATCTAGATAATAAAAATAGACGTATTTATAAAAAAAAAGAAATTAAAGAACACCCTTAAATTATTCTAAATATGTTGTTTCCTATTTATTATAATCATCAAATTCATAATCATAAATTAACATATTTATGATAAATTATTTAAAGCACAAAAAATCCTAAAATATGGATATGTTTATATATAAATTAACTCAATATTATTCCCCATAAAATTCCATATTAGAAATTATAAACAATGATGTAGATTCTTCAAATTCAATGGTAGGTGCATTGGGACCTATCCACAATGATCAATCAAAATTCGTACTCATATAAGAAATAAAACACTGGAAAACCCCAATTTTAGGACATATCTTATGAAGACGAGAAATAAGAACGATTGAGGATTATGGTATAAGGTTAAATTGTTTTGATAGTTAAATTGACCCCCATTAACTCTATAGTTAAAATATACTATGTGATGACTAAAAAGATAAAATGGGGTATTAGGGATAGAACGGTTTTTAATAAATGAACAAAAAGTAAAACATAAGGAACCCAACACCTAATTTATATTTTAGACATAGTTGGCACTCATTATGGATTGGAGTCCTCAACAATTGATATAGTTCCTTTAGTTTATGGGGAATATAAAACCCTTGTACTTAACAATATAATTCATCCCCATTTCATAGTTATTATTCCACTAATTTAGAATATTATAAACTGTCACCATGATGTATGGTTATATAATATTCGTATGAAATCAACAAAAATTACCCCCTCATAATTCTACCATGGACGAAAGGAATTCTCTATTGCATTTTAAATTTATCAAGACATAGAACATGATTTCAGGATCACACAATTTTCATTTCCATCAATCCAATTTAACTTTGTCATTCCTCAATACATTTACACCATGGAAACTAAATTTACCATTTGAACCATCCCTATTTAAAAAATTAAAATAATCTAAGAACCACTCTAACAACCCAATAATTTTTCCATTACCCATGATACATAGGAAAATAATCTACAACAAATTACCTTAAAATTATGTTTTCACTCATTAATTTTTCTATGAATCACTACGAAAAGCAACAATGATGATAGTTCCAAACCTCGAAATAATATAACCTCCCCAATTATGACCATTATGGTTGTTTTCATCTATATAGATCCAAAATTCAATTTTCAACCAATGGAACAATATCCAACACCATTTCGAGAGCATAAAAAATTTTAAAAATAAAATTAAGGAACTAATAAAGGTATATAACTAAAAACTATGATTTTTTCATGTCATTTTCAAGAGATGTCATTGGCTCAAAAAAATTTCATTGAATGAAAAATAAATTACAATATTATTTTTCTAGATATTTATATTCTTCTCAAGCATGTTATTTACTACTACAGTTATATAACTTTTTAATTAGTTGGAGGGACATGACATATTTATTTTATTGTTTTATGAATATACCATATGAGAAATATATGATGATATTAAAATGGTTTTTTTAAAATAAAAAATAATTATAGGTTTTTATTGATGATAATTATATAATATATTATGTTATTAAAATTAATCATACATGGAAACGTTAGAATCCAAAAATTTATACTCATAGGGTGTAATATATGTGATAGATTTTGGAATTATATATTATCATGATATAATATATATTGGCATATTTCTCACTATTCTATTTTAATAATTATATAGTTAACTTGCTCTCTATTATAAATTGGAATCATATTTTAATTGATTTTATTCTATTGCAGGTATCTATTTGGATATCATGAAGCCATAGTAAATATTTTATAAGATGGTATCATGAAAAATTGTTTAAAAATTATAAAAAAAATATTTAATTTAGTTATTTAATAGTAATATTAATTATAAAATTACCATATATACAAGTATTATATTATAATGGTTATCAAGAAAATTATTATGCGCTATAAACAAATAAATATTTATAATGATTAATGTTTCCAATTTATATCTTATAATTCATTTTATACCAATTTTATAATTTTGAAAAAGAAATATAAATATAAATAATAAAATGTGTAAACTTTTGAAGAAAATATAAATATGGTTATAACCAGTAATTTAATGGTATAAATATAATTTATTGAATAATATTTATATAGACAAATAAATAATTTGGGTTTTAGGTTATTATTAAATGAGGTGTCATGAAGAAAGAGACCATTGAAGATTAACTAATATATTAAGAAGATGTGATGTTATATTTTATGAAATGAACATATCTCAATGAATAAATCCATTATCTGTGGGCATTTGGATATTTCATAGAACAAAAATTTCAAGTCACTACCCATAGAACTATCAACAAATATGATCATGTTTCTTCCTTGTAATAATTTTTATATCACCTTTATAACTATATTATATGATTACATACAACAAAAAACATAAAAATAAAGAAAATATTTTTCCATCTATGATAATAACGTATCATATCCTATGACCATATCTCCATTGATAACATTCCAATTTCCAAACACATCCTTTGTGCCACATTTTTTGGGTTTGAACTATAATATTGAAAAAACATATGAATATATTTTATTTAATGTATATATATTTATGAAACATATGGAAATTATCATACCATCTATAATTGAATGGTTATGTTAAAATTACATGAAAATTTCAATAATTGAAAACAATATAGAAGATTATTATATAGATTCTTATTAGGATGTAAAACCAACTATGACAAGGTTATTGAACTCTATATTTTTAACCACCAATATAATATCAGTATATCAATAAACTATAATTGTATAATAAAAATCATCTTTCGGTCAAAAATAAATGTCTTAGGATATATATTTCACTATTAACGTGAATTCATGATCATTGTTGACGATTTGTGAGTGTTAAGGTGTCATTAAAAATTTTCTATGTAAAATACCAAAAAAAATAATAATCTATATAAAAGTCTATGGAATGAGGAGGATAACATTTAAACTAACTTTTGCATGAATTTTAACATAGCATTTAACATTCCATTTTGATAATAAAATGGTATATTTTGGATGATGGTAATGATGATAGAGAAAATTTTAATGTTCTAGAATTGTTATGTTGTGAGTGATAAATAGAAAAAAAATGTTTGATTGTGGAACAAAAATATGATTTTGTAAAATATAACAATAGAATATGGAGGAATAATTAAAATAAGAATTTAATTTCTTATTCCACGACATAACCAAACAATAACCAATTTATTTGGGAAATATGACCCAATGAATATCTCCCTAAAAAATGTTATCATCTAGGTGTGAGGGTCTATAACAAATATGGGGAGACAACACTCTTAGTATCATCATGTAAAATAATTTTTAATAATATAATAAAAATAAAAGATTATACTAAGTGATGTTAATAAGAGGTAAATTCATACAATTAATGTCATGTAAAGAAAAAAATCGTAGATAATAATAGATCTATAATGAAAAAACATACATGAATCCCAAGAATCTCAAAAAATGTAAATCACAAAAAAAAATATCTACAGAAACATAATGTCATATATAACTAAAAAATATTCCACTTTACATAAAATTAGTTTAATCCCCTATCCATATTCACCAACTGAAACATTTGTTTGATATTCTCCCTTAATGTCAATCAAATATTTTTCACATGCACCAGGGAGCATGTGTAGGGTGTAATAATAAAACATTTTATTTACAAACTAATGGGTTTCGCTATATACATATATGAAATATATATTTTGAAGATGTGTGTGATGATAAATAAGAACCATAAAATATTTTATTCTAATTGACCATCTTCTATGAAGGCTACCCAACACATATGCCCTGCTTCATCAGCCACTATAGTTTTATCACAACTCTCCCCCCTCATCAAATAATATAAACCATTTTTCATCCATGGAATGTAGGAATTCTAAAAAAGGTTAAAAATTACTATATTTAATCTCATGTACTCTTATATTCATGCCATAGAAATCACATTCAAGATTGAATTAGAAACTCCCTATTAGTCTATCCATTTGAACATTATTCCTCATGAAATATCAAAAATTTTACCAATATTTGGTTAAGTGTAAATTTAGAAATTGAATCATTGAATATTTTATTATATAACTATAGGTGTTAAAAAATAGTGGAATATCCTGACCAGTAATTATCTAACTACATGTTTCAAATGAAAAAAAAGGAAATCCCAGGAACTCATCATGTTTTGTAATAGGTTTCTAATTCCATATAACACCTTGAGTGATCTGTCGATTAAACCATAGAAATAAAAAAAGAACTCATGTATTATGATGATCACCCATTATTTGAAACTAAATACCTCACTCCCTAAGGTCCCCTAGCCCCATCATCTTTATCAGTTCACCAATAGATAATTTAATCAATGTAATCATGGAACCTATAGCCTATATCCTAACTCCCGACTAAAAATTGATCAATAAATAGTGCTCCACTATAGGTGAAAAAATACATCTAGGATAATATTCATTATAAAGTCACTACATACATAGGAATTTATGGGACCATGTTGGCTAATGATGTTGTAGGATGAAAAAAGTATTTTATTTTGTTGTCAAGAATGTTTGAGAAGAAAGGACATCACATCACATTGTATAAGTGGGTAAGGAATGACAGGAATGTTACAATACTTTCCACATAAAATATTACAATTCATTTCTAGTCTGTATTTCACAATGGTCATATATTGGTTGGATAAATATAATGAAATAGTTATAAAGAAAAAGGAGAGAAGAGATGCAGCCAATATTATTTTTATAAGAATTAACTCAATTAATATTGGTGGATGATCCATCCCATGTTTTCAAAAATATTAAAATTATAAATATAAGACCTATAAATATGTTTACACTAAAACATTAGAAAACTAAGAGAAATAATTATAGAAATAACATGGCATATATTTACTTTATTATGAGAAAGCTCCTTGAATAGAATAAATATTGATCTTCAAGGTGATGATGATCATAGAGATTGAATAATCCTAAGGTATGGGGAGATGCAAAGGGGAAAGGGAGGGTCTCCTATTGTAGGGAAAGGGTGAATGTAATAATTTTTAGAAAACACTAGCATAAAATAACTAAAATTATACCATTTTGAATTAGTTTTCTATTTCACTTTATGATCCATTTGAAATGTTATTATCGCTTTCTATGGATAGCTGGTAATTTTTGGCATGCCACTATGATTTTAGGGGCATGATAGTACCAATATTTTAAACTGGTTATTCATATTTCCCTCTAAAAATGATGAAATTCCTTTTGGATCATTATTAATCATTAAAAAATTACCATAAATATTATAAGTGGTTCTAAGTAGTTAATATTTATAATAGAATCCATGATTAAATTTTATTTTATATTCGAATTTTGATGAGTTTTTTTTCTTCTATGTCCACTGATCCATAATGACACGGGTCTTTACAAATAAAAAGGCAGTTGGGCTGATCGTTATCTATTAAGAAGGAATGATAGACAGATAACAATAGGAATAGTCTATAGTGAATCACTTTTCTGGATTATATATAATTATACATTGATTAAAATTTTAATTTTCTTGTAATATACATCATAATTTTCAATAAACCTTTCATATAAAATTTTCAAAACAATTCACATGGAGTTATAATTTTGGTTTTAGATTGAATACAATTTATTGTTCATGAATTCTTAGTTTCACATTATTTAAAATTTATTTTAGCATTAAGAATAAAATATACTATTTTTATGGGGGAGTGGTGAATATTATTTAATAACGTACTGATCATCATATTTTTATAAATTTACTATTATAAATTCTTACCCCTCTATTCGATAAACAATATATATTTTAGTGAAGATTGGCTAATATAGTGAATATAATGTGAATTTTTTTTAGAATGTTAAGAACTCTATGATTATAGTTGAAGAATTCTCTTACAAATATTTTATATAGAAGTAAGTGTCAAGTTCTATTGTTAGGATTCCTAGAATAAATTTAATAATCTTAACATATGCATATTTACTGGAGGAGAATAGAGTGTTATTGAGTTTTTTTTAATACATGTATGGTGAAAAAATTCGGTAGATGTAATGGATCGCACCTTACCATGTACCATAAGATTGTTCATATTTCATACTAATTTTATATTACAAAATTACTTGATTTTGAATTTTATTAGATATTAAAATGTAATTTTTTATTTTAGGAATCTTAAAGACATGCTCCAATCCATATTTAGGATGGTTTCAAGGAAATTAATATTTTTAAATCATTATCCCTTATAAGTGAATATAATATTATTCGTTTAATTAATTTAAATTGATTTTTTCTATTCAATAAGATTACTATATTTCATTATTGATATAATGAATAAACCTACATGTTAATATAATAAAAAAGAAATAATCACTATAAAAAATATTTTGTTTTATACAAATATATAATATGGACATATTATAGAGTAAAAATGGGACCATCTAATGTATTCATAACCAGTGAAAACCCATGAATGTAATTGAGACATAACCAATAACGTATTGTTATACCTTTAATAATAGTCCTGGAAATTTAAATAAGGACATCAATATTATCTTTAAAAATAATAATCAAACTGAATTAATCCCCAAAGATATTTTTATTAATAAAAATATTAGAGAATAGTTTATGAGTATGAATAAATATATTAAAATATATCAAGTTCATTTTCTCCCCTCAAAGACGTAATTTAATTATGGGAAGTGGTGGAATATGAATTAATATTGGGAGAAAAGTAATTATCTCAAATTTATAAATATAATATTTTTGCAAGTTGATGAAAATTAGATTAATATTCCATTTTCTATTATTATAAAATATTTTTGAGGGGTGATATTATAAAAAAATATTTATATTGTTTAGGTCAGTGAGTTATTGTTAATTGAGAGTATATGTTTTGTTTGAAACTGACAAAACAAACATACCACACATTGAGAGTGAATTGCTATCACAACTCATGAATTTAATGAATAATGATGAAATCCTAATGATTATTTTTAATAAACTTCTATGAATTATTTTATGTCTTCTTTATGTAATAATTTCAATTTATTACCCATTGGGATTTTATAGAGACAAAGGGATACATACATGTATTTTTAAGGAAGATAAAATAATTTTGTATATTTTTTAAAATATTTTAACAAAATACTATTTGAATTTTATTCTTCCATAAACTAGGTGTTATTGAAATTGTGTATTTGATATATTCAAAGGGTAAATGAAAGAATAAATCACTATGGTGGTGGATAATTATGATGATATAATGGTGTGTTTTATCATACATGAAATGCTGAAGCTTGAGAGATAAATTATTGAGTTGGATATCCATGAAGAATTATTTACGCAATGTGTAAATAATAATCCACTAAATATGAAATTATAAACCAACTCTATAATATAGTTATTTACTAAATTTTTTTAGTATAATCCTCCCTAATTTCACCCATATATTTGTATAATAATATCATTAGAAGGTGGATAAGAAAATATATTTCTTTCGCATTATTCCTATTATTGAAATAATTTAACGAATATTGATAGGTAAATTAAATTATAATGGTTCATTATATAGATAAATTATCCGAAATATTACAAATAATGAAACAATTATACATACCTAGATAGTTCCAATAAGAAACCAATTTAGTGGATTCAAAAAAATATTATTTCTTCTATTTATCGAATATCTAATAACAATCATAATATATTTCCTCCTCGAGGTTTTCATATGTTTTCATATAATTCTTTTTTTGTATAAAGTCAAATTATGTAAAATATATATTAAGGAACATATATGTTTATGAAATAGTAAATTTATTATTTTTTGGTTGGTATGTATATATATATACTATTTATGAAACCATAGAACAAAAAGTAACATAAATAGAAAATCAAATTAAATAATTAATATTTTAGTTAAAAATGATTAATTTTTTTGAATATTTAAGCCTACGATGAATGATATTTTATATCTTAATCCATATTGTAATTTTAATACAGTCCTTTGAAATATATGGATCATGTAATCCAGTTCCATTATTATTCTAATATGTCATAATACGTATTATTATAGGTTTTAAATTAACTCATATATATTCATACAATTCTAATTTTATTGTGGGTTTTGAGTTTAAAATTATAATCATAGAAATTTGGTAAAATTATTTCATAAATTTTTTAGGATTGATACATGAGTAATGATTATTAATTCATATCAATTTAAATTCATAATGTTTAACTATTTAATGAAAACATATTAAATTTGAAATTTATTTATATTACCCTTATGATACATTGAAAACATGGTAGGTAGCTATATTATATTATAATCTATATACCAATAATGTTTGTGTGTATTTTCATGTGTGTGATTTGGACACGTCAATGAGATATGTGTTTCGTGGTCAGATTTGTTGGGGAACTCTGGGGGTGTATGTGAGGTTTCATCATTTATTTTTTGAAAATAGTCTCAACATAAAATTGTCCAAAAATAAATATTCCAATATTTTCCCATAAAAAATTATATTTATTGAAAAAAATAACAAAAAAATATGTATATATGCAATAATTTATTTTTTAATTATTTTTTATTGTAAATTTTCAAAAAATAGTGGAACAAAGTGTTTTATGTTTTTCTTTATATGGGGAGATATAATTCATTTTAATTTATTATACTAATTTAATTCATTTAATGATGATTAATTTAGATAAGAAATATAATTAATCATATTTGAAAGAATCCCACATATGATGATAAAAATAATTAACATGAATAAATAATATGGTTTTCACATTAATTATCCCTTCTATTAAAAATTAAGGGTCATAATATGAATATGTTAGTAGATGCATTCAATTTAGAAGAATGGAAAATTCCAAAATTTTATAGTGTTTTAAAATGGAAAATAATTCCATGATGTTTGATATAATTAGAAAATGGTAAGTGTAATGTTGGAATAATATGAAATGAATAAAAATGATTTTATAAATTAGGTGGATATATGGGGAATAATTTTGAAATTGGATAATATTGTTTGTGAAATTAATCACATATAACATGTGACAATAGAGATGAATTTGTAACACCATTCAAAATTGAATGTTAAAATATCTTTTCCTTTTATATCAATTGTATTGTGTGGGATATTAGAGAGGAAAAATGGTTTATGATTTAGATACTACAATTCATATTTTTAACTACATTTAATCTTACATATTTTGTTAATAAAATTTTTTCTTGTTGAATTAAATAATAATATTGATTAAAATGATAATTTTATCAATTAAATATTATTTTTTAATTTTAGTTTCCTAGTTGAACCATTAATAATGTTCAGATGATGATTTATGGTGATAAAGATATGTGAATCATGATGAGTTTTATGGAAAATGGATCATGATGTTGGTCTGATATTGAATTTTATTAAATGAATATAATGACATGGAAAAAAACTATTTACTAGTGGATTTAAATATATCATGTAGGGACCACCCCATGTGGGTTTCAATGAAATTATTGAATAATCTTGTTGATTGGTTTAATTTTATATAATTTTATAATACCTTTATAACTAAAAGATATCATTGTACAAAAATTATATTTTTGTTTATTACATAATGAACATTTGAGAAAAAACTGAGACACCTTCTAGGTAAAAAAGAAGATTGTCAACAAACATCATAAGTAATGGTCGACTCTTTAAATTATAGTGTATGTATTTTGAAAATCGTACCCCTATAAAGACTCTATTATATAGAATTTCCCTTTTCACCAAAATCATCATAGGGGAGGTCATCAATATTTTCAGCCATCTTGTCCCAAGATCGGATAAACTCCTCCATAGAGATCTTTTTTTATAGGTTCCCAAATACCACTATATTGTGTTAATGTCTAATTATTATTATATGTATTCGTCATTGAAATTGATAATAAGTTCCCAATAATCAAAATCCATCAGTTCATTTCTACATGGATGATTTCTATCCCAGATATATCCTTTTCTGCATACAATATATTGATGAATAATGAGCCACCTTTATTAACATTGGGATCCTTATGAGTATGTGACTCCACATGATTATTAGGGCCTTTATTCTTTATCCTAATGTTGTTATCACCATGTTACAGAGGTAATTTACATTTTCATAAATATATTATAACATAGAGAATAGGTAAATTAGAATAGTCATGTCATCTTTTCTTCCTCCTAATTTGTTCTATTAATCTATCTAATTACATGATGTTGTTCATTCCATGAATTTTAGAGTATATCATATAATCCTCTACAATGTGTGCTTCATTAGACTCTAATGGTCTGGATTCTGAGGTACAATCAATGTCTTCTTCATTGAGGCCCAGCCAAAAAGGGGGATTCTTGTGATGATGTGCCTCCACTTCGGTCCCTTCTTCAGGTGAAGACTGTCACCCTCTCCCAAGGAATAAAACAGATTGTGGGAGCTATTCATTTTGAGACATGCCTCAGGGGGTAAATTTATACCAGTGTATGAAGCCACAGAATTTGATGTTTCCTTTGAAATTAAAGTTTTTTGGTCCAAGGAACCCAAAACACTCACCTCATCAGACCCCCTTGTTCATTGTCATGTCTGAATAACCTCATACTATAAAGACCCCTTAAGTACTCTATTCCCAGTCAAATCAATCAGACTATCAATCCCTATCTCATATATTGGATTAACTACTGAAAATTTATGGATTTTCCAAATGCTTATTGTCTTAGGACCTTAGTCCATAAATCCAGGTAAATGAACCAATTTAGCTCTAGTGTTTTACATCCTATTTGGGAAACCCAGGTCGTATTTGAGGAGGCCAAGGATGTACAAGACAACCATTGAAAATATAATTCTTAGTTTTGGTTTCATAGAATACCTTTTTATTCTAGGTGAGTTCACCTAAAATGTCGAATGCAGTATAGTCTTGTGATCCCTTTGACACATCATTTTCAACAAAAATCATGAATTATACTGTTTGAAATTAAACATTTGAACAATAATCTGATTAGAGGAAGATCCATTCCATTTTATTTATTAAATAATGAATAAACTTATTCTAGAAAGGTAAAGGGAGTCCTAGGAGAGAGATTGAGAGCACAGTGATTGGAGAGTCTCACATTAGGTGAAAATAGAAGGATAGCCTAAAGAAATAAAAATAGAAATCCAATATAAATTTCAGATAAGAATCCCATGCATAAATCCGATCATATTAATCCCATATACAGATATTGATATTTCCCTCAACTAAAATATAAAAATACTCCTAGTCAAATTGATTTCTAGAAGAGTACACAATCCAATCAAAGGCAACGACAGAGGGCCGTTTCATCCCAAACCGCAACACCATTATGAGATCCAAGAGCACTGGTGCTTCCCTGGACACGAATGAAGAAATCTGGCCCAAAAAAACTCTAGTCGTGCAAGATTGATCCTTAGGGATATCATCAATTGAGGGGAATTATGGTGGGTGATACTGTTATGTGAATGTTGTTAAGATAGGATTACTAGAAAGAAAAGAACCTGGATGAGGATCATCCCCCCTCCCCAGCTATAATGAACTGAGGGGGGCGGTGGTACCACGACCATGACCTAAACAATTGGGAAGAAGGATAGGAAGGTAGGGAAGATAGTTCCATTTTAATCCACCAAATCCATCACAGGATATCATTTTACAAAGTATTAATTTTTAAAATAATGAAATTACATTGGTTTTATTAATATTCAGAAGTCATATACTATGTTATTATCATCATTAATGAAATATGAATATCAAAACATGTATATAGTGATTTTCTTCCTATAGTATCGAGATTAAGGGTCTATGTAGTATACCAAACTAAATAATGTACATGATATTTATTCTAGAGAAATGGATAATGAGGTTATATCTTCATAGAATACAGTGGTTGAAATATATAATGATATTTTTTTTATAAAAATATAAATGTAGAAAGAGGTATTATGGATTTAATAATGTGATACTTCTATCTAAAATAGTTCTAGTGAATTTCATATATGTATATCACAAATATATTTTCAGATATAATAAACTCATGAATTGAACTATATATTTAATTAGACAACCTGAAATCATTTTTAATTAATATCCAGGGAACACACCATGTATTTTAATTTAAAATAAAAAATGAAGGAATAAGTTTACAGTATAAGGGAGATCATGTTGTAGATATTATGAAAAGAACACATATCATTAATCTACCCATGTATGATATGGGGTGGAGTACCATATGAAGTAATTTAATCATTTTTAGTGTGAATAAAAAAATTCCAATGATTTCTTTTTAAACGGAAATGAAATATTTGTTATCATGGGTTGATTATAAGACCAATTTTTATATGTCAAAAAGTATTTCTAAATGAGATAACCACATGAAGCTATTTTAAGGAATATGAAGTTATGTATTGTATATAAAATTCTACATCAACAATTAGGAATCAAATGATGAATAAAATTACATAATGCATTGATCCAATGAATCTAATAAAGATTCCAATGCTTATAAGTTGACTATTAGGAAATATTGTATACAACTTTGGGATAATGTACCATTTGATATTATTGATCATTATAAATAAAAATTAACAAGAAATTAATTATATTTTTTAAAGAATTTTCTATACTCATGGTACTTGTAGTTATAAATGATATCTATGTTTTAGAGTTTGAAATTTTAATTAATTTCATATTAAATCCGCTCAAAAAAATTAAAAATTTGTAATTATATGAGAAATTTATGATTATTTACCTATTACCTACTCATCCTCTTAATCTCCTTTTATAAATGAACAATTAACCATCTATTTAGTTTAATTTCTTAATATAAAGTCATGTAGAGTGTGCCCAATAATGAATGCAATGTGATTTCATTCATCTTATTGTGTGAGTGTATAATCATAGCGGATGGTAGATTTGGAATCTCAACCTTTATTTTGTCAGTGACTCATGAATCTATAAGGGGTTCATTAGTATATTTTCTACCTATGCAGTGTGAAATATTATTGGTGAACTAATCAGTGGTATTGAATTCTTTAGCTAAATTAAATAAAAAGAAACCACATATTATAAATATTGATGATGAGTTATATAATTGTTGTCTTATTAGTATTATACATATTTTTTAATTTATTTTATATTTAATTTCCCCTTTTTCCATTAAATATATTAATAAATATGTATTATATTAAGCTAATATAAAAATAAAATTTAATATATGTATTCTGATTATTAATATTGTAATTATCTTACATGAATACAACCACAATAGTATGTGCTGTTTTTTACAATGGTCATATAAAATGATGTTTGAATCAATAATTTAATGGTAATTTGAGACTTTAATCCTAATTTATATTGATTAATCAATCTAAAATCATTCAAGGCATTACATTATGGTTATTTTGATAACCAAATTCAAAGTTATCTAATTTTTTATATTTTTATTTATAATGTTAACATAAAATTATAATATGATATATGGTAATTTAAATATGGTAGTAACCAAAAGGAAAAAATATAAAATAAAAATAAATCATCAATTTAATTTCCTTTAATGTGGTGGTTTCATTATAAATTAAATGTTTTATTTAGATATTAATTATTTTTTGAGAAAATAACCACTCTAAAATATTAAATTATGGCTATTAAATAATTTAAAAGATAAATGTCATCTCTCATCATGAAGATTTATCTTTCAAACTTCATAGAATTTTTTTTATTATAAAAAATAGATCATCAAGACATATATAAAATAAATAAACTAATAATAAAAATACTTATCAATGAAAACATCATGATAATCACCATAATGAAATCATTGAATGATGCAGTGACTTAAAAGTGGTGGAGAATTAAAAGGATTAAATATAAAATATTTATACATGGATAATATAATATTATATATAATTCTTTCAAAAAATTCATATAGAGTAATAAAACCTATGAAGGAATATAAACATTCAGAACATGATGTGAAAAAAATTGAAACATTTATACCATGTGATGTGAAATTTAAATGATATTATTGTTTATCACATAAATAATGTTCATGAAAAGGTTTTATCAATATTTATCTGAAAAAATGGTAAAACACTGAAATCATTGGTGATGTATCATCAGTTCTAAAAATAAATAATGTTAAAAAATAATTTTAAGATTAATTATCTAAATAAAAAATTTCATGTTTTTTGTAATTTTAGTTACAAAATTAAATTTCTTAAATCCCACAAATGAATTGTTCATTCTTAATAGTTTCACCAGTTATAATTAAATTAAATAAAAATAAATATAATTGGAAAATAAATATGACATGTTTATTAACATCTCCTTTATAGATGAAATTGTGGCTTACTATTATACTATATTCACCAAAGATTTAAAAATAATATTTTTATATTTTTATTTATTTTTTTAAGAAAATATATTGAAAAATGTAACATAGTAAAATTTTCATTAAAAAAAATGAATTAAATGACATATGTATATGTTTTTTTTTCAGAAAAAACATAATATTTGAATATATCCCATAAATTGGAAAATATTAATGTTTATAGAGAAATAGTATAGATTTTTATTTAAATGGAATGATTTATTTTTATGTTTTATATAATATGGTGAAAAGTAAATAGAATCATAGCAAGTAACATTATAATTGTTTTAATATTTGATAAAATAAGTGGCATGTCTTTTAGGTATTATACATTAGAGGTGTGTTTGTTTTTTATATAAATAATACATTACTCCCATCATTATGTCCATAAGAAGGCATATACTAGAGAAAACAATATTTTTAAGTCGTATTTGATGTTATTCTTTGTCTCAGAGAAGTTTTTTAACTAAAATTTTCATATAGTAAGGATATCATATCAAATATTTCATGTTAAAATACATGTTACAAAAACATTATTCATGGAAATAGTTTTATAGAAAGGAAAATGAAATCTAAAATAACTTTTATTAAAATATATAATTCATAATTTTCAAGAATAAAAAACTCCATAAAAAATTTGAGGTATATAATGGTTTTATTAATCATTGTATAGAATATTATAAAGAAACAATGGATGAAATTATGTTGGTTGATAATTAATCTCGAAAAACATGATTAGTAGTGAATGAGAATGGATACAGAGGATTCAATGAGCATTATAAAATTGTAATGATGTTTATTGGTGGGAACAAATATTTATCTAAGTAGGATTTTTATTGATCTTGCGGGTACAAGGTGTATACTCTTAATATTTTAAACTATTAGCATGCTTAATTATTATTTTACATTAACAAATCACTGATTTATTGTCCTTTAATTATATTATTATGTTTGATCTAAATAAAAAATTTCTATGTCTATCTTTATCTACTATATAAAATTATATATGTTGAAAGGGGAAGAGGTCTTCCTATTAATTGTTAAAAAATTCATTTGAAGATCTTTATTTGATGAAATTGAATTTTCCAGATGCACCCACCTCTTAGGGAATATACGTTTATTCTGTATAACACTTGGTATAATATTGACGAATCATAATAAGACCATAATAAATAATCGAGGAATCATAATCATTAAATAAATGTAGCTATATAGCACCAAGTCACACCACAAATCACACTATTAATATATACCAAAGTATATGAAAATAATATTAATAAAAATTGTGTAATGGTTTCCCAACTAACATTCCCACTAATCCATTCACTATTATACCCTGAAAATATTTTTCCATGAACTCCCATGTAGTCCATATCAGACTATGTATCCCCATCATATCAACATAATAATGTCACAACATCATAATTGTAATATACCATATCATCATCATAAAATCATATTAAATTATTACTATATATTTATATCATTACATCATATATCATAGTATGATTCAGAATGAAAAAATGAACAATATTCACCAGATTCTGCCCACCATATATATGTCATAGTTACCTTACCACACCACTAAATCACCTCTATTATATTAATTTTATATGTTTGTTCACAATATATTCGTCCAATAAAAATATACACTAAATCTATAATAAATGAATAATTAGGGATTAAGTTAAAATTTTGTTTCAACCTAATTCTATATAAGAAAAACTCAAATGGATTATTTTTTGTCATTTTTCTTGAAACTAATGGCATGGTTAAAACCTCATAGAATAACCGATATGTCATTAAATAATTTTTTTGTAAGAAACTAGATATTTTTTTTATTGTACACGAATGTTAGACCTGGATATAATAATATTCCGAAAAGTAGTTCGTATAACAGTTTAATGATTTATTGCTGATTGAATTATTCTACTTTAGATTTAGTGACCTCACTATGATTGATATATGTTTTATGAATATTAGTCTATATATAAATTAATAATTTTAATAGAAGAATATCTTCACGTTGAATCATTCCATAATGGTTTATGTTATTCCAATATAGATATATGCCAATATAATCTATACAAGATATTTTTTTTCAATGAATGGTTCACACCATAGTGGGGCCCTATGAATATTAGGGTCGATGATATATGAAAATAATTGATTTATTACTCCATGTAATATATTGTTATTTCATTATATATAATAATTATATTTAAATAAGAGTCATATAATACTTATTTATGAGTGATAATATTGTGTTCTCGCAATAGATAGGGTTTTTCACCATGAATAAAAAGGAATTCCAATTATTTTTCTAAGACAATGAGGAAAAAACTAGGATAGAATATCACACAATGGGAATATTGTCAATATTTAACCAGTATTTTTAAAACAAATATAGTTTATAGAGTCTATGTAATACATATTTGAGGATGAAAATTGAATATTTCAATGGATAGTGTAACACAATGGATATATATTAGGAGTCCTTATATAACATTTACAAATATAAAGATTAATGTGTGTCACACCATGTTGTCAATTCCCAAAATATGAAGAAGCAATGTTTGTATATTTTTTAAATTAAAAGAACCTATAGTATTAAAATAATAATAGATCTATTTATGATGTATAATTTTATGATTTAGAGACATATGTGGAATTATTATCAATTATAATAAATGTAATTTTTCGATCTTTTAAATGTGAAATTTAAAAATTCTATCATGAGTATTGAGGTATCTTTCTCAAAAAATAATAATGAATATATTGAGGAAAATGTATAGATTATAATTATGTGTTGCGACGTATTATATTAAAAAATAAATAATATACATGAATTTATCTTATTATAGGATGGTGTAATTAATGACATGGATTATGGAAAATCTGATTAATACACCCCTAATGGTGTAATATAATTATTAGATCATGAAAACCAAGATAGTTTCACATGAATGAGAATGAGAATTGTATTTTTTAAGATATGTAAATTACCTATTTTCATCATAAGTTTAAACAATTTGGGTTTTTTAGAGTCTCCAAATTATAAGAGGAAATATTTTTATATATTATTTTTTACATCATCACATTATCATTAAATGATCCATAGAAAATACTATATTTGTGAAAACACTTTTAAAATATCTTTTATCACTCTATTAATTAGCTATTACATAAAATATATATATAATTATTATGAGAGGTTTTCCAACTAACTATATGTGAACAATTTCGTTGATGTTATTGTGATGAATTTTATGTACCATAATTCACTCACCACCATGGGAATTTATCTTACTAGATACCAAAAAGTGTAATCATGGAAAATGATTATTGTTGCTTTTATACTTTTTTAGGCTATATAAGTGATCATAAATGGTAAGATAATTTGGTTTTTAAATTTTAATAATTTAAATTTCAAGAAAAAATAGATTTAATACCATTTCTAGTCACTGAGAATGTATTTATTTATGACTAACTTATATGGTATTTCAATCATCAGGTAAAATAAAGCATTGTTTAAAAAGGAAAAAATGGATATTGATATCGATTCCAATGGATTCAATATCAATATCTTGTGTATTTTTTCTAAAAACATAAAAAAAGTTAATACGTGAAAATTCATCACTTTCCCTATGGGAAAAAATTTTCATCCTTTATAGTGTTTATTCCCTGGAATGTGATGTGATATTTATGTTGAAACAGTATGAGTATTTAAATATGCATAAAAATAAATTTCCAAATGCAATTTTCAATTGAGTGAATTATATTGTGGATAATATGTGTTTTTTAGAGAATCAACTAATGATATAACAATAATTTAGAGGATATTTACAATATTACAATTGTGTTTTAAAGTAATGGTCTCAATGCTAGAAGAAAATAACCTAAAATAGATTACATCATATACTCTTCCCAGTAATATAATTTCATATGATATGAGGAACAATGATAATATGTTATTGGATATAGATAGTAATGTGTATCTATCATACAAGGATGCAACAAAACAAAAATTGGAGCATTATACCAATGATGTGAATTTTGATAAGATGAAATGGTTCCTTTTCAAAAATCTAAAAATGGTGAATATAGAATTGAGTAGAAGGATTCCAATTTCTTATTCCTAAAATAAAAATTTGGAAACCATGGTATAATGTGTATAAGGACCCATCCTTAAACCTTACATAATCTTGAGTTATTACAAGATTACACATTGAGGATCTTTTCAGGTTTAGAGTTTTAGAGAATTAGATCATGAAACTTGCATTACATTCCACATTTAAACAAAGTGGTTACATAAAAGACAATATTCATTCTTCCCATCAATGGAATCATATTTAAAATAAAACACGGATTCTTTCTTGACACATCCTTGACACTATCATCACATCATGTACCTTTCCCTTGACCTGTGAAAAACATTTCAAAAACATGGGATGAGCATAAAAAGCTCGGTAAGGGATAAAAAAATATGGAAAGGAAACATGAGTTCATATAAACATAAGATTGAAATCATACTTTACCCATAAAACATATGCACTTTAACATACCTCATCAAAGCATGAATAAATCAATGAAATCATAAGACATAAAGGTAACTTGAGGCATTCATAACATTCTTACGTAGGGAGTAACCCTCTTGGTTACGTTTGGAATACCCATCACAGTATATTCCCTACATCTCTTTGGAGAAACCTTAAAGTTTCACTCCTTCGCGTTACCCAATGCATTGGAGAGCTATAACGGGCTCACCCGCCCTTAGTTTATCATGGAACCACCCGTCTTCATAATAATGCCCAATAACTATAACAAAATTCATATCACATAAAACATGCCTAAAGGAAACATAACATTTCCACATTTCAATCATGAGAAATCAATACAACACATTGATATAATAAAAACATTATGAAAACCATTTTCAACACCAAAGTAAATCATGGTATTTATTTTTCATTTTAAAAAAAGGGTATGGCTTATAGAGGTAGCTGAAACTCAAATAATGGTTACGGCGGCAGAGAAGTCGTTGTCGCCGCATACGTATGACAAAAACATTACTTTTTTTCATTTAGTAAAACACTTCATATAAAAAAGATTCATTTTGAATAAGTGTAAAAGTCAAATGGGTTTATACACCATATAAAAGAAGGTTGTGTATAAAATAAAATATGCCTTAATGAAAGGATATTGAGATGAAGTCCCTTACAAAGACGGTATCCTTGGTTTAAGGATAAATCAATTACATAATTATGTGTGACAAATGAATACACCAAATATAAGTGGATATTAAGTGTAAAATAATCAAAGTTCATTCACACATATTCAAAGGATGACATATTCAATAACTACATGTTGAACCCAAAGAAATCGAAATTGGGTTAAAAAGTTCCCTTGACAGCCTAACGGCGTCACATCAAAATGAGTTGATGAGAGTTAAAAAAAAGGATATCTCATCACTTGGACATAAAATTTACATCAATAAGGATATATGAGAACATATCCCAACAAAACAATATGTAAAATAAAAGACCCAACAAAAGAAGTCTTTTAAAAAGAAGAGGGTGAAAGGTTCCCTTACCGACACGGGTATCTTTCGAAACATACGCCCCGTGAAAGAAGAACAATACAACATTGATGTAAATACTCATAAATGAAAGAATATTACACAATGAGTAAAATAATGGTCAGTACATACACCACTGAAAGGAAAATGTGGAAAATGTAGAATAAATCTCACAGGAATAAAAGTGAGATGAAAAATCCCTTACGAAAACTCGGCAGCCTAACGACGCCACATAAAACTTCCAAAAATGGATTGATGAGATCAAATAGGGTATCTCATCACATTAAAATAAAATGTACAGAAAGAGGAATATAAAAGAACATCCCCCATCATAAAAAAGGGGATCTTAAAAGAAGTGACATAAATAAGAGTACATAAAGAGAAAGAGAGAGGTTGGATCTCTTACGAAAATTCGGCAGCCTAACGGCGCCACTCAAAACTTCCAAAATGGATTGATGAAAGGAAAATAGGGTCTCTCATCATATGAAAATAATAATTACAGTAGGATTAATATAAAAGAACATCCCAATCATAAGAAATATGAGCTTAAAAGAAATGACATAAAAGAGTGTACTTAAAAAGAAAGAGAGGTGTAGGATCCCTTACCTCGGGACCGACTTGACTCGATCATTCATTAACATCATGAATAATAAACCTGAGTTAATTTTAACTTTATTAAGAACCTTTTTCAAGTTCATTATTATTTTTAGATGACTTATTGTCATGTTAGAAACATTATGTAATCATTTAAGTTAATAATGTTTGTTTTGTCGATATTTGGTTGTTAAGTCGAAAGTGGACTTCTTACAATTACATGTTGTTCGTGTGGTCAAAGGTTCTTTATATACAGAATGAAATTCCTGATTTTTATAGCATATATATCATATATATCCAGCATATACATGTATTTATAATATTACATAATCATTTAGAGGTAAGAAATGAAATGCACTGTTCATGGAGACGGTAAGCCGTACGTACGCATGAACGCTACTTTCATTTCTATCACATACATTAATGGAAATAAATAATAATGATATATAGGTATATTATAATTCCAGTATAACATCATATATAATAACATTAAATCCATCCTTTATACGTCCCACGTATGGCATTAACGAATCACATCACTTTGAGGGGGCGGTAGTCCGCACTTTCTAAAATGAAGATATCGTGTATACCCATAATGGAAACAATAATGGTATTCCATAAATGAAAAATACATAATCTTAAGGAAAGAATAAACATATTATATATCATATAAAAAAATAGTAACATCATAATGGCCACCTTTGAAGGTGTTAAATGAGTATTGAACAATCATCGTTTCGGGAGGCAGAATTTCGCCATCCACGGAAACCGTATGTTCTTTAACCATTTGATGTAGTTGTGTGAGAGTGTAGCTAAAATAAATATTATAAAAACATCATATTATATTGAATATAGTGTTTTTGTTACAAAATAAGTAAATAAAAAGAGTTTAAGGGGTTGGACAAGCAAAATAAAACAAATGAACATGAGAGAATGAATTACCTTTAAAAGTGTAAGTCCTTTTGATTTGAGCCTAAAGGCTTCCTTTGAAAGGATTCTTCCAAAAGGTAATCCTCTAGGATGAGTATAGGGATGTGTAGAGAGTAAATGGTCTGGGTATGGGCGATCCAAAGGCTTGAGGAGTGTGTGAAATGAGGTAGAGGTGGGGGCCTTTTATAAGAGGAGAGGAGGGGCACTTTTGGAAATCATGAAACTATTATTTTATTTTCAAAAGTGTTTCGAATTTATAAGGTCCCAAATTGATATATTTCGAAAATAAGATGATAAGGCTTCTAAATATTCCCATCCAATAGTTTTTGGACAATTTTAGGTCTTAGATTTTATATTATCGTTTCATTTTATTTAAACTCTTCATTAATGAGGTCATCGTTGCATCATCATGATGTCATAATTAAATTAATTTATTTAAGGTCTAAAATTTTTAACAAAAATATCCTGATGTAGGAAATCTTTTTATCTTTACAAATAGTATTTATAGACAAAAATATGATTAGTATAACCCCTTATAAAAATTGTTTTAGTAAAATAATTTATGTTAGTGTTATTTTCACCTTTATTTAAAAAAAGGCATTAAAGTAATTATCTCACCCATGAGGCACCATAGGGTCCCCTAAATCGACCCATGGGTTTTCTTGGCCGGAAATGACTCATCCAATAGGAGTAGGACAAATGTCATGGTGTTTTCATATTTTTATAATATCATTTTTACCTTAAATTACACGAATTACCTCTAATCGCGATTAAGGAAAAAAAGTTACTATTCACCAAAAAATTATTTTCATCCCATTGAACCACATTTTACATACTAATGACAACCATGTATGTCAGATTTTCAAAATTCAATACACATTAGTGGTAATGTTTCATTTAACTGAAAAATCAGTTTGCTTGATTACCACTTAGTGGTTTCACTATTCATCAAAAATTGGAGTTTTTCCTAAAATTACCAAAAATTCACTCTAAGATATATTCGATATTCTGAATTAAAAAATGATGTTTATATTACCTAATTCAAAGAATATAAGTATAATTAATTAATTTAATAATTAACTCCCACTTTCAAAACAAATAGCGTGTTTTTGAGAAACAATATATATCAAAAGATTGATATTTGTTTATGTCGAATTTCAAAGTGAAATTAATTCCAAAGTCCACCATTGAATAAAATGGTAAAAATATGTTAGGGTTTAACTTTAAAACCAATTCAAATTATAATCTAATCATATAAATAAATTATATTAAAATAGGGTTTGAATTAAAATACAACATTTTTCACTTATTTATAAAAAATGAACTTTATCAGAAGAATAACAAAAACATACACAATGTAAATTTTGATGTCCCAATTATAAAGAAGGATTTTATTTGGTCCAAAAGAATTTATAAGAGTGACCAAAAATATATTTAATGAGGGTTCACCATCAAAAGGTGATAAGTGAACCTTTAGTGAAACTTATGGCATATATGCTTAAAATTGAATTCTTCCCATATTTTAAGCCTTTATCTTTTATTTGATAAATGTAAAAACATATATAATCATATTTTAGTTATTTATATCCATTCTCGCCAATACAACAGCTACATGTTAACTGCCATTTAAAATAATATTATTTTATTATTAGTGTGCAACGTATGATTCCTAAGAAACTCGTTGTTGCGTGTTTGGTACGCCATCGATCATAACGTCCCCTTTACAGTCATATTAATATTTTATTCACAAATATGGATAAATATGAAAATGTAATATTATTTATTTATCTGGGGTGTTACAAAGTGTCCCAATAAATTATGATATAAAGAAGATTAATATATACAAATTTTGAAATTATTTGATGACAAGATAAAAATTTGTGGTGGATTTTAGATATTCTTAAAAAATAATTACATTCATACAAAAAATATATTTTATCTATAACGAAATAAAATTATAGTAAATTAGGGATGACAAAGTCCTCCATGAAAAAGTACATTTGGTTATCATAAATGTACTATAGTTGAAGGATATCAATGAATAATGATCTAATTATTAGTATATATTTTATAATGTCACATATATTTCATACAAAAATATTACGTCTTATTATATGAAAATTCATAACCTATCATAAATACAAGCTAGAGGACTATAATCATTTAGTTCTTTTTGAGTCTCATTAAAAAAATACACTTATCATATTAATGATCTTCAATATATCCCATTAATATATTTTAGTATATTAATTTTTACAGACATAACCTACTTACACCTTTGTTCATAATAGTAGGAAATTAAACATAATAAATGGTGAGACCAAATGGTTAATAAGGGTAGAATAAGAGATATAAATGAATTTTCATTGCAAATCATCTGAAAAGAATAAATGTGTGAGATGATGAAAATAAATTATAAAATTAATACCTAATATACCATGGATCATAAGCCTTAATCATTCCATAAAACATTATTATTTCAAAAAATGAATCACAAGTGTGAAATAACATCATTATTCAACCTTGAACAACATGTTCAAGATAGAATCATAAACACAAGTCCTAAAAGTTTCACATAATCTTCTATTAAATACAATTTAATATTCCATGTTAAACTACCAAAACCAAAAAATCATAGTGAATTATTCATCAACACCAATCTTTCATACCACAACAGATCAACTGTCAATACATTTTTTCCATTGTGGATGGAGAACATCAATTTTTTCCAAAGTAGGACAATAAAATCGACTTGAATCTCAAAGTGTAAAAAATCCATTGATTTATTTCCCGTTATAATTTCTTTACATAGAAATCAATAACCTATGTATTGGACAGATATATAATTTTTAGGAAACCCGCCACATAATTAAAATCCTTTTTAAATGTTCCACAAGATCATAAAACATCCATTATATCATCATATATAACAAGTGTAAAAGAAATGGTTTTTATAATCATATCATCATTTTATCAAATCCTAAATTTTAGAAAATAAAATTATCTTATAGAGAAAACATTACCATAATTATAAAAATATATATAATTATAAATGATGGTATCATTGGATCATATCATTTAAAAAGAAAAATTTGCATAAAAATATGTTAATATTAATAAATATTTCTCTAAAATATCATTGGAATATTTATTGAGGAATGTTTTCATTTACTTTGAAATAAATTTCATAAATTATAATATTTTCCAAAATATTATAGTAAAAAATATTTTTGAAAATTTCCATGGATACTTATAAATTTTCCATAAATTATTTTATTATTCATGGTGGTCGGGAATTCAGTTCATATTTTATAAGTTAAAACAAAACATTTTTTTCACACATTATAGAAAATAAAACAAATACCTCCTTTATTTTAATTTATTAAAATTCACAATAAATAAACCATGGGTAAAAATGATTTTGAAAAATAATATAATATTATTAAAACGTGATTATCAAAATTTTAGAGACAATATATACACTGGTGAAAAAGATTCCCAACGAAATTGTAAAAATTTCTATTTTATTTAGAAATAATCTTTTAATTTCCTATGTATATAATGTAGGAAAAATTAAAGGAAACATGAAATTTAATTTAATAACTATTGAGTAATTAATACTAAAGGAAATTATCAGATAATGATTATAAAATTTTCTCAATGTAAATTCCTGCATAAATAATGTGATACAAAATGGGATTGAGACGCAAATCCAACACCTCAAGTCTTTATTTTCTCCACACTCTTTAAAACCTTCTATGTAATTAATATAAATTTATTATACATTTATTACATATAAATATTCATATATATGATACCATGTATGATTTAAATATAAAACATTATCATCAATTGTTTAATTATTTTTAATTAAAATCATTCACAGTGATAATAGTTTTATTAATCATTCATGTTTTGTTTTAGAAATCCGTGTCCTTATAGAAAAATCATGGTTCCATCATCAATAAAATTATATTAATGAAATAAATATAATGAAAAATCATCATATATATATTTAGAGTCACCCATATAATATTGAGACACAAAAATGAATTACATTGTTCATAGAGATTGTAGGTGATACCTACCCATAAATGAAATTTTATGTTTTTGATTGGTAGAAAAAACAATGTTGAAAAATATTTCACCATTATTGAATCATAATTATATCATATAGAAAATTTATATTCAATAAATATATCATTATTACCATTTATGTAAATTGGAAGAGAAAAATTAAGCACATTAAATTGCGGGTGTCGTAGTCCACATTTACTATTGGGCGATGTTACCATTTTCGATCAAATGGGACAATAAGAAGGTAGATAAGATTTTATAGTTACATATGAATAATTTTATCCATAATATATATTTATACTACAAACTCATCATAATAATAATCCATGATTGATGGAGACTTATAATTAATTTCATTTATGCGTGGAGGTCGTAGCCCACACATAAGCACGAGCGAAACATTTACTTCCAATTTTATAGAAAAGAGGGTGGACAATTGTGATTTAAAGATAATAATAATGTTTTAGTATATTTTTATAGTAAATATATTATTATATTATAAAAAACATATATTTAGATATGTTTTAAGAAGAAATATGTTGACGGATGTTGGGTATGAAGACAATCTCTTCTTCCTGGTGTCACATTTATTTCATTTGTTAAGGACCATTATAATTACCATTCAATAATAATAGAACATATAATTTGATAATAGAGATATTTATAAGCTATTTTTCTAGGTATTGGTTGAAAAATAAGGATCAGACTTTTTCTAATGAATATATGGATTGACTGTCCTTCTGTACGGTTGGGAAAAGACACATAGAATTACAAAAAACATTAAAATTTAATTTAATTAATTCTTTTGAAAAATGAATCCAAATGAAAATTTATTATAATGAAATTAGTGAGAGGAAAATATATCATCATAAAATGAATAATAGATAAGTTTTCAAGTCATTTTGAACCATATATTTAATTTTATCCACTTAGTTAACAAATTATAATATTATTCCTAATAATGAATTTTTAAATATTAAAAGGTTCCAATTCAACATATATGTTAAAACTTTTCTCATAAATGAAAATTAGAAAAAAAAAATAAGATAGAAAGATATGTGACATAATTAATGGAAAAAAGGAAACTATGAGTTTAAAAGGAGAGAATAAAATGATTAGAAATATGATGATAATAATATATAATATAATGTAAGAGGTATGTAAAAACAAAAGTAAGTGAGAAAATTGAATGAGGTAATGTTATAAAATTAGTAAAAATGATGAAAAAATAAATATAATATATTATTATAATTACAAGATTGTTGAGATATGAACAGAATTAAAAAATAGTGACATGTGGCTGTGTTATTGGGGTCATTATCTTTTATTGTTTTAAACCAATTATAAAAATAACTCGTCTTCCTTCAGTTGCTTACATCTCCTACAAATATTTTTATAAATATGGATAACCCCTCTTCTATGATTATAATACATGATCCATACCACTCATTTTGTTATGTTCATAATAATGATGATATTTCCTCAACAAATCGTTTTCTACTGGTAAGTGGGGATTATTTTTGTTTTAAATTTAAATTTAATAAACAGAAATTTAGTTTCAATATGATTTATTATTGATTTTAGCATGATATATATAAAAGTATATATGAAATAACATACATACCTATTCCTTTATTTTAAGTATTTTTTATGAAAAATATTTTTAAAAAATTTATTATCTGAGAGATTATTTATAAACCGTTTACTTCTATAGATTAATGGGTCTATTTTGGTTCATAGAATTTTCATTATTTTAGAAATATTTACATTTATATTTATATATATATATTCATGTAACTCTACCCATTTTTATGAATATATAAGATAAGGGTTATATTTTAAATTTTATTTCTAGGAATATGGTTTTTATGGTTTTGATTTTAATTTTGATAAATTTATGTTGTTTACAAAGACACACACACACAGAAATGTATATATATTTATATATTTACCAATATAACTTTCTATTTTTTAAATTTTTATATGATAAAAGATTTTTTAATTATTATCTGCAAGTCAATATTTTGTAAATGGATTATTTATGTTTATCAAATATATTTCTTATGTTTTAAAAACATCATTTTATGTATATGATATTGTGATTTATATTTTTTTATATACTTATATATATATGTTTATTTATAAATTAGGATTAATATTTAGTTTCCAAATCTATTTAAAATGGTTATAAATTTTTTCTCAATATATCCTTTTATCATTTATATTTATGTGTTAAATGAAAATAGTTATCATTTTATGTGTTAATACTAAAAAATTTATTATTTCATGTAATAAATTCTATCTTTACCCCATGGTATGTCATGCATAATTAGGTAAGGTGATTATCTAACATATATGTGCATTAAATTCATTTTTAATCAAATTTGCACATATTTATTTATGAATTTTATTTATAAAATTTGAATGAGTGTAGTGATTTTTAAGAATTGGATTGTACTAAAAATTGTTTTAGAATCTCTTATGAACATTTTGAATACATGTTATAAGAAATATAATTTTATTTTAATTAAAATATTTTTATATTTGTAATTTTGAAATTTTATGGGTATGATTGAAAAATTTAGGTCTATTTGATGTTCTTTATAAAAATTAGAAATAGTATAATGAATTTTATATTATGGTGAGTAAACTTTTAAATCATAATTGGGACTTTGTTCCATATGAGTTATAGCTATCTCCCTTCTGGTTATATTATGGTAAAAACGATTCATTATTGACCCACCAAAAATTATTATTTTCGACGTAGAAATGCCAATTCCCTTTTCATATATCATAATTTTAAGAAATTAATATTTTTTAAATTTTATATATTTCTATATTTATAAGAAAACAAAAGTAATATATATATATGTCTGTGTTAATTCTAAGAACTTATTTTAAATGTTCATTATTAACATTTTTAAAACCCCTTACATGGCATACAAAATGCTTACCCCATTGTTTAAAATCAATTTTCAAAAGGTTTAGTAGAGTTTATAAGAGATTTCGCTTTAATTAAGGTGTTAACACACGTGAAGTCCTTTCATTCATTTTAATATTCATTTTATTGTTCTGTTAAGTTATAAGAGATGTATCTAAATCATTAGAACCTAGGATAAAAAAATTTATTCTATTGTGAAAGGTTTTGTCTATTGTTTTTGTTTTCATTAGAAGAAACAGAATATATAGCATTTATATGGGTTGAGTCAAGAAGTGCAGACCTTAGTCTTTATAATTGGTATCATTGGAATAGTCTATAAAACACTAGAGATTTTTTTTTTTTTGTCGGCGTGGTAGATTATAAGAGTTTAGTAGTTTTAGTTTCTCTTAATTCTAATGATGTAATTCATAATCTTATTTATTCTAATGAATAAATTGCGAGGAATTACATATTTCAAGGGGAATAATGTAACAACCAAAATAGTAATAAGTAATTTTAATTAATTAAATTTGATAATACGTAAAATAAATAAAAATATATATATTCCTATATTCAAGACAATGGTATATAAAAATATACATCAAATATGCTTTCATGATGGTTTTTTTTCTCAAATATCATAATATTTTCAAATAATCACTAATTCCAAAATAACATTTAAATTAATATTGTTTTATATTAAAAAATTTAATTTTAATAGAAATTTATTAATTGGATTATTGTTTTATAAAAATATAATAATTGAATAACTAAAATTGAAAATTATAAGTAAAAATATAGAATATATTTTATGTATATTTAATGAAATGGTTACTTATAATATCCTTAATTAATTATTTTTTATGAACAATGTAGATTAAGATTTATTAGAAATAATAATTGTCTAAAGTATATTTTAGTTGTTTAAATTGAATTAAAATGATATAATTTATCTAAAATAAATAAATTTTGAATGTTCATAATATAGTAATATGTTTTAAAAAAATATAAATACATGAAATATGTTATTTTTTAAAATTATAAATATATATAATATAAAAAAAGAATTTATAGATGTATAAAAATGGACACATTTTGTTTAAATATATATAATTATATTAATTTTAAAAAATAATTCAATGAATACCAAAAAAATAATTTGATACATTTGATATATATATATATATATATATTAAACATGGAAATATAAATTATATGTTTTATGACAATATATCAATTTCTCAAAATGGGATTTAATGTATATGTTTAAAAATACATATAATTACCATTTAATATATATATGTTCTATTTAATTAATATATATATATATAATTATATGTTTTTAAATATATAATTTCCAGGTTTATTTATATATAATTTATTATTTAATTAAAATTAAAAATGTGATAGGATATGTTTTAAAAAATGGGATATATTTAAAATAAAATAAATAAAAAAATTATCTATCTAATGTTACATAATGTAATATTGAAAATAAAAATTTGAGAATGAGATGTGATTAAAAGAGAGAGATACATGACTTAATGACAGAGCAAAGGAAAATATTAGTTTAAAAAGTGAGAATAAGATGATTTAAAAGAAATGATGATAATTAAATATAATATAATTTAAGAGGTGATTCAAATAATAAAATTATGTGAGGAAAATGAATAAGGAATGTTTGAATAATGATAAAAATGATTGAAAAAAATATATTATATTTTTATAATTGCATTATTGGTGATATAAAACCATATAAAACAATGAATACATGTGGTTGTGTTTTTAGGGTCATATCTTTGTTTTGTTTTAAAAAGTAATAATCTTAATAAATTTTCTTCTCTCATAAGCTTATAGAGCCAAAAAATATTTTTATGAATATTTTTAAATCCTCCTCCAATATTAGAAGACATGATCCGAATCAATTATTTGGTTATGATCATAAGCAAAAAGTATAATTCCTCCCCAATACATTTTATACTAGAAAATAATGGTTATTTATGTTTAAAATTTAAATTTTTAAAAATCACATAAGGGTTTAATCTGTTTTATGATTGATTTCACCATGATATATATAAGTATATATACAATTATATACATACTTATTCCTTTGTTTTAATAATTTCTAAAGAAAAATATTTGTTTTAAATTTTTGATTTGGGGGATTATTTAAAATACATTAATTCTTGTGGACTTATGGGTTTATTTTTGTTACTAAAATTAAAATTATTTTACTATGTGGTACATTTATATGTGTCTATATATGTGCATATAAGACTAAAAAAATTTCTAAATATATATGATAAGGGTTTTGTTTTAAATTCTATTTCTATGCCTACAGTTTTTAATGTAATGATTTTATTTGAGATCAATATATATAGTTTGAAATGATACACACACACACAAATATATATATTTATATGTATATATACATGTACCAATATAACTTTCTGTTTTTCAAAAAATTTATATGATCATGATTTTGTTTTAAATTATATCATTATGATGATATTTTGTTATGTGATTATTTATTTTTGTCATAGAGATTGATTATGTTTTCAAACCATCATTTTATGAATTAGGTTATATGATTTATATTAATGAATATACATATATATAAGTTATTTATATAGTGGGATTAATATATTATTTTGTAACCTGTATGAAAATGTTATAAATTTGATCTTAATGTATACTTTTATGGTTTATATTAATGTGGAAAATGAAAATATTTATCAATTTATGTGATTCTCCGAAACAAGTAAATATTTAATTTTATAAATTATATCTACTCCCCATGAATGTCATGCATAATTTGGTATGGAAATTATCAAACTCATATGTGGAATTCCATTTATTTTTAATCACGTATGAAATGTTTTTATTATAAATATTATTTATAACTTTTAAAATAGTCTAGTGATTTTTACGCATGGAATTCTCTAAAAAATGGTTTTATAAGAGCTTGTGAATATTTTGACAACATATTATTATAAAGGTTATTTTAATTTAATGAATATACTTTTACATATGTATTTTTGAAATTTTTTGGGTTATGATTGAAAATGGTAGGTCCATTAATTGTGTTTTATAAAATCTGGCAATAGTATAATTAATATAATGTTATGGGAAGTGAACCCAAAAATAATAAGTGGATTTTCGTCTATTTGAGTTGTCACTAGCATACTATTGGTTTTATTATAGCCTCCCAAGTGTCATTATAGACCCAAAAAATATATTATTTTTGATGGAGAAACCCCAATGACCTTATAAAATATAATTATTTTAGGAAATTGATGTTTTTTAAATTATATGGATTAAATTATTTTTATAAAACTATATTCATATATATATATATATATATATATATATATATTAAATCCTTGAAAGTAATTTAAAATATTTTATAATTGTTTTAAAAACCTTTTACTAGGTATAAAAATTCCCACCCCGTGTTTGGCTATAATTTTTCTATAGGTTTGGTAGAGTTTCTGGTAGCATTTTCATTAATTATAGAGTTAGTGCAAGTAAACTAATTTGTTTCATTTTACTTTTATTTATAAGTATTTGTTAAATTTTCAGACATATTTTTAAATCTCGAGAACCTAGATGAGAGAAGTATTTCTATTGTGAAGTCTGTTTTGTGTCATTTCTTTTTATTTTATTAAAAAATACACAACATTTATATGAGCTAAGTCTATATGTGTGGGTCTGGGTCTTTATAATTTGTATCTGGTGAATTAATACAACATGGTCGGTGATTTCATTATTTAATAATAAAATGAGAAGATAATAGATTTATGATGCATATACTATAAAACCATCAACATTCAAATATATATTAGATACTAGAGTTGTCATGAATCATTGGATAAGAGTTATGTATAATGTATAAGTGAGAAAAAAATATGATAGTGAAGAAGTAATATTACATCATGAAAATTCCTCCTTTAGAACCTCCTTAAGGATATTAGAAGGGATATTTTTCATGAGACCATAAGTCTAATAATGTGGTAAGGGGTAAGGGGGAGGTAAATTGGTAGAGGTTAGATGAACAAGAAGGATTAATGTTAGGAAAATTTGAGATGGAGGGACCCTCCATTATAATTGATATTAGGGGTAACAAGAACATTATACAATTAATACTATATAATAAATTTCTTATATGATTTATGAAATAAAAAAGGATACAATATCATTGGATATGGAATTTTCAAAGGGATATAATATGTTTTTTTCTTTGTTCATGATTTTTTTTATTAATAATTTAATTAATTTTTTTATTCATGGAAAAATAATTTTATCTAATGAAAATCTATTCACAATCATTCCATTGAACACATCAAAAAAAGATTCCAATTGGAACGAAGTATGTTAATATATCTTATACGAATTGTAATTACCAATAGGTATCATGAAATTAAATAAAATTACAAAATTATATTTATTACGGGATCAACTTAACATAAACAATTTCCAAAGAACAAATCATGAATAAATCACTTGAAAACTCATTTAAACCCATGAGAAAAACACATTCAAAAATCGAAATACCATTTTTTTTGTAAAAATACCTTTTAAAAAATATTTATATCATTCACATAATAATGAAAACAGGTTATTAAAAAATTAAAATTAATACATAAAAAGGAAATATTATAGTAACATGTTTCATGAAGGATGGAGAAATATCGCATGCCATAAATAAATATATATATATATATATTATTGAATTTCATAAAATAGACATTTAACTGGATTTAAAAAGGAAATAACATTACATAACACATGAAAAACTCTCCATTTCAAAAAACATGAGGTAATTTAAAACAATAATAACCATATAGATAAATTCTCAAAAACCATTTAAAAAAACATGAACATAAAATATATGTATTTAGAAGAAAAAATATATAAAATATTAAAATCATATTTTTCATTAATGATCCCTTACATGGTGTTAGAATTCCTTCAAATGTGCTAAGACCTCTTATATAATGGTTTGAAGAGTGTCCTTAATTTATAACAAGAATATACACATGTTTAAAAATTTATATGATCTATCTTTTTAATTGATGTGAACGCCATCAGATACACTACTAAACCTATAGAAAATGGATTTTAAAATAATGGGTGATCATTTATAATACCATGTGACGGGTTTTGAAGATGATAAAAAAATATTTTAAAATATTATATATATATTAATGTAGGTTTATAAAAATTCAGAAATCTATTAAATTTATTAAATATTAATTTCATTAAATAAATTTATTTCAAAAGGTCATTGGGATATCTCTATCAAAATAATATTTTTTAGTTGATCATTTATGATACATAGAAGACCATAATAAAACCAATAGGCATCTAGTCATCACTCATTTAGTGAAAAGTCCCACTAAAATATATGGGTATACTCCCCAAAATAAAACATTCATTATTCCCATTAAAATTTTTAGAATACTATTTTCCCAAACCCTTCTTTTTAAATATTTACCCAAAAAATCACAAAAATACATACATAATTTTTATTATTTACAAGAATATAACATATCTTATATCATATCATTGACATGTTCATGATTGTTTTTAATTTTTTAGTATAATCCCATGGAAAACAATTTGAACACTTATTTAAAAAATATAAACAAAATTAATGGTAAAATATGTGAACACATGATTAAAAATTCATGGAATGCCACTTATAATTTAGCTAATGCCAATACCTAATTATACATGACATACCAAGGGTTCTAGTAAACTTTTTAACATTAAATAATAAATTTTTTAGGATTAACACTTAAAGTGAATACTATTTTCGTTTGACAAATATATATAAATCATAAATTGAAGGATTCAGAACAAAATTATTACCATTTTATGTGGATATGGAAGAAAAATATCAATACCTATTTAAAAGTAAATTGATATAAATATATGTATATACATAAACAAAAAAATATAATACCATATACATAAAATGATGTTTAAAAAAATAAATCTCTTTGATAAACATAAACAATCCTTTTACAAAATATATTCTTGGAGATACAATATAAAATATTACCATTAGCTTATAAAAGTATTTAAAACTAAAAGTTATCCAGGTACAGGTAGACACACACACACACATATCTCTATGTGTGTTTGTGTATCTTTGTAAAGAGTATAAATTGATCAACATTAAATTCCAGACTTTACAAACCATAAGCATAGAAATAAAATTTTAAAAAAACATATCATATATATTCTGAAAAATGGATAGTCTTATATGTATATATATATATACACACTTATACATCTACATATTTTTAAAATAAAGATAATTTTTTTAACAAAAATAAACCGATAAATCAAATGAATGAAGGATTTATAATGAATCCCAGAAATCATAAATTCAAAACAAATATTTTTCATCACAAATTCATACAAAAAAGAATAGGTATGTTTATAATTATACACATATATATATATATATATATATATATTTTAAATTGACCATAAAACCAATTGAACCATTACATGATTTTATAAAATTTAAATTGTAAAAAAAATAAAACCCAGTTGCTAATAAAAAATTAAGTGGGGAGGAAATCAACTACTTGATTACGAATATAACCAAATGAGTAGTCTAGATGATGTATTATAATCATGGAATAGGTGTTATCCAAATTTATAAAAAAAAATTCAGGTGTCGTAATCTTCTTAGAGAAGATAAGTTATTATTATTATATTTTTAAAAAATAAGGAAATTAATTTAAAACATATTTTGGAATTAGAAATTATTTAAAAATTTCATCAGATTTGAAAACAATCAAAATTTTCATTAAAGCATATTTGATAAAAAAAATTATATAGAATTATTTACAATAGTTGAATTTATATAATTTCAATTATTTTACTGATTAAATTTTTTTGTTAATTTAAATTACTTATAAATATTTTGGTTGTTATATTCTTACCAATTTGAAATAATTACATCCTCATATTTCATTTGTCATAAAAAAGAGTTATGAATTTTTTATTTAATAATTAATAAAAAATATAATTGTTGACCTCCTACAATCAACTTCTTAGATGATAACTTCTAATCTCCAATGTTTTCTAGATTATTCCTTTATACCAAATGTAGACCTTGAACCCACACTTGTAGATACAATAATAACAAATGATTTTTTTCTAAAAGATAACATAATAATACACTGTACTTTATAAAATCAATAACCTTTTCTAGAAAACGATTTAGAGGAGTAGAAAACCCATAAATTACATCTATGTGTATAAAAATAATTACAAAACAGGTAATTATATTCATCTTCAATTTCACCATAACTAACCATTAATATTTTATTGACTCTAGGGAAATAACATTTAAATAAACATTTGTTGACCACAAAAGATTAGTAAGGTATATAAAGAGAGAAATTGTTAATCCTATTAAAACATGAAAATCTATTAATGCCACTTTTTGCGAAAACACATAATCATGCATAGAAACATTATGCCGTTTCCATGGGTGAATATTATCCTATCAATATTAAATTAACACTTATAAATCTAATAAAATTTTGATATACATCCATCTATAGAAAACCCAATTCACTAGAGAGCTATAATGGGTCTCACCCCTCAGATATTGATCTATAATGGGATCAACCCATCATATTTTGAGCTATAATAGGACTCAACCTTTAATATATTGACCTATAATGGACTCAACACATAACAAACAATGTAAAATTAACATATCATTAATTAAACTCTTGATAAATCATTTAAACAGATGAAAGAAACCACTTTTGAATATCAAAATACCCTATTCTTATAAAAAGTACCTTTACAATATAAAATCTATGAACATAATAATGAAATAATAAAATAATAAAGTAAAATTAAAAACATATAAATAATGGTTTAATGTAATAAGATTTCATGAATGTGGGATAAATCTCTTATACTGTATATATATAATGCATTTCGAATTTTGTTTATAAAAGATACATTTAAAATGTTTTCAGAAGAACGTCCCTTCAATAACACATGAAAATGATCCATTTTCAAAACAACATACGAAAAATTAAAACATTAATAACTATATAAATAAATTCATAAATTTTTTATACAACATGAAAATAAATATAAATATTTATAAGAATAAATCATTAAATATTTAAAATAATGTTTTAGTTAAAGTGTCTATTACATCAGGTCAAACTTCTTTAAAATGACTTTAGAACTATTGTATAATGGATTCAATAGTTTTATTAATTCATTAAATAAAAATACTAATTTATATAACACATTACCAGATATTACTATAACATTTTCCACCCATTAATTTAAAATATTATTTCATTTCCATTATTTCAGGTTCGTTCATTTCATGGTTTCCAAGGTCTGTATATTTTTTTTCTCCTTTATCACATTGAAATAAGAATATAGAAGTGCTAATATATATAAATTTAGGTCATTTTAAAAAATTAAAATTAAAATTATTGTTTCCTTGATTTCCGTAAAAGAGGAACGAAAAATCATCACAAACGAAGGTGGTTAATTAACGCACCACAGACTGTGATTTTTTTTTCTTTTTGAATAAAATGAATAGATAGAGATTTTCTGATGCATATACCATAAAAATTATAGAATACAAATGATAATAATGTTTTGATGAATCATTGCATATGTTATATGGATAAGGTATAAGTGATAAATAATTTTAAAGTGAATAACGATGAATATAACCTCTTGAGAATTCCACATTGAGAACCTCCATAAGGATAATGGAAGTAGTTTTCCATGAGATTAGAAGCTCAATAATGCATAAATGTATGAGGATGTAGTTTTTCCAAGTTATTCTAAACAGTAAGGCTTAAGGAAATGATGTTTTTTGAAGTTGGGAGACTCCTTTTATAATTGTGGTGGTGAGTAACGTAGAAAGTATTGAAATTAATAAAATATAATAAATTTATTAATGGGTTTAAGACATCCAAAAGGTTTCCATGTCATTAGAAATTCCATTATAGATGTACTAATATAATTTTTCCCTTTTTATAGATTTCTTTATATTTAAAAAATTTAATAATATATTATATTCAAGGAATAATAAATTTTTCAAGTGAAAAAATATTCACATCATGTCTTTGAACAGATCAAAAACATTCCAATTCAAATTAAAATTTTTAAATGATCATATAAATATTATAATAACCTATATAAATCATGAATTGACATTAAAATATGAAATTATATTTATTTTAAGATTTTTTAAAATCATTAATTTTATTTATTCATAAATTAAAGATTTAACGAATCAGAGTTGATAAAGACATTAAAGTAATTATTTACTAACTATATAATAAAAATAAAATTCTTTGAAAAATATAATTTTGTTATCATTCGAAAGACTACACTTGATTGGAAAACTCTTCGGGATAACATCATACAAATTAATTGTTTTAATTTTTGTAAAAGATACATTTAAAAAAGAATCCAAAAGATTGTTTCTTACACAAGACCTGAAAATGATCCATTTTCAAAAAAAAATTAAAAAATTAATTACCCTATAAATATATTCATAATAAAATTTGAAAACAATTACATAATTATAATGATTAAGATGAATAAATATTTAAAATATTTAAAATAATTTTTTACTTAAAGAGTACCTTACCTCATGTTCATCATTTTTAAAATGTATTAAAATATTTTTTCTAATGTTTTTAAGAGTTTTATGAAAATCATGTTTATAAAACCTTACATGATCTTACTATAACATTTTTATCCATTTATTAATAATATATTGTCATATCAATTTTTTGGGTGAGTTCTTTTAAAGGTTTCCCTGGATGGTTTATTTATTGTATTCCTTGTTAAAAAGAAAAAATAATCCAAAAGTATTAACATGTTTAAATTTAGTTGATCTTTATTAGTTGATGGGGATTTAATATTTCCATAATTTTGGTAAATGGGAAATAAAAAATAATCATCCACGAAGGAGATGGATAATACACCACCGACAATGATGTTTTTCTTTAAGAATAAAAGGAGAATATTAGAGATTTTTTTTAATATACCATAAACAAAAAATCATTACATTATAGAAATTATAATAGGGTATTCATGAAAAATTGGAAAACAGGTAATGATAAGGTAGATGTGAGAAATAATTTAGAAGATATGAAAAAAAATATTTCCTTATGGAAATTTCTCTTGAATCCCTCTTTAATGATATTGGAAGTGGTATTTTTCATAGACCATAAGTAGTAGAATATGTAATGGGATTATGAAGAGAAAATTTTTCTTAGTTTAGTTGAGAAATAAGGCTTCTGGTGATTAAAAGGTTACGAGGGAGCTCATTTTATAATTGTGGTTAAACGTAAGATAGAATATACACAAATTATTAAACTTTAATCAATTTATTTTATGTTTTAAGAATACATAATGGTCCCAAAATCACTAGATATCCCATTTTAGAAGGATTATTATAATATTTTTATTTTTTCTTGAATTTTTTTTATTTCTAAATAATTTTAAAAAATATTTTATTAATGAAAACTATTTTTTTGAAATTAAAAAATTCGCACAATCATGACTTTTAATACATCAATAAAATTTTCTAATTCAAATTAAATTCTTCACTTTGTATTATACATTTTAAAATTACTTATAGAAATCATTAATTTTATTAATTATATAAAAATATATTTCTTTTACTATTTTTAAAAATATATTTCTTTTACTATTTTTAAAAATCATTAACATGATTTCTTCAATAATGAGATATTTACTAAATCATAATTTTTTAAGCCATTAAAGTAATTATTTATTTCCTAAATATGAAAAATATTATTATTTTAAAATGATAATATTATTATATTTTTAATGAAAATTATTTTTAAAAAATACTATTTCATATCATCATATTAAAATATTTCACTTATTCAACATTATAGTGTGAACAAGTTGTCATTTATTTTTATAATATATTATAAGGGGACTAATGTCATCGTCGTGGATCCAAAGTGTCCAATATTCAAATCAAAACATGATAATGGATCAAAATTGCTTATATAAGATGTTTTATCCAAATTATCATTCATTTTATAATTATTATAATTTTAATTCATACATTTTATTTATTTTTCATATGCTTGTACCTACAATCCATCTACATTGCATTAGAATTAATGTAAATTATTTCATATAAAAAAATTAAAAAATAATTTATTTTCATAAAAAAATTTAATTATGTTCAAAATATAATTCTAGAATCATTAATTATTTATATTCACTCAAATAAATTTCACAATAATATCCAAATTTTGTTATTTTTTTCATTCCATGTGCAAGAATTTCTCATAAATTTGGACAAGAATAATGTTATATAACAACCAAATTTGAAATTAATAGTCATAAAAATCATTATTACATAATAATTAATGAATAACCAAATTCACTCCTCATCATCCCTTACCACATTATTGAGCTCATGGTCCAACAAGAGATCCCTTTCAAGGGCCTTATGAATGTAACATCCCATGTAAATAAAGAATAATAAACTTTCATATATATTAATATTTTTGAACGAAATATTAATTTTTCTTTAAAGGGGTTTCTATGTTCGATAGCGTACCAGATATGCAACAACGAGTTTCTTTGAAATCTTACGTTGCACACTAAGAATATAATAATATTATTTTAAATGGTAGTTAACTCCTAGTATTTGTATTGATTGGAATGAAAAAAACTTACTAAAATATGATTTTACATTTTTGTTAAATGTATTTACATTAATCCAATAAAAACTTAGATGCTTAAAATGTGAATGAATCTAACTTTAATCATAAATTACATTAAAGGCCAATTTATGCCTTTTAATAGAGAACCCTATTTAAATCTATATTTGGTCACATTAATAAATTCTATTTGACTGAATAAAATCTTTTTTTTTGAATGGGGACATCAAAATTTACTTTGTGTAAATTTTTGGAATTTTTTCGATAAAGTTCATTTTTTTAATGAATAGTGAATAATATAGTATTTAAATTAAAAATGGTGTTTTAAAATAATTTATTTATATGGTTATATTATCTATTTAATTTGTTTTAAAGTTTAATTAGAATATATTTTTACCATTCAATCCAATGTTGGTCATTGGAATTAATTTCACTTTGAAATTGGACATAAAAAGTGTCAATCTTTTGATAGTTATTGTTTCTTAAAAACAGGCTATTTGTTTTAACAACGGGAATTAATTTTAAGTCAATTAACGCTACTTCAATTAATTTTATTTGGAAAAATATAAATCATTATTGAATTCAGAATATCAAATAAATTTTAGGCTGAATTTTTGGTATTTTTCTGAAAAACATCATTTTTTGATGAATAGTGAAACCACTTAGTAGTAGTTAAAAAAACTGACTTTTTCTTTTAAATGAAATTCACCACATATGTGAATTGAATTTCTAAAATCTAACATACATGTTTGTTATTATTAAGTAAAATGTAGTTCAATAATATAAAATAATATTTTGGTGAATAGTAACTTTTGACTTTTTACTGTGGTTAAAGGTAAATATGGTAATTTATGGTAAAAAGAATATTATAATAATTCAAAATTACCATAAAACTTTTCCAAACCTTATTTTATGAGTCATTTACGACCATGGTAATCATTGGGTCGATTTTGGGACCACATGGAGTCACATGGGAGTGATAATGACACATTAGATTAATTAACTTAAAGTAAAGGAAAAAGTGAAAAAAACAAATATCTTTTAGTAAATTAATTTTTACAAGGGGTTTTATAAATTATCATTTATACTATAAATATTTATTAGAAATATAAAAAACTTTAGTACATCTTGGTATTTTATTATAATTTTTAGACATATAATAAATTAAATTATTTATGACACAATAATGATGTAGTGTTTACCTCATTAATAAATCATTTAATTAAATAAGATTATTAATATTAAAATAACATTCAAAACCTATCAAATTATTATTGTATGATTTTATTTCTACCATGAGTCATCTTATCTTCAACTATAATGTTTTTTGGACCTTTAAAAACCGAATATCATTTTATAATAAATCAATATTTTCACTCTTTCCTAAAGTTCCCCTCCTCACCCTTATAAAAGGAGACCATTTATATCCTATTACTCACACCTCTCAAGCCTTTTGAATCATCCAAAATATTCCCAATTAATCTATCTACATCCCTAACTTAAACCTAGAAGCCTTACCTTAGGTATAATGCACTTCAACAAACCATTTTGGTTCAAACCAAAGGAAGTTACCCAAATTAAAGGTAACAGTTTCTCATAACATCTTTTCTTTTATTTTACATATCTAACCCCTAAACTCTTTTTATTCCTTTATTTTATAACAAAAATAGTATACTAAATATACTAGGATATTTTTATGAGATTTATTCGAACTACACATCCACACACCTCCATCTAATGGGTGAAGAACATATTGTTTCTGTGGATGGAAAACTAACGCCGCTCAAAAAGATTATTGTTCGATTATCTCCTACCACCTAACATGGTGGACATTATGATAATACTGTATTTTTATATGATATATATTATGTTTATTTTTTCTTTATGATTCTATATTTTCCATTTACATCATACCTTTATGGTTTCCATAATTTGTAATCCAGATAATTTCATTTTAGGAAGTGTGGACTACCGCCCCCTCAAAATGATATAACTCGTTCATACCATACGTGGGACGTATAAATAATGAATTTAATTATATTATATTATATTATACTATAATTATAAAATATTGATATATCATTATGTTTTAATTCCATTAAAATAATAAATAAAAACAGAAGTAACATTCATGTGTACGTACGGCTCAGCGTCTCCATAAATATCATTTTGGTTATAATTAACATTTGAATATGTGAACACCTTGTAACTATATGGTGTTCATTTTTTACACTAGTACCATATATCGACCAAACAAATGTTATTAACTTAAATGATTACATAATTTTTATAAACTGGTAATATGTGATATAAATGGAATAATAAACATTAAAAAATTTCTTAAGCAAGTAGAAATTAACATTAGTTTATTATTCAGGATATTAAAGAATGAATGCGTCATGTCAGACTTGATGTAAGGGAATTCATCTCAATCTCCTTTCATTTAGGTATATTTTGTTTTAATACCCAACTATATTTTATACACTGTATAATCACCCTTGACGTTTCAAAGAGAATATATTTTTTACCAAGAGTTTTACTAAACGACAAAAAGTAATGTTTTCTTAACAGAAGCTGTGACAACGACCTTTCCGCCATTGCCAATATTATTTTTTCCTTGGATTTCTTAACAAGATGTAATGGATTTTAAGGAAAATAAATAACATGTACTATGTTATTTAATTTGGTATTAAAAATGGTTTTGATAATGGATTTGTTATGTCAATATCTTTATGTGATATTATGACAAACCTTCTTTTTATTACAACTTAAACATGATTTATTACATAAAACATTACTTGATACAACAAAGTTGATCGAGATGATTAGTTTATTTGTGTCTTATGATAATTACATAAAAACATATAACATGAAATACTACATATTTATTGAAAACATCATTTACATAACCACTAAATTCCGTCGTGCGTAGCATTGCATTGGATAACCTGAGGACCTAGATAAGAAAAGGGTGAGCTATAAAGACCACTAAGGGAATACACATGGAATAAAATGAGGAGTAAAATACATGTTATACAATAGGAATATCAATATAGAATAAGAAAAACATGAACATAAAGGCATGATAAAGCATGATAATCATAACATGGAAATGTGGCAATAACGCTTAACATGTAATTAGCATGAGCCAAGGCCCATTGCACATGGAGCATGAGTAAATCCTCATTGCACATGAAGAACGAGTAAACCCTCATTGAAATTGAATAATCCTGAGTCAACACTCATTGCACATAATGTATCATGATACTATACTTTACCCAATGCATTGGAGCGCTATAAGGGGGCACCCTTCTTAAACATTTCATTTCATGCATAAGTGTGCCACATGGATCATAAAACATGGATTCATAAAACATAATCATTTATTCCACGATAAAGGAATGTGGAATTCATACATGAAACATTATAATCAATAAGTAAATGTGCATAATGGTGAATACCCTTGATGGATAAATGGGCATGGTATCCACTACACAATGGCATTGGCTTAGAAAATCGGTGCGATTTCGGCAGCGTAACGACGTGACATAAGAATTCATAAAAATGATTTATGAGGGATAAAGGGGTTACTAATCATATTTAAATGTAATTAACAGTAAGTAGGTCATATATATACATGTCCCAACTATTTAAATGGAATTTAGATTCATGATACAAATGTACTACTTGAATGTAAAAGAGGAGAGAGAAGTTTCTTTTTGAAATTTGGCATAGTAACGGGTGTATATGTGAGGAATTTAATGAGAGAGAAAGGGGTCTCCCATAATTCAAACATAAATTGGGCAGTATGAGGTAGGTGAAATACCATACCCCAACATTCATAATTGAAATTAAAAGGGAAAAAACAACTTAAAGAAAATTGGACAAAAATGAGAAAGGAAGAAAAAAACCCTTACTTGGAAGTGTGCTTCCAAAGGCTAGAGAGAGGCTTCTGAGAGGCTTCTTGGGAGCTTGGGGCACCATGGAAGGATTCTAGAGAGAGTAGGGAAGAGGTTGGATGAACTACAAACGCTGTTAGTGAGGAGGAAGTGGGAGATTGGGTGGGTTTATATAGGAAAGGTGAGGGAATTCTTTATTATTTAGGTTTGGGACCCCTTATATTTAATTAATACAAACCAAAAACCATCCCATGGTTTATTCCCATGGTTTTTCACAAAGGGAAGAGGAAAAAATTATTTTATAAGGCCAAAGTCCTAACTTCTTAAAATATTAGGGTTGCTTATTTGGAGGTGAGTCACACTCCCATGGAAATTAATTTAAAAAGGCAAGGTGTTTAATAAGTCTTGAGGGGTCCATTAATTCGTTGAAAAGTAATCCAAACAAACCCAAACACAAATTATTTTAATGGTAAAACATATATTGGCCGAAAATAAATATTATTGTATTTTATTACATCACTATTGGGACATTATGATGTCATAAAACACATTATATATTTAAACGGTATTTAATTTTTACTCTAAAATTTGACTGTCTCAGAAAATAATGACAAATTCACCGTTGGATAATTTCGACCTCGTGATTCCAAAAATAACATTTATTTTATCTAAATAATTTTCTAAATATGTTAATTTTAACTTTTAAAATAAAAACCGACATTTATCGAAAATTCACGGGTTTTGACAAAAATGGCTTTCATACCTTAATAAAAATTATAATTGCATTCATACAATTATATGATCATTTATATATAATAAAATTAATCTAATAATTATATTAATAACATTTTATTAAAATATTATTTAATTAAAAAATCCCTTAATTTAATAAAATAGATTTCTTAAATAAAAAATAACTAAAAACACTATTTGTACATTTAAAACTATTTACAATGTATCAATAATGATAAGAAATTATATTCATTATTATATGAAAAAATAATGTACATGAACATAGTACTATCAATTAGTTATATAACACCTTAAAACAACCGCATAAGACCTAAGTGTAAGGTGTGTGATGGTGACAGACTCTTGGGCTGGCTCGGATAACATCGCTTGAGTGGTAATTTCTATCAACATCCACTTTTCCCGTAGAAGGTCCCCTTCGAGCATGACATGATGAAGCTCAGCTTGGGATTTGTCAAGAGCGAAGCCCAAGGATGCCACCTCTTTTCTGGGCTCTGACAAATGGGCTTCATATGGAGCAAGTCTACTGGATGAGGCCATCACTTCTTTTGTCTGAGTAAATTTGGATTTGTTAAAACCCTATATTTATACTAATCATGTGATCACTATTCAAAGACTATATTATAAATGGTCAAAATTCATTAACATAAAAAAATGATGTTGAAATTTTATATAAACATAAAGAGACATTTATTTAGATCAAGTGAGATTTCCATTAATGAAACTTTGGGTCATTACAATATTCCCCCGTTAAAAAATTTCCCTCTCAAAATTTTCCTTTTTCTACACTAAAATAGATGTGCGTAACTCAGCTTCATCATTTCCTCCAATTCCCATGTCACTTCTTCATACTTTTGGTTTCTCCACAACACCTTGACGAGGGGCATTGTCTTATTTTGTTGAACTTTTTCTCTACGATCTAAGATCTTCACTGGTTTCTCCTCATAAGAAAGATCATCTTCCAATTGTACCACCTCAGAAGAGAGTACATGTGAAGGGTCCGGTATGTACTTCCTTAATAGGGATACATGAAAGACATCATGTACTTTGGCCATAGTAGGTGGAAGTGGTAGTCGATAGGCCACAACCTCGACATGATAAAGAATATCGAAGGGGGCGATGTACCTTGGACTTAACTTCCCTTTATTTCCAAACCTCATGACCTTATTCTACAGAGATATGTGTAGAAAAACAATATCTCCAACATTAAACTCAAGGTCTCGTTGACGATTATCTGCATAACTCTTTTGTCGACTCTGGGCTACCTTGATATGCTGGTGAATAGTTTTCACCCTCTCCACCATTTCCTCGACCATTTCTGGTCTAAGTAGCTTACGTTCACCGACCTCATCCCAACATGTTGGTGTTCTTCCCCTTTTCCCATATAGGGAGTCATATGGTGCCATTTGGATGCTCGAGTGGAAACTGTTGTTATAAGGGAACTCAACCAGAGGGTGATGTTGATCCCATCCTTCATTAACGTCCATTGAGTATTCTCTAAACATATCCTCAAGTGTCTGGATAGTCCACTCGGATTGGACATTAGTTTGAGGATGATAGGTTGTACTATAGTTCAGTTCAGTATTCAGAGAATGTTGAAGACTCTTTCAAAACATAGAGGTAAATCATGGATCTCAGTCAGACACAATAGATAGTGGTACTCCATGAAACCTTACCACTTCTCTGATATATATGTGCCAGTTGATCCAATGAAAAATCCTCCTGAATAGCAATGAAGTGTGCAGTCTTAGTAAGACGATCCACACCAACCCAGATTGCATTGTTGCCTTTGGATGTCCTTGGAAGTCCAGTGAAAAAGTCCATGGTGATGTTCTCCCATTTCCGTTCTGGTATGGGCAATGGTTGCATCTTCCCCTTAGACTTCTACCTCTCTGCCTTCACTTGCTGACACACCAGGCACTTTGATGTATATTCAGCAATCTCCTACTTCATATTATCCCACAAAAATTTTTCTCGGAGATCTTGATACATCTTTTTGCTCCCTGGGTGAATAGAGAAATTTGAACTATGTGCATTATCCAAAAGTTCCTTCTTCAGCTCCGGACTTGATGAAACACATAGTCTTTTCCCAAACCGCACAATTCCTTCTTCATTGACATTAATCCTTGAGGATTTACCTTTTTCGATAGCTTCCACTTTTTCTTGAATTCCTACATCATCTTTTTTAGCATCCTTTAACCTTTCCAAAAGAGACGGTTGAGCAATCATTTTTGAAAGGATTGATGATGTTCCCTTCTCTATGATTCCCATGTCCATTTTCATCAATTCTAAGATGATTGGAACCTTCTCAATTCCCATAATTGATAGAATCACTGGATCTTTTCTACATAGGGCATCTTCCACCTTGTTCACTTTCCCAGGGTGGTAATGGAATGAACAGTCATAAACCTTGATGATCTCTATTCATCTTCTCTGGCGCATATTAAGATCTCTCTTTGTGAATATATATTTAAGACTCTTATAGTCAGTATATATCTCACATTTCTCCCCATAGAGATAATTCTGCTATATTTTCAAGGCAAAGATCACCCCTGCCAACTCTAGATCATGCGTTGGATAGTTTCGATCATGAATTTTCAACTTCCATGAGGCATAGGATGTAACTTTATCATTCTGCATCAACACACATCTTAATACATTCCTCTAAGCATCACTGAATACCACAAAAAGTTCCCCACTTGTGGGTAAAGTGAGCACATGTGCAGTGATAAGCCTCCATTTCAACTCCTTGAAGCATTACTCGCATTCATCACTCCAAGAAAACTATACTCCCTTTCGAGTTAGCTTGGTAAGAGGGTTGGAAAATCATTTGAAATTTCTCACAAATCGACAATAATATCTAGCTAACCCCAAGAAGCTACGGATATTTGTTACTGATGTTGTCCTCGTCTATCTCTCAATTGCATCTATTTTGGAAAGATCCACAGATATCCCATTGCTTGTGATGATATGGCCCATGAATGAGACCTCCTTTAACCAGAACTCAAACTTTCTGTACTTTTCATAGATCTTCTCCTTGTGCAAAGTCTATAGTAGATTTCTTAAATGCTCCTCCTGATACTCCTTTGTTTTGGAGTATATTAGAATTTCATCTATAATGACTACCACAAATTTGTCTAGGTAATCTCTAAAGACTCTATTCATCATGTCTATGAAGATTGCAGGAGCATTGGTGAGTCCGAAAGGCATTACTATGAATTCATAGTGCCCGTATCATGTACCAGAAGCAGTCTTGGGGACATATTCCTTCTTCACCCTTACTTGATAATATCCCGACCACAAATCTACCTTGGAGAAGTATTGTGCTCCACACAGCTGATCGAACAAGTCACCAATTCTTGGTAGAGGATACTTGTTCTTTATCGTGATTTTTTTAAGTTCATGATAATCGATGCAAAGTCGCATTGACCCATTCTTCTTCTTGAAGAAGAGGACTGGTGCACCCCATGGTGAAGAACTTGGGCGTATAAACACTTTATCTAGATTCTTCTGTAGTTGTTTCTTCAGCTCTTCAAGCTCAACAACAACCATTCTATATGGAGTCATGGATATTGGTAAAGCCCTTGGTATAAGTTCAATTGAGAATTCAATATCTCTTATTGGAGGAAGACTAGGAAGTTCCTCGGGAAACACTTCAGCAAATTCTCTCATAATAGGAATTTCCACAAGGTTGGTTTCTTCCTTGGACTCAATCATATGAGCTAGATACGCGTGCTCCTAGGGCAGTAATATCCATGCTTGAGATGATGGAGATAAAAGAGATTCATCTTCCTCCTTACACTTGTAATGAATTGGGGGTCGATTCACTATATGGAGTGTGATTTCCCTCTCCCGATAATTTATGTTGGATCTATATAAAGAAATACAATCCATGCCAAGAATTGCATCAAATTCCACCAAAGGGAGTATGAAGAGGTTCGCTGGGAAATTCAATCCACTGATTATAACTGGGGAGGACTTATATTCATGGGATGCAATGATTTCCCCATTTTCCGTACTCACCAACATACTCACTTCCATGATTTGTGGTGGTGCTGGGATTGTTCTACTAAACATTCGAAATATAAAAGAATGCGTATAACCTGAATCAAAAAGTATGTTCGCTATTTTTGAATTAATAACTAGCGTACCTGTCACCACTTTGTTGTCGGGGTTCACTTCGGCAGAAGTGATGGAAAAAGATCTTCCTTGCTGCCTTGGAGGTTGTTTGTTGCCTCCGAAAACCCTTGGATTGGGGAACTGATTTAAAAAATGACATAGTTCTTTGCATTTGTATCATTGAACAACATGTTGAGGTTCGAATGGAGTGTTCCTCTCCACTGTCGCAGCTGCGGGTCATTCTTTCCAACTATTAACAGCTAGGTTCCCTTCTTTTTCACACTTGAAGCATTTCATTATCCGCTTAAGGAAATTTACAGGGTGTTTCTTTCTGCACTTTTGGAAATTGGGGTGCTGGATCTTCTTAGAATTGTTGGATTTTCCATCGGCCCCCTAGTATTGAAGTCCAACTTACACTTATTATCCCCATGATACCCCTATGATTCTACGATATCCATTTCGACCTTGAGGGCACATCAAACAATTTCCTCATAGCTGTCGACGTCACGGATCGCCAATGCTTTCCGCAAGCTAGGCTTAATCCCACCAAAGAAGCGGTCAACCTTGAATTCGGGGGTAACGACAATGCCGGAAGCGTATCGTGAAAGATTTGTGAATTTTTCCTCGTACGCTCAAATAGATTCTTTGTCTTTTTTCTCAAGGGAAAGGAAGTACCTTTCCATCTTAAGCCGGAGGGTGTGCAGAAAATATTTATCGAAAAACATATTCTGGAAATCCTTCCATTCCAACGCCTCGAACTCCACCTCAGGCTTCGTATTTTTTATCAACGTCCACCATTGATATGCTTAACCCTCCATACGATAAGCCTCTAGGAGATCCTTCTCTTGTTCAGAACATTGAAGGATGTAGAAGATCTTTTCAATGAAGGTGATCCATTATTCAGCGATTGTGGGATCAGATGATCCACTAAAAGTAGGAGGCCATTGTCTCATGAAGCTATCGATAGAGACTTGTTCATTCTTAGGGGGGGGGGGGGTTTAACGTTCCTCTTGACCAATGTTTCTATTCAAAACTTTAGTTAGCTGAGATAGAAGAGTGACAAAGTTCGCGATTCCCGCCCCCATTGGATTGGGCATCTCATTAGTACAGTCATCACACTGATCTTTACAACGGTTGTCAGCCCGAGTCCTCCTATTACCGGCCATTTTCTGGAATAAAAGGAAAGTTAGGGGTAACACATAAAGGGTAATCCAAATACAAAACATGATGAACTATAAATAAACATTCATTTCCTTAACTCATTAGTCCATAGGCTTAATTCTAGGCTCTTTATGATCTACTTTCTAACATATATTCTTTGGAGAATTTTTTAATTCCCTTAATATGAGATCATTCTAATCTTGTGAATTTACAAAAGCATATCCCCCATGAGTTTTGTAACCAAGAGTATAGCAAGGATCGTTGTCGTGAATCAGTTCTCGTTCGAGTCTAGCTCAAAGCGGTGTTTTTGGGTTTTACCCCTAGGATACATCTGTGCTAGAGTCGCCTCTACTTGCTCGTATCCAGACAGGGATGAATTTTCTTGATACCCCACTTACTCAATACTCACCAAAACTTAGGGAAGTTTTTATTATACTTCGTCTTGTATCTAAGGCGTTACTAGGGTTTTCTAATCCTAGTCCCAAAAATAACTTAACCTATCCACTAATACCAACTATGACAACCCTACTTTTTATTACAACTTAAACAAGATTTATTACATAAAACTTCACTTGATAAAACAAAGAATATCAAGAGGTTTAGTGTATTTGTGGATTAGAATAGTTACAAAAAAACATAAAACAATAAATAAAACATCTTTATTGAAATATTCCTTTACATGACCGCTACATTTTCTCGTACTTAGCATTGTATGGGATAACCTGAGGACATGCATAAGAAAAGGGTGAGATATAAAGCCCAGTAAGGGAATACACATGGAATAACATGAGGAGTACAATACATGTTAGAAAATAGGCATATCAATAGAGAATAAGAAAAACATTTACATAAAGGCATGATAAAGCATGATAATCATAACATGGAAATGTGGCAACAACACTTAACACGGAATTACCATGAGCCAAGGCCCATTACACATGGAGCATGAGTAAATCCTCATTGCAAATGAAGCATGAGTAAACCCTCATTTCACATGAATTAGCATTAGTCAACAATCATTGCACAAGACGTATCATGATACTATACTTTACCCAATGCATTGGAGCACTATAATGGTGCACCCTTCTTAAACATTTCATTTCATGCATAAGTGTGCCACATGGATCATAAAACATGGATTCATAAAACATAATAACTTATTCCATGATAAAGGAATGTGTAGTTCATAAATGAGACTTTATAATCAATATGTAAATGTCCATAAAGGAGAATACCCTTGATGGATAAATGGGCATGGTATTCACTACACAATGGCATTGGATTAGAAAATCGGTGTGATTTCGGCAGCGTAACGACGTGACATAAGAATTCATAAAAACGGTTGATGAGAGAGAAAGGGGTTCCTCATCATATTTACATGTAATGGACAGTAAGGAGGTCATATAGATACATTTACCAACAATTTATGTGAATTTTAGATTCACGATACAAAAGTATTGCTTGAATGTAAAAGAGGAGAGATAAGTTCCTTTCGGAAATTCGGCATAGTAACGGGTGTACATGGGAGAAATTTAATGAGATGGAAAGGGGTCTCCCATAATTCAAACATAAAGAGGGAAGAATGAGGGAGGTTATTAACCATACCCCAACATTCATAATTGAAATTAAAAGGGCAAAACAACATAAAGAAAATTGGACAAAAATGAGAAATGAAGAAAAAAACCCTTACTTGGAAGTGTGCTTCCAATGGCTAGAGAGAGGCTTGTGAGAGGCTTATTGGGAGCTTGTTCCACCTTGGGAGGATTCTAGAGAGAGTATGGAAGAGGATGGATAAACTCCAAAAAATTTTTGTGAGGAGGAAGTGTGAGGTTGGGTGGGTTTATATAGGAAAGGTGATGGAAATCTTTATTATTTAGGTTTGGGACACCTTATATTAAATTAATCCAAACCACAAACCATACCATGTTTTTTGCCCATGGTTTTTGTAAAAGGGAAGAGGAAAACATTATTATATAATTCCAAAGTCCGAACATCTTAAAATATTTTGATTCTTATGTGGAGGTGAGTCACACTCCCATGGAAATTAATTTAAAAAGACAAGGTGTTTAATAAGTATTGAGGGGTCCATTAATGCTTTGAAAATTAATCCAAAAAAACCCAAAATTACATTATTTTAATGGTAAAACATATATTGGCCGAAAATAAAGATTATAGTATTTTATTACATCACTATTTGGTCATTGTGATGTCATAAAACACATTATATATTTAAACAGTATTTAATTTTTACTCAGAAATTTGACTGTCTCAGAAAATTATAAAAAATTCACCTTTTGATAATTTGGACATCCTGATTTCAAAAATAAAATTTATTTTATCTATATAATTTTCTAAATATGTTATTTATAACTTTCAAAATAAATTTGACATTTATCGAAAATTCACTGGTTTTGACAAAAATGGCTTTCAAACCTTAATAAAAATTGTAATTGGATTCGTACAATCATATGATCGTTTATATATAATAAAATTAATCTAATAATAATAATAATAATATTTTATTAAAATAATATTTAATTTAAAAAACCCTTAATTTAATAAAATATATATCTTAATTAAATAATAACTAAACACACCATTTGTACTTTAAAAACTATTTACAATGTATCAATATTGACAAGAAATTATATTCATTATTATATACAAAAATAATGTACATGAACATAGTACTATCGATTAGTTACATAACCCCTTAAAACAGCTGCATAAGACATAAGGGTAAGGTGTGCGATGGTGACAGACTCTTGGGGTGGCTCGGATTACATCGCTTGATTGGTAAATTCTATCAACATCCACTTTTCCTGTAGACGATCCCGTTCGAGCTTGAAATGATGAAGCTGAGCTTGGAAATAATCAAGAGTGAAGCCCAAGGATGCCACCTCTTTTCCATGCTCCGACAAATGGGCTTCATATGGAGCAATTCTACTAGATGAGGCCATCGCTTCTTTTGTCTGAGTAGATTTGGATTTGTTAAGGCCTTATATTTATACTAATCATGTGATCACTGTTCAATGGCTATATTAGAAATGGTCAAAATTCTTAACATAAAACCAATGAAGTTGAAATTTTATATAAACATAATGAGACATTTAATTAGATCAAGAGAGATTTACATTAATGAAAATTTGGGTCGTTACAGATATATTGTGATTGAAATGTGGAAATGTTTAATTTCCTTTATATTTGTTTTATGTGTTATTATTTTATAATGGTACTTGGACATTTGATGGGTGGTAACATGTTAAACCAAATGATGGGTGGTGCCATGATAAACCAAGACTGGTGGTTACGTTATAACCTCCAATGCATTTGGTCTGAAAGTCGGCCTTATGGCTATTCTATTTTGTGATATGTGTGGATGTCAACCGAATGGTGATTTCATTTAAGTATGTTTATGTCCCAATTTACCATTATATTTTATGTGTTCCTTATATGGGTTTTTTGGTAATATTTTTTTTTCAAAAGGGTATTTAGTTATCTTTTATTCAATGAAGAATATTTACTACTTCAAAAAACTGAAAATTATTACATATGTTAATGTAATTGAGGTTTACATGTTGTTTTGAAAAAACTATCAGTTTTTATTCTTTGTGTATCCCTTACTCCACTTTTTATGCACATCCCATGTTTTTGAAATGTTTTTCACATGACATAATGTGGAATAGGGTCGTGGATGGGATCAATGAAAATTCATTCTTTCGTAAAACTTTAAACTTGTAATGAATCCTTTCTTTAAGAGTTCTTGTTTTGTGAAAAACAGAGACTAAGTAGAAATGTCTACTTCATTTTTTTTGTTTTTCTGAAATGAAATGTAATAGTTATGGACTATTTCTCTAAAACTCTAAACTTGAAAATTCCTTAACGTGAATTATTCATTTAATTCCTGATTATATATTGTTTTAAGCCAGGGCCCCTATAGTTGGTATCCGAGGAAGGTTTAGTCTATTTTAGGAGTTATGGTATTATTAAATAAATGTCCATAAATTAATTTATGGTAATATTGAAATGATACAACCTTTACAGATTACCATTTTCTTCACCTAAGATATTTCTATGTTCATAATGGTTTTTTTGCAGATGAAACAAGGCAGCTATGTTTGGACAATATTAGAAGGAAGACAACCTTCCAAATCATCATCCTAGGATGGCCGGAATCGAAACTGAATAGTTTGTTGCAGTGATGGCATAGTTGACTCAGGATATAAATAGTGGTGGTATCCATTCCTGAGATCAACCAAATCAACTACAGAGGAACATGTCAGTAGTTGATCATTTCACGAGGCAACATCCCCCATCATTTAGAGGATCATCTGACCATGTTCTGGTAGAATGGTCGATTAAAGCACAAGAAAATATTTTTGATATCATGGGTTTTTTTAAACATCAAAACGTTAGTCTTGTTATTTTCCATTTTGAAGGTGAAGCTGATCAGTATTGGATGATGGTGAAAAATATCAGGGATAGTGAGGAGATTGATACTCCTGATTGTTATGAATTAAAAGTTATGTTTCTTGAGAATAATTTTCCTATGGTGGTTAATCTTATAATGGGAAAACAATTCATGGAATTGAGGCAGGATGATGACTCAGTGGCTGTTTATAAAGAAAAATTCACTCACCTCGCAAGGTATTCTCCAGATTCCATATAATATATTGATGGTAAAATCAACCATTATTACTCAAGATTAAATACAAGTATTGAAGGACGTTAGCATCTCGTGAGTTAAAATGTTTTGAAAAACTCCTTCGTTGTGAAGAGAAGGTGGAAATGGTGTTTGCCGATGATCAGGTGTTTTTTGAAAAAAAAATCAGAATAAGAGGTCGAGGTGGTAGGAGAAAGGGAATATCTCTTAAAAAAAGTTTGATGGTAAGAAATAGAAGATTACACGTTGTGATAATTGTGGTAAAAAGAGTGCTGGAGATTGTGTTTTGAATTGTGGTATGTTCTACCGATGTGTTAAAATGGGAAATAAGGCTTGAAATTGCACTGAAAAAGATAAGGATAATGGTAAGACAAAGTCCGATTCACATTCAGTAAAAAAATTTAAGTGCAATTAAATGGGTAATTATGAAAATGAGTGTCCAATAAAGAACTCAACTGAGGGAAGGCAGCTAGACTACAAGCAGAAAGGGGTGGTGAAATCATTTTCAACTACTTCTGTAGATGTTGGTCCATCAAATGAAGTAGTACCAGGTACACTATTTGTTTGTTCACATTATTCCATTATGTTGTTTGATTTAGGGTCTAATCACTCTTTAATTTATGAGAATTTTTCTAGTAAATTGGAAATTTCCTCTCAAGATATGAATATAGATCCTATGGTAAAAACACATAGGGAAAATGTTAAGTCACAAAGAATTTATAGGAGCCTTCATGTCCTTCTGTTCTGGAAGAATCTACCTGAAAACCTTATTTTTTTTCCTCTAGTGAAGCTTGATGTTATTTTGGGTATGTATTGGAAATCTATTTATCATTCTAAGATTGACTATAGAGCTAAAGTGTTTTCTTTCCAGAAAGATTTTCAGTTTGTGTATAATAATGAACCCTTGATGTTGAAAAAATAACAGGAAGCTGAAAAAAAGTAAAATATGGAAATGAGTGTTAAATTTCTCATATTTTTGAAAATAAATAGTGTTGGGATTAATGATGTGCCAGTGGTAAATGAGTACCTTGATGTTTTTTCCAATGAGTTTTCTGGTATTATACCTTACCAAGAAGTTGAATTAACTATTGACTTAGTTCCTAATGCTACGATAATGTCAAAACCACATTATCTAATGGCTCATATTGAACTTTTTGAGTTAAAGAAGAAATTGCAAGAGTTATTAGATAATGGTTTCCTTAGACCTAGCACATCACCATGGGGTGGTCCTCTCTTGTTTGTTAAAAAGAAAGATGGTTCAATGAGACTTTTCACTGATTATATGCCATTGTATAACATCAATATTAAGAACATGTATCCCTTTCCTCATATCGATGATTTATTTGATGAACTCCAGGGAGCTAAGTATTTTTTGAAGATTTATTTTTGGTCGGGGTACCATCAATTAAAAGTAAATTAAGTAGACATTATTAACACCATGTTTCATACTAGATATTTCCATTATGAATTTGTAGTTATTTCATTAGTTTAACCTATGAACATACTATATTCATGTATCTTATAAATCAATTTTTTCATGATTTCTTGGATAATTTTGTGGTTGTGTTCATTGATGATGTTTTTTTCATAAGTAAAGAGGAACATGAAAGTTATTTAAGGTTTTTCTAAGAAACCTTAAAAGAAAAGAAACTATTTCGGAAATTCAGCTAGTGTGAGTTTTGGTTACAAAAAATTTATTCCTTGGTCACATTGTTTCAAATAATGAAATAACAGTTGGTCTAGATAAAACAAAAGTTTTTGAAGAATGGCTACGCCCCACAAATATAACCGATATATGTAGTTTTCTTAGTTTTCCAGGTTATTACATGATGTTTTTTGAAAATTTTGCATGGTTATCTAATCCAATGACTATGTTAACTCGAAAAGGTGTTATGTTCTTCTGGACAAAAGAATGTGATGATAGTTTTTAGGAATTGAATGAATATTGGTCGCTTTTCCAATTTTGGAACTGCCTTCTTGAAATGGTGAGTTTTTTATTTATAGTGACGCTTCATTGAAAGTCCTTGGATGTGTCCTTATGTATAATGATCTAGAAATTTCTTACGGTTCACGTCAGTTAAAACCTTTTGAGTCAAATTACCCTATACATGATGTGGAATTGGCTGTTGTTTTTTTGCATTAAAGATTTGGAGGCATCATTTGTATGGAGTAAAATATGAAATATATATTGACCAAAAAAGATTAAAGTATATATTCACTCAGAAAAAATTGAACATGAGACAAAGGAGATGGTTGGAATTAATAAAGGATTCTGACTGCACGATTCTTTACCATCCAGGAATGTAAAGTGAAGTGGATAATGATTTGAGTCAAAAAAAATTAATACTTCATTAACCATGATTTGTTTGGAACAAGATCCTTTTGTTTTTTGATTTGATAATATTTTTCATAGAGGGTGTTGGTAAAGGAAATTCTTCTATTTTATTTCTAGTGTCTGTGAAATCATCTCTATCAGATAGAATAAAGAATGTGTAGAATGAAGACAATCAGTTGCATAAAAAGGTAGAGTTGGTTCAGAAGGTTATGTTGCCTGATTTTAACAATGATAATGATTGTGTTTTGTGGTTGGGGAAAATATTATGTGTACCTTGAGAATCACAGTTGAAGAATGAGTTGTTATGTGATGCTTATAGTTATTTGTATTCAATTTATCCTAGAGGTACTTTGATGTATAAAGATCTTTGCGAGGAATACTGGTGGGATGGAATGAAAATAGATATTGCTGATTTTATTGTGAAATGTTTGACTTGTCAGCATGATAAAGAAAAGCAGCAGTTACCGAATGGGATGATTCAACCTTTACTGGTGCTAGAGTGGAAATGGGAAAAATATATCCATGGACTTCATTGTGGGATTACTGACGAAATCTCGAGGTAATAATGAAACTTGGTTTATTATTGATCGATTGACTAAATCTTATCATTTCCTTCTTATTCGAGATACGTTATCTGTAGATCAAATTGATCGATTGTATGTTAAAGGGATATGAAAGTTTCATGGAGTTCCCCTCTACATTTTATCTGATCGTGATCCTAGGATTACTTCTATATTTTGGAAAGGCCTTCACAAGTAGTTGGTTACTGAATTAAATTATAGTACAACTTTTCATCCTCAATCATATGGGCCGTCAGAACGAATAATTCATACCTTTGAGAACATGCTACGTTCTTGGTCACTGGTTTACCTGGTAATTTGGGACCATCAGCATTCTTTGGTTTAATTTTCTTATAATAATAGTTTCATTCCAGTATACAGATTGCTCCATTTGAGGTATTATATAGAAAGCGTTTTCGAATTCCATCTTTTGGGGATGAAGTAGGTGAAAGGAATCTGATGGGACTAGAATTGTTAGAAGAGATGTCATAGAATGTTATCCAGATAACAGAAGGAATGATCTTTCTTTTGAGGTAGGTGATCATGTCTTTCTCAATGATTATCCATAGAAAAGTGCGTTGCATTTTGGTAAGAAGGGAAAGCTGAGTCCAAGGAACATTTGACCTTATGAAATCCTAGATAAAGTTGGATCAGTTTCATAAAAAGTGTCTTTACCTCAATTTTTTTCCCAGGTAAACAATTCATTTCATGTTTCAATTTTGAAAAAGTATATGCCAGATCCATCTCATGTTTTAAGCCTAGATGTAGTTCAATTGGAAGAGAATATCTCTAATTAAGAACAAAAACTCCATATTCTTGACCGTAAAAAGAATGTGTTGTGGAATAAGTTCATTAACCAGGTAATGGTTTTCTGGAAAAACTATATGGTTGAAGAGGCAATGTGGTACTCTTAAAATGCTATGAGGGATAAATACCCCCACTTATTTGATAAGTGAATATAAATTTCGAGGATGCAATTTCCACAAGGGGGGAAGGATAAAACATCCTAGGTAAATAAAGAATAATACATTTTCATATATATTAATATTTTTGAATTAAATATTAATTCTACTTTAAAGGGGTTGCTATGTTCGATGGCGTACCTGATACTCAACAATGGGTTTTTTTTGAAATCATACGTTGCACACTAATAATTTAATAATATTAATTTAAATGGTACTTAACTCTTAGTAGTTTTATTGACAGGAATTAAAAGAAATAACTACAATATGATTATAAATGTTTTTTAAATGTATTTACATTTATCAAATAAAAATTTAGAGGCTTAAAATTTGAATGAATTGAATTTTTAGCATAATTTACATTAAATGGCCGATTTACGCCTTTTATTGCAGAACCCTAGTTAAATCTAGTTTTGTTCACATTATTACATTATTTATGGATTAATAAAATCCTTCTTTATATATGGGAAATCAAAATTTACATTGTATAAATTCTTGGAATTTTTCTGATAAAGTTTATTTTTTAATGAATAGTGAAAAAATTGTATTTATATTCAAAACTGTGTTTTAAAAAAATTATTTTATATGGATATATTATCTTTTTAAATGGTTTTAATGTTTAATTAGAATATATTTAAGCCATTTAATCTAATTTTGGAAATTTTAATTAATTTCACTTTGAAATTGGATATAAACAAGGGTCAATCGTTTGATAGTTGTTGTTTCTTGAAAACACGCTATTTGTTTTAACAACATGAATTAATTTTAAATTTATTAATGTTAATTATATGTTTTGAAATTAAAAAAAAATACATAATTTTTTAATTCAGAATATCAAATAATTATTAGGATTAATTTTTGGTATTTTTCTGAAAAACATCAATTTTTGATGAATAGTGAAACCACATAGTAGTATTAAAAAAACCGACTTTAACATTTAAATGAAATTTCACCACTTATATAAATTGAATTTCCAAAAACTGGCATACATGGTTGTTATTATTAAGTAAAATTTATTTCAATAAGGTGAAATTAATTTATGGTGAATAGTAACTTTTGACATTTTACCGTGGTTAAAGGTAAATAGGGTAATTCAAGGTAAAAATAATATTATAATAATTCAATATTACCTTAAAACTTGTCCAAAACATATTGGTTGATTCATTTACAACCATGGAAATATTTGCATCGATTTTTGAACCCCATTGAGCCACTTAGGAGTGGTTATGAAACTTTAGATTAATTAACATAAAGTAAAGGCAAAAACGACAAAAACAAATATCTCTTAGTAAACTAATTTTCACAAGGGGTTATATAATTTGTAACTTCAACTATAAATATTCTTTAATAAGTTAAAAATATTTCACACATCATGGTATTTTTTTAATAATTTTTATGAGAAAATTAAATTATATATGACACAATAGTGATGCATTGTTTACGTCATTAATAAATAATTTAATTAAATAAGATTATTAATATTAAAATAACATCCAAAACCCCTCCAATTATTATTGGATGATTTTATTTAGACCATGAGTCATCTTACCATTAAATCTAATTATTTTTGGACCTTTAGAAACTGAATATCATTATATAATAAAATAATATTTTCATACTTTCCTAACGAGCCCCTCCTCCCCTTAAAAAATATGAGCATTTCTATCCAATTCCTCACACGTCTCAATAATTTTGGCTCATCCAAACTCTACCCAATTAAAATCTCTTCATCCCTCTATTACACTTAGATGCCTTACCTTAGGTAGAAGGCACTTCAACAAACTATTTTGGTTCCAACCAAAGAAGTTACCCAAATTAAAGGTAACCGTTTCTCTTAACTTATTTCCTTTTATTTTACTTCTCCAACCCATAAACTCTTTTTATTCATTTATTTTAAAACAAACACAGTATCCTATATATACTAGGATGTTGTTATGTGATTTATTCTAACTACACTCACAGAAACCACCATCTAATGGGTGAAAAACATATTGTTTATGTGGATGGAAAACTAACGCCTCAAGAAACGATGATTGTTCGATTATCTCCTACTGCCTCCCATGGTGGAAATTAAGATGACACTATATTTATATATTATATTTATGTTTTCTTTTTCTTTTTATGTATTTTCCATTTATTTCATACCTTTATGGTTACCATAATGGGTAAACGTGATAATTTCATTTGAGGAAGTGCGGACTACCGCCCCCTCAAAGTGATATGACTCGTTCATGCCATACATGGGAAATATAGAGGATGGAATTAATTATATTATAAGATATTATACTGAAATTATAATATAATTATGTATAATTATGTTTTAATTCCATTAAAATAATAAATAGAAATGTAAGTAGTGTTCATGCATACGTATGACTTTCCATCTCCATGAACGGAGCATTTCATTTCTTACCTCCAAATGTTACGTACTAATATAAATATGTGTATATACTAGATATATATGATATATATGATATCAAAATCATTAATATAATTATGGATATAATGAACTTTTGACCATGTGAACAACCTGTATATGTTGTTCATTTTTGACTCAAGTACCAAATATCGGCAAAACAAACATTATTAACTTAAATGATTACATAATGCTTATTCCCCAAATGGCCCGAAGGCCTTAATTTTTATTGATTTTTGGTAATACGCCTTTCAAGGGGTGAGGTGGAACCCTTAAAAGGCCCGTAGGTGTATGTATTACATGGCTCGTAGGCCTTTAGGTGAATTCATTTCCCGTCGGCTTCAAACATTACATAAAATCTAGACTAACTACTTGGAACTGCTCCTCCCCAGCATCATCACAATTAAATCAGCTCTCCACCTTCGTATAGCTGTTCAGCTATGCATTCCTATGCATGAAAAATCTTGTCCCGATGGCAGGTTCCATACCCTCTCATTCATTCAATCCGTTTAGCTTCTGCGGTGGTGAAAGCTCCTTGCTCATCCTCCATGTAGAGCTTGTTCCTTGTAGGTTTTCTGGTTTGTATCTACACTTAATGTGGCCCCGAAGTCCTTGAGGTGGCCCAAAGGTCGTACTGACTCGAAGGAATGGGTGCCTCGAATGCCTAACAGGACTAAGGGACCAAATCGGTGGCCCGAAGGCCCAAACAGAGGCATATTCCCGACTGTTACAGTTCCAAACATTGCCTGATATAGTTCCTGCTACAGTACCTTCTACATTACTACACAGTTACCACTACAGTACCTACTACAATACTGCTACAGTAGGCACTACATTATTGCTATAGTACCTACTATAGAACTGCTACAATACTGTTACATTACTGCTATAGTACCCCAGAAATTCTACCTATGCCTGGATTTGATCTCTTGTCACTTGGGTGCACTTTCAGAGTCCTTACCAACCTGTCTAAGGCTCAAGTGCATTACGTAATGTTTATAACATGGTAACAAGTGATATAAAAGGAATAATAAACACGAAAAACGTTCTTAAGCAAGTAGAAATTCTCATTAGTTTGTTATTCAGGATATTAAATAATGAACGGGTCATGTCGGACACGAGGTAAGGGACTTCGCCTCAATCTCCTTTCATTGAGGTATATTTTGTTTTAATACTCTACTTTCTTTTATACGCTATATAAAAACCCCTGACTTTTCAAAGAGTATCTTTTTTCTATGAATCATTTTACTAAATGACAAAAGGAATGTTTTTTTAACGTAATCTATCACAATGACCTTTCCATTGTCCCAAGTTTTATTATTTCTTTGGCTTCCTAAACGTGCCATAATTTTTTTTTTCAATGAAAATCAATACCATATACTCTTTTATGCATTTTAGTATTGAAAATGGATTTGATAATGGATTTTTTATTTCAATATATTTAACTGATATATTGTGATTGAAATGTGGAAATTTTTTCATTCCTTTATATATGTTTAATGTGTTATTATTTTATAATGGTACTTGGACTTTTGATGGGCGGTTTCATGATAAAACAAATCATGGGTGGTGCCGTGATAAAACAAGACGACTTCTTACATTATAACCTCCAATGCACTGGGTATGGAAGTCAGCTATATGGCTATTCCATTTAGTGATATGTGTGGAAGTCGACCAAATAGTTAATCCATTTATGTATGTTTATGTCTCAATTTACCTTTATATGTTATGTGTTCTTTATATGGGATTTATGGTAATATTTTGGATAAAAAAGGTTAAGTATTGATCTTTTATTCAGTGAAATGTATTTACTACTTCATAAAGGTGAAAATTATTACATATGTAAAAGTAATCATGGTTACTTGTTGTTTGGAGAAAACTAACAGTTTTCTTTCTTTCTGTATCCCTTACTGAGGTTTTTATACACGTACCAAGTTTCTGAAATGTTTTTCCCATGAAATAATGTGGAATAGGGCCAAGGATGAGATCAAGGAAATGTCATGCTATCACAACATGGAACTAGTCATGTCCCCTTTTTTCAAGAGTTATTATTTTTTGAAAAAATGTAAACATAGTAGAAGTGTCTACTTCATTTTTTTATTGAAATGAAATGTAATATTTATGGACTAATTCTCTAAAACTATGAAAATTAAAAGTTCCTTAATGTGAATTATTTATTTAATTCATGGTAATGTAATATTTTAAGGTTGAGTCCTTATAAAGTATGTTTCCGATGACGAGTTTTAAGGAGGTAAGATTCCTTCTTTTGAACGTTCAAATTCTTTCTCACTTACACCTTTTCCCAAAACTCTTATCCAATGATTCATGAAAACACTATAATCATATATATATTGTAATGTTATTGTTTTTATGGTATATAAATCATAAAATATCCCATCTTCTCTTATTATACTTGAATGATGAAATCGTCATCTGTGGTGTGTTAATTCACTCCCTTCAGGGATGATGATTTTTCATTTCCCATTTACCAAAATCATTGAATATTTAAATTCAAATATAATTGTTTAAAATTACCTAAATATATAAATTTTGTCTCTTTTGGGTTATTATTACATTCTTATATTAATGATCATAAATAAACTTACTTTGGAAACCATAAAAAGAACGTACCTGAAACAATAGAATTACAAAATATTATCTATAAATGGGAGGAAACTGTCATATGAAGAATATGTAAGGTTTTTTAAAAATAAGTATAGTTATATAATAAAGTAATGAGACTCTTGAGACCATTATAAAATATATTTTTAACTCATTTTACGAAAGTATAACCTGAGGTAAGGGACACTTTAATTCAAATATTATTTTAATTTTTTTAAATATTTATTATTCTAAATCATTCTATTTATTTCCCTGTTTTGAGAAAAAATTATGAATTCATATATATTTTTATTATTAATATTATTTCTATTCTTTAATAAAAGGTTCATTTTCATGTTATATTGAAATGTATTTCTTCTGAATCCATTTAAATGTATCTTTTACAAAATTTCAAAAAGCCTTTTTTTTATATTTAGTATTAGAAATGTATCCCACATTAATGAAACCATATTAAATAAGGTTTTCCATATCAATTTTGAATTTTTTTTTAATTTTTTTATTTTTTTATTTTTTGCAAAAATTTTATATTTAAAAAGCAATTTTTAACAAGAATAGTGTATTTTGATATTCAGAAGTTGTTTTCTCAGGTGTTTAAAAGATATTGAAAGTATTTATTATTGACATATTCATATTAAATTTATTATTATGGGTTACACCCATTATATTTCATGATATGTTGGGTACAACCCCATTATAGCCTAATATATGTTTCTTTGATCCCATTATAACTAAAGATATGACGATTATGCCCCATTATAGCTCTGTAATGCATTTGGTACTCTGAAGATGAAAGTAGACTGAATGTTTATTCTATTTGTAAGAAATAATTTAATAATGATATTTTAATTATCTCCCAAGGTAACTACATGATTATTTTATGCATTCTTATTAGTTTTCAAGAAAAGGGTTTTAAAAGGATTTTTATGCATTTAGTTGAATAATGATTTCTTTCCTTGTATACCTTACTAAGAATTTCTTCTCATCCCATGATTTTTAAAATTATTTTCAATTGATTCCTTATAATTTAAATGGTTATTTATTTTGCATGAGAAAATGTAACACCATAAGATTTCATAGTACGTTATTTCTTCAAAGTAATTCAATAACTTGCACTACACAAATCACTGAGTTCAAGCACACCTCAACATACCAAACTAGCCGTTCAAAAGTGTTTATGAATATTATTAAATTAATTTTTAACTTTATAAAATCCTTATAATTTTAGAATCCATAATATGAGTTTCTTAAACATAATGTAAGAACAAATTCATTTCTTTCAGATAAAAGAGGTATTTTTCAAAAAATAAAAATTCACCGAATTTTAATGGAGAACCCTTTTAAAATCAAATATTTGAAACTTTTATATATTAAATTTGGCAAAATAAACTGTATCTTTATAATCGGATTATTAGAATTTAGTTTCATTAAATTTTTAGCATTTTTCTGATTACTTTCATATTTGGGTGAATAGTGATAAATACTATATTTTAACTGAATTTTTTTAATCAAAATAATTTATAGTTTTGAGTTATACATTTTATTGATTTTTAAGTATTATTAGATTATATTTTTACCATTTAATCCAACTATGGTCATTGTAAGTAATTTCACTTTGAAAGTGGACATAAACAAGAGTCAATCTTTTGATAGTTATTATTTCTTAAAAATAATCTTTTTGGCTTTGACAACGAGAATTAATTTTAAATTAATTAATGAAACTTACATGATATGAAATTGGTAAAATAAAATACATTTTTGAATTCATAATATCAAAATTATCATAGGGTGAATTTTTCATATTTTTCGGAAAACAATCAATTTTTGACGAATAGTGAAAAAAACTGAGTTATTGTTTAAAACCAATTTTTTATTTAAATAATTATTTAATTATTTTAAATTTATTATCGGTCAAAATAGATACATAATACCTATATATGTTCAATGTAATTCATTTGAGTCATTTTATAAAAAATTTAGACATATAAAAATTTTATCAAACTTTTTATCGTCTTTTACCCACCTCCTAGGAGCATTTACAAATTTGCATAAAACATAATTTTACCGATTCTGTGAATTAAATTTCAAAATTTTGAGAGACACAGCTGATATCAGTAAGTAAAATGTGATTCAATACGATGAAAATAATTTTTGTTGAATAGAAACTTCTGACTTTTATTTACTACAGTTAAAGATAAATAGGGTAATTCAAGGTAAAAAGAATATTATAATAATAAAAAATTACCTTAAACCTTCTCTTAACCATATTAGAGGAGTCATGGCCGACCATGGACATCCTTAGGTTGATTTTGGGACCCAATGGATCCACATATGAATGACAATGACCCTTTATTTTATCTAACTTAAATAAAGGTAAAAATGACAAAAACAAGCATCTTTTAGTAAATCAATTATTACATGGGGTTATATAAGTAATATTTTTGACTATAAATATTCATTGTAAATCTAAAAATATTACATACATAACTGTATTTTATTTATATTTTTTATACATTAAATAATTTAATTTATTTATGATGGAATGACGATCTAGTAATTACCTTATTTATGAAATATTAAAATAAATGATATTATAAATATCCAAATAAATGTAATTTTAGACCTTTTATTAATCCTTCTAATTTTCTATGTTAATATGACATGTTAGGGTTGATCAAATGAAATTTTTTCAATGTAATAATGCTTTTATAAATTTAACAATAACAAAATAGCAATTAGTTTCAAAATTGACATAAAAGAGTTTTTTTAAAAACTATTATATTATTAATTGATGTAACAATCATAAAAAAAATAAGTTTCGGCCAAACGACTTATATATTCATAGGTGAATAATTAATGAACCACATGGGTTTCCCTTTTAAGTTTATAGTATTTTTATTCTCCATATAATATAAAAATACAATGAGACATGGTAAATGTCAGACCATTTAACTAAGAGTTAAATCTAAAATATGACGTTAATATTGTGACCCAAACCTATCTAAAACCTATTGGTTGAGAGTTTTGCAACCCATAACCACTTTATCCTATAAATAATTTTTTTGGACCCATTAGAAATAAAAAATTATTTTATTATAAATTAATATTTCAATCTTTTCCTAAGGTTCTCCACATCCTCTTATAAAGGGGAACTTCCCCTTCTCTCAAATTAACCCCTACAAATACATTAGGATTGTCCAAACCATGCTCCAATATCCTCCCAAAGCTCTTATATTCATCTTATAGGCCTTTTTTATTTGTCAAAAATCCAACTTATGCAGCCCATTTGATCAAATCAAAGGGAAGAACCTGAAGAAGAGGTAAATATTTCATCACCTCTTTCAAGTTCCTTTCTTATTCCACTTCCTCTTTCCATGTGGTTTCCATTATAAAATAATAAATACAGTATCATATATATACTGTGATATTATTATAAATTTGGAACAACCATATTCATTATTCTATCCATCCTATGAATGATAATGTCACCATTCGTGCGTACGTACGGCTTACCGTCTCCACGCTCTGGTGTAATTTTTATTAAACAATATGTTATTTGGATGGATATAATGATGAGTAATATATATATAAATAATAAAAATAACATGAAAATGTTTCTGTAAAATAAATATACCATACAATTCCATACCTTTAAGGAAATGATATTGTTGCTAATGTGTACGTACGGATTACTTGTCTCCATGATGAGATGAAACTCATTTCCAAGTTCACCCTTCATGGACGATTATAAAAATATATATTACTAATACATATGTAATATATGAAATAATAATACTACTGTATATATATATATATGTTTATTTATATAGGTATTTATTTACTTACATATATCTTATTCACTTACTTCCGTTCAATACGATATGAAAAGAGAAACAACATTTATGCGTACCTACGGCCTACCGTCTCCATAAATGGTGTCTTATATTTCATATATTTATCTATTATAAATATTTATATTCTAAATATATATAATATATAAATCCAGGTTTATATTCTGGATGTATTTAAATCATGATATAAATGATATGATCCAGAATAACAAGTTAAAATACGCTCGATAAAGAAAGCGATTATTACCCGAAATGTTAATTTAACATTAAAACCACTATTAAATGGGTCGTATAAAGTCATAAATGAATAATTTATGATATAATAAATATTAATATGGTTCTCGTATAATCTAATAACATAGAATGGTCATTATACATGAGTTTAAACGTACCCTCGACCAACGGAAAGTGCAAGATAAAGGTTAATTCCACAATCTCATTAGTATTTGAGGTTGTTTTTATATAAGTATCTACTAGTACATATTTATTATCCATGACCATGTTTCATAAATGAGTCTTAAAATTGATTATTTTAAGGGAATTTTTACTAAAACATCATTTTAAATGTTTTAAAGATTTATTCTTCTAAACCTTTCTCATTACTGTCCATGTTTTCAAAATGGTTTTATGTATTTATCTGTATGGAAATTATTGTTTTAAAATGTTAATTCCATTAAAAATTTTCAAATTGGTATGTACCACTTTGATTCAAAACTATGTTTTAAATAACATCCTTTATAAATTATGTTCCTTTTAAATGATTTCATGAAAAAAAGTGATATTTCTCTCAAATATTTTTACTGGTCATTTTCAACTGTGTCAAAATCCTTTATGGGATAATATTCTTGATCGAGGTTGATTTATTATGATACAAATCATCCATATTGTGTTTAAGGTTTTGAGATATATTTTAATGTGTATGTTTTCTTCTTATACCATTCATGGTCTATGGTTAAAGTATTGACATTTTGTATGCTAGGTTTAAAATTAATGTTATGTTACGTTTCAAAATTTTCATATGAGGAATGTGTTTAACAATGTAAGTGAGAGGTGGTGCTGGATATAACTCCTCAACGCAACGGAAGCTCTCCTGAGAGAACTAGACGTCGAATTGGCCGAGGCCTTTCCCAATTTGATATATGGTTTTAGTTGATGCCTTTATCATTTGTAGATGTCTTGGCTGAGGCCCTGAACAAATGTTTCAGAACTACAACATTATACATTCCCTCGTTATGAGAATAACATTGATGGTTCATATGGTCACGCGACTAGTATAATACCCATGATCATGTTTTATTATGGAATTTTGTACTCAACTCATATTCCTTCCATAAAAGTATTCATGTTTATTATTGGTAATGGCATGTGTTTTCAATTATTCATCATGATTAATATTTATGTTATCTTATGTTGTATTGCTTACCCTTACTGAGGGTTTGAGCTCACCCCTTTCTATATTTTATTTTTTCCCAGGATTATAAAAACTGTATTGTGATTGATATGTGGGGTTAAGCTATGGGAATAATGTAATTCATAAAGGATTATTTATGTTGTATTGTATTTTATTATGTGTAATGTAACATTCATGTATGTAATCTATTTTCCAAGACTACTAAACTGATCGGTCCTTCAAGACATGATTATTTGTAATGATGCCATTGTATTAAAATAATGCACTGACTTTGGGTAACTGGGGCAGGGGTGTTATAGTTGGTATCAGAGGAAGTTTATTAATAACCATGGAAACTATATTTAGAAAAACTCTGATTAGATAACACTACCCTAAGATAGACTTTGAGGATTAGTATAGAAGTACTTCTTATAATTTTGGTATTGTTGAGATTTTGTGGGTTTTCCAAGCAATACATCCATTTCTGGATACGAGCAGGTAGAGAAGGCTATGGAACGAATGTACCGAGGGTTAAAACCAAATAACACTAATTTGAACTAGAATCGAAAGGGAACAGGTGAACGACAACATGACTTTCTACACTCTTGGTTGCGACACTCCCAGGGAATATGCTTAGGATAATTCTCATTTTCTTTACGAACCACTACAAAGGGTTTATGGGTATATAATTTCTCAAATAAAACTTTTTTCTTATTATGTATTATATCAATAAACAGTTCAATTTATGTTAGGTATTTTACATTTTTGGAATTATGAATTGTGATTCATAAACTGACCTAGTGTATGTCATTGTTTAGAAAAGGCACCCGGTAGAAGGAATGAGAACTCCAGTAATACATATGATCCAAAGAGTAAGAAGGGCCATATCATTCATGGAATTAAGCCAAAATTTAGAATGGAAATGGTCTCAAATGTATTCTCAATATATGAAAAAATAATATCTTGTGTTAGTAAGATAATTAAATAATTCATTAAGTCCTATGGATTTGAAGAGAAGAATGAGAAGAAAAGGAGTGTAGAGAGAAAGATGGATAAAAGAAAGAGGTTAAAGAAGTATTTTCCCATATGTGATAGATTTGGAAATAATCACCGTGGTAAATTCTTAGAGGGAATGGGAGTTTTTTATATGTGTGGAGAAAAAGGACCCCAAGTATGTGATTACAAGGGTAAGAAAAAGGTTTCAAATGTAAAATACTTCATCTTCAAGGCCTTGACACACTACGCGAATCAATGTCCCAGTCATCAGAGTATATTTCAAATCATTCTATAGGATAATAATCAAGTTATGATACTACCTCAAATGAAGAGGAATGACTAGTGTTAATATGTTGTTATTATAGAATTATATCATTTTAGTGTTGTATCAACTGTATACTGGTTATATGAATTATAGAGATAAATAAGTAGTGTACATAAATACTATTTTATTGAGGATTTGAGATTATAAGGTTATAAGAATAGTGATATAATAGTAAGAAACACTTTTTGGAAAATACATGGTTGAAGGAAAGGTAATCCTTAACATGATCCTGATAACGAGGTAGTGATTTTGGAATAAGATATTGTTGATTTGGATAAATTATATTGGATATTCTTGACTTATTTGGAACTGATTAATAGTTTTTTTATTTTATCATTGAAGGAATATTCAAAATATTTGGATATAAGGAATATATCTAGTATTATATAATGATAATAAAGCATGAATGTAATAAATAAGGTTTTATGGTAATTCAGGATGTTGTAGTGTTTTAAAAGATTACATGATGAAGGTGTTCACATGTTATTACGTGGAAAAAAGAATCATCATTGTGTTTACCTTCCTTATAAATTTTGGACTGTGACTTTGGAAATAAGTTTTTTGGATAAGTCTATTATGATATTATTTTTGTATTTCCCTAAAAAAGAAAACCTAGAGGTCTTGCGGCAGCCCGTCGCATTCGGCAAGGCCATGAGAATTGAACCCGCAACCGAAGGGTGACAAGGGTGTATCACCTACCACTAGCCCACCTGATATCCTCGATTGAATAATGTAGTTTTTTTAAAAGGTCTGGGAGATGAATTATAAATTCATTTTTTTTGGAACCCTATATGAATTGGATAAATATATTATTTTTTAAGTTCTATTATCTTTTAGAGTGAATGATGAGTTTGTGGTAGAAATTAGATAAGGATGGAACTCTACTTTTCATGTAAACATTTTTTCTTTCTTCTCTTATTCTATGAAGAAAACAATTTTTAAACATTTGGTAAGGGATCTAAAAACTAAAAATGTGTTATCCTAATACCTTATGTTTTTTTGAACCGATGATATTCTAAATCATCATAGATTGATGGATTTCAGGCCCTCAATTCTATAATTTTTTGTAACTGATGACCTCAATCACTCCCTATAAATATTTAGGTTTTTCTACCATTTATGTGTCTCTAATTTCTAACAATGATCTCCTAATCAAGATCTTAATATGGTGGTGACTTTTTCATTCCCCTTTTCCTCTTATTAAGACTAAAATTTTTTAACCCAATTTCCGATGTGGGTTCTCCCACAAAGGTATTTTCTATTTTCAACCTTTTATTTTCAATGAGCAATTTACAATTGTGAGGACACAATTTCTTGAAAGACAAAATAATGTAACACCCCATCATTTCATAGTGCGTTATTTCTTCAAAATAATTCAATAACTTCAACTACATGCATCACTGAGTTCAAGCACACCATGACTTACCAAACTACCCGCTCAAAAGCGGTTATGAATAATATTAACTGAAATTTGAAGTTAAAATGATCCTTATAATCTTAAAATCCATGTTATGAGTTTCATAGACATAATTTAAGAACAAATTGTTTTTTTGAGATAAAAGAAGAATTTTTTAAAAAAATGAAATTTTACACCCTTTTAATGGTGAACCCTTTTTAAATCCAATATTTGAAACTTTTATGTATTCAATTTTATAAAATAAAATTCTTATTTAAAATCAGGATATAAGAATTTATTTTCAATAAATTATTGGTGTTAATCTGATAACTATCTTATTTGGGTGAATAGTGAATAATACTATATTTTAACTGAAAAAATATTTTTTAATCAAAATAATTTATAGTTTTGAATTTTAAATTATATTGGTTTAGATTTATTATTATATTATATTTTTACCATCCAATGCGATGATGGTCATTTTAAGTAATTTCACTTTGAAATTGGACATAAAAACCAGTCAATCTTTTGATAATTATTATTTCTTAAAAATACGTTTTTTGGGTTTGAAAATGGGAATTAATTATAAATTAATTAATGAAAATTATATGATTTTAAATTGGTAAAATACAATTCATTTTTGAATTCGTAATATCAAAATTATCCTACAGTGAATTTTTGGTATTTTTTCTAAAAATATTCAATTTTTGATGAATAGTGAAAAACCCTGAGTTATTGTTTAAAGCCAAATTTTTATTAAAATAACTATTTATTTTATTTAAATTTATTTTAGGTCAAACTAGATATATAATTAATATATAAGTACAATATAATTAATTGGAGTCAGTTTATAATAATTTTAGATATATAAAAAAAATCGAACTTTTTACCGTCTTTTACCCACCTCTTAGAGCATTTTCAAATTTTCATAAAGCATAATTTTACCGCTTCTGTGAATTGAATTTCAGAAATCGAGAGACACAGTTGATATCAGTATGTAAAATTTGGTTCAATAAGATGAAAATAATTCTTAGTGAATAGTAACTTTTGACTTTTATTTACCGCGGTTAAATGCAAATAAGGTAATTCATGGTAAAAATAATATTATAATAATAATAAATTACCATAACACTTGTCCTAAACTTATTGGATGAGTCATTTCCGACCATGGGCATCTTTGGGTCGATTTTTGGACCCCATGGAGCCACTTATGAATGATAATGACAATTTATTTTAATTAACATAAAGTAAAGGCAAAAATGATATAAACAAATATCTTTTTGTAAATAAATTTTTACATGGGGTTATATAAGACATATTTTTGAATATAACTATTCATTGGAATTATAAAAATATTTCCTACATAATGGTATTTTATTTATAATTTTTAAACATAAAATATATTATTTTATTTATGACACAATGACGATGTGGTAATTACCTTATTAATGAAATATTAAAATAATTGATATTATAAATATCCAATTAAATGTAAATTAAAACTTTTTTTTGAATTCCACTAATTCTATAGGTTAATATGATATATTAGGGTTGATTAAATGAATTTTTTCTTAGTAATAATGCTATTACGAATTTAACAAAAAGAAAATATCAAATAATGTCCAAATTGACATAAAAGTGTTTTTAAAACAAATATTATTTTATTAATTGATGTAATAATCCTAAAATTATAAGGTTAGGCCAAAAGACTTATATAATGATATTTTTATCATTAATGAACCACTTGGGGTTCTTTTGGAAGTTTATAGTATGTTTATTAACCATATAATATAAAATTACACAGAGACATGGTAAATGACAAACTATTTATCTAAGAGTTATATCTAAAAGATAAGGTTAATATACTGACCCAAACCTATATAACATCTATTTTTGAGTGTTTTTAGACCCATACCCACATTATAATTTAAATAATATATTTTCGAGCCAATATATATACCGAAAATTATTTTATTATAAAATAATATTTCAATCGTTTTCTATGGTGCCCCTCACCCCTTTTATAAAAGGGCACTTCCCCTTCTCTCAAATTTACACCTCCAAAGACTTTAGGCTCGGAAAAACCCTCATAGAAACTCTACCAAAATATCCTTTATTCATCATAGAGGCATTCCTTTAGTCAGAAAGCCAACCTGTGGATCCCATTTGATCAAATCAAAAGGAAGAACCTGAAGAAGAGGTAAATATTTCATCACCTCTTTCATGTTATTTTATTCTTACACATCATCCTTCTTTGGTGTTTCGATTATAAAATAATAAATCCATTATATTATATATACTATGATGTTATTATAAATATGTCACAACATTATTCATTATTCTATCCATCATATGATCGATAATGTCACCTTGCGTGCATACGTATGGTTTACCGTCTCCAAGCTGTGGTGTAATTTGTTATTCAACACTATGTTATTTGGATGGATATAATGATGAGTAATATATATATATATAAATAATTAAAATGACATGAAAATTTATCTATAAAATTAATATACCATCAAATTCAATACCTTTAAGGAAATGCTACTGTCGCCCGTTCGTACGTACGGATTACCGTCTCCACGACGCGATGAGATTCATTTCCTCGTTCACCATTCATCGAAGATTATAAAAACATATATTACTAATAAGTATGTAATATATGACATAATCATACAAAAAGAAATATATATATATATATATATATATATATGTATTTATGTACCTAAATATATCTTATTCACTTACTTCCGTTCAGTACACGATGAAAAGAGAAACACCATTTATGCGTATGTACAGCCGACCGTCACCATAAATGGTGTTTTCCATTTAATATAACTATCTATTATATATATTTATATTCTAAATATATATGATATATAAATAAAGGTTTATATTCTGGAGGTATTTAAATCATGAACCAAATGATAAGATCAAGAATAAAATGTTAAAGTGTGTACGATAAAGAGAGCGATTATTATAAAAAATGTTAATTTAACATGAAAATAATTATTAAATGGGTAATATAATGTTAAAAATGAATAATTTATCATATAATAAATATTAATATAGTTCTTATATAATCTAATAACATTCAATAGTCATTATACATGAATTTAATGTACCCTCAACCAAAGGAAAGTGCAAGGTAATGGTTAATTCCACAATATCTTTATTATTAGAGGTTGTTTTTATATAAGTATCTACAAGGAAATATTTATTTTCCCTATCCATGTTTCATAAATGAGTTTTCAAATGGATGTTTTTAATGGGATTTTTACTAAAAAATCATCTTAAATGTTTTAATGATTTATTCTTCTAAAACTTTTTCATTAATGTCCATGATTTCAAAATGATTTTAAAGATTTATTTATATGGACATGAATGTTTTAAAATGTTATTTAATTTAAAATGATTCAACTTGGTATGAGACACTTTGATTCAAAACTATCATTCAAATAACTTCCATTATAAATTATGATACTTTTAAAATATTTCACGAAAAAAAGTGATATTTCTCTCAAATATTATTACTAATCATTTTAAACATTTCCAACATCTTTTTTGGGATAATATTCTTGATCCAGGTTGATTTATTATGATACAAATCATCCATATTGTGTTAATGGTTTTGTGATATTATTGAATATGGATGTTTTATTTTTATACCATTTATGGTTTATGGTTAATGTATTGGAATTTATTTTTCTATTTTTAATACGAATGTTTATGTTATGTTCCAAAAGTTTCATATGAGGAATGTATTAGACATAGTAAGTGATGGGTGGAGCTCGCTATAGCTCCTCGATGCATCATTCGGTATCATGATACAACTAGATGTGGAATTGGACGAGAAATTTCCCAATTGGATATACGGTTTTGTCTGAGGCCTTAATCTTTTTTAGATTTCTTAGCTAAGGCCTTGACAAAATGTTTCATAATGTCTGACATTATACATTCCCTCATTATGAAAATAATATTAATGGTTAATGTGGTTATTCCACTAGTAGAATACCCATGATTATGTTTTGTTAAGTCATTATTTCCTCAACTCATATTTCTTCCATAAAAGTATTCATGTTTATTATTGGTAAAGGAATGTGTTTTCAATTATTCAACATGCTTAATATTTATGTTATCTTCCGCTGTATTTCTTACCCCTACTAAGCATTTGAGCTCACCCCTTTTTATGTTTTATTTTTTCCGAGGATTCTAAGAAATGTATTGTGATTGATAGAGGTGTTAAGCTAAAGGAATAATGGAATTTATAAAGGACTATTTATGTTGTGTTGTATGTTATAAAGTGTAATGTAACATTCATGTATGTAATCTATTTTCCAAGATAGTTATACTGATCGGTCCTCTAGGACTTGATTCCTTGTAATCATACCAATGTATTAAAATAATGCACCAACTCTGGGTAACTGGGGTCAGGGTGTCACAGAAAATGAATGAAATAAGTAATTTTATAATTATTTTTATAGAATATAATTTAATGTATGTTTTTTGTAATCATTCAAAACTGAGACAAAAAAAGTTCCATAATTTTAAAATTTACTTTGTTTTATTTTTTTTAATATTTTATAAAATAAACATAGAATGTTTTTCCAATAAATATTAAAGTGACGGTGTTTTTTTTAAAATAAAAACAATTATTAATAATGAATTTAAATACCTGCAAACAATGGATAAAATATTAAAAAATATTATATCATAAACATATCATAACCATATAAGAAATTCATTAATTAGATAAAAATCTCATATTATAATTATTTTATTATTTTTCATGTAATAACTTATATTAATTAATCAATTAATTAATTATCGAGTTATAATTATAAAATACACTAAGTTATTTGTTAATTCCCTAAAAATTAAAAAATTATCTGGAAAAATATAATTTTTTATCATTCCTAACAATATTAATTATATAAAACCACTTTTGGAAATCCATAGATTAAAATGTCATACAAACTAATGTTTATAGTGTGAAAAGATTGACATGCTTTTAAATAAATTATTATAAAGGTCTTAGATTGATTCGTGTTAGTCCAAAATGTCCTAAATTCATATCAAAAGGTAATGATGGTAAAATATTTCATATAGAAAAATATATAGACAAAATATAGGTCATTTAATAAATATTATAAAATTAAATTAAATGTTTTTTCTTATGATTTATGAGGAGGTGCATAAAACATTAATATGATTTATTTTTAATTATATCATATATACAAATTAAAATTAAATTAATATCATAAAATTACATTAATTAGGTTCAGAATAATATTCTATATTCGTTCATTTGGTATATTCACTCATATGCATGTCATGAAAATATTTTAAATTTGTTATTTTGTATTTTCATACATTGTGCAAGCACTGCAGATAAATTTTAATTTGATTAATATAATATCACAATACAATTCAAAATTAACAGCCAAAAAATAAATAAAACCTAAAAATTAATAAAAGAGAATTAAAAATAATTTTTAGCACATAATTATTATTTATAAAGAACCTGATTTGACATTGCCAATGCTGCGAAAATACTGTGTCGACACTAAAAACAATTTTTATACTTATCATGAAATAAATATTACAAACATGTTATTAATTGAATAACCATGTTATCAACCTCAATTTTTGGAGTACCCAATTCATTGGAGAGGTATAATGGGACTCACCCATAAAATCTTGGCCTATAATGGGCTCAAGTGAAGATATCCTGAACTATTTTGGGGATTAGAACACCATATCTTGAGATATAATGGGATAAAACCAACAGAAAGATTTCCCAAAAAACATATAATAAATAAAAAAGTTTATAACTCATTTAAACTCTTTTTAAATACACATTAATATTTTCAAACTACCATTTTTCAGTAATTTTATTAAAATATAATAAACATGCACATAATAATGGGATCATATTATTCAAAAATATCTATGAAAACATGTGATTGAAACATTTTAGATATTCTAAATCCTGAAATTAAAATAATTATTTCATTCTATATGTAAGAGAACAATTTCTTTGAATTATGTAAAAGAGTAATTATAAAATATTTTAAATGGAATATACCTTACCTCAGAGTCTACTTCCTTCAAATCTGTTAAAACCTCCTTTATAATTTTCAGAATCATGTTATTAATATATTTCAGAACTAGAATCATGCTTATAATACCATACATTATATTTTTATAACATTTTATTCCAATTTATTAACAACATTTTTATTTCTATTATTTCAGATTTATTATTTTCAATGATTCCAAAGATGGTTAATCATGTTATTAGTTTTCAAAATGAAATAACAATTTATAAGTGATAATATATATATATATATTATTTTAAATTATTACATTTGAATTCAAACTATAAATGATTTCAGTAAAATGGAAATGAAAATCCATTACCCACGAAGGGGGTGAATTGACCCTCCATAGATAACGATGTCGTTATTAATAACAAAAGGAGAAGATGTTATATTTTATGAATATTTTAACATAAACAAAACAAAATTCTAGTATATATATGATATTAGTGTTATCATGTATAATTGTAAAGGAGGTAGGGACAAGTGATAAGTGGGAAATAATTTCATAGAGAATAAGAAAGAAATCTTACCACTTGAAAATTTATCTTGAAGGCTTTTTTACAGCTTTTGAATGTGATTTTTTTGAGATACCAGAAGCACGTGATTGTGGAATGGGATAAGGAGGTTGGAATTTGATAGACGTTATCCATGAAAGATGGATTATGGCGATGAAAATTTATGATGGAGGGAGACTCCTTTTATAATTGATGAGTGGGGTAACATTTGAATTATTCAAATTATTAAAATATAATTAATTTATTATAATGTTTAAGAATTGGAAAAAGAATAAAAATCATAGGAAATAGTATTGTTGAAATATTATTATAATTTTTGTCCTTGATCATTATTTTGGTTTTTTAATTAATTTTATAATATGTTTTATTCATAGAAAATGAATTTCCAAATAAAAAGGAAATCATAATTATGATAATATGCACATCAAAACAAAAATTCAAAATCAAACTAATTTTTTTATTAAATCTTGTACAAATTATAATTTCCTTTAGAAATTATGATGTAACATATAAATATGAATTTATTTTATTAATTTTTTTTGAAAATAATTAATTTTATTTATTCAATGATTAAATATTTAATGAATCATAATTATTCAATCCATTAATGTAATTATAGTTTACTAAAAAATTTAAAATAAAATTCTATGAAAAAATAATTTTATTAGCTTTCTAAACACTATTCATGTTTGAAAAAAACTTCTATATAAACTTGTAGTAATTTATTATACTCATTGAACATTATAGTTAGAAATTTTTTTAATTCTTTTTAATAATTATTTTCCTTAATATTTTATTCTACAAGAATAAAATTACTTCCAGTGCCAATGTAGTGCCTACGCAGCATTGAAAAGGTCAAAATTTGGTTCTTTTTGTAAAAATAATTGAGTAATAAAATTATTTTCAAGACTCGTTTATTAATTATTATGTATTATTGATATTTATCATTGTTATTTTATAATTTTATATTTTTATAACATTACTATCACCCAAATTCATGAAAAAGGCTTGAAGAGGGAAAGAAAAGTCAAAATAATAAATTTAAGATGTTATCTTGAGATGTATTTGAGTGAATTAAAATAATGACTGAATCTATTATTTTATCTTGAACACAATCAACTTTTTAATGAATGTAATTATTTTTAATTTTTATATATTAAATAAATAACATTAATTCTTGTGAAGCACTGATACAATGATTGAACATGAATAAAAAATTAAATATTTTTTATTAAAATTATATAAATTATTTAATGACCCCTATTTTGGTGAAAAGTTTTATATAAGAAAGTGTCAACCATTATTATGTTTTGATTCAAATTTCAAACATTTGGACCCTAATGTGTCATAGTAGACCATTACGCTGATACCAAATGTAATGGCCTGTGTATTTATAGAACACATTGTTTATTAGTATTATTGATTTAAATTTTAATTCTTAAAATAAATAATTTATTATATGGTTATTTATTTTAACGGAATAATTTTTCAATTATATAATAATTCTTTGTTAAAAAATTCATTTTTAATGTTTAATTTTTCAAATTTCTTAGTATGAATTTTTTATAATTTTTCTGAATATGTTTAATATTTTTTGAATACTGAAAAATATAGGTTTTTAAAAATATAGAATTTTTTGTGACATCATGAAGAAATATTTGATATATAAAATTTATTAATTATATTTAATAATTTAATAATGATAGTCGAAGATGAATTCTGTATAGATATAACATCTAACAAGAATGTTGAATTTTATTCATGATGAGTATAAATTTTATTGTTAGTGCTATCATAGTGCCTGTGCAACATTATAAATGCAAAATTTGGTTATTTTTAAATAATAATTGAGTGATTAACATTATTTGAAAAATTAATTTATATATTATTATGTATTATTGATGTGTCTGGCTGTTAATTTCTAGTTTTTCTGTTATATAAAATCAATTATACATACATGCATGTGAATTTATTCTGCATGGTATGAAATAAAAAACTAACTAATTTATGATGTTATATTGACAAGTATATGAGTTAATATAAATAAATAATGAATCTAGAATTTTATTTTGAACTTAATTAACTTTTTTTATGGAAGAAATCATTTTCAATTTTTATATAAAAAATAATTAAGTTAAATTTATATTCCATGGTAATGGAGTTCTTGTTCAAGGATATGAAAAATAAATAAAATGTTTGTAATAAATTAATAAGAATTATTAAATTAACTAAATTGTTGATAAAAAATTTTATATAATTTTTTTGACCATTATAATAATTTAATTCAAATTTAGTACTATTTAGACCCTTATGGATTATATTAGACCTGTTATATTATTTTATGAAAAATAAAGAAAATTGGTTCAAACAATAATTTTCAAAAAAGTAAGATGTTTAATATGGGGATTTACAGGAGTTTTTTTAAAACAACAATACTCTTTACAAATATAATATAGTTATATTTAACATAGAATTTTATTTTAGTTTTTTGCTAATAAATGTTTTTTAATGGATTAAAGAATTATGTTTTAGTAAATATTTAATTAATGGATAAATAAAATTAATAATTTTAAAAGTACTAAAATAAATATAATATGACATTTTTAAGGAAATTTATTATTTATATAGGTACTTATAATGTGTATAATATGTAATAAAAAATTATTTCGAATTAGAATTTTTTTGATGTTTTTGAGGTCATGATATGAATAGTTTTTAATTTTACAAAATGAATTTTTCATGGATAAGATTCCATAAAAATTTTTATATAGTATAATTTTAAGGCATTTTTGGACTCTTAAAACCCATAATTGTTTTATAATATTTTAATAATTTGAGTATTTTTTATGTTATCCCTCACTTAAAATATGAATGAATGTTCTTTCCACCAAAAATTTCTTATCATTAAGCCTTCTTGATTGAATTACCTTGGTAAAATTCTATCATCCTAATCCCTAACCAAATTTTTGATCTTATTGTCCCAAAAAAGTCCATTTTTTTGGATCCTGATAGAGGTTCTCAAGGATAATTTTTCAAGATGTATCATTCCTTCATCTTTTCATCTATTTTTTTTTCATTTATACATTATCCTAAAATATTATCCAATGTTCCATGAAACATAAAGAATAATATATATTTTATAATTTTTTTTTGTTTTTATGGAATTTTAATCATAAAATTCCTCATATTCTCCTTTTATTTTTAAATAATGAAATCGTTATTCGTGGTGTTTGAATTCACCACTTTCATGGATGATGAGATTAATTTCACTTTACATCTATAATGGGATGTTTTAAATATATTTTAGTAGATTAAAATGAACTAAATATATAAATTTTCTCACTTCTATAGTTTTATTTATTTTTTACAAGGATACCCATAATAAACAAAATTTTGAAACAATGAAAAGAACACACCCAAAAAAATTCAAAATTACAAAATATTTTTAATAAATGGATGGAAAATGTTATAAGAATATTACAAAAGGTAATATAAACATGAGTCAAGTTATGTAAAAAAATTATAACACTTATAAAATCATTATATAGGAGTATTTATTAACTTTGAGAATAGTTTAACCCGAGGTAAGAGACACTATAAATAAACCATAATTTTAATAATTTTAATGATTTATGCTTTTAAATCATTAAATTTCATGTCCATGTTTTCCAAATTGATTTTATAAATGTATTTATATTTGTATTAATGTTTTAACATATCTAATTTATTTCGAAAATGTATCTTTTTTATGTTTTATGTAAGGGAATTTCCATTTTAAATATTTCTAAATATCTTTTTTTAAAAATTCAAATGATTTTTTTTATATACACAAAATGAGTGAATTATCCTTCTCTAATGAATATTTTTTGGTATAATTTTTTTATTATATGTTTTAAATATCTATTTTTGAAAAATATGATTCCTTTATTATGTGTGTGGTTTTATATTTATAATGTGATTTTTACCAAAAACAAAGATATTTCGCAATCTCAATGTGTTTTTCTCAAGGGTTTAAATGAGTTATCAAGATTTTTATTCTTGATATGTTCTTGGAAAATTAATTATTTGTGTGTTATTACATTATATATTTATATATGATGATTTGATCCCCATTATATCTCAATATGTGTTCGTTTTATGAGATTATAGCTCAAGATATGATGGGTGAACCCCATTATTTCTCTCTAATGATTTGGGTACTCTAGAGATGATTGTTGACCGAAAGGTTATTCTATTTGTAAGGGTGAATGTAAGAGTGATATGATAAATATTTTCCAAGGTAATTGGATTATTTTTTTAGTAATTATAATGAGTTTTTTTGAAAATGATTTTAATTATTCTTATGTTTTCACTAGACTGACTTTTTCATTCATTACATCACTTACTGATCTTCGGTGCGAATCCCATGTTTTTTAAATGGTTTTCATAGTATTGGTAAAATCTTTAAAGGATATTTAAGGTTCTTGTGCATATTAATCCAATTATTTATTTAGTAATTATTTATATAGGCTTTTATTTAATTTATGGTTTGTCTAATATTCAAAAACCATGACCGAAAATATTTATTGAGTTTATAATGTATAATTTATTTTTTTAGTTATCTTTTATAAAACATTACACATCATATTTTATTAATGAATCTAGATGTGTGGGTCCAGGGATTTATAATTGTAATCAAAGGAATGTCCTAGGTATCTTTGGAGATTATACGGTGTTGTTTTTTTTATTAAATAATTTTGTGAATTGTTTTTTATAAACTTATTGTAAATTAAGTACATTTGAGAAAATAGTTTTTCTTAATTCTCAATATGTAAAATTGTAATTATATGTAAAATAAATTAATTTATAAAACTCAATTTTATATGGGTGGGTGTAGAATGTAACAACCCAGGTATTTATATAATGATTTTGTATCGCTTTTCTTTAATTAAATTTTAATTCTTAAATTACAAAATTTATCATATAATTATTTTTTAAAAGCTTTAAATTTTCAATTTTAGAATTTTTATTGAAAAAAATAATTTCATATGTGAATTCATCAAGATAATATTATATTTTTATGATTTTTTTGAAAATTTTCTAAAGACATTAAATGTTTTGTGAATAGTAAAAAATATAGTTTTTTAATATTGTATTTTTATGAAGCCATGGAGAAATAAATATTATATAATATTTGTTAAATTTATTGATTAATTAAATAATTATATTTTATAAGGAACGTTTTATATAAATAATATATAACATGAAAATTTTATTCTATTCCAGATATGTTTAAAAGTTTTTTCCAGTATCGACATAGTATCTGCGCAACATTGAAAATGTCAATGTTGGTTGGTTATAAATAATTATTGAGTTCTAAAAATTATCATCAAGAAAAATTGATTAATTAATTTGTATTATAGATGTTTTTGGTAGTTAATTTATAATTTTATAATTAAATAACATTTATCTTATCGAAATTCTTGTGCAATGTGTGTATAGGACAAGAATGGAAAAAATAAAAAAATTTAGATATTATCTTGTAATGTATATGAGAAAATATGATTGATTAATGGATCTAAAATTTTATTCTCAACATGATTAATCTTGTTTATTATTTTAAATTATTATTAATTTTTATGTTTTAAGTAATTAACATTAATGCATGTGCAACACTGATGTAGTTCTTCTTCCTATATGAGAAAAATAAATAAAATGTTTTAATTAAAATTATAAAAATTATTAAATGACCAAAATTGGGGCTAAAAGTATTTACATGACAATTTATCAACCATTATCATGTTTTGATGTAAATTTGGTTCATTTTGGACCCACATGGATCACATTAGGCTCTTTATATTATTTTATTAAAAATAAAGACAACTTGTTCACACTATAATTTTCAACAAGTTAAATATTTTAATATGAGGTTTTCTAGAAGTTTTTTTAAATAGTATTAGTGTTTGAAATTTTAATTCTAGTATCATTCTCATATTTTTTTTAAATTTTTAATTTTAGCTAAGAAATATTTACATAATGTTTTGAACAATTATAAAGCAGTAAATATTTAATTAATTAATAAATAAAAATAATGTTTTTAAAATTCGAAATATTAATTAAATTTGATATTTTTATGTTAATAAAATTTTTCAAAACATACTAATAATATATATATGATATATTAAAAAAAATATAATATGAATTGTAATCTTTTTTTGACATGCATAAAATTAGGATTTTGAATTGTTCGTAATTTGACCAAAAAAATTCAATGAATAAAATATATAATATTAAGTTAGTTAAAAATAACAAAATTCATGAACATGGATGAAATTGCTAATATACCTTAGACACTGGGATATCCTATTATTTTTGAGGCATTTTGGATGTAATAATCCCTATAATAAATTTAATATATTATAGTAGTTTGAGAAATTCCTATATTACCCCGCACCTCAATTATAAAAGGAGGTTCCCCCCATCACAAAATTTAATCACCTTAAGAATTGTTTATTAACTATCCTCTCAAAAAATGCCTCATCTTCATCCCTTTCTTGATTTTAGTTCTTATAGTCTCCCACAAGGAGCAGTTCATATAGCATTAAACAGGTCTTCAATTGAAATTTTCTAGATGTATGCTTTCATTATTCTTATCTTTCAAATTATTTATCACTTCTACATTATCCATAGCTCTTATAGAATTATTCATGAAATCTTTAGTATAATATATATCATAAAATGTAAGTTCTAAAAAAGATAATTTTTTGGTGAATAGTGAAAAATATATTTTTATTAAAATATGGTTTTTAATGACATCATGAAGACATAATTATAATATAATGTTTATTAAATTTATTGAACAAAAATATACAGATATAGTAATTGGAATACTGTACATAAATAACTTAGAACAAAAAAATTATATTCAATTTATGATAACTAGAAATATGATTGTCACTGCCAACACATTGGCTGTGCAAAATTAGAAATGTCAAATTTGGTTATTTTTAAAATTATAATAGAGTGCTTCAAATAATTTTGAAGACTCATTTATTAATAATTATGTATTATTAATTTTTAGGCTGTTAATTTTTATTTTTGTAGTTATATAACATTATTTTAACACAAATTCCTATGCAATGCTTTCACAGGGAATGAAAATAAAAAATAAAAAAATTAAGAAATTATCTTGACATGTGTTTGAGTGAATAGAAATAATGAATGAATCTAGAATTATATTTTAAACATAATTAAATTATTACAGGAATATTTTTTATTTTTTATATATGAAATAACTAACAGTAATGCATACAAAACACTGATGTGGTTCTTTTAGAAGCATAAGAAAATCAAAAAAAATATTTTTAATTAAAATTATTAAAATTATTAAAAGACCTCAATTGTGGATATTTTTTTATATACGATTGTTTTGACCATTATATATTTTTTTAGAATATGGAACATTTTTGAACGTAAATGGATCACATTATGACCGTTATGTTATTTTATATTAAAGTATGTTAAAATGTTCATAGTATAATCATTTTTTTGTATAAAATTTTTATTTATGAATTTCATACTTTTCTTTGGAAATAAATATTGTTAGGAATGATAATATAATTAAAATTTTCATGAAATTTTATATTTAATTTTTAGGTAACAAATAAATTCATTAATGGCTTGAATAATTATGATACAATAATTATTAAAATAATAAATAAATAAAATTAATAACATTAAAAATAATAAAATAAATATTATTTGATATTTTTAAGCTAATTAATGTATTTACACGATGAATATGATATTTTTATGATATAATATTTTTTTTTGAATTTAAAATTTTTTCATGTGTTATATGTCAAAGTTATTAATAGTTTTTATTTTGAATTTTTTTTCATGAGTAAATATTTCATTTAATTATTTAAATATCAAAAAATAATTTAATAAGTCAAAAATCATATGATTTCATTGAAAATGTAATCCCATTTAGTTTTTAGTCCATTTTCTATTTCATAAAACCCTATAATATATTTATTATATTTTAATAACTGAAGTAACATATATGTTACCCTACAAATTAATTATAAAATGAGGATTCATATTTGAAAAAAATTAATAGAATTAAGCCTTTTTTTGTAAATACTCTCCTAAACACCCTCCACCTCATAACATACCACATTATTGAACTTATGGTCACACAGAAAGACCACATCCACGATCCCTAAGTGAGTTCTCATAGTAGAATTTTCAAGAGGTAAGATTCCTTCTTTATCTCTTTCAACTTATTTATCACTTTTACCTTTTCCAAACCTCTTATACAATGATTCATGAAAACTATAGTATCATATATATATTAAAATATTTTTTTATTGGAATATTCAACATAAAATATATTATCTTATCCTTTTAGTCTTAAATAATGAAATCATTGTCTATGGTGTGTTAATATTATGCCTTTGTAGATGATGAATTTTCGTTTACTATTGACTTAAATCATGAAATGTTTAAATTCAGATTTAATTTTTTAAAATGGAAAAATTTTATATATTTTATCACTTCTATATTATTATTTTATTTTTTCAAGAAAGACTGTAAATAAAAACCGTGTAAACCATAAAAAGAACGCACCTGAAATGATGTATATAAGAAATTAATGTTTAGAGTTTGGTCGAAACTATTATAAAAAAATCTTATAATTTTTTATAAACACTTGTATAGTTCTAAAATATATTAATAAAACTCTCCGAACAATTTTACCAATGGATTTATCACATTTTATATATGTTGAACAAGAGTTATGTAATTCTTTAACAAAAACATTTTTTTTAAATGTTTTAAAGATTTATTCTTCTAAGTGTTTTAATTTTATAACTATTTTATTAAATTGGGGTTTATGAATGTATTTATATGGTTATTAAATTTTTATTTCTTTTATTCATTTTTAAAATTGATAGTTTCTCATGTGTTATGTAAGGAATTTTCCTTTTAATATCCTCTTAAAAATGGCTCATTTACCAAAAATTTAAAAAACGTATTTTGTATGGTATGAGAATTTTATGCCATATTAATGATTCTTTATTTTTGTAATGAAAATATTATAATAAAAAATTATTATTATTATTGAATTATAGTATTTCATTATTATGTGTACGGTTTTTATATTTTTTAAGTAATTTTTACCGAAAAGGCTATTTGGATTTGTGAATGTGTTCTTCTCATGTGTCAAAATGAGTTATCAAGTGTTTTATTCATGAAATGTTCATCAAGCATTATTTATTATGTTTTTAGAGAAACATAGCTCAGGGTATTGAGGGGTGATCATCATTATAGCTCAAGATAGGTTTGTATCAGCCCATTATAGCTCAGGA